>OX366534.1:10047500-11247500 GCA_947256265.1 Acronicta leporina | reverse complement strand
CGCCGTCAAGAAAATCTCTCAGGCATGCAGGTTTCCTCACGATGTTTTCCTCCAAATTAACAATTAATACGCACATGTATAACTTCGAAAAGTCAGAGGTGCGTGCCTTGGATTTGAACTCGAGACCTTTGACTTGGCAGTCCAATGGTCATATCACTAGGCTATCACGGCTTCGCTATCTATTAAACTAGCAAATTCCATAAAATACGTCACACGTTTTTTTTTTTACCCTTCCCCGTCCATGTCACACATTGTCACATTTGTGATACCCTCTCCTCTAGTGTATCGTCACGCGTTTTCCAATAGCAGATTCCTAGAAATAATTAAAGTAAAACGGCAGTTCCAATTTTTTTTTTAATTTTTTACATGTGATGACAAAGCTGATCACCCCTTGATCCCTTCCTAACCCTTGTCAGACTTCTCTACTCCTCCCCCCCGATTTCCAGGTTGGGTGAAGTGTGGTTGGGGTTTTCTGTCGCTTGTATACTTAATTCTTTACAAAATAGCTCTGTTATGTAAAATAGCTGAATGACGTTCAGCAGTTTTGCATAATTGGCGAAAATCAACACGCGGTTCAGCTGTTTTGTAAAATAGTGCATTTCAGCGTGAAATGGAATGTTGGATGGTAGATTTTACTTTTTACAGCTTTTTAATTAGACCTCTAAACACAACCGGAAAATGATATACATATGTGTAGCACCTCTGCCTTACCTTTACAGTAATATAGGATTGAAAATCTATACTAATAAATAAAGCTGAAGAGTTTGTTTGTTTGTATGCTTGAACGCGCTAATCTCAGGAACTATTGGTCCGATTTGAAAAATTCTTTCAGTGTTAGATAGCTCATTTATTGAGGAACGTTATAGGCTATATATCATCACGCTACGCGGACGAAGTCGCGGGCAGAAGCTAGTATCATATGTAATAGTAAACAATCAATATAGCCGAGACCGTATTAGCACGCGATACGACACGCACTAAATAACACCAGAACGAAAACAAACAGTTGGCTAACTGGAGGAAGTGTGAACATTGTTTAATTAGCTTCAGGACGCTGAAAAACTATCGAATGAAATATATATGTCGTAAGTTATACAGGGGCTGTGACAGGGCTGTCTGCTGGTCGTGGGGTCACCAATCCCATGGGCGTGACAATAGGGTAAGTGTCGGTACGGGTCGGACATTCCCTCTGTCCTGCACTTCTTCTGGTAGCACACGACCCATGATTTTTTACTACCGTACAAAAAGGACTGTCTTCTAAAGCCTTTTTTTTTTGGTCGGAGAAATGCCTGGCCCATACGACACCTTCGGGGAAAGGTGAAGTTATGTGGGGCTCGCACCCACTAAAACTCCGTTTCTGCCTACGGCCGCTTTCATGGAGGGGCCACGAGAACTGCTACGCATTACTTTCGTGACCCCTCCAATAAATATAATAGTCGACAGTAAGTAGCGAACTCGAAACTCCGGATTCCGAATCTCTGTGCATACCACTAGACCAGTCGAACACTGTCTTCTAAAGCCTACTTCAACCTTTTTGTGATTATGTTTTGCATTTTTCATTCTAAGATTATAAAGTTATTTTAGTGAAGGAAAAAGTGGACTTGCTGTCAGGATTCGAACCTGCGTCTTCTGTTTATGATATACTGATATACCAGACGCTATGACCACTACACGAGTTCAGAATGTGAAGGCAAATTTCGACATGCCAGGTGGGACTCGCGGTGGCTTAGTGGTGTATCTAACCAGAAGACGCAGGTTCAAATCTTGCCTGCGACGCGAATATTTCCTTCACTACAATAGCCTACTTCAATGATGACACAAATAAGATGGTGCAGAAAAAATATAGGAAAGTAAGTGTAAATAAGTGTGAAAATTTGTACAATACATGAAATCCCGGTGAAGGTAAAGTTAAAAATAAAATAAATAGGAATCAACCAATGATTTTTGACGAATAAATGAGCTGAGCGAAAGTAATTACATATATGTGTAAGATTATTAAATTTATCAGTAGAGTTTCAATCAAATGAGTAAATGGATCTCCTGCTGGTAAGCGATTACCACCGCCTATGGACACCCTAAACACCAGAAGAGTCACAAGTGCGTTGCCAGCCTTTTAAAAGGGTTTAGGCCTCAGATATCCTTACTCACTCGGCGAAACACAACGTAAGTGTTGTTTCACGCCGGTTCTCTTATTCAGATTGTAGGAATTTATAGCTCAAAGACGTCAGGAGTTCTCTACTTGCATCACATAATGGGGTGGTCAATTCTAGGTTCGCGCGTTCTATCATTATTTGTTTAGACGGTTTCGCCAGCCCTAAGCTATCGCCTGCCCTTCGGATATATAGCAGGACTTGGGCAACCTCGCATCCAGTCGTATACCTATTGTCGGCGTATCAGGGATTATAATATAATCAGACGATAATTGGGAGTGTTGAAATACGGGATTTAAGGTAAGGAAGTCCGGGATTTTAAGTGTTTTTATTGCTTGTTGCATACTGCTACTGAAATTTCTCTTCACGATATTATTGGCCAAGAGGCGTAATTAAAGAATTGATAATTTGATTATTCATTTGTCTTTCAAAAGTGAGTTTTTGTGTTGGTGTGAGCAAGAACTATTTTTGGTGTCGTAGGTGAGTATAAAGTGTTATAAGTGTAACAGTGAAAAAAGCTTTTGTGTTTGTGTTAAAATAGGAATAAAATAATAAACTGTCTTAATCAAGTCTCAATCAATCAATTGTCGCGACTGCTACGCTACCGATTTTACGTTCGGTTCCCAGGTCGAGTAAAGTGTTTTTGGGTTTTCCTGTGAAATTCTCAGAGTTGAGTATTGGATCCGATTAATGGCAATATGGCGAATTGTGAGTGTAGATTAGTACACCTCTGCCTAACCCTTCGGGAAATACAGGCGTGATGGCATGTATGTATGTTATTCCGTATGTATAGTGCGTGTTGTTTACTCAGTTAACTTTTACTTTATAAAATTACAAATACCTATTAGAGCGCGTGATTAAACAGTACTCATAATTCTTTGTTCTGTCTAGAATATGCTAGAAATAGTTTGGTATATGTATTGATTGGCGCGGTCATTCCACCAGAAAACATTCTGTTTGACTCCTTACATCAATTTTTTAAAGATTACTAGCAACGTGGGTCGCACATAACTAGTATTCTTGTTAACCCCTCGTGCTAAGCTAAATGCTTGTGTTACGAGTGGGTTCACGTCGGTAGTGCAATGAGTGGGTTTTGAACCGGCAACCACAGAGATAACTTTACGAAGATTCGACCGATTTTCCAGTTGAAACCATTCCGGTCGATTGCATTTTCTCTACTACTACTTCACTAAAAATAAATTTTAGTGAAGTAGGTAGTAGTAGAGAAAATTGTTGCGTAGGATCCTAGATAAATGGTATCCGAATCCGAATAACAACACAATTTGATTAAATTGTGTTTGAATTACGATAACTGCCTCAATAGCCAAGTGGTCCGGACCGCGACTGCTACGCTAGAGGCCCTGGGTTCGATTCCCAGGTCGAGCAAAGTGTTATTGGGTTTTTCCAAGAAATTCCCAGTAGCAGCTCGGAGTTAGGAATTTGTGCCCGGTTAATGGCAATAGGCTCGCCCCATATTACATGGGACCTAAACATACCGGCGAACTGTGGGTGTACATTAGTACGCCTCTGCCTAACCCTCCGGGGAATACAGGCGTGATGGTATGTTATGTTATGTTTTACGATTTATTTTGGTAGGTATTACATTTTATGGGTAATTCAGTGTCCGCTGGATCTTTAAAGTTGAACTTCTGTTACAGTGTCGTTCTAAAAGACCAGCAATGTTCGCTGTAGCATTATTCTGTATCGTGTGTGCTGCGTACTGGGCGTGGCGCCGGAAGACCACTAAGACCACCGAACCCCCGCACTTCCCGGGCGGGTGGCCTATTGTCGGACACGCTCCGTCCCTTATCGGAGACAGCTGCAGTAAGTATCCATTATATTGGTAAGGAATACTGTGGCGGCTAGGCTTGTTAAAGTATTGACCGTGTCAATACCGTGGCCGGTCTTTTTACACTTGCTGGTACTCTGAGGTTTTTATATAAAACTAATCGGCGATCTAGTTACATTTTGTGACTGAAACCATAGCGCGATCTAATTCGATCCCAACGCCATCTAGTTAGAAAAAACGAAACTTTGGTAAATATTAAGGCCCACTTGCACCAACTTCTTAAATGTGTTTAAATTGTATTTAAACACGAAATATCTATGAAAAATTGTGTTTAAATATGACTTAAACACATTTAAGAATTTGGTGCAAGTGGGCCTTAAAAGGGTTCGTTGGGATCGAATGCGCTATGGTTATTGCTCTTATACACAGACTTGAGAGTTTGTGCGTTGCTAAAAACAAGTGATATGACAATTGAGTAAACAAGTCTTGAGTAGAAATGCAAGGCATCCAATCTTAAAAAAAAATTACTACTTGGTAAAAACTGCAAAGGAAAACATTGTGAGGAAACCTGGGTTCCTGAAAGATTTTCTCGACGGCTTTTTCGACATGGCAGATGGGACTCGCGGTGGCTTAGTGGTCATAGCATCTGGTGTATCTAACCAGAAGACGCAGCTTCGAATCCTACCTGCGAGTCGAATTTTTCCTTCACTAAAATAATTAGAGTTAAATATAACTATCGAGTGAAAACTTGGGTACAGTTCAATAAAATTAACACTGTATAAAAACTAAAGGGGATTTAATCTCTGACCAACATGCACAGAAAGAAGTTCTGTAACCATATTGCTATATTTATATAAAATTTATTTCCGTGTATTTGTCGGTAGAATTGTGGGACGGGATCAATGACCTGGCGAACCAGAGCTACGACATCGGAGGGGTTGTGGCTGCGTCCATCGGACCTCGGACAGTGTATAGTAATGAACATTTTCTTTCATTAACTTATTCATGTCCCAATGTGAGACCAAGACAAAAAAAACCGTACAAAACCCTAGCCGAAACCGATATTGAACCTTCGTTCGAATACATTACATTACAATACATAATTACTTTCTCATTTATGACTTCATTGTTTTTGTATAATACTTACTTCGGTTTTTGTTTTCCAGTTGTAACCGACCCAGACGATAGCTTTACAGTAGCGAACACATGCTTGGAAAAGGATGGGTTTTACGATTTCGCTAAACCCTGGCTAGGCGAGGGCCTAGTCACTGGGAAACGTGAGTTGAACATTCTCTAAAACAATTCGCTGTGATAGTTGAAAATCGTACTTATTCAGTTGATCTTGAGTTGAAAGTAAGAAAGATATCGACTAGTTTTCTTGTTAGGTATACATACACCTACTGTGAAAACTTGTCGATACTTTTCCAGACCAAATTATTAAAGCAAAATAGAAATATATTTATTCTAATTACAACTCTAAGGGCCACTTGCACCAACTTCTTAAACATATTTAAATTGTATTTAAACACAAATTTAGTATGAAAAATTGTGTTTAAATGCAACTTAAACATATTTAAAAATTTGGTGCAAGTGGGCCTAAGTAACGTTTATGGATGAATTTAATCGTATCAATTTCTTAAGTAGAGAATTGGCTTATAATAGGTTATTCAGTTTTAGTTTTAACGGAACGTGTGTTCTGTTCATTCTTTCTAGTTCTTAATTGATAAATTCCTGTTTTTTATTTCGAGTCCGTCATAAATTGTTTTATGTTTAGTTTCGATATGGAGGAATCACCGCAAGTTCCTGAACCCAGCTTTCAGCCAGATAGTCCTGGACACGTTCATAGGCGTCTTCAACAGCCAGTCTCGGAAACTAGTGAAGGACCTGGAGAAAGAGGTTGGGAAGGGACCCTTCGACCACTGGACCTATACACGGCTTAATTCCTTAGAAACTATTTGTTGTAAGTCTACCTTTTTGTAATGAACTGGTTCCCACCGGCGACTTCTCCCTCTAACATGGTGAGATGTTTTATGGCTGGTCTATTTATATAAATGGGTGATGAATTGTATAGCAACTTCTTGGGATTCCTATAGATCGTTTGCCACTAAGGGACGTGGATATGTCGGACTCACATGAACCAAAAACCGGCTTTCCTCGCTTGTCCCATGTTCAAGGCCAAGAAATTTATGATTAATAGCAACGATCTCCATAGATTTCTAGTAGATCTTAGTTAAAAAGTTATCATACGAGACACTTTCTTCGTCTTTGCACATGTCACGCGTCTACCGTCCATGTTATATTGCACGTGCTAGTAAAACCAATGCGTATCTAAGATTTACATCTTCTACAACCCGGTACATAGTATCTATAGAAGCTGGATGCGACAAGCCAAGGGCTGGGTAAAATCGTGCACATTAGGGGAGGTCTACGTCCAGTAGACTGCTATAGGCTTCTTCAATAGAAGTGTCATAGGCTTTATGACACCAGTGCTTGTAAGATCGACGCTTATAATGCCGGAGCCAATAAAACCGACGCCTACCTTGTAATGACGCAAAATCACATTTGCCTGACAGTGACAGCGCTAGGAGTGGACTTCACAGACTCGAACCTGAACAGCAAGTACGTGGAGGCCACGGAGCTGATCTTGAACACGATGGTGGAACGGTTCATGAAGTTCTGGTGGCACAGTCCCTACACCTTCGCCTGGAGCTACGTCAAGAAGAAGCAGGATGCTTGCCTCAAGATACTGCACAACATGTCTTATACGGTGCGGGCAGGGGGCTCAAAATCCACTGTTACCAATTCCTCTGTAATCTAGAAACTTTCTGCCTCGCACAACAAAACTGTGGAATGAACTGTCGCCTGCAGTATTTCCGGACCAATACGACCTTCAAACCTTCAAGAAAAGAGCGTACTCCCTTTTAAAAGGCCGGCAGCGCACTCCTCTGGTGTTGCAGGTGTCCATGGGCGGCGGTGATCGCTTACCATCAGGCGATCCGTCTGCTCGTTTGCCTGCTATCACATAAAAAAAAAAATACTAATATATAAAGCTGAAGAGTTTATTTGTTTGTTTGCTTGCTTGAACGCGCTAATCTCAGGAACTACTGATTCCGATTTGAAAAATTCTTTCAGTGTTAGATAGCCCATTTATTGAGGAAGGCTATAGACTATTTATATCATCACGCTACACGGACGAAGTCGCGGGCAGAAGCTAGCTCAATTCATATAATTTAGAATTCATAGCACAATCCTTAGCTATTTTAAAATCAGTTACATTATGATTAATCAAAAGCGCTCTTTTTGCCCATTTTAAGATCACTATATTGTAAATCTGTATAAATCGCAGCCGCTTCTGCAATTCGATCAGGAAATATACCTACACGTCAGCGTGTCTGGTAATTAACTCTTTTTGTGGGTTGGACTTTGGACGTTTTCCGTATAAAAGATAACGAGAACTAGTACTTTTTATGGAATACCTACTATTGACTAAATTCCTGCTAGAACAAACATCGATATAATTAATGTGTGTGTGTGAAATGGAATAGGAAATTAAAATTTTGTTACTTCTAGGTTCTACAAAGAAGAAAATCAGAATTTAACGGCAACATATGCGCTGAGAGGAGTATAATACCAGGTAAGTTTTCTTCTGTGTCATGTCATGTTTATGGTGATAATAAAATTGTTTAACGCATTTCTACAACGTGGAATAGCTTCCAATGAGTTACATTAACCTTGGTTGCACGTTTATATTTATATGTATTTAAATATATATATAAACTGCCTCATTAGCCAAGTGGTCCTGAGGGCGAATGCTACGCTAGAGGTCTTGGGTTCGATTCCCAGGTCGAGCAAAGTGTTATTGGGTTTTTCTATGAAATTCCCAGTAGCAGCTCGGAGTTAGGAATTTGTGCCCGATTAATGGCAATAGGCTCGCCCCCTATTACATGGGACCTAAACATACCGGCGAACTGTGGGTGTACATTAGTACGCCTCTGCCTAACCCTTCGGGGAATACAGGCGTGATGGTATGTATTTAAATATAAGATCATATGTAAAATGATTGCTACTCACTATAACAATTATTGACTCATGTAGTTAAAAAAAAATACACAAACATTTCCAGCTTGGTTTAATTTCCATGAAACAATTTTGTCGAACATGAACGACTTCTTTTTTCTAGGCACCAAATTCAAAGCTTTCATGGACCTACTCTTAGAGCTGTCTGTGGAAAAGGGGGTGTTTAACGACAGGGAGATTAGGGAGCACGTGGACACCATGATTGTCGGCGGCCATGACACCTCGGCCAACGTGCTCATGTTCACCATGATATTACTGGGCTCACACCCTGAGGCCCAGGAGAAAGTGTTTGCTGAGTAAGTGTTCTAGAGTATCAGTGGGATTAGGCAGGTCATATCATTCGCATGCACTGTTGAGCAATGGCCTCCAGGCAATGGAAGCTTGACGATGGAAGACGAGTTCGAGACGGGCGCAGGAAATGAGTACGGGAGAAGTAAAGGAGTAGGAAGACTTTGGGAAAGCTTTTGCCCAACAGTCGGCAAAGTAACAGCTAATAATAAACAGTGATAGCCGTAGATTGTCGATTGGTACGAACCTTTGCGTGCAAATAGTAAGTCATCTGAAAAAAAAAGTATCCGAATGAGCCCTTCGTTGACCTTGACCTAATTGAATGCTATAAGGACTAGATTAATAATATAAGTAATTTTTAGATTGTTATTTTTTTTTCAATTCATAATAAATAATAGTATTAACGTATTTTCAGGATACAAGAGGTCTTAGGTGATGGTGACAGGGACGTCGAGAAAACAGACTTGTCCAAAATGGTATACTTGGAGGCGGTTCTGAAGGAAAGTATGAGGATCTTCACCATCGTGCCAGTCCTAGCCAGGAAACTTGATAAAGATGTTAAACTTAGTAAGTTGAGGATATAATTATGCAGAACACATTTTTTATAGTTTACTAGCGGCTAGAGTGCTTTTCGCCTCTCCTTTATCTTGAGTCCATCCAAAGGGTGTCTGTAAGAGATCGCCTTTAGCGGTAAGACCAACCATTGTACCATATTCTATGATTGATAACTTATACTTGACATTAGTTTTTGGTGTACAATAAAGGATATTCTATTCTATTCTATTCCTCGATCGCAGTCGGTCTATATTGTGATCGCTACTGGTTGAGATAGATTTCACCGCCGAATTCTGTGGCTACTACGTCCACAGTATGTTATTCTTTAAGCCGTGCCATCTTCAGGCTGAAGTAGAAGAGTTTAATGAAGCTTTTCTAATGACCAGTACAGTACATAATGTGGTCCATATAAATCTTTATGACAACTCTAAATTTGTACTTATCAAGACCTGCCCTGTTACTGAAAAGCAAAATCAAATCAGCTGTCACAATAATAAGGGTGAAATTAAATCTATTTTAGATTTCATTCGTAGACTGACCGCGGCAAGCATCATCTTGTAGATCGGTTAATCAGTAAAGTTTCTAGCTACGAGCCCCTTGTCACGGAAAAAAGTACGTACTTTACTAGACCCACTAAAGAAATGCCAACGAAACATGTTTCATGATTAACTGATGATGATGATAAACATGTTTCATGGTTAAATTCCCATTTATTCCAGAAAACTGCACCCTCTCAGCGGGTCGGACTTGCTTCCTATTTGTGTTTGGTCTCCACAAGCATCCGATCTGGGGCCCCGACCGGCACGAGTTCAAGCCCGAGCGCTGGCTGGAGCCTGGCAGGCTGCCTGACAACCCTAACGCATTTGCTTCCTTCAGTGTTGGCAGACGACAGTGTATTGGTAAGGACAAACACAGATAGCACTACACCAATCTGGTTTTTTTTGGGATGTTGACGCTTTTCACTTAAAGTAAGGAAAATTTTATTGGGTATCACAAATATAAAAAAGTGATAGCACATTTGGTGTACTCACCCGCTGATGTGGGTTTGATTCTCAACCGAGACAAATATTTGTGTGAACCATATTTGTTTCGAGTTAAAGTCTATTTTGTGTCCATTAATTATATATGTGTAGTCCTGCGCAGGTAGTTTTTATTTCTAAAGTAAAACTGCTGAACACATTTCGATAAAATTTGACAATAAGATAGATTGCACTCCAAGGAAGGACATAGACTATTTTGAGCTAAAAAATAATGTAAGTACCTAGTCATTTTGGGACGCGAATAAAATCACGGCCAATAGGAAGTTATAAATGTGTTATACATTCTTCCAGGAAAAGCCTACGCCTTAATGTCAATGAAGACGACGCTTGCGCACGTACTGCGACACTACAAGATCACAGCTGACCACACCAAGGTGCGGCTGAAGATCGACGTCATGCTCAAACCTGACTCGGGATACTACGTCAGCATTGAGAGGAGGACATAGACTGGAGTATAACGGGAGATTTATTACTAATGGAACCAGTCAGGGGCAGCCTTTGGAGGGTGGCGGATAGGGTTACCGCCGGGGGCGTCGCTCTTGCATTTCACGACAAGAAACATCACGATCTAGCCGCTAATAGCCGCCCCTAGAACCAGGCCGCCATTATATGATAGGAAAATTAAAAAAAGTTCTGCTGTTAATAGGACGTCAATTGTTATGTTGTTTATTATGTTCAAATTTATCCGTCATTCTTTAAGCCTAACCAGGAAACAAGTGATATTTTTCCAAGTCATATTAATTATTGCGAAACAGTTTAGCTTTGATTAAAAAAGTAATATAAATAATGATCACTACTGTTTGATGTGCAATATCTGGCAATGCTGAAGTATGTACCCATTAAGATGTGAGCATCAAGAAGTTAATTATTATACTTGAAAATATTAAACGTGGCTTAAGGCCACGGTGACAACTAAACAATTAATTCAAATAGGTTTATAGTCAGTGACAATTTACCGTGTCATTTTTATATAGTTAATTACATAATTAAATTAGGTTTGTACGTGTAGAGAGACCGTTAGTTAGAATAAAGATTATTCTTCTATAAGAAACGATATTACAAGGCGTTTTTCTTTGTCCACCTTTCAGAGCGAATCAAACAAGTAACTATGGTTCACAATATTTTTATTCGTCGAAACACATTCAGTAGGTATTTTTACAAATTTATCGATTTATAACAAAGAAATATTTATTGTTCTGAGAAGCGTAGTAAGAATATTGTCTTGTAATGAAAAACAACCACTCAACTGATGCATAAGTAGACTTTCAATTTCACAAATAGTAAAGAGTAAAGTAGTAAAAACTTACAAGAAAAAGGTTTTATCCGAAAATCGAGAAAATAAAAATAGGTAAGTATTTACCTATTTTTTGACATACAACGTACAGGTAATATATAAATTTTGAATATTTTTTGACAATAATTTAAGGATTCCAAGTTAACAATGGATAAAAATTTGGATTGTAATTTCTTAAAAAATTAAATACTGAGTAAAGTAATCTCTTTAGAATGTATAAACAAATGATTATACATTTGAAAAATAAATATAGAATCAAATGATATAAAATAAAATTGCAACATATTTTACATTAAATTAGGGAAAATTTTCAAGGTACTCAATTTCTTTGGAACAAAATTACCTCGTTAATTCCGAACTTATTCCGAAAAATAATCAAACATTCCAGAAATAAGAAAACATTCCATAAGAAGTTACTAAAGAACAGTCGTAATACTATTTATTATATTAAGTATAGTCTATTTCACAACATCTGGACTATATGGATCTACATTAGCAAAACAAAAATGTTTGTTAATTTTTATTGCTAATTATTAGCAAAATTGGTTTTTAAAATAACCAATAACTTATGTAAAATTGCTAGATAACAGCTCTCAGATATATACAACAATTTATTGCTCTAAACAAAATTAGACGAAAGGTCACTATAGCAAAAATATAATGACCTGTCTAAGAAAGTAGAAACGTACGCTGATTATTGATTGAGTTGGCCAGACCATTTATCAATATATGATCCATTTTATGAAATACAACCATTGCATGAAACGGTTGGCCACAATTATCATGAAGTGATCAATTCTTGTATAATAATCATTTTCATTTTGCTAATGTAAAACAAATATCTAAACTATTTTAACAACAGTAAAAATTGCACAATATTTTGACATCGATATATTGTTTTAAAGGCTTTCTTATATTTTTTTCGTCCTATAAAAGAAGTCAATAGAAAATATTAAACATTGTTTTGCTTAATATCTTTTATTGTTGAAATAATATTAGTAACAATATCCGGACTACTTCATTGGTATAAGACAAAGTGTAACATTTTGTTACTGTTATTTTTTTAATTCTAAAATTGTTAATCCAAAAAGATTTAAAATCGAATTTAAAATTGTGGCTCTTGCACAGGTGCGCTCACAAGAATTGTTGACCACACCTTATAAGACATCGATTGATGGTAATATAATAATATTAATATTATAATGACAGTATCGTATGAGCCGATTTGTGCAAGAGCTATGACACAATGAGCCCACTTCTCTTGTACTGAAATAATTACACATTACAATCCTAAAATATTGCTCACAATTAAAAGTATTCTTAATAAAAATAATCTTAAATATATTATGACTCAATCGAATAAGCAATTCAATATTGCACAAAGTAAGCTTCATAAGCGAATTGGACGTAATTTTACGTTCGACAGTAACAATAATAAATATCTAAATAACATAACACGACTAGCATCATAATACTTTTAGCTCCAATAAATAAAAAAATAATTTAATTGAACGTCTATAATGTAAAATACGAAATCCTCTTACACACTTAGTAGTTACATCATACACCTTATTTCACAGGCCAAGAGACGATCATTCTATTTTAAAATTTAAACAGTCGAGAGGTCTTAATAGTACTATTAGATAAATATTATAAATATAGCTGTTTTACTGCACCAGAGGACACAAGAATCACGTTATCGACATTAAAACAATTTTATTTTAGCCCCAATGTTGAAACGAGCTATAGGTAATAATGTTTTCTGCTTGAAACGTAACTCGAAATATCGTGTACTAAAATACCCACAAACCTAGACTGTCTCGGAATTCCGAGTTACGAAAAACCCGAAAATAGTACATGATCTGTTGTTATTTTTAAAATAGAACATCGTGAAGTAATACTAGATCACAGTCTATGTAAATAATACATTTAATTAGATAAACATTTATCTAGAGTTTACTGGAAAAGTGTTAACGTCAAAAAGACGCAGAGATTAAAATACTAAAAGATTCTTTTAGTTTTTTTTTTGTTCTCTAAAATTTTTGTTTAGCTGAACAAAGTTACCTGAATTTATTGCAATTAACTATTGCATTTTTTTTGTTAGCAAAGTTTTATTGTATTTTGTTCGATATTAAATAATATTGATAGTAATTTTAGTCTATAATTTTGTCCAGCTATAACAAAAGACAAGTCCCACATAAACTACTTAATACGAAGTTTCTAACAGTAGAAATGTACAATAGTAATGACTATTAATTAGTAAAACAAGTCGAAGTAGAGAGTACGTCGCAGCCCTCTGGTGTCACTTTGTAAAACTTACTGACGTCAGAAAAATTGTCCTACAACTTACCTGGCGTTATGTACAAAAATACTGGCGTTCGAATTTCAAATTATTTAGTTTGACGCCAGTTTTTCGCCTTCGAAATTATTTCTTAGTTTTCCGACATCATCATGTCAATTGTTTTTGTAAAGATTGATTGTAATTCCTACGAAGTGACCGTAGAGTGACTACCACCATTTGTCTAATCAATTGATTTGGACGGCTTCACTCTGTCCAGTTTCTCCGGTCTATCTGTACTACTCTGGCTGCTCCTGGAAAGAAAAACACAAATCAATTATTGTTTTAAGTATTGACTTTAACTGCCTCGTAAATCAAGTGGTCCCAAACGCGACTGCTTCGCTACTGAAGTCCTGGGTTCGATTCCCAGGTCGAGGCAAAGTGTTATAGGTTTTTGACTTTAGCCCGGTAAATGGCAAGGCTCGCCCCCTGTTACATGTCACCTAAACATACCGGTGAACACCTCTGCCTTACCTTTCGGGGAAAATAGGCGTGGTGGTATGTTTATTTGTTTGAAGTTTACATTTCGGAATTGGATCGCTGAGAAAGCTAAGTTTCTTTAGTATCTACTCCAAGTTTTGTGTCCAGTATTTTTTTTTAAACTTATGTTTCAAGGGGTTTTAGCCAATTGCAAAATTGTATTCAGTGGTGGTAAATGGCGCAATTAATTCCTTATTGCACTGTCAGTCATTGCCTTAGCTAGGGATTTTTCCTAGGAGCGGCATCCTTCTAAGAGCAGCTGATCTAACACCAATCATTTAATACGAAATCATAAATAGGTAATTCTTGATTTTATTTATTATTTATTTATGCACACAACATAACAATGACAATAAAAAAACTAACGACTAATGGGTACAAAGAAATAAGCAGCACGCTTATTTCTAAAGAAATCTCTTCCAGCAGACCTGCGGGAGGAGAATTTAAAATACGAGATGTAGGACAGAAGTGTGAAAAATAACTTAGTTACTGCCTCATTAGTCTAGTGGTCCTGAGCGCGACTGCTACGCTTGAGGTCATGGGTTCGATTCGCAGGTCGAGCAGTGTTATTGGGTTTTTCTATGAAATTCCCAGTAGCAGCTCGGAGTTTGGAATTTGTGCCCGGTTAATGGCAATACTCATGATCACACACGATCTCTGTGTTTTTGTGGTCCGAGTACCGGACTGCTGACCATGAGGTCGTGGGTTCGATTCCCACAGGACACAAATATTTATGTGATGAATAAAAGTGTTAGTCTTCATCTGGGTGTTTCTTATGTATATTATAACTATGTATTTACAAAAAAAAGTATATGTATATGTATTATATCCATTGTCTAGTACCCATAGTACAAACTCTGCTTAGTTTAGGAGTAGATGATGCCGTGTAAAATGTTGCAGAATATAATAGGCTCACCCCCTAATTATATCATGGGGTCTAAAAACATACCGGTGAACCTGAGAATACAGGCGTGATAGTATGTATGTATGTAGGACAAACTCACCAGTTTAAGCTCAACCGTCACAACATGTGGCAGAGGCGTCCCTTATGCTTGGTCTTGGGGGGCTGCTCGTCCAGCACGGTGGTGTGCAGGCTGTCGGTCACCACCGTGGTCTTCTTCACCACCAGCGGCTTCTCGCTTTCCCGGGAGCTTGGCGCCGCGTACATGGACCTGGAACATGCTTTTGTTATACTTTGATTTTACAACTGCTTCTTTTAATTTTGTTTCTAATAATCATTTATTTGCCTAAAAAGGTTTTACATTTCCTTAGTCTCATTATTTAGTATTTTTATGCGATAGGGGGGCAAACAAGTAGACGCATCGCTTGATGGTAAGTGATTACCACCGCCCATGGACACCTGCAACACCAGAGGAGTCTCAAGTGCGTTGCCCGACGCTGAAAAGGGGTTGGGCCTCCTGTATCCTCACTCTCGCCGAAACACAACGTAAGCGTTGTTTCACGCCGGTTTTCTGTGAGGCTGCGTCACAAATACACTGTGACAAATATAATAAACCAATATATATAGACATGGGTACATAGAATTTGCTTGCTTAAAAATGATTTTAGAAAACTACAGTTAAGCTAAAAGAAATTTAGAAAATATAAGTTAAAGTATTCACAGCAATATTTTCAAATAAAATCCTAAAATCCTGTCCTATAAATTTTTGTCTATCTAATCATTCTAGCTAAAATTTAGTTGATTCTTACCTGGTGAGCTTACTCCGCGCTGGCCTGGTCGTGAAGTTAGTGCTTTTTCCTCTCCTCAGAGAGTGGAAGGAGGTTTTGAGTGGCTTCACCAGTGCCATGCTGCTGCTGCTCTCCGGGATTGGCTTCGAGCAGTTCAGGGTCTGAACTGTAAGCTCCACGTCTTTAATTGGCTCGTTTAATGCTGTAACAAGAGTTTAAATTTTATTTGTTAATGTTTTCAAATATTCAAGTAGTTTATTTGAAAAAGGGATATTCTGGTTTCAAATATTCAATCAAACAAATTTTTTATGGGATATGGGACAAACTCGCAGCGGATGTCCTTATGGTAAGCATCATCATAGATAGATAGACAGAATATTCTTAATTTTACACCATATTATTATTATATTGTTGTAGTTTAGTATAGGTACATGGGCACTGTTATCGATAAAAGCGATATCTTCCAGACAACCCCTACCACCACTAGATAAGTGTCTCTTCTCTTAACAACAATGCAATACTTGGTTTTAATACCCTGGCTTATTTTAAGTCAGTCAAAGATTTACTAGGTAGTACTTTTTGAAGGTCACTGTTACATTACAGACAGCCAAAATACCAAAATACCCGCCCTATAGCGCCTGATAGTATTTTCGCTGAGAAGAAGAAACGGTGCACCAAAAGTTCCAGTAACACAATTCTGTCTTTTATCTTTATCAATGCTAACCATATTAATAAAACTCACCAGTGAACTCCTCAATTGGCTTATCAATAGTGTCGTGGTCGATCCACGTAAGCCCCATCTCCACCTTCTCAGCGAGGTCCTGCCACCGCTGGCGGTTGTCCATGGTGCCGGTGTACAGCGGCTGGATCCAAGGGAACGTGTCCGATAATACCTTGTATAGTGGCAAGCAGATCATGTCGATGAAACCCACTTGCATTTGAGGTAGCTCGTCTTTTTTCTCTCTGGAAGGAGAAGCAAATGACATTTGTGAGAATCACACAATCAATTTTTCTCATAAAGGAGAAAGGGAAATATTGTTTTCATTTTCATGTAGATTAAACTGACTGCAGAGTCTGGTGAATTTTGACTACACGTCGAGTTTAGTCATCTCGCCTGTGGAGGAGCGAGGTGTGTTGCCCCTCCAACCAAAGGGAGGATCCTCCGACCAGGCGGGTGTTTTGCCTGGCGGGCCGCGGCCCGACGGTTGATGTCGGGCGGTTGTATATATGCAGCTTGCGTCGCAAACTTCACTTGCGCGATTCAGGATTTGTCTGTCGAAGTTATCTATGTAGCGGGATAGATATCGCTACACGCCTTTTGTCGCTGCGCCGCGAGCAGTGGGTATTACTTTGACGGACGGAAATATTTGTGTTATCTTACTTTGTTCCCGATATTTGTATGTAGCACGTTACGTATTTGTAGTATGTTAGCATACTGATACATTTGGCGTAGCGGCTGAACGATCGGCTTCTGCGCCACGTGTAGTGAGTTCGATCCCCACAGGAGCAAAAATTTGTATGACGTAAAAGAAGTTGTTCCAGGTCTGGGCTTTTGTGTATGTGAAAGCACTCACGATATAGGAGAACATTCTAGTGTAGTAAGTACCCTACACTAGAATGTTCTCCGTGCGTAACGGTGCGTTATTTTTCGTTACAAATAACGTTTAAAATAACGTTTTCAAATAACGTTACCACGTTATTTGAAAAATCAATTTACCTGTCCATCATAGCAATAGGTTGTTGGTTCAGCTGAAGTTTCTCCAAGTCGCCCTGGTCGAAGAACTCGTCTGCCACCAGCTTGGCAACCTTATGCTGGACCTCCCAGGGCTTCGCAATTGCTGATACATCACAGGCTGTCATCATCATGCCGCAGAGTACTGGAGAGATAAGCAGTAACACATAAAAATTAAATTGGTCTTCACGAAGGTCGTTCTGGCATGAAATTGTAAATTATCCGTTTGATAAACCACAAAAAGAGTACGTTCTCTTACACTCTTTACTTCTTTACCGAGAGTACCTAATAGAAGCAGCGACTATGAACTGTCTATGTACTTATCTGTGGTACAGGCTGCCATTTAATAGCGATGTGTAACTAGTCTGTTTTCTCATTCCAAGGAGGATATCACAAACAAAAGATGAAGTTGTTATTTTAATTCCTAAAAACTCTTATTTGAAAATCATAAACATGATTGTTCAGAATTTCTCTTACACTCTTTCTTCTCCTGACTCTGCCAGTCAAATTCTCCATTTTCGACAAGCTCGTGGAACTTGGCTCTCTTTTTGAAGTACATGGCGAGGTCTGTCGATAAGATCGCCGTTTCCACTACTCGCATCACATCTTTGTAGTCGCAAGGAGATAGAGCCTGAAAGATTGAAAATAACTTGGAGTAGTAGTTATACATCCTCAAGTTAATTAATATTTAAAGAAAAAATCCCGTTTATTTGGCCACTATCGAAGCAAGTTAATAAATCCATACAAGTAACATAATAAGGAGAATGTTAGTTATCTTAGCAGATCATTTTCCATATAAAAAAATAAATGAGTATTATTTTCGCATGCAGCAGAGTTCTCTATTACCTGATACATTTACCAGAAATAGTATGTACGTATGGTAGTAATATTTATGTACAGTATTTTTGAAAAAATAGGCTGTTGAAAAATGATCTGTTAACCGATAGTACCGAGACTGATACCGATTGTACCGAAAGTGACATTGATAGTACCGATGCTGACGTCGATAATGATATTATGGATGCTGACACTGATAGTGCAGATACTAACACTGATAGTACCGTTATTGTTACCAAGAGTACCGATACGATGAGTCATTCTCCAAAGCAACGGTGTCATTATAGGTACAAACGGCGTCAGTTTCGGTACTATCGGTATCATTACCCCCGTTAACCCCTCCAGCCATCACATGATCGCAAATCAGAAGCCATTAGGCTACCGCCGCTTCAAATTGGACATGAAATATTGGATTGATGAACTTAATAATAGGTGGCAACGCGTGGAGTTTTTGTTATGGTTACTGCTTATCATCCAGGTGATAAAAGTGTACAGTAAAAGACAATAAAGACAATAAGTAGCTAATTTGCTGCACTTACCTGGAAAATATTATTGCTTTCACTATTCAGGATCATGACACATTGATCAAAATGGTGGTGTTCCATCGTGGACGTTGAGTACAATATCGCGAGAGGGCTCTCGGTCTTCGTCTGAAACGCGTTGTTAGTCCCCCTGTGGTCCAAGTCGTGGCACAAACAAGCCACCAGTAGGCCTAAGATCTCCAGGTCTGACATAAACCGCTCCATTTTTCCAGTCTTGAGCATAGCGAACATGGTTTGAGCAACGTTCAGGGCGTGTCTCCAGTTGTGGTATTTTACTGGGCGGTAATTTTTTTTTACACTCAGTGTCCATCGGCATAGAACCTGTAAAGATTAGTGAATCGTTCTGTATTGGTTTCAATTTATTTGGGGTAAGGGGAGCACATGCTTTTCTTCCATTCATGCCTGTGATGATGGCTACGTTTGCCTCTTTACTAATACGTTTAATAGATACCGTAGACTGAAACATGGTACTTATAAAAATGAAGTGTTGCTACTCTACTACCGTTTTGAGACATAACTCAAATAATGGATTGAAGTCATTCTGTTGGTGGTGGAATATTGTGGTAGCTCCGCGGCGCAAGAAAGGCCAGGCAATTCTTCGGCAGTCAATCCATATTTAAAATCCATAGTACCTATCTCATGAGCAATTTTGCTATGTGAATCGTATTATGATTAATACATTATCAAATGAAGAACTTACGTCATACGGTATGTGGAACTTCTCGACCAGGTTACACTGTAGGAACATACGCAACGTCGCTCTGCACGTGTCTTCATCAGATAGGTCGAAGTCTGAAATCATTTTTGACGGGATGATGAGTCAAAATGGAAGGAAGGTATTACTAGCTTTGCTTGTACTTGCCTTACTTTTGGTATGAATAATGTGGTGTAGCAAGTAGTGCTTTACAGATAAATATTAGTTTATACGTGATTACATCAGAAGAGGCTAGTTATTCATCACGACAGACTGTTGGTCAACAGAACATTAAACCATTTGATTCACAAAGTGCTAGTTCTTATAATAATCATACTGACCATGGAACTGGAAGCTGTACAGGTTATAGATCTCTGCTGAGGGTATGATGTCCTGACATAGCCTGCTCGTGTCGTCGGTGGATGCTGTCGCGTGATACGATAGACATTCTAACGCCACCTACAAAGTTTAATGGCTTTTATATTGACATAACGTTCTAATAGGGCTTGTTCCCAAAAGATTACATCAGCTTATATAAAACAGACCTTTTGTTTGGCCATCAGTTTGCATGCGTTCTCATACATTTGCGTGTTGTGTATGCCCAGACCACAGAATATGGCAAATGCCTCAAATATCGAGATGTCGCCTTCCGTGAATTGGCACCCGTTCTCCTGTAACGTTACATTTATTATTAGTATAACTACAATGTATGCTGATACTTAGAATATCAATATTGCCCAGAATTGTGGAGATCTGGGGCGCCTGTTCTATATCTTTTGTCTATAAATTACTTGTATATTTTTTACACTATAAATTGGACCGTGGGAGAGCCATGCTTCGGCACGAATGGGCCGGCTCGAAGAGATTGATACCACGGCCTCACAGAAAACCGTCGTAAAAAAAACGCTTACGTTGTGTTTCGCCGAGTGAGTGAGGATACCGGAGGATCAAACCCTTTCAAAAGGCAGGCAACGCACTTGTCTCTCCTCTGGGGTTACGGGTGTCCTTCCATTTACTAGGAAAAGACTGCTCTCAGGCCTTGGCCAACTTCGGCTATATGGCAAACAACTAAACTGGGCCTCAGAGGTAAAATATTTAGGGGTAACCCTGGATAAAGAACTGACGTGGCGAACACATCTGGACAATACCATAGCCAAGGCTCTAAGAGTCTTGGGCATGTGTCGCTCAGCGTATGGCAAAACCTGGGGACTTAGACCAAAGGTTGTGCAGTGGCTGTACACTATGATGGTTAGACCAATATAGTGTTATATCACATATGGCAGCATTGTTTGGTGGCCGAGGACGCAACTAGGGATATGCAGGGAAGCTCTCGCTAAACTACAGTGCCTATGGGTAGCGGTAATTGCTTACTATCAGCAATCCGACTATTCGTATGCCCTCTTATACCATAAAAAACGAATATTGTTCCCTACCTTATTGATGAGCTGCGCAACTCCGATAACGTCTTTGTTAGCGTTCACAATGGGCATACACAGCATGGTCCTGACGTTGGCAGCGTCATCGACTGTGATGTCAGCAACAAACATGCCATTCTCTCGCCGCCAGTCCTCTACGTCGGATATGTTCAGAGCTTTGTTCGATTGGGCCACCTGGAAACATAGCAGGCGATTGAAGAGTTAAATAATATGCATCCAAGTACTGCGACACCTTTTCCTGTGTTACCTATCCTCAGATTAAGGACAGTTTTTAGTACAGTCAAGATGTCAAAAGTATCTTGCTAAATTAGAATCAAGCTATTTATATGGTAATCTGCAATGATGAACAGTTAAAGTGCTTTAATGTTAGGGATCCGTCAAATATTGTGCAGTGGATGGGTTCGGTAGTGGCTAAGCTGATCAACTGATCTGCATCATCTGATCTTGAGACCCCACCGTGCCTTTGAGAGCACGTAAATACATCGGTCCTGATTGTCAAAAGAAAATATATGTTAATTGTTCGTGGTAGTCAGTAGCCGAAAATATCCTGACCACCAGTCTCCAAATATCAGTATTGCCCAGAAATTGGGCTAGAGAGATCTGATGGCAGTCGCTTCGTGTAAAATACCGATATGCAGCTGCATCTGGTTAGACCGGAAGCCGACCCCGACATAGTTGGCAAAGGGGTTGGAGGATGAATTTGAAAAAGAAAGATTAAAATTTCTACATACATACATACACTCACACTTTTCTCCTACACAAGTAGGTAGAAACTATAGACCGCCCCTTGCTATGATTCTTGCATACTTCTTTTGCTTCTGCCACATTCATACATCTTCTCATACATACGCACCGGTTGCGAGTGTTTGAAGTTTTTGAAGGACCCCGCCAATTCGCCATTCTAATTTCTAAGAACATAATCCTGAATCTATTGATAAATGTAAAATGTTGCTTCAATCTTGCATAGTGTATGCAACACAAAAACAGGGCCGATTAAGAAGAGAAAATTCTTTTTTATTATTGAATCCTTACCGCTAGAGCTATGGAGGCCAGCGTGGACTTGTAGTCATGTCTAGGCGTGAGTGTAGTTCTTGACTGGTGGGCTCCCAACTCGAAGAGTGTGTGGAACCGCGTCGGCGCCGGTGGGGGTAGTGCCGGCATTGCAGACTTCTGACCACCTGGTCGCTGGACTATGCGCTCCAAATGACTCTGTAACACAGCAGACGATGATAAGATTTAAGGTGTAGATATTATTCTAAAACTCTAATTAGAGAAGAGAAATCTGAAGTAGATAGTGAGTCTAGTGCCTCTCTCTTTTTCGAATCAAATTGACTAAGACTGCTACATATCTTAGTGTTACTGCTTCATCAGTTTAGTGGTATTATGCGCCAATACTACGCTAAAGGATCTGGGTACAATTCCCAGTTCGAGTAAAGTGGGAAATATTGGGCTTTTCTATTAGCAGGCCTAAATTTCCCTAATGTATAGCCACATTCCACCGGTCTGTTTAGGTCCCATGTTATGGGTGGCCGGTCTATTGCCATTAACTGGGCACAATTCCAAACTCCGTGTAGATACTGAAAATTTCATAGAAATCCCAACAATAATTTACTCTAATTGGGAATTGAACTCAGGATCTTTAGACTAGCAGTCGGTCTTTGGACCACTAGACTAATGAGGCAGTTAATACTTTTATCAGTTAATATTATTAATACAACATCTATAATTAATAATAACTCCATTTGAGCATTGCACTTACTGATTCACAATGATCCGTATCTGAAATGAACACGGCACATCGTTCACACTTGAGAAGTTCTCTCGCCTCCGTCATGATCTTCGTGACCAAGCACTCCAAGTTGCTCTGCTCCTCAAATATACTCCTGGCCAGAGCCAGTAGGATCTGATTCCTCTTGTACTCCAGAACCGAGGATTCGAAGAGTTGAGCGTTCTGGATGCCGATGCCGCAGAATGTGAGGTATCGCCGAAACACTTCCACATCTCGAGGAGAAAATTCCTTGGATCCTGGAATTGAAAACGAAGAATTATTCAAAATCAAAATCCACAAAACAAGTAATTACTCGTAGAAATACTTATGAAGACGTATATAGTGTAAGCGCAATATTTATCTTTTATAATATCTCTACTATGTATTATAAAATCATGAAAAGGCTGTGTCTGTACATTGAAGATATAAAAAAAACAAGTGGGCATATAAACATCTCCGAACCCAAAAATGTGAATTTTAAATTATTTTCTGTCTGTTTGTTACGGGTCGGCGTAAAAATTACTGAATAGATTTTAATTTTGTTATTACTGTTAGAAAGTATATGCTCCAACTTAAAAACTGGTGAACTTCTTATCTCAATTAATTAAATGAATCCTGAGATACAGCTTGACCTCCCTAATGTATACAGACCCATACAGAGAAGAGATCGTCACTGTTGATTGTTGATAAAATTTTATTTGGGATCCATTTTTAATCCTATCCTATGTAAGCGAAGCCGCCGAAAAAGCTATTTATAAACTAATTTTGACTTTGACTAACACCGCTGTTGAAATTTAGAATGAAAACAGTAAATGAGTTTCAAGAAAATATAGCCCGGCATTAATATGAAATATAAAATGATTCTGGCAACTTTTGAACGCACAAAATGAACACTACGGTACAAAATAAAGAAAATGAAAATGGAAGAAAATAAAGTAAAACTTTCCTTCTTTAAAAATATTAAAGTTTGCACAGTCCTAGCGACTCCATCATAAATTTAGTTACGTTCAGTTAGGTTCCAACAAAGGCTTTCAGAGTTGCGAGCGGCGGAAACTTAGCGAAATTCGATGCCTCGGTATCTTGTCGAAATTCAATTATGATTAGTTGAAGGAATATAGATCGTGATATAAACGATGTGGTTTTCAGGACTTACGTTTTGAGTATCATTACTGTGGGTGAAGGTTTAGAATATTAGAGAATTTCGGAAAATTTTAATATCACTATGATTTTCTTAGCTGTTACACAAAATATGTGATGAAAAGGTCCACTTTTATGTATATCTATCACACAAAAAAAGAATTTTCCAAACCGGCTCATAAATACTCGTATAATCGCGTAATGGAGTCGAACTAATTAATATATTCATGCCGACGTCGTCATCCGCGTGGATCCGATATAGAGTGCGGGGTATCCATTTGTTGTATACCAAAACCTTCTCTAGAATGTAAAAAATACTTTTCCGAAAACCGCATCAAAATCGGTTCAGCCAAACTTGAGATAATCGCGTACAAACACAATACAAACATACAGGTAATTCTGAAAACTTTCTTTTTTTTGTTTTGAAGTCGGTTAAAAGTTATCAAAATTGGTTGTCGTGAAAACATAACAAACTGACACAGTTATTATCGCCTTTGTCACAATTGAGAGAGTTACCATCAGTCTTGTTGATAATCTGGGCGACTCCAACGACGTCTCCCTCGTAGTTACAGATAGGCATGCAGAGGATCAGCTCCGTCTTGTACCCAGTGCGGGCGTCGATCTCACTATTGAACCTGGAAACATAAATACACGAGGAATTAGCGAGAACTTTGTGTAATGTTACCGTGGGAGAGCCATGCTTCGGCATAAATGGGCTGGAGTGATACTACGGTCTCACAAAAAACCGGCGTGAAGCAACACTTACGTTGTGTTTCGCCGAGTGAGTTAGGATACCGGTGACCCAAACCCTTTTATAAGAAGGCAACCCACGCGACTCCTATAGTACTCCTATACGTCCATGGACGGGGGGATCCGTCTGCTAAAAATATCGGAATTTTCGAAATCATGTAGGTAGGTATGTATTAATTCAGCACCGCTCGTAGACCAAGAAAATATTTTACATTGTATAATACGTATTATACAATCCCATATCTACAATCCCGTATAAATATCCCGTATTATACAATGTAAAGGTCCTGGTTTCGATTCCCAGGTACGGCGAAGTGTTACCGGGTTTTTCTATGAAATTCTCAGTAGTAGTTAGGAGTCTGAATTCGTACCCGGTTAATCATATGGTACTTAAACATAGCAAACTTTGAGTTGAATGAACGTTTTCAACTAAAAGAAGGATCAATGAAGAATTATATACCTGGGGTCAGCATACGCGTTCTTGATATTGATGGGGTGTTTCGTCTGTGCTGCAAGCCCTGCTACTCCTACGCCGAAGGGGATCTTGATCTCTTGCGTGCGCGCAGTACGCAGGGCGTCGTTTAATTCTGTTGAGGAAATATTATGATAATATATATTTTTATAAATATGTATATTCCTTCTCTTCTAATATTATAAAATTGTGAATAAGCTGTGTCTGTAAATTAAAGATATTAAAAATAAACAAGTGTGTTTGGATATATAAACGTCTCAGAACCTAAAAGTGTGATTTGTTCCGTTTTATAAATTCTTGTCTGTCTGTTACAGGATGGCGCTAAATACTACTGAATATATTTTTATTTTGTTATCACTATTAGAAAGTAAGTAAAAAGTGAAATTCTTATGTCAAATAATTAAATGGATCCTGTAATACAGCTTGACCTCTCTGATGTATAGATGCCCATACAAAGACTCATCACTGTTGGTTTTTATTAAATTATTTTTGGAATCCATTTTTAATACTAACATAGCTTCAGTTAAAGCTACTTTGTTAATGAAGTTAGGATTTTGAATTGAAAATAAATATGACAGGCTTTTAAATCACGGTTATGACGTTATAAGACTTCTTTGCCATAAGATTTCAAGGTTATAATAATTGTGACTTAAGCTACAGGGCTTCCTCAAACGACACTGTCTCAAGCAGAAGGTCGTTGACATCATTAGCTTCAGGTTTCAGGAGTTCTGCGAACTATTAACCTAATTATTTGACCGCACACTGCAAAGCGGTTAAGGTGGTATAAGCGAAAAAGTAGTTAGGTCACCTCACTGCTACCGCTGCACGTTGTTCGATTCCCACTCGACACAAAAACAACTAGACGTTTCATAAATAAATAAAATAAATATTCTACGACATTTTACACAGCACCATCTAGTCGCAAACTTAGCTGAGGTTGTACTATGAGTACTAGACAATGGATGTAATACTTATATACTTTTTTTTTAATACATACTTATAATACATAAGAAACACCCAGACTAACACAAACACTTATATTCATCACATAAATATTTGTGTCCTGTGGGAATCGAACCCACGAGCTCGTGGTCAGCAGTACGGTTCTCGAAACAGAGATCGTCAAATGTTTGTAAAACGTACTTAGTTATTTGAAATATGAACTTGAACTTGAAGTAATAATTTCTATGTATGAATTTCTATACAATCGCTTCTCAGTAACGATTTCTTATAAGGCCTCGAAATATGATAACCAATCAATAAGAAAGTCCCTTGACGTATTAAATCTTGGGGCGAAACCCACGAGCTTGATCCGCGACGAATTTTCTATTAATAGACATATTTATTCCTGTACTTACACGAGTTATGTAATGTGGAGAATAACATGTTTTTATGAAGCTTTTGATCAAAAATGTACATAGATGTAAACACCACAAAAAATGTGTTTTATTTATGATTTCTTGAACAAAAAAAACGTTGTCCCACACGAAGATTTTCTCCTGTATCGTGGGTGCGTTTACAAACACAGATTCTCATATACACAAACGCCCGGAAAAAATATCTGTAGGCCATACAAATCTCTACTATTATAAAATCGTAAAAGTGCTGTACATTGAAGATATTTAAAACAAAAACAAGTGGGTTAATCTATACTAATATATAAAGCTGAAGAGTTTGTTTGTTTGCTTGAACGCGCTAATCTCAGGAACTACTGGTCCGATTTGAAAAATTCTTTCAGTGTTAGATAGCCCATTTATTGAGGAAGGCTATAGGCTATATATCATTACGCTACGCGGACGAAGTCGCGGGCAGAAGCTAGTCTAAAATATAAGGCGATAAAAAAATGTGATTTAAAAATATCTCATCTGTTTGTCTGTTTGTTTTGGGTTAGCGCAAAAACTACTGAATAGATTTTAATGTTGTTATCACTGTTAGAAAGTATATATAACTTAAAAACAGGTGGACTTCTTATCTCAATTAATTGAACGGATCCTGAGATACAGCTTGACCTATCTGATGTCATCACTGCTGGTTTTTATTTCAAATTTATTTTTGAGATCTATTTCTAATCCTACTATAGCTTCAGGTGAGTGAAGCTGCGGGCAAAAGCTAATAAAAATATATAATTGTCACACAATATGACGTGTCAAAACAAAACAAAACACATTACAGCTATGAAAGGTTTTATATTTTTGTTAATAAGGAGGGAAGTCTATATTTTATTGTGACATCCAAACAAAATGATGTTGTCGATGGAAGCTAGTTATTTGTAATGGCAAATATGATTACGTTTTAATTAAAAATTCATAACATTACTAACGCGGCGATACAAAACAGTATAATTACGAACGAACAATGCTGCCATGTTTTAATAACAAACATTATTATCCATTCAAACTTTTATTGTGTTAAGATAGGCAGCACAATGGCACATCATATTAATGTTAAAACTAACCCTACTATGGCGACCACACAGAATACAATAATTTTTAGTCTCATTATGTCTGGAATAATATAATACAACTAGCCTCTGCCCACGGCTTCGCTCACTTGAAGCTCAAACACCAACAATGACGATCTCTTCTTTGTATGGGTCTGTATAGTGAGAGTAAATGTGTATGTGATAATTTGTGTAAGGATACTAACGCTTAAAAAAAGGAAAAACAACAAAAACAATAGTAGCGACGGTAGCCTAATGGCTAGGGCGTCGGACTTGCGACCATGTTGTTGCCGGTTCGAAACCCAACCATTGCACTACCGTACCTTGAACCTACTCGTAAAACAAGCATTTAGCTTGGCACGAGGGGTTAAAAGAATACTTATCTACTAGTAATGTGTGACCCACATTGCAAGCTTCTAAAAAAAATTAAACAAAAAAAAACAACAATAATGTTATGTGCGAAACAGTTTCGGAAGTCGGTGTCATTGGTGTAGGATTTTTTATTTTGCCACCGACTTTCGAAATTGTTTTGTTTTTTGAAGGCGGTTATTTTTTTAAGTTATTTTATTTTAAAATTTTGAGTAGCGAGCGATAAGTAGATCGTTGACGGAAATAACAAGACTACAGATTTTATGCAATCGTATTAGTTATAATATTTCTCGGTTTCTCTGCTCCGCTTCAATGACTGGGTAGCCTAAGACCCACTTATCGGGACCCGGGTTAATAATAATATATAATCATCCTTAATCCTTAACTGCCTCATTAGCCAAGTGGTCCTGAGCGCAACTGCTACGCTAGAGGTCCTGGGTTCGATTCCCAGGTCGAGCAAAATGTTATTGGGTTTTTCTATGAAATTTCCAGTAGCAGCTCGGAGTTAGGAATTTGTGCCCGATTAATGGCAATAGGCTCGCCCCCTATTACATGGGACCTAAACATACCGGCAAACTATGGGTGTACATTAGTACGCCTCTGCCTAACCCTTCGGGGAATAGTTCAAGTTCAAGTTCAAATGTTTTTATTTCAAATAAGCTTTTACAAGCGTTTATGAAACGTTGTGATTCTAGTTGCACGGTTCCAAAAGGTCGATGCTATGGAGAAGAATCCGGCAAGAAACTCCATGGACACTCTTTTAAAACAAATGAATTACAAACTTCACTGGTACAGTTTAACCACCTAATTAGTTTACATCAACACATGGATAACTGCCGTTGTTATTGTGTGCGTAAACTAATAAGACGATGTAAATCAGTACGCATACTAACGTCCAAGCGAGCGAGTTCTACTACACACACACCTACATCAATACTTAGGCATGGCTAACACGCTATAATAGTCCTTATTACTAATTGGTGTGGTTGAATGCATTGCACTATTTCAAACAATTTTACTAGAGCAGCTTTAGCACCGTTGCTAATGTCTCTGACTGGTAAAACGAATGCCGTATGATCAAACCACACTTGCGAATTATATTCTTTTTATAATATTATTTAAATCTTTTACAAGTTACTATTAATCCAGTTCATAAGACAATCGAAGTTTTGCAACGTTTGAGATATGCCATCGAAACTAACTACTTAAGCATTTTATTTTGTGTCCTTAGTAGACAAAGCTACCCACAATTTTTCAATTATTTTATTTTATAAGAATTGAACGTCGTCATTTGTCCAGTCTATTTGCATTAACTATTACGACCTTCGTTTAAAGCATAGATTGCTTCTTACAACTCCTGTAATAATTTGTGTGCGGTGTTATCCTATTTTTTATTGCTTAATCATGCAACATTTAACGATGTTTAAGAAGGCCGAAATTGTTGTATTACACGAGCAAAACATTTCTATCAGTGAAATAGCGAGGCGATTAATGATATCGGTGAGTAACATTTATGGACATTTTCATTATGAACCTATGCTCTTCTTGTCTGTAAACGTTAAATTATACTATATTATATAGTAAGTATATTAAATATTTTATTCTTTCCTAAATAAATAAATTATTATTTGTTTTAATATACTATATTAATTAATAATAGAATTAACTAATTATATTAATAATATAATATATATGTTTAAATATTATATTATAATATTGTATATATATATAATACATAATATTATTAAAACACATAATAATTAATTCATTTAGGAAAGTGTCATATAAGTAATACTGACTTAACACAATATATAAATAAATTAAATTTATGGCATAGGATTTGAGCCAAGATTCAATTACTTAATCGAATTAAGCAAGTAACTAATATTAATTATGTTTACTAATGATGATACAAATAATAGGTATATCATTGGAATCAATGTTTTTAGTATTATAATTATATTAACATGACATGTTAAATTATGATTAATATTTATTTACACATATCAGCATTTATATACTTATACTGGTTTCTGAGCATTTCTTTTTTATTACAGAGAAGAACCGTGCAGTTATGGGTTCGACGATTTGCAGATTCCGGTGACGTAGACCATCGCCGACGTGGGCCAAAACCATCGGCAATTTTTTCAAATGACACCGGGACATCATATCTAGGCACAGAGCGGACCCATTCCTCCCCACCCGAATAACCGCAACAGCTCATAATGTGTGCTTACAAACCGTGCGAAACCACTTGCGTGCAGCTGGTTTACGATGCAGCAAACCAGCACAGAAGATTTGACAACCAAGAAAACATGACTATTATTGACTGGCCTGCTAAAAGTCCAGATTTAAACCCCATAGAAAACCTATGGGGTCATATGGTGCTAAACTGGGACTCATCGAATACAAGATCAAAATCGAATTTAGATGACCTAGTTACGTTCACTTGGGAGTCGCTACGGGGTAGCAATATATGCGCTAGTATGGTAGCCAGCATGCCTAGAAGGTTACAAGAGGTAATTGATAACGATGGTTTGCCGACACATTAATAATTGCCATGACGTGTTATATTTTTCACACTATATTTTAAAAGTGATCACACTGTTTTAAACGGCGTGTGTATCATAAATAATGAAAGTCTTTAGTTAATATGTAGCCATTTTGTAATGTGAGTGATGTTATTGTTCCTGAGGTTAGAAATTGCCATAATTTCTTCCTCTAACATGTTGATTCACTTCACATTTTATTTTACTATGATTAAATTGATATACCTATACTCAATACTTTGACAAAATATATTACGTCCATCCTTATCCAACAAAAATAACTTTGTCTTATTATTATGTGAAAAGTTAACTTTTATTTACTTACTTGACGTCTTTATTTTTGATTAAATTGATCACCTCTAACAAAATATTACGCTCATACTTACCCATCAAACAAAACTTTGTATTCATAACTGATAAAATAGTAACCGTTTCATTAAAGAAACGATTAACTGTAAGTTGATTTTTCAACCATTATTGTAGTGGAGGTTATCCTGTAACGATACGAGTAGTGTGTGTAATAATAAATAAATAAATAATAACTGCCTCGAGGCTCGATAAAATTGTTTTTCTATTGTGTATATTAATCGATCCGTTATTTAGTTAATTAAATGTTTTAATATACCATTTTTGTTGTTTTATTTCAATAACAAACAAATCAATACAACACAAATAAAAACAAGTCAATTAAACCAAAAGAGTTTACACAATTTACTTTTTTAATAAAAAGTATGACATAATGACAAAAATAATTTCCTCTACCGTGATTTGAACTCACGACACGCCGCTTGTGCTTTGATTCTAGTCACCTCACCGTAACGCTACGGAAGTTATTACTCTGCCGGCTAAAATACTGCATCATATTCCTTTTATGTATGAGATTAATTTCTGGTTTGGTTATAGTTGTGTGCAAGTCGTTTTATCAATCCTCGCTTGAGCGTGTGCATAATACGTACTGTACGTAGATACGCACACATTGAATTAGACAACACCGGTTGCCTGTAGCATCCGCTAGGGTCGCTAGTAGTATGTAAACCAAATAATTTTGTTTTTTGTACAATATTGCGATAACAAGATGTGAGGACGTTGAAGGATGTCCAAGTTTGACCGAGGTCGACTATACTAAACGAAGATTCACGTTATTTACGTTATTTAATACAGGCGTGATGGTATGTTATGCTATCATCCTTAATTTAAACTCCTAAAACAGCCGTACACAAACTAAAATCACATCATCCACGTAACAAAAATGTTCTTAAAATGAAAAGTACTGGGCCAAACTATGTTCAATTTTTATGGGACTAAATCGCAACTATTTCGCTTCAAGTTTAAGTAGAATCATGTGAATTGGATAATAAATCTCAGAGCAATCGGTGTACATACATAAAAAAAAATATTGTGGCGACATCGTCATACTGACGCAGCTCCTTCAGAGCTCGCTCGCCATCCCGCTTATACAAGTAGCCAGTCGTTATCCTTAGGGCACAGGGTAGGCACGCGTCATATATTTTGTACGTATACCTATTTGTGGTAATTAAAACCAGTAATTTATTTGGTGTTCTTATTTAATTCCTTCTGAACATTCATAGAGACTTAACCAGTTAAAATAACTTTACAACAACCTTCTGATATTAGCAACCAATAGTGCTACCTAACAATATCAATCGAATTGAGAACACCCTCCTTTGTGAAGTCGGTTAAAAATGAGTCTTATTTCACCGTACTGTGTCAATAAGCTCTTCAATATACACTCGCTTTCTGAAAGATTGCCTCGAAACGTATCGGCCTTTGTGCCTACACGGGCGATACATTCACAATATTTACGAATACATTTCTGCAAAGTAAATATCTCTTTTTAGGGTTGAAAGAAAAAACGTGAAATGTTTTACGTGGTTCGAATTTTGTGCTACTTGGCGAAATATGTCTTATTTTCGTTAATTTGTTTAGTAGTACCTAAGACACATATCTACAGATATGAACACTCTCTGTATCTTCTCTACTATTATAATATCGTTAAAAAGCTGTCCTTGTATATTGAAAATATTAGCTTCTGCCCGCGACTGCGTCTGCGTGAACTTCAGATAAAAAGTAGCCCATGTGTTATTCCAGACTATAATCTATATCTGTGCAAAATTTTATCCAGATCCATTCAGCCGTTCTGGCGTGAAAGAGTAACAAACATCCATTCATCCATCCATCCCCACAAACTTTCGCATTTATAATATTAGTAAAATTTATAAAGGAACAAGTGGGTTTAGTATTTAAATATGTCACTGAACCCAAAAATGTGATTTTCTAAATTTTTGTCTGTTTGTCTGTTTTTTACGGGTTGGCGTAAAAACTACTGAATAGATTTAAATTTTGTTATCACTGTTAGAAAGTACATGCTCCAACTTAAAAACTGGTGAACTTCTTATCTCAATTAATTGAACCGAATTTCTGATGTATACAGACTCGTGAAGTAATTGGAGAGAAAAGACAGTTGTTAAGAACCATAGATAATAGAAGGTGAAAGATGTTTGTTTTGTCTTAAAATTGAAGGAAAACGAGGAAGGGGTAGACCTAGACGAAGTTTTGTGGAACAAGTGAAGGAAAGGATTGCGATCGAGTCATATCAAGAGGTAAAACGGAAAGCAGAAGATAGAGAACAGTGGCGTTTGCTCCACCGACAAGAGCTGAGCTCTTAAATTAAAGAAGAAGACAGACTCGTATAAAGAAGAGATAATCACTGTTGGTTTTTGATTAAATTATTTTGGGATCCATCGTTAATCCTAATATAGCTTCATGTGAGCGAAGCGGGCAATAAATAACTAACCTTATTTTATAAGACCTATAAATATCTTCATGTATTTTTAATGTGATGGCCACCATTTTTCTACCTCTCCTTAAGATGACATTAACATTTATTTTCACCAATTTCGCGGGCATCAAGCGTGCTCAGGGGTGCGACATAATCGATTGCCGTGTAATTTTCCGGTAGAGCCGGGTTGGAATTCATGAATCATAACAATTTGGGAGCGCCACCCCTAACCAAAGAATCTGTTTATTTCTACTAAGATTTGTAGGTATACCAGGTTGTTTTTGGGATACAATAACTTAAATACTGTATGAAAATCTAAAGCAATCGATTCATTGTGCAATTACTTATGTCTAAACGAAATTCTACGTAAGCCCAAATAGCGAGCGCCTTCGATATGTTAGATTTATTTCTGACAATACAATAGAAATATCTGAAGAGATCTTATAACTACCGAAGTGATTATTTAGTTATTTTTTTATATTTCACTAGCTTCTACCCGCGGCTTCGCTCACTTGAAGCTCAAAACCAACAGTGATGATCTCTACTTTGTATGGGTCTCTATACATTAGAGAGGTCAAGCTGTATCTCAGGTTCCGCTTAATTATTAGAGATAAGAAGTATACTAGTTTTTAAGTTGGAGCACATACTTTCTAACAATGATAACAAAATTAAAACTTATTCAGTAGTTTTTGCGTCAATCCGTAACAAACAGACAAGAATTTTAAAAATCACATTTTTGGTTTCTGAGACTAGACCCTAACCCACTTGTTTTTTTTAAATATCTTCAATGTACAGACGCAGCTTTTTTACAATTTTATAATAGTGGATATGTTTTACCAGTGAAAAAAGGGCTATATAATATAAATTAATCGACCAAGATTTTACCTGTATCTCTAGTAACATCGAAGAGTTTGGCCTGCAGATATCTGTGGGGTGGAACTCCTTTCGCCAGGAATAAGCTGCCTCGGTCTGCTGACGTAAGCAAGCACACATTCACCAATATCTGGGAACAAAAACAATTATAAAACATAATGAATATCGAGTTTAGATGTATAGGTACGTGTTTGTTACTTGGATACACAGTTCAAACATTACCAACTTAATTAATAGGAATGATCCTAGCATAATAATATAGTCATTGCAGTCATTACTTTAAAAATATCACAAGAACTTTGATTTGGGACGTGTACATTGTACATACATGTTCGTATAAAGGACAGCGTAGCACAACGAAACGTAGTGCTACGCCACATGAAACTAAGCTTTGTAGACCTACGTCTCGTAGCGCTACGCTACATGGCACTAATTTTCGTAGCACTATTCTTTGTAGCGCTACGCCACATGTCACTACGAGTATAGCACTAAGTTTCGTAGCGCTACACCATATAAAATGACACTAATTTTCGTAGCACTATTCATTGTAGCGCTACGTCACATCACACCAAAAAATATCAAAGTTAAAGGGTAGTACGAAACTGCCATGGTGCGTTGAAGTGTGCTGCTGTAACGTTACAAGCGTACGTAAGTCCTACTAAGCGTAGAGGTATGAAGCTTATGGCACAGATAAAAGAATACTAGTACAGATGCCTCATCCCATACAAAGAAATGGGACCTTCCTATCGGGCGAGATTCTTCGGGCAGAATTGTTTTTCTTTTGTAGGCGATAGATATCGCACGTACCACGCGCGTTCCATGCGCGTTGCATGCGCGTTGCATGCGACATCTATCGCCTCGGGTTGTATATCAAGTGTTTACTATATATTTAACCAATAGATGGCGCTGGTGCGCCGGGATGTAGGTAGGTACCTAAAGTTGCTACTTGTTGTTATTACGGTCGCTCACCCCGAACAGGTACCTACCTCCTTCTCGGTAGCGCGTAGGTACTTATGTAATACATTTAATTTTTATAAAACTACTTACCTATCTTCTTACGCGTAGTTTATTTTCGTTATTATTTAACGTAAATTCATGTAAAAATGTAGGTGTCATTTTCAAGGTTTCTCAGGATACCTACTGATTTCATAAATGACATAATATATTTTTAATGGCGGACATTATTTTTTTAAATATAACATGACGTGGGTGTCAATTTCATAGTTTCTGATTGTGAAAAAAACAAAATGTTTAAAATCCAAGATTGTGAACATCTAATTATTATTTTTTATTTAATATTATAAAGCTAAAAAGTTTGTTTGTTTGGTTGACCGCGGAAATCTCAGGAACTACCTACTGGTTCGAATTTAAAATAGGTATCTTTTTAGATAGTGCATTTATCGAGGAAGGTTATAGGCTATAAAATATCACGCTATGACTTATAGGAGCGGAGCATCAATGAAAAATGTAGCAAAAACGGGTAAAAGTTATTTCTTTTGAGGGCTTCCATTGCGTGCGCTGCGTAAACGAAGTCAATGGCTGCATAATATACCTAGGTAGGTACCTACCTATCTATCTGTTAAGGTTGACTCACTACCTATAACCTTTTTTGTTGTAGCTAGGTACCTAATCAAATTTGTTCTAAAATAATGCATTATTTGCGAAGGTGTTTAACACAACAAAAGTGTAGTATATACCTACACTTTTGTTGTGTTATGGATTAATATAATTAATCCATAACCAATTAGGTACCTACTTAAATACGTTATTCATCACAAGTAGGTACCTATTTAATTTTGAACAGAATTGCCATTGACATCATTATCGGAGATAATTATCATAGTTTTAAAATAACTCCACGACAAAATAATGATCAAGTAGGTAGGTCGGTACCTAGCCTACCTACCACTAGCGCTGGCCGGCCGTTTAAAACGAGACTTTGTCGCGGTTTACTAGAATACTTTCTAAGTAAGTAGGTAGTTTAGTGATGGAAAAAATCGACTGCGTGAAAATCGAGCCTGCGTCTTCTGGTTAGATAAGTACACCAGACGACCACTGAGCCACCGCGAGTTTAACTATTGAAAAGCAAGCTGCCTACTTTGCTTGTCAACCGACATCAGTGTAGGAACCTACCTAACTATTTAGCCAGAAGACTCTACGCAGGTTCAATTCCGCCCTTCAAAGTTTCCTATATAGCATAGAAAAAAAAAAGCAAAATATTACAAAAAAATAGTTTAAGTAGATACCTACTTAATTGATTATTTTGGGCTGGGAGGTGACAACTGACAAGTGTCCGTGATAAAGACCGAGTGACAAACCGAAATCCACGCGAGCAAAGCCGCGGGCGGAAGCTAGTTCTTATATATCTTTATCGCAAAATGATAATAAAGTTATTGTATAAATATACCTAGGCACCTACCTACCTACCTACTTACAAATGCCTACTACCTACATGTCGCACTCGCAACGCAACTCAAGTGGCAAGGCAACGAGATCTTCCCGCAAAAAATAAAAATTATAATCTTTGGAAGAGATTACTTACTAAAAACACAGAGTAGTATATCTACTCATGTGCTAAAAAATAGGCAGGTACCTACCTACCTAGTAGCTTTAAAAAATAATTTTAATGTTACGAAAACAAACATGATTTTCCGACCTGCTACTAAATGCAAGAGAATTTATACCAAAACAGGCTTGTTTTAAAGATTAATTTTAAAATAACGAAAGCAAAAAATAATTTTGTGACCTGCTACAAATAATTTTAAGGGAATTTATACTTAAAGTCACTAAGATTAGAGCTTATACTGTGTAACTCGTTCGCCTCGCTATTTATACCTAAGTACATCACAGTCATCAGTTCATCACAGACACATACATGCAGCTAGGCGGCTTGTGATTTTTTTTCATGGGGTTCACAAAAATAGTCTAGTGTTTGTTGAACGTGACAGGTGAACATTATGAGGTCCAGGGTTCGATTCCTAACTAAATAATTAAAGTTTTAAATTAAAGTTTAATTTAGATAGATCTATAAATGTTTAGTTAGGAATCGAACCCGGGACCATACATTTTTATCTAACATAATTATAATACATATACCGAAGGGTTAGACAGAGGCGTGCTAATGTAGGAACACTCACAGTTTTCAAATACTCGCATGCATAGAAAATTGATCCATATTGCGATATATATACCCAACGTGCATAATCGTATTGGCAAAAAAAAAACTTTGAACTACGAGTATTTTCAACACGCGCTGCCGGGACGCCGCGACGCGCGCCGGGCCGCGCCTTACGCTGCTAGGCGAGGCGGGCTGTGGCTAGGGTTGCCAATTTCATCTACCTACCTACTTGCATAGCGTGTCAGCTACCTACAGCAATGAAAATCTCTTACTATTCACTACAAAAGCTTAGGTACCTACTTAAAAAGTAAATGATAACGTAAATCTTATTAGATATGTACCTAGGTACCTCTACCTACCATTTTAAATATCTAAGTACCTATCCTAAGTAATTATTTCAATATGATAGGTAAGTACTTCGTAAGTACATAAGTAGGTAGGTAAGTAAAACTAGTAAGTACCTACTACGTGTCTCACTTTTTTACCCTATTCACTATCTAGGTAGGTAGGTATTTTGTTCGGTAGAAGAAGCGAAATACCGATCTATTAAAAAAAACAAATATTTAAACGTACGTAGGTACAAGTACCTAAGGTAGGTACCTACTTAATATTCTTCGTTCTCTGGTAGGTATATAGGTACTATGGTATATATAGGTATGCTTACGGCCTTTAAACACAAAACCATCACGACACCGTTCGTTCGTTACGTAGGTAGGTAGGTACCTACTACGGCGCATTCGCAGCTGTCGGACTACCGAGTGTATATCTACCGAACTCGAGCGAGACGCGATGGTATGATACCTACGACTCGCGTTCCGTTCCATTCCGACCGTCTGCATGATGCATTTATTGATGATAGAATACTGATATTTACCTATTTTGTGATATATATATATATATATCTATACCTAGTATATACCTACTTGAACTATGTAGGTATCTACTAGCCTACCTTTTTTATTATGTAAGTATATTCGGTACAAGGCACCTACACGAAGGTAACCCTAACTATTAGGTGTAAGTCGCTTTCTAGGTACTACCTACCTAGGTATGTTCGTGTTGTCATCATAGTAGACTATCGTATGTATTAGTGCTTCGCCCCCGAAGGTACAAAAAGATAATACATCATTAGAAAAACTTCGTTTGAAATATAATATTCTTATAATAATACTTTATTAATAAAAAAAAGAAATAATTATAGACTCAGAAACTGCGAACAGCGCCATCTTTTCTTTTTGTAAAATGAGCGAAAACTGCAAACAGCGCCATCTATTTACCAAAGAAAGCGAGAATCACGAGGATTTAATTGAATATCATATAATTGAAGAAATTAGACTTAAATTATATTGTCCTATGTATAAACATTTGATTTAAGTAAGTACATATTTTTTTAAGGTCTTTCCTCGTAAGAATTTCGAAGCCAAACACACGAGGTTTGGGAATCGATACATGCAATGCCATCTATTAACAATTCATTTGAACTATGTTTCATTTGTTCGGGATGAGACCCCATGCTTATGGCTACGGAGCGTAGTGCTGCGGGGTGTAGTGCTATGGAGCGTAGTGCTACAGAGCGTAGGCCTACGGAACGTATTGCTACGTGTGCTACGTAGTAATCTGAATGAAGTGCTACGGAGCGGAGTATTATGATTTATCACCGTCAAAAAAACTGATAAGAAGTTGAATAATAACCATTTATCCAATATAGATAATGGTACTGTGCTACATTCAAGTCGGCAAGACAAATCGATACGATTCTCATCTGACTAAATCAGTCTCGTAATTTATATGCAATAGGAAAAGGGGACGCTTTTTCTTTATATCTTCGTTTATTGATGATGCTCATTTCAAATAAACCAAGCGCTGATTATTATTATTAGCCAACAAAAGACTGGATTCTTTCGAGTTAATGATTTTTGGGAAGAGATTTACATATTTTTAATATTATTTGATCAATTAACTGTCTCATAGGTGTAGTAGTTTTCAGTGAAACTGCTATGCTAAAGTGTTAGTTTCGATTTTCAGGTCGAGTAAAATGAGTATAGTACTTTTCTATGAAATTCTCAGTAACGCCCTGGGTTCGCCCCCTATTACATGTAACCCAAACATACCATCGAACTGTGGATGTACATTAGTACACCTCTGCCTAACCCTTCGGAAAATACAAGCGTGATGGTATGTCATGTCCTAAATGCGTATCTATTTGTATAAAAAAAATAAAGTCCGTGATATAAAATCAAATTGGGCTTTAAAAAAACAGTTTTCTTAATAAAGCTTATCGTTCCCTTTACTTAAATGTAATTAAAATAATTCTAAAAGGCTAGGTATTAACTCGAGAGGTACCCTAACCTAAATTATTTTTTCAAAGGACGTATAGCAAAAAAGGGACCCGTATTTCGATTTACTTTCAAGGGGTCGTGTTATGTGGAATAAAAATAGCCTAGCTTGAGTTATAGTGGGCAATTAACGGGCTTTTACGGGCACTAACTTTTTCCTTAATAACGCCATCTATTATATCAGAGGGTAAATTAGGTCATATGTTGAGATGATTTAATTAAGTGTTGCCGGATAGATGGCGTTGGGGGTAGGTAATATTAATCGTTTATTATAGGGAGATTTTATTCATTGATGGAAAATCTCCTCATTGATGATCCTCCTCCTCATTGATGGAAAATGGAATTTTACAAGTAATAGCTTTTATTTTAGTCACTGGTTATTTGTACATATTGGTAAAATATTATTTCAAGTAAAAAAAAAATGACTAAATAAATATATCCATATTCTATTTGGCATTTATGCTAGTCGATCTGATATCACGAGTTCTGCAGAACCCTAAACTAAATATACAAAGCGTCCTAACTACGTAATCCTTTTGAAGACGTCTCAACGGTATAAAAACTTTGGAGTCCAAGCGTTTTATTTTAAAAACTCCATCAAGACAAGTACGGGATTAGTCGCAGCGTTGAGCGGTACAATTTCGTTGAGAGGCCCTACTTCGGGGCAAGGGCGGAAGAAGGCGTTTTTATTATAATTTAAAAAGAAACTCGACACTAATGCAAATGCAGCAAAACCTTAAACTTCTTTTTGCAAGGAATAAATTGTTTTTCTTTCTTTATTTTCTTGAAAAATGGCTTAATTTAGGAATACTAAATTAACTAATTTAGTAATTATTTCTGTAAATAGATCTTTTAAAGACACTTTTACGGGTCAATGTTTTTTTATTTAACTAGATGGCGCCGGCACTACCTAAGAAGATAATTCCTAGGAAGATATTCATGATAAAGTGCCGTGCCACTAAATAAAAATACACCTACCATCACGCTTGTATTCTCCGAGGGATTAAGCAGAGTTGTACATTAGTACAGACAAAATTTAGCGGTAGGTGTGACCTATAGGTCCCATATTCGTGGCGAGCCTATTGCTATTAACGGAGCACAAATACAAACTTCGAGCCGCTACTGAAATACATAGACAAATGAGGTACTAAACAATCTTTAACGAAAACAATTGCCATTAGCTTAGAAGTCTCGGTATAGAGAAGTTGCCTTACTCTGACCTTCCGGTCAGAGTAAGGCTTCCGCCAAGGAATGTCATCATAACTTAGAATATCTCGTTTCCTCAACTCTCAAACTAGCTGGTGAGAGCCAACACTAATTGGGTTATTATACAAGTCTGAAGTTCGTTAACTGCTAACTGGACTAATTATCGCGCTTCTCGGTCTAGTTTGAGGAGGATTAACTAAACTGGAAGTTTGCTGTTCTAGACAAAACTTCTCGTCGTGTCATCGCTAGTGACTCAAGCTCAGTTTTTCGCTGAAGCCGATGCCAATATTTTTTTTATGCGATGAATGAAGAGGGGATGGCAACGGATCACCTGCTGATAAGCGATTACCGCCGCTCATGGACACCCACAAAACACAACAGGAGTTTCAAGTGCGCTGCCCTCCTTGTAGAAGGATTTGGGCCTCGCAACAAGTCACACTCTGGTGCTGATGTCAGGAGAGCGTTAAGCATCAGCGAGCAGTAACGTCGCTTTGAGGTCTGATCTGATGCTGCTAGACCCTAGGTATGTTTAGCCTCACAAGTTGTGATACTAGATCTGGGCAATCGGATGTACCCCACAAAATCTGACATGGACAAGTCAGTAGGAAATAATTACGCCTTACTTCAAGAGAGTTGAAGTTTAACTTGCCTTGTAAAAACTTTGTCAGGTAAAGAAATGGATGGACCAAAAAATACCGGAGAATCTCTGCTTAACCCTTCGGGGAATATAGGGGTGATAGTATGTCATGTGAGAAATCTTATATTATTAAGATTCTAGGACTGATATTGTCTGTTTACTACAAAATTTTCATGACAGTTTTAGTTTATCGATAGGTCGTATCATGCCAAAAACCAACTGTAGCGAAACGCAATTCATTAGGTATGCCAGTTCCAGACCAGATCTGTATCTAGAATATGGCTAGACATACAGAATTTAGCACCAAATCTCCTTATTCATAAAAATATAAATTGTCTTATAACCCTTCCATAGCATTCCAGACCATGATTCTCTGAGTTTGTTTCGGTGTTTCTTCTCAGAGGTCGTCAGTTAGGAAATGCCGGCGCCATCTAGCTATAAAAAGAAACAAACCAATCACTTTTAAAAGTGTCTTTAAAGATCTAATTACAGAATTAAAATATCATTTCATTTCATTAGGCAGAATGTGTTTTGACTGTTCTGACACGTCATATTCTGTGACGGAAAAGAAGATAAAAGATATTAATACCTATATGAAGTTTATTAGTTTTATATTTTTACTAGCGGCCCGCCCTCGGCTTCGCACGGGTGGAGGATCCCTAACTTTTTCAAATTATCCTATAAGCCTATATGCTAGGGGTGGACAATCCTTATCACTTAAAAAAATAGATAGTAGCCGATTCTCAGATCTACTGAATATGCATATAAAATTTCATAAAAATCGGTCAAGCCCTTTCGGAGGAGTATGGTAACTAACACTGTGACACGAAAATTGTATATATTTTTATGATTATGAATAATAAAAATATATACAATTTTTTCATAGTCTGTACGAGATAAATGGTGTATAAAAAGGAACACGAATATAATATGTATATTATATTCGTGTTCCCTTTTTATACATATTATTATTTACATATGTCGGCAGAGGAGCAAACGAGATACATACCATATGGTAAACGGGCATAGCCGCCCATGGACACCTGCAACACCAGATAAGTTGCTGATATGTTATGGACTGGGGATTTCCGGAGCTGCAGCAACCGGTGACAACTGGGTCTTACGCCCTAAAGGCAAACCAAACATCAAGGTGCTTTACGACAGAATTCGACGTAAGGGTGGTCGCCAGCCATTCAGAACCGAAGGTCCTACCCCCGAGCGAAACAGAAATTATTCGCCTCTTACCGAGAAGCCTACTGAATGTCAGTGCGAAATAGTATTCTGACCCATCCCCATACAATTTATTTATTTATTGCTAAAAAAGTATAATCTCTTAACAAAAATAATCTTATTACGGTATGAAAACCAGGAGTTCGATTCTGCTAACAACATTGCCTCTTGCACGTTTATTTTACACATAACATACCATCACGCCTGTATTCCCCGAAGGGTTAGGCAGAGGTAAGTATACTTATGTACACCCACAGTTCGCCGGTATGTTTAGGTCCCATGTAATAGGGGACGAGCCTATTGCCATTAACCGGGCACAAATTCCTAACTCCGAGCTGCTACTGGGAATTTCATAGAAAAACCCAATAACACTTTGCTCGACCTGGGAATCGAATCCAGGACCTCTAGCGTAGCAGTCTCGGTCAGGACCACTTGGCTAATGAGGCAGTTTATTTTAGTTTCAAATTAATGAAGTAGGTAGTATTAGATTGTTGGCACCCGGAAATTATTTGAGTTGATCCCACCTCAGCACAAAAGGCCGCTTTTATGGAATCATCGTACGATTCAAATAAGAAGTAGGTATTATATAATTAACTAACTGCTATTCGTGGTTTCACTCGCATCCCAAAGAATGTCAAAATTAGCGTTTCATTTGTCGCTTGATGGTGTGCGTTTTTACCACATAGTTTATTTATTATCTAGAAATGACATCGGGTTCTCAAATAACGTGAATCTTCGTTTAATATAGTCGACCTCGGTCAAACTTGGACATCCTTCAACGTCCTCACATCTTTTTATCGCAATATTGTAACAGTGAAGTTTGTAATTTATTTATTTTAAAAGAGTGTCCATGGAGTTTCTTGCCGGATTCTTCTCCATAGGATCGACCTTTTGGAACCGTGCAACTAGAATCATAACGTTTCGAAAACGCTTGTAAAAGCTTATTTGAAATAAAAACCATTTGAACTTTGAACTTGAGCGCCCTCTAACGGGTCTAATTATACTTAAAAACTATTCAGGTAACCTCATCACCTCATTCGGAATTTTATTTATAGGCTTGTCCATGTAATAAAGTTTTGAGTTCTGTCTATTTTTCTGATTATATCATGTTTTACCTTTAACAATGAATATAACTGTTCATTATTCTAGTTATAAAATGTGCGACTACTAAGCTAGAGCACGGGTTTGATTCCCAGATCAAGCGAAGTGTTATTAGGTTAAAGATATTCATAAGAAAACATTGTTAAGTTGTCCGACAGAGCTAAGGGAGCCTATTGCCATTAACCGGGGACAAATTCCTAACTCCGAGCTGCTACTGGGAATTTCATAGAAAAACCCAATAACACTTTGCTCGACCTGGGAATCGAAACCAGGACCTCTACCGTAGCAGTCGCGCTCAGGACCACTTGGCTAGTGAGGCAGTTATTCAGAGCTAATACGAAATAGAATCTATTTTAAGACATACCTACATGTCCTTAAAACCGTAATTCGTGGACATTCTAATCATAATATTAATATCGTTCCTTCATAACCTTCCGGCAAGTCATAACAGTTAACCATTTGCGTCATTTGGTTGAACATAATATTGTAGGAACACTGCTGTTTTTTTTTGTTCAATTTCATTGCAACTCGTGGCTTATTTTGTATGTGGGTGGGATTGAACGTCGAAGATTTCTTTGAAAGTTGATAAAAAGTATCTTTCTTGAATTTCAATAAAATTCAGAAACAAGATAACATAGTGTGCATACATTCACTTAAGTGTATGTCATTTGAACTAATTGTGAGTGGCGTCTGGCGAAATTGTTGGGCAAAACTCTCTTGTCATGAAAATAAATATTGTTCAATTACTTTTTACGTTTACTTGTCGATTATACAAAATATGTTTCTACGTTGTTAAATATCCAGTCCAAATCCAGTCCGGTCAACCAGTTTCCTGGTCGGGCCAAGTAAATTCTACTTAGCAGCTCGGGGGTTGTATATAATACCTTATGTACCACAACACCACGTTAAACCACACTTCACACATATTTTACATTGCATGGAATCATAAATTAATTCAAAGCTCAAATGTCAAAATCAAAATGTTTTATTTCATTTAGACTATTAAAGAAGGTACATACTTTTGAAAAGTCAAAACTAGTTGCACGGATCCAAAAAGTGGGTTATATGGAGAAGAGCCGGCAAGGAACTCCATAAATACTTTTTTTTAATCCTCACTAAAATATTAAGCTTTACAACTTTATTTTAAACTAGCTTCCGCCCGCGACTTCGTCCACGTGGAAAAGTCACTTGGTCTTAGCGTGATGATATATAGCCTACAGCCTTCCTCAATAAATGGACTATCTAACACTGAAAGAAATTTTCAAATCGAACCAGTAGTTCCTGAGATTAACGCGTTCAAGCAAACAAACAAACAAACTCTTCAGCTTTATATATTAAGTATAGATAGTTCCTGAGAATTATGCAGTTTGATGTGTAGTTTTTTTTTCATTACATTAAAAAAAGAAGAGATTGCCACAGCAGGTAAGAGCTGACCAGCCCCGACAGACAGCTGCCGTTCACGAGCCTGAAGAATGCCTCATTAGTCTAGCCAGGTCCCAGCCAACTGCTATGCTACAGGTCATAAAGAAAACGTAAAAAGAAATTGAAAAATATCTTTTCATGACAAGAGGGTTTTCTCCAACAATTTCGCCAGACGCCATTCACAATTAGTTCGAATGACATGCACCTAAGTTTACTTTTTTCGTACATTCTGACAAGGGTTGCATATTCCAAGTCTGCTCGAGTTTCGGGTTCATATTAAAACACATTTTTATTATTTTACGCTTTGAAGTTTGTGTAACAAACGTAAGTGTGTAGAATTTAAAATAGACTTGATCTTTGGCAGGCATTTTAAGATCCTGATAACCTTGATCCTAATAATCCTGCTGATCTGGTATCGTCGTGCAACAGGTCGTTGAGCTCCCTAAATAATGGTTGAGCTACACGATGACTGATGTATGCGTGCCGTCAGTTAGGACAGGTCAACTCAAAGCTGCTATGGCTCTTTCTTCAAAATGCCTGTCTAGATATTGCCCTACATCGTAACAGTCACATAATCTTACATATAATAAGAATGTAAGTGAGCCGTGTCTGTACATTGCTTATATTTACAAAAATACTAATTTGGGAGACTCAGAATCGGTAACACAATCCATTTCTATTATTTTTGGAACTTTTGTCTGTCTGTTTGTCTGTCTGTTGTCTCTCGGTTTGTCTGTCGGTTTGTCTGTATGTTTGACCGCGCATCAAATGATAACTACTGAAGAGATTTGGAGGAAGTGGGCAGGAATTCATAGCCTGTTTCTTGGATTAACATTTAGGCTATTTTTAATTCAAATCGGTTCTCTCTATCAAAAGTTATTAACATTTTAACCATTGAAAACGCTGAATTTTAAAAATAACCATTGAAGTCAATTTATTTTTCAAGTAATTCTGTATTAGACTAGCACGGATCAAACATTATAACAGAATCAAGTAATAAAATTAAAAAATACACTTATAGGGACTAAATAAGATAAAACAAGAAAATAAAGCAGATCAATCAGAAACCATTATTGTGACCAGGAATTGATTATTAGTACAGTTATTCTAACTCTACTTACACAGGGAATCACGGGGCATACATAGGATTTATCCAGCGAGCACAAGCCGGTGTAAAAACTAAATATTTGAGTAGGTTATAGGAGTAAACAAAGAATGACAACTTATTTTCTAGCGGACTAACACGACATTGTTATTACCTCAATGAAATTTGATTCGATAACAGGTGTCATTTTGAGTTGACAATTTTGACAATTATTGTTTCCTTCTCTAAAGCATCCAGCCATATAGTAACTTATTTTATAATTTGAAACCTCCATAGTGTAGATACAGTGCGCACACTATATTAGAGAAAGTAACTAAAGAGTTTCCATTTATTCAAATAATTAAATAATATACCCTAAGAATATACCACATGTATGTATAATAATAAAAAAAAAATGCAACGTGCGTTAATCTTAATTTACTGACACCGAAACAGTTATTTGAGATTTTTGTCTATGTAGGTATGTCTGTTTATATTTCCATGCTTCACGTCAATACCAAGTGAACAAATTTTTGAAATTAATTTCTGAAAAGTATTCAGAGGTCCATGGCGCTAAGTGTATTAGAAATATGGAAAATTAAAATTTTCGAGGTGGTTAGTTGAAACCTGGAGAGGACAACGTCTCTCAGGTCAGCTAGTATCTAATAATACTACTACGGTCTGGACTTTAAAAGAGACCATGATTCTCTGAACTTGTTTCGGCGTTTCAACTCAGAGATCGTCAGTTAGGAAATGCCAGCGCCATCTAGATTAGAAAAAAGATGTAAAAATTTACTTGTAAAAGTGTCTTTAAAAGATTTATTTACAGAAATAAATATCATTTATCACTTGTTATATGATCATTAACTTTTTTTTCGTTATGTGAATTTATTTTAGATTAGAGAAATGAAATCTAGAACGTGCTATGTGAGCCGGTAGGTAGATATCTCAGTTGGAGAGATGAATTGACCTCATTATAATCCTTCAAGTAATCAATTACAGACTTATTTCTAATTTACTATTTACTTGTGTTAGATCTCTACTTTGCCTATAGATAAGAAAATGAACATTTAAGCGAATCACTTGAATGCCAAAGAACTTTTTAAGACTTATGTTAACATAATGTTGCAAGATGTAATCTATCTAATTATTTATCAGATTTTATCGACATTTGTTTAGCAGTTTAAACGTAAAGAGGTAAAACATAGACAGACAAAGTTACCAAAGCATCAATAATATTATAAGTATTTATTAAATTGAAAAATCCAAACACACTTTTCCATTATGCCAAGATAATCTGTCTGCGAACATATTCTTAACCCTCTAAAATCCTTTTAAACAGTTCAACCCATATTTGTTTTATAAGCTTCACCAAACCTTAGGGAAAGTGTCAATATCGTCCCGCTGGATACTCGATTTAGCTGAATTGACTTCCCTGGGGTACGATGTACCCTATAAACGAGATAGAGTAATATTATCATCGGGTTTGAAACTTAAGTCCCGAAGGGTTAGAATTGTACGACGATAGTGGTAATTTTTTTTATATGGGTACTGACCGGTGTTACACGCTATAATGTAACATTCGCCGCGAACATGTTATGTAACGCTGTGTGCTAAAATGGGTGGATAATGAACCGCGTAATACACAAACCCTAACTGCCTTATTAGTCTAATGTTCCTGAGCACGACTGCTACGCTTAAGGTCTTGGGTTTGATTCCTAGGTCGAGCAAAGTGTTACTGGGTTTTTCTATGAAATTCCCAGGAGCTCGGAGTTTGAAATTTGAGCCCAGTAATGGCAAAAGCTCGACTCCTATTACATGGGACCTAAACATACGGGCGAACTGTGGGTGTAGGTACATGAGTAGGCCACTGCCTCACCCTTCGGGGAATACAGGCGTGATGGTAAGTTATGTTATAGAATACACAAAGGTATTCGCAAAAAAACCGATGGCGTGCGGAGTACTCAAAACGAGTGGCGTGTTTCCACGTACTGACTGCACGAATGCTCGCTTTGTAACATGTTACATTACACGTAATACCGGTCAGTACCCGCCTTTATAGATAGAATGGTCCAATATAATGGAATAAGTCAATGTGATGAAGTTCGACAGTTCCATTTTTAAACGCCACCGACGCAAAAAAGGAGTGTTATAAGTTGCTAGTATATATGTGTCAAAATCCCAAGCTCCGAGCTTTTACTGAGAGAATTTCATAGACCATACCATCACGCATGCATTCACCGAAGGGTTAAGCAGAGGCGTACTAATGTACTCCCGCAGTTCGCAGGTATGTTTAGGTCCCATGTAATAAGGGGCGAGCCTATTGCCATGAACCGGAATTTCAGAATTTCATAGAAAAACCCAGTAATACTTTGCTCGACCTGGGAATAGAACCTAGGGCCTCTAGCGTAGCATCTCTCTCTTCACATTCTGAACTTACGTCTCAAACGTGACGTCAGTAACATCTATTAAAAAGCGAGTTACTTTGCCTCTCATAAATGATTATTGATTATAGAAAGTGGTTATGAGAGAACTCATAACCACTTTTTTTAAAGTTCAAAGTTCAAATGTTTTTATTTCAAACTAGCCTATGCCCGCGGCTTCGCTCACTTGAAGCTCAAAACCAAAACCAACAGTGTTGATCTCTTCTTTGTATGGGTCTCTATAAATTAGAGAGGTCAAGCTGTATCTAAGGTTCCGTTTAATTATTTGAGATAAGAAGTATACCAGTTTTTAAGTTGGAGCACATACTTTCTAACAGTGATAACAAAATTAAAATATATTCAGTAGTTTTTGCGCCAACCCGTAACAAACAGACAAGAATTTTAAAAATCACATTTTTGGGTTCGGAGACCTTTATTAGGGTATATTGTTTTGGGGCCCACTTGTTTTTTTTAAGATCTTCAATGTACAGACACAGCTTTTTTACAATTTTATAATTATTTCAAATAAGCTTTTACAAGCGTTTATGAAACGTTATGATTCTAGTTGCACGGTTCCAAAAGGTTGATCCTATGCAGAAGGATCCGGAAAGAAATTCCATTTTTTAGAATAGAAATAAAGAAAGATATATTTTTCTTCAGTCGCACAAGTGATACAATTACACGATTATTAAGGCTTCCTTCTTATTTCGTCAAAGAAAACAACAGTTAAAGATAATAAGTCAATTTAAAACCCAGCCATTCCCCCTTATAAAACAGCAATAACAGTGATGAACAGACAAAGAGGATGTTGTTTTTGTAATTTAAACTGCGCTTTTATAGCTTACAATAAAGTTAGGGTGCTGTTTATTTGCGAAACTAGGTCTTACACGCGGCTGTTCTCGTTGAGTTTTTTTTTCTCTGTTAGAGTGATATTTGAAAAACTATTGATGAACTATGCACTTGCGACTCGGGTGTCCATGGGCGGTGGTAATCGCTTGTGGATGTGATCCGTCTGCTCGTTTGCCCCGTATTCCACAAAAAAAAATTACACTGCCCATGGAGTATTTTACCAGATTCGTCTCCATAGAATCAACTTTTTGGAACCGTGCAACTAGAATCATAACTTTACATAAATAAATACTTATTAAAAATAAAAAAGCGTGTATTTATTTATTTACGCTGCGTATTAATACATTTGAAGGTTTGCTTATTTTCCAAAGTGTCTTTTGCATACTTTTTTTTATAATTATTTGTCGAATCACTTCAAATTTTGTGTGGCGCGCGGCTAAATCTCAGAAGTTTACTGGCTGAGGAGCAGGAAGATTAAATAAATAATCCGAAGTCCCTCTTGCGACTAAAAGTTTGTTAATATAAACGATGTTATTCTGCATTTTGTAAGATTTCCTCGCGAGATAAAAGTTCCAGTAAAGGTTTTTTTTTCAGAATATTATTGTTTTATAATGTAAATGTTTTTGTATTGGGTTTGTTAAATCTTCGAAGTATGAATTTGTTTTATGTTTTTTGATAAGGGATGTCGCTGTGCCGTGATGTCAAATTTGTAGATCGCAATGTTAAGATTCTGCGCGATTTAATTACCTCTAGTACTTCAAGAAGTATTGTTATTTATACCAAATTAATACCAAATTACTAGTTTTTGTGACATGTACCGGTTTCATGTAGGGCACAGTTGATAAAATTGGTCGATTTATGAAGTTGCTCTTGCACACCCTGGCATGAGACATTATTTAGGGTAAAACTAGGATAGATGCCACACTATTTGGAATCAATCTATACATATCTCTCAGTACAAAAACTAAATACTTATTTGTATAACTGGCCGGTACTAAGGTTTTTTATTTACAAATTTATGAAAAGTAAAGAATCATTATCTTTAATATTTGCAGAACATTAGCCATTTTTTGTCGACCTCTATATTTGTTTATGGTGGATAATTGCCTCCATTTAAATCACGTTTAGGACGGAAACAGGAAATCTATCCCGCAAAAACTTTGATCGCAATTTGCCTTCTAAAATACAAACAGTCTCTCTTTTTGTTGTACTACACACCGGGGGGTTGTAGAGTGATCGTTGTAAACTGAAGTTAAAATGAACGCCCGCTGCTCAGTCTGCGTAGGTTTTGTATAATATACAATAAAACTTTTTAGTACACTCTTAAACTAATTGTATGGTGTTGTATGGGAGATAAATATCACGCCTGTGTTTCCCGAGAGGTAAGCAGGAGCAGTGATAGCCTAGTGATAAACTATTGGACTGCCAAGTCAAAGGTCTCTAGTTCGAATCCAAGGCACGCACCACATGACATTTCGAAGTCATGTGCGTATTAATAGTTGATTAACACGCGCTTAAACGGTGAAGGAAACGTTTTAACGTGGGCCATGCATGAGAGCCATGCTTCGGCATGAATGGGCCGGCTCGACCGGAGTGATACCACGGCCTCACAGAAAACCGGCGTGAAACAACGCTTGCGTTGTGTTTCGCCGAGTGAGTTGAGGTTACCGGAGGCCCAAACCCTTTTAAAGGCGGGCAACGCACTTGCGACTCCTCTGGTGTTGCGGGTGTCCATGGGCGGCGGTTATCGCTTACCATCAGGTGATCCGTTTGCTCGTTTGCCACTCTATCCCATAAAAAAAAGGAAAATATTGTGAGGAAACCTGCATGCCTGAGAGATATTATCGACGGCGGCGAGATATATGAAAACAGATGTTGTATAACGTAACATAATCAACCCATTATATGTCCCACTGCTATAGTCAAATCAAATGTTTTTTTTATTTCAAATAAGCTTTTACAAGCGTTTATGAAACGTTATGATTCTAGTTGCCTGTTCCAAAAGGTTGATCCTATGGAGAAGAGTCCGGCAAGAAACTCCATGGACATTCTTTTAAAATAAAATAAGTTACAATCTTCACTGGTACAATATTGCGATAACAAGATGTGTGAACGTTGGATGATGTCCAAGTTTGACCGAAGTCCACCATGCTAGCCTAGCGGGTTGGATATAGGTGTTGTTGTATAGGTAAGTAGGTACATCAAATTATATGTGGAACCCACAACAACCATCAAACTTCGTCCATATTGAATCGACAAGGTTTACAAATATGACATTTATCTGCAATGGCGAGCTCGTTCCATTGTTTGGTAAGCATAATTTCCTAATAACACATGTTTTGAGTCCGAGCCAAATATAGGTATCTACTTACTTTGATTCGGAGGACGAATTTCCATTGATTATATATTTACACTAGCTTCTGCCCGCGACTTCGTCCGCGTAGCGTGATGATATATAGCCTATAGCCTTCCTCAATAAATGGGCTATCTAGCACTGAAAGAATTTTTCAAATCGGACCAGTAGTTCCTGAGATTAGCGCGTTCAAGCAAACAAACAAACAAACTCTTCAGCTTTATATATTAGTATATATATATAGATAAAGATAGATATATTTACATTACAGAACTGGATGTTATGACATTCTTTACGGTTGACTGACGAAATGAAGGCTGCCCTCTTCTTCGTGAGCGCATCAAGAGCGTAGGTAGGAATTAATTTAGAAGAAAATAGAGAAAACTGCATTAGCTGCCTCATTAGCCTAGCTGTCCTGACTGTGACTGCTACGTAAATTCGATTCCCAAGTCGAGCAAAGTGTTATTGGGATTTTTTAGGAAATTTCAGTAGCAGTTCGCAGTTTGATATCTTTCTGAATAAATTAACTCCAAAACATCTCCCACTGTCTATCCTTGAAGTACAACACAAAGGCAGCAGTCTAGGCAGATTGTCAAGCGTGAGAGTAATTCTTGTGTGAAGACCACGACACTTCTGCCAAGAGTTTAAAGACGAAGAGGATTTATTTAGTAAACATCTAATTGTTTTACTGCTTCTAATATTTTTTATTTATATAGGGCTGACGTGTGACCGCAAGTTCACCTAATGTTAAGTGACACTGAGATCTACGATGAAGCGCAAACGAAACCAATTCACTCATACTTTAAAGGTACCCAGATTATATCTATTGGGGAAGACCCGCTCAGGAAGCGCATTCCACATTTCAGTACATACGCATGATAAAACTGGACTTGAAGCGTTTCGGTCGGGTTTTTGGAATGTCCACCAAGAATCGATGTCGATTTTACCAGTCGGTTGTTACTTACCTTATGACATAGAACATCAATGTCCAGTTCGTTGGCGACGTCCTTGATGAGGTCCATGAACAGGTCCGCTTCATCCAGCTGCCTCTGTGCTGAACCACTCGGAGAACGTGACCGCTGCAAGAAGAAAAAAAAATATTTTTTTAGGATGCTTTTAGAAGACAAGCTATTAGCTACTAATTGGCAACCATCACAACCTAATGGTTCACTATCATTTGCATCTCTTCAATGGCTACCATAATGACGATCTCTGTGGTTTAGTGGTTCGAGTACCGGACTGCTGCCCATGAGGTCGTGGGTTCGATTCCCACAGCACACAAATATTGATGAGATGAATATAAGTGTTTGTGTTCGTCTGGGTGTTTCTTATGTATTATAAGTATGTATTTACAAAAAAAGTATATAAGTATTATATCCATTGTCTAGTATCCATAGTACAAGCTCTGCTTAGTTTGGGACTAGATGATGCTGTGTAAAATGTCGCAGTATATTTATTTATTTATTATTTATAATTTTAACTGCTATATGAAAGACCGACTACTGAACGTGAGATTCTATATTCGATTCCCAGGTTGTGCAAACTATACCATAGTAAAATTATGTTTTTAAAGCTTTCTAAAAATACCCTCTTTTGTTTGAAACGTCTCAAATGAACCTTTGTTAAATAGTTTTCTGTCGTGTAAACGCCGCAGGGGTCAAAGAGACCAGTTTTTACAATAGAAGTGTCGTTCTGAAAGGAAATACTCAGTTTTCAGAGCTTCTTTCTAGTTGAATATTTCAGAATGGCAAACAAATAGGGCTATGAATAGAAATGAAAACTCTAGTTCTTGTGTCACACATATAATCGTAATACTTAAATAAATTGTGATTCAAACACAAATAAATCAAATTGGAATTGAATGAAAATTGTAAGAGATCACTCTCTTACAATTATTTCCAGTGATGTATTATGCACGAAATGATAGGATGAGAACCTTGATGATTTGTGTCCGAATCAGACTCATAACACTTGATTTGATTGATTAGTAATGTGTGAATTACGATTTATATTGGTATTACGTTTGTACGGAAAATACGCTCTTTTTTATTATTTACTAGCTTCTGCCCGCGACTTCGTCCGCGTAGCGTGATGATATTATATAGCCTATAGCCTTCCTCAATAAATGGGCTATCTAACACTGAAAGAATCCATCTAATTCCTGAGATTAGCGCGTTCAAGCAAACAAACAAACAAATAAACTCTTCAGCTTTATATATTAGTATAGATTTAATAACCAAATTTTTACAATTTTTAATTTTTCGAAGAATTATTAGATTTACTTTTAGTTAACAGATAGTCATTCAGTAAAACAGTTAAGCTTTAAAGATCTAACAGTATAGTATAATACATTTTTTATAATCTTCGGTAGAGCTTGCCCTAAATTAAGAATTGTGAAACCATTCAAAACGTCGTTTGCAGCAGTAATAACTTATAAGTTTGAAGTTTGCAGGGATACAGAACCCACTTTCGGGCTCCGTGGCAGTTTGCCAGGCCACCACACCGCCAATACCTTACTATGCCTGATATCGCCTGACGGGTTTGCGAGATTACGATTTCTATTTAACCCAAGTAGATCATAACGGAAAATTGAAATAGTGAGAGTAGGTAACATACAATATCATTACGCTTGCATTCTCCGAAGGGATAGTCAAAGGTGTACTAATGTACACCCACAGTTCACCGGTATGTTTAGGTCCCGTGTAATAGGGAGCAGGCACAAATCCCAAGCAGCGAGATGTTACCGAGAAGTTTATAGAAAATCTCAATAACTTTGCTCGACCTGGGAATCGAACCCAGGATCTGTAGCGTAGCAGTCTCGCTTACGACTACTAGAATAATGAGGCATACTTGCAAACTGTGAGTGAACATTAGTATCTACTCTTCTGCTTAATCCTTCAATAATAATAGGGATAATAAAAGCGAATAGAGGGTGGAGTCTAAATGTTACAGAGCACTACTTATAACTTCTTGGATAATTTATACGGATTAAAAAAATATTTGTTATTTGTCAAACGAACCAAAGGCGTACTCAACAGAGCGAAAATGAACCTTAGTATTACAAGAATAGAATTGGTATTCCAAATGAATTATCTCTTTCAAAAATTTTCATAAAAAGAATTCGAAGTGGTGTTTTTAAATTGAAATTTATTTCTTTTTCGCGAGAACTTACAAAAAGGTTTTATTCAAAGCTGGTCGCCATTAGCGAAGTTGATGGTATCATGGAACAATATCCGTACCTTGCTCATCCTTTGTGTTTAAGAAACCCTTCGTAAAATGGGCTTAAAACTCTTATTTCAAAGTTACGATTTACGAGGTTCAAGTTTTTGACATTTGAAAATCAGTATTCTAATTTGTTTCGACTTTATTTTTGGGGTTTTTTTTAAGGTGGGACCACACGGCTTTACATAGCTAACTAGCTTTTGCCCGCGGCTTCGCTCACATGATTATTCGCTCGCTATATTAGGATTAAAACTGGATCCCAAAAATAATTCAATACCCAATAGTGATGATCTCTTTTTTGTATATACATCAGAGAGGTCAAGCGGAATCCGGTCAATTAATTGAGATAAAGTTCACCAGTTTTTAAGCTGGAGTATATTATACAGACAAGCAAGACAAACAGACAAGCATTTGAAAATTCATATTTTTGGGTTCGGTGATGTTTGCATACTTACCGTAGGTAACTAATTTGTTTTTGTTTAAATATCTTCAATGTATAGCCATAGCTGCTCATTAGCCTAGTGGTCCTGAGTGCGACTGCTACGCTAGAGGTCTTGGGTTCGATTCCCCCGTCGAGCAAAGTGTTATTGGGTTTTTCTATGAAATTTCCAGTAGCAGCACGGAGTTTGGAATTTATGACCGTTAATGGCAATAGGCTCGCCCCCTATTACTTGGGACCTAAACATACCGGCGAACTGTGGGTTTAAATTAGTACGCCTCTGCCTAACCCTTTGGGGAATACAGGCGTGATGGTATGTTATGTATGTGTTATGTCAATAGTGATATTTTCATTGTATAGATCTGTATACATCAGAGAGGTCAAGCTGTATCTCGGGATCCATTGATTTATTTGAGATAAGTAGTTCACCAGTTTTTAAGTTGCAGCATATACCTATGCTTTCTAGCAGTGATAACACAATTAAAACCTATCTAACATCGGACCTAAACATACCGGCGAACTGTGGGTGTACATTAGTACGCCTCTACGTAACCCTTCGGGGGATACAGGCGTGATACTATGTTATGTTATAGCCATAGCTAGTTTACGATTTTATAATAGTAGAAAATATTAGATAGGTTATCCGAAACGGAGCGTTTAGTTTTTTAGTTAGCTTATTTTGTGTCCTTCTGCTGAGCAATAAGTATTTATTTATGTGAGTTAAGTAAACTTCTGTAAGACCTTTTGGTATATGCATGGTTTATTCGATTCTGCAATACCAATACATACATCGTATACCTACCTACTACTACCTACGATTATATTGGAAAATATATTTCCAAGTATAAATAGTGAGTCTATCAACAGCGCTATCAAATAGGATGGGCTATTTGGCCAATCGCCGAACCAATTTAGGTGTCGCTAAAGCAAGGGTGAACAGGTGAAATATTTTATTTCAAGAGACATTTTACTAGTTAATAAATATTGCTGACAGATTTGTAATATAGAAAAAAACCCAACTTAAATACATACTTAATAGAGGCAAGAAATTTAAAGTAAAAAAAAAAAATTATTCCCAAAGTAATCTAGGAAAAGTGATAAAGTAATTTTCCATCAAGAATTTCTCAATAGTAGCTCCGCTTCGTGCTGAAATAATTTGGTTAATGCAACAGTGGCATTCATACCTTATACATACAGACAAACTGTTGACGTGTTTTATTTGCAACTTACAAACTTTTTTTTCACCTCACAAGCTCGGAAAGATTCTGTTTGTCATTCAAAATCTGCGTGAAAAAGTGCATTTTGTCCGCTAGCGTGGAAAGAGTTTTTAAAATTCGAACCTTACTATTCAATAATTTTCTATACCGCCGGGTCCACTGAAAATGCATAAATACTTATTTCATGTCAATGCGCCAACCGTTCGACATTTTTAGAATAATCTCACTAGCCAGTAAGACGACTGCATGAAAAAAAAACTTAAAATTTTCGTCTCTCTAAACAATTAATTATGGTTAGTGATCATTAATTTTAGATTATCTTATATATATATAAAAGAAAGTTGTGTTAGTTACTCCATTTATAACTCAAGAAAGGCTGAACCGATTTGGCTGAAAATTGGTGGAGAGGTAGCTTAGAACCAGGAAACGGACATAGGATACTTTTTATCCCGTTCCCGATACTTTTTATTCCAGGGGGGCGAAGCCGCGGGCAGAAGCTAGTTTTTTGATAAAATCGTAACACATCTTATAATATGAGTGAGTCCAGTAGCAACGAGGATATAAGTTTAACATCTGCAGAGTTAGTGCAAGCGGTATATAATGCCGAATTGAGTTTTCTGCCGGATAAATCCTCGCTGTAGTGAGGTGAAAAGTTGTGTGTTTCGCTCGGCAGCAAAGATATTCTGCGTACTCGCGCCAGAAAACCACTTTGCAGCCTTGCATAACAAATAACTATTATTTATTTTTAATTTCTATCAGTTGTTAAGTCTCATCACCTCAGTAATTTTACTTATTCAGATTTTTTCTCAACCCACAGATCAGCAGCCGGGTGGCGCATTTACTGGCGACCGTCGTAACCTTACTCTTCAAATATGCACAGACGTAATAATTATTAAATTAACAAACACATATTGTTATTTTAGTGAAAGAAAAATTCGACTCGCAGGCAGGCTTCGAACCTGCGTCTTCTGGTAAGATACACCAGACGCCATGACCACTAAGCCATCGCTAGTGCCACCTGTCATGTAGAAATTTGCCTTCACATTCTGAACCCAAAACGTCTTACGTCTTAAAGTGGCTTAGTGCGAGTCGAATTTTTCTTTCACTAAAATAACAATTTGCATCTGGTGTATCTAACCAGAAGACGCAGGTTCAAATCCTTCCTGCGAGTCGAATTTTTCCTTCACTAAAATAACTTTATAATCTTAGCATGAAAAATACAAAAAAAAACACAGAAAGATATTCAGAAACCCGTGTGTCTACATACTTTCACAAATATATTAGACATTGAAATAAAACTTCTTTTTATAGATTTAATCGCGTTATAATATTGATATTATTTAATTGTAAAGGATCCGAAACGATGGTTATCAAATATTATTAATATAACTTGATAAAATCAATGAAAAGTAGTTATATCAGTCACAGTCAATTCTTCCTAAAAATAGGACTCTCCGATGAAAACGGAATACTTGGTCACTATACTTCAGTGCACTAGAGCAAACAAAATTGCATTTCAGTGCAAATAGCTGCGAAGTCCAATTAATATTAAAATTATTGCTTCATCAATAGTTAATATTAGGGATATTAAATTTATTTTTAGTAATTGGAATAATATTTAGGGACGGGTGCATTGGTTTTTGAATTTAATTACTTATTTATTTTAAGTACTTCTTTTTGAATTAGTCAAACTCATTGTCTCCTTAGTCTAATAGTCCTAAGCTTGTCTGCTACGCTAGAGGTCTTAGGTTGGATTCCTAGGCTGAGCAGTGTTATTCGTTTTTTTAATAAAAGTCTCAGTAACATCATTTGTGCCCGATTAACGGCAAGAGGATCGCCCCCGATCACATAGGATCTAAACATACTGGTGAACTATGGTTGTATTGTACAATAAAAGACTACACATCTGCCTAACCCTTTGGAGAATACAGGGGTGATAGGATATTATGTTACTTTATCATCTGCTATTTATATATTTTATCAATTAATTCCCAAAAGTACATTAGTCACACCCACCTATTAGGGACGTCAACCAAATCATAATATTCAGAATTCTGGAAACCTGATTACAGCTCTACCTAGTATGAGAAGCACGTACTACCCGAAATTTCTTGGGAAGAATGTAATTGAATCTTTTGTGGCTCCAATTTAGGTGTTCGGGGAGGGCGGGGCGTGAATATATTTTGTGATATATTATAATACCAGGCCACTCAGAATGTTTTGCGACAAAAAGTTTTTATGTATAAGACACTAGCCACTTGTAATTATTTTGAAAACTTCGATTATATAAAAGTAAAAATACCACTGTTCGATTTTCAAATTTCCCTCCGCATTTTTTTGAGAGCAATAAAGATATTAGAGCAATAGAATATTATTTTAAGATATAAATTCTTCTCGAGAATAGTCCTTCTTTTTTTAAATCCTGATATGCTTACGCTTGGCCGCCAGTTCGCTGTGATCTATGATGGAGCACGTTTGCCTAGAAGAAACCTATTCACTTCGTCCTCTTCAAGTTTCAAGTTTAGATTCAAAAAAAGTCAAAGTGTAAACTTGTATTAGTTTACACTTACTTACACTCATTTTACAACGAGATCCGTTTCCAAATCTTGTGGATGAATTCGATTCATAAATATAACAATATTTTAACTATATTCTCTTTTTTGGAATATGAAAAGCAACTTCAAGCATTTCGTAGCAAGCAGAATTGATATGGTCTGGATCAGAGATGGCAAAAAAATATACACAAAGAAAAACTTTTCGAACGATAATAATAAAAATATAAAACATTAATGACCCTACAGCTCAAGAATAATGGTTTTCGAAGTTAGTTATAAATATATTATGTATCTAAAATACTATTACTAGGTCTAAGTATAATAAAGTTCTGTATTTTATTAACTTTAGCACTTAAATAAATTAACACAGAAATGTGTTGCTGGGGAGTTTTTCCGCCGTTTTTTCTTCCAAGCAAAAATACTAGGAAGCGGTAAGACAGGCATTTTGGGAGCTGTCTAAAATGTAAATATAATTTATTATGACTGCCTGCCTCATTAGCCTAGTGGTCCTGAGCGCGACTGCTACGCTTAAGGTCCTGGGTTCCATTCTCAGGTCGAGCAAAGTGTTCATTGGGTTTTTCTATGAAATGCCAGTAACAGCTCGGAGTTTGGAATTTGTGCCCGGTTAATGGCAATAGCCTCGCCCCCTATTACATGGGACCTTAAGATACCGGCGAACTGTGGGTGTACATTGGTACGCCTCTGCCTAACCCTTCGGGGAAAAACAGGCGTGATGGTATGTTTATGTATAATTAATATCTAGCAATATATTTTGAACCAATTATTTTTACTTTGAGATTTTACTCACGAGAGAACGGAAACCGCGTATGCGTTTCGGGTGAGACTGACTTTTTTAAAGGTACAAACAAAATGTTGTCATTTTACCCTTGCGGGCCAGCTCGACCGGAGTCACGGCCTCTCACGTCACAGAAAACTGGCGTGAAACAACGCTCACATTCGGCAAAATCCTTTTAAAAGGCGGGTAACGTAGGTACTTGCGACCCCTGCATCATTGGGGGTTGAATTTAAACACAAAATAACAATAGAAAATTGTGTTTAAGTACAATTTAAACACATTTATAAAGTTGGTGCAAGTGGGCCTTCGATCCGGTATTCGAATACTCGATATCCGAATTCAAACTCGGAATTCTGAATCGGGACACATTTTGATGTGTCCAACGGATATTGTTGTGTGTGGCTGGATGTTTGGCTATGTGATTTGTATGTTTACGCATCCTTGTGTTGGAAGGGAGAGAGGCGTGGATTATATCACAAAACGTAACCTCTTTTACCTCCACATAGTATTTTACATACATATACCATCACGCCTATATTCCCCAAAGAGTTAGGCAGAGGCGTACTAATGTACACCCACAGTTCGCCGGTATATTTAGGTCCCATGTAATAGTGGGCTAGCCTGTTGCCATTAACGGGGCACAAATTCCTAACTCCGAGCTGCTACTGGGAATTTCATAAAAACCCAATAACACTTTGCTCGACCTGGGAATCAAACCCAGGACCTCTAGCGTAGCAGTCGCGCTTAGGACCACTTGGCTAATGAGGCAGTAGGTACATAGTATTTACTGAATATTAAAGCAGAATGATTATAACAAAGGCGGGGCTCATGGATAAGTATTGCCTATGCTGATCTGAAAAGTTAAGATGCGTTTGTCGCGGTCAGTTTACAGATGTGTGACCATTCTTAACAGATACAAGATCCCTCCATCATACGAACACCAGTGATAGTCAGAAGCCCAAAAATCTAACCAGTCCAAGTCTAAACCTAGTCCAGGTTGAAAGGATTTTTCCATAAGGAGGTCTCCATAAGATATCGGTATTGAGAATTTCACCGTGAGTATCGTGTGCGGCAACATGTTTAAAAAAACAAAGTTTATTCCGAATCACAATAAAAATTAATTATCTGCATTCAAGGGATAGAATTTTTGGTTTATAATACCATATGTCTGCCTGAAATTAACAATCCTTACACATTATAAAACGAAGTCTCCCGCCGCCGCGCCGCGTCTGTATGGCTATTATGTTCGCAAATAACTCAAAATGTGCTGAACGAAATTTCATGCGGTTTTCACTAATTGACAAAATGATTAATTTAATAAGAAAGCATTTAAGCTATTAAACATTACGCTACGACTCTTAGGAACGGGACAACGGGCGGTACAATTATATTAAAATTACAAAGAATTACAAACAAATTATTGCATGAATAGATTTGCAATAATTTGGCAATCCCATTTCATGCGTGATTCCACCCGCATTTGTTTTAGTACCTCGACAATACCACAGACTATAATGGGATTACGGTGCGACCCAATGAATTCTATGACGTCACAAATTAAATCGGTAAAGAGATTATGTATTTTGTGGATACTGTGTCTAAAATTAAAATTGTAAGTACCTATATCTTTTTTATTTAGCCCAAACTCCTCACCTTCATACAAAATAGAAGATAAAATACCACGACACCTGTACATATTACAGGCATTGTTTTACGCCCGATATGGGCCGAGCCATTTATCGGCCATTAAGACGCACCCGCAGAATATTTTCCGTTCAAATTATTCCAACGACCAACAACATACTCGTATGACGCAATATTTTTATTAACTCGCGAGGAATTTGAAAAATAGGTATTTGAAGAAACTGTTGACAATGGCAACGAAATTTGGATACCTTGAGACCACCAAACTAATAAGAGAATCAACACAAAATAATAAACGTGAAAAACAAAAATAAAATCGTGTTAATAATTAGCACGTTTCCCTTGGCAAAAGTAAATCAATAAAGCAAGGTAATCGAAAACATACTCCCGGTATGACGTTTTAAAATGGTGGCAGAAGCCATAAATGGTGTATCGAATGTTACGACATACCACTGCATTTGATGCTAGCACAATTTGTTGACACGACGCGACGGGATGGGATGTGTTCCAAGAGTTTTATTGAACGTGGAGATTGAAGGGTTAAAGTTCGTATTTGCGATGTATTCAACTTTTTTTATGCGTTGTTTTTTTACTATTGACGCTTTTTTATGTAATATGGGGGCAAACGATCAGATGGATCGCCTGAGGGGAAAGGGCCTGCCTGCCATGGACACCCGCAACACTAGAGGAATCTCAAGTGCGCTGCCCGCCTTTTAAAAAGGTAGTAGTCATAGAGTCTGGTGTATATCTAACTAGAAGACGCAGATTCGGATCCTGCAAGTCGAATTTTTCCTTCACTAAAATAACTTTATAATTTAAGCATGGAAAATGCTAAAAAAACACAAAAGGATAATACAAAACACGTCCAAAATCTTAAATATAAGCTCCACAATATTTCAAGTCACGTCTCCAGCATTTATTTTGCCAATATCTCAATAAATGTATGTGTTGGTATGTCGAGCTCGGGCCTTGGATTGGACTTCATTATCCAGAACCTTAGTTGTCGAAGTAGGCTAACTTTCGATATTTTCAGCATTGTATTACGCTAACACATAGTAGGTACAATACAGTTATTTTTTTATTTATTTTTTTAATACGGCGCCACACTTTTTGTGTGTGTTGCCAGTGTCAAGCTTAAAGACTAATCAAGAAACAATTTGAATATCTTTTTGTGTTTTTTTTTGCATTTTTCATGCTAAGAGTGAAGGAAAAATTCGACTCGCAAGCAGGATTCGTACCTGCGTCTTCTGGTTTGATACACCAGACGCTATGACCACTAAGCCATCATGAGTCCCAACTTTTGGGACTCGCGATGGCTTGTACGGTATGTCATAACAATTTATAGTGGCCACCATGGGATAATATTATGGCACCACACTTTTTGTGTTCGCCAGTGTCAAGTATTCAGTTGATGAGTTGCCCCATTAAACGGTGGAAACTTTATTGAGGCTTCGATGGAGTTTAGGAGTGAACCCAAAAAGTCACGATTTTCAATTTTATATCATTTGCCTACACTCACACACGTTCACAAACACTTAGGGCCACTTGCACCAACTTTTTAACAAAATTTGTATGAAAAATGGTTTTAGAAGTTGGTGTAAGTGGCCCTTAATGGTTAAATTATCCACCATAATAACTCATTAAACTTCGGAGAATTTCATATTTTTGAAAGTACCTACCTAATATAAAATCGATAACGTGCACTTTACATTTTCCCGCCACCAGTTAATTATTTTGATATATTTCAGTTGATGATGATTGCAAATCATAAGTATTTTCATCCGCTGAATTGTAAACATAGTAGGGTAGTTAGTAGTATATTTATATTTAAGCCTGAATACAGTATTGGGCTTTAATTAATTAAATTTTCAATCAATTGATGATTAATTCTGGGCTTAAGCCCAAAACCTATTGCCCGACTTAAAAACTTTTTTTATAACATAGGAAGGCAATCGAGCATACGTGTCACCTAATGGTGAGCAATTACCGCCGCCAATGGACACCCGCAACACCAGAAGCGTCACAAGTGCGTTGCAGGTAGGGTTGCCACCCGTCCGGGTTTCTCCGGATTAGACCTAGGGGCATCCGGGGAGCGTCCGCGGGGGCTTCATTTGTAATCCGGGTTTAAAAATTTTAAGTCTTGGGCGCCCGCGAAACGCACGATTCACACTCACTGTGTGTCACTTTATGACAGTTTCAACTGTCTTTTATTACACTGAATATATTTAAAAAACTTGTTGACATGTCGGGGTTTTGGACTGTAAAATAGTTTCACGCGTCTTGTCCTGGTTTCCAAATTTTAGAGATGGCAACCCTAGTTGCAGGGCCTCCGGTAGGTATCCTTACTCACACGGCAAATACAACGTAAGGGTTGTTTCATGCCGGTTTTCTGTAAGATGCCAACTTGTACCTTAGAAGTCACTATGTAAATAATTAGCCGGGCTTTACATATAGTTAAATACATATCAATTAATATCCTCTTCCTTTTCTGAAGTCAGTTAAAAGCACTTCTAGTATAAGCATTGTTATGTTTGTAAATAGTCGTATCAAACAGCTTCTTTATTTGCGCGACAAATCCATACATTGACACGCGACATGACACTGATCGCTCTCTCGACGCCGCGATATCGATTCCCGCTGTGTATCTGTCAGTTAGTGGCGTGACATCTGAATTTTATTTTGTCGATTGTTTTAAGCATTAAGCAATTCTTCAAGCAAACAAACAAACAAACTCTTCAGCTTTATATATTAGTATAGATAAGTAGTTCACCAGTTTTTAAGTTGAAGCATATAATTTTTAGCAGTGATAACAAAATTAAAATCTATTCAGTAGTTATTGCGCCAACCCGTAACAATGAGACTATGTATTCTTATCTACTTTTGTATAACATAAATAATCAACCCATTATTCTGTTCCACAGCTGGGCACGGGTCTCCCCTCAGAATGTGAGTACCATGTAGGCTTGATTTTATTATACCAGTTTTTATAGTCTGGAGGCTTTGAGAATTTCATACGACCTACACGAATGTCCTACTGATCTGGTTTGTCGTGCGACGGGTCGTTGAGCTCCCTTAAATATGGTTGAGCTACACGATGACTGATGCATGCTTGTCGTCAGTTAGGACTGGTCTACTCAAAGCTGCTATGGTTCTTTCCTCAAAAGGCCATTTCAGACATTGCCCTGCATTGTACCACTCACATTATTTGAATTATTTTATGTCTGGACTTTAAAAGAGACCATGACTCTCTGAGTTTGTTTCGGCGTTTGTTCACAGAGGTCGTCAGTTAGGAAATGCCGAAGCCACCTAGCTATAAAAAAAAACAAAACATTGACTTGTAAAAGTGTCTGTAATGATCTACTTACAGAAATAAATATCATTTCATCATCATTTCATTTCATTTCAATGAGAGGGATCAATCTACCACGCTAGCCTAATGGGGATTGACAGACTTCATACGCCGTGGAGAAAATCTCTCAGGCGTGCAGGTTTCCTCACAATGACTTCCTTTACCATTTAAGCGCGTGATAATTACCTATTAATATGCACATGAATTCGAAAAGTCCTTTGATTCATAATATTTTTCATATTATCATTACTTTTTTGCATCATTTATTGTAGTTTGTGTCTATCGGGTCAGCTAGTCTATACATACATACAAATAAATAAAATTTGAGTGTCTGTTTGCAATATTAAAATATCTGCTTTTTACTAAGTGCATTTGGATGTACATATACACGGTACACATACCAATACAACATGTTTTAAAATTTTTGTCTGTCTGTTTTTTCTGCCTAATCTCTGAAATTGCTGGACCGATTTCTGAACAAGGAGTATCTTAGGCAATATTCTTTTAATAACACACGGACGAAGTCGCGGGTAACAGCTATTTAAAATAAATGAGAAGTACCTACTTTTCTACACGTGCACCGTAAATACAGATCTACGTAAAATCACAAGCATCCTATTCGAGAGACAAATCGGTAACATTGAATCGGTGACACGACTCGATCCCTTTACGACTCGGCTATCGATTCAGCTTTGAATTTTATGTCGCACTATTGGTTTAGCACGGGTCATGAAACACGCTGTGGAAGTGAAGCCTTACATGGGCTGGTATTAAAGTAAGACTGCGTGGGGAAAAAGTTAGCTTATCAAAAATGTGCTCGCATCTATGAAGTTAATCAGATAACATACCATCACGCCTGTTTTTCCCGCAAAGGCGTACTAATGTACACCCACAGATCGCCGGTATGTTCAGGTCTCATGTAGGGGGGCGAGCCTATTGCCATTAACCGGGCACAAATTCCAAACTTCGAGCTGTTACTGGGAATTTAATAGAAAAAACCAACAACACTGCTCGAACTGGGACTTGAACCCAGGATCTCAAGTGTAGTAGTCGCGCTCAGGACCACTAGGCTAATGAGGCAGTTCAAGTTAAAAAGATACACGTATTTTTTATGGGATAGGTGATAGCGAGCGGAGGGCTCGCCTGATGGTAAGCGATTACCGCCGCCCAAAGACACCCGCAACACCAGAGGAGTTTCATGTGCGTTGCCGGCCTTTTTTATCCTCGTCGTCACTCACTCGGCGAAACACAACGTAAGCGTAACGTTCTGTGAGGCCGTGGTATCGCTCCGATCGACTCGGCCCATTCGTGCTGAAACTTGGCACTCCCACATTGTAGGTACATTATATTATATTATTATTACGGTAATGTCGGTAAATCAAATTTTTTTGGGTTTTCAAAATTTCAATTTCAAGTTCAAATGTTTTTAATTCAAATAAGCTTTTACAAGTGTTTATGAATCGTTAAGATTCTAGTTGCACGGTTCCAAAAGGTTGATCCTATGGAGAAGAATCCGGCAAGAAACTCCATGGACACTCTTTTAAAATAAATGTTGTTACAATCTTCACTGGTACAAGATGTGTGGGCGTTGAAAGATGCCCAACTTTGACCGAAGTCGACAATATTAAACGAAGGTTCACTTTATTTGAGAACCCGATGTCATTTCAAGATAATAAATAAACTATGTGGTAGAAACGCCAAATGTCTGTCTGTCAAAGCGACAAATGAAACTAGGTGTCTACTTAGACAGGCTACAACGTACACACATTTACAGATTCTGTTGTGGTAAACAATACTAACCATATGAAGACATCTCGATTTATGTATTTTACAAAGTATAGTACAATGTCGGATGTAATTATTATTATTATTGATTAAGCTTAGATATTATTCATCATGGTAGGTCTTAATTAAGAAATTGTTTCAATTTAAATTTAAATAAATAAATAAATATTCTAGGACATTTTTACACAGCACCATCTAGTCCCAAACTAAGCAGAGCTTGTACTATGAGTACTAGACAATGGATATAATACTTATATACTTTTTTTTGTAAATACATACTTATAATCCATAAGTAACACCCAGACGAACACAAACACTTATATTCATCACATACATTTTTGTGTCCTGTGGGAATCGAACCCACGACCTCATGGTCAGCAGTCCGATACTCGAACCACTAAACCACAGAGGTCGTCGATGTACCTAAATTAGGTCAGTCTTATATAGCCTTAGGTAGATGGTTGTAAATTCCAGGCGACATACAATAGACACTGTTATCTATTAAATTGTGTGTGTGTTTCATGAATGTAAATACATGGTAATGTTAAAAGTTTCAGACTAATGAAAAAAGGTTTACAACTCTCTGTAGGTTTAAGTTAAATAAATAGCTGACTACTTTACTGAAAATAGAAGACTGGAAAATCGATCGAAAAATTCGTAAAATTATCAAAAATTACAATGACACAATTATTTCCCGTAAAGTATTTTAGAAACTGCCTCATTATCCAAATGGTCCTGAGCGCGACTGCTACGCTTCAGATCCTGGGTTCGATTCCCAGGTCGATCAAAGTGTTATTGGGTTTTTCTATGACATTCCCAGTAGCAGCTCAGAGTTAGGAATTTGTGCCCGGTTAATGGCAGTAGGCTCGCCCCCTATTACATGGGACCTAAACATACCGGCGAACTGTGCGTGTACATTAGTACGCCTCTGCCTAACCCTTCCGGGAATACAGGCCAGGCGTGATGGTATGTTATGTTATGTTATTTTAGAAGAAATGGTTGAATAGTGGTATCCAAATGGGATTAATAACAAAATTTGATTAAATCCTTTTTGAATTACGATTTTTTTGGTATTCCATTCGTACGGTCTATTCAGTGCGCCGGACACATGAAAGCCATTTCTTTATCATCTGGCTTTCCCCAGAAGCTGACGCCATACCTAAACACTAACTCTACGTATCCGGTACTAGCTTCTGCCCGCGACTTCGTCCGCGTAGCGTGATGATAATATAGCCTATAACCTTCCTCAATAAATGGGATATTTAACACTGAAAGAATTTGTCAAATCGGACCAGTAGTTCCTGAGATTTGCGCGTTCAAGCAAACCAATAAACAAACAAACTCTTCAGCTTTATATATTAGTACTAGCTTCTGCCCGCGACTTCGTCCGCGTAGCGTGATGATAATATAGCCTATAACCTTCCTCAATAAATGGGCTATTTAACACTGAAATAATTTTTCAAATCGGACCAGTAGTTCCTGAGATTAGCGCGTTCAAGCAAACAAATAAACAAACAAACTCTTCAGCTTTATATATTAGTATTGATTTGAAGTCGATTTTAATATAAATTCTCTATGCTTCACAAACCGTTTGAGATTGTAATAGGATTAAATCACAAACGGTGGTATTTAGTATGACGCAGCACACCTATACAGGATTTATTTATCGATGTTTAACCGTGTAAGCTGAAAGTCCCCAGCACATTTCAGTGGCAACCCACTCACTGCACTCGTGTTAACCGCACTAGTGCCTCGCGGTTTCAGCCTGAAATTAAGCGCAATATGTAGGCTAAAAAGCAATATGTAGCTAATATTTTAATGTTTTAATTCTATTTTTTTTTTTTCAATAAGTACTTATTTAATTTTCTACTACCTTTTTAATTCTTGATCAAATATATTTTTATATTATAATTTAATTTACTTATCTTACCCTTTTTCAGGTTTTTAACTGCAGTATTACTATTACTTACACACACTTACACTTATCTTAAATATACACTAGTTATTTATGTATTTTTAACGCTATTATATTTTATTATGTATATATTTTTTTTTAATATGTTCATGTCTCTGTTTTGAGCGTATCGCACTCGTGGGTCGCAGCTGAAAACCAGCGTTAGGTACCAGTCCTTATAGTTGGTACTTAGCATTAAGCTGAGCTGATGGCCCTTTTGGCACTAGCATATAATTATAAATATTGTTTATTTTATTTGTCATTGATGGTCCTGTTAATGTTTGTGTCAATAAATGCATCTTTCTTTCTTTCTTTCTTTCTTTCTAAAAAGGCCTTTTTTATGAATCAAATTATTAAGATTCACATAAATAAATCGTATTGAGGAATTACTTAACAATATGCAGGGATAGCCATTTGACCAATGACATCTCTTCTCTTCTTCTTCTCTATCTCTTCTCTACTATTATAAAATCTTTGTGTACCTACATTGAAGATATTAAAAAAAAAACAATTGGGTTAGGGTATATAAACGTTGCCAAACCAAAAAATTAGATTTTTTAAAATCTTGTCTATTTGTCTGTTTGTTACGAGTTGGCGCAAAAAATACTGAATAGATTTTATTTTTGTTATCACTGTTGTCAGAAGTACGTGCTGCAAATTAAAAATTGTTATACTTCTTATCTCAAGTAGTTAAATGAAACCTGAGATACAGCTTGATCTCTCTGATGTATAGGGACCCATACAAAGAAGAGATCATCACTGTTGGTTTTTGAGCTTCAAGTGAGCGAAGCCGCGGGCAAAAGCTAGTTATATATATGTCGTAGTAGAATTGTATAATTCGCTATTTTACATGACATCTACCTGCTTTACAAAATGGCTCTGATATGTAAAATAGTTGAATGAGCCGGCCAGCGAGTGCCAGAACCGAAATGTAACATTGTGCATAATTATATAGAAGAAACAGGGTAAACTTGACGACCTTATGCCATTCTTATGCCATACAACGCCCCTAGCTCCGAATTTCGGAACTAAAATCTACAATCCGACATTTAATTTCACGCTGAAATGCACTATTTTATATGACAGCTAAACATGAATCCGCTATATTGATGACGCAAAACGTTCATTCCATTCCGTGTCCGGACTGCCAAGTTGTCTGCCATGGTGCCGTGCCGTGTCGACTGCCAAGGTGTCGAGTTCGAATCTAAGGAATTCAGGGTGTGTGGATAGTCACCACACACTGACTGTGGAAATCTCAGCTTTACCTTGCAGATTGTCAAATAAAACAACTTCTATTTCGTTGGTCTTAAGTAGAGGTTAATCAACTTGACATGACTTTGACAGCTGACAAGATAATCGTGGCAATGTGCATTTAAAGATTTTAATGCATTCCCGTAATATACACCGTGAAATTTTAGTCATTTTGGAACCGATTGGTACATGGTACCTTAGGATAATTAATAGTACTAATAAAAAATATTAAATTGGATCAAAAAAAATTTTTGTTCACTTTTTCGATTTTGGTCGTAGTAGTGCACCAGGCATGTTATACCGCTTACTTGTGTTTGTGTAACATTGAATGACATCGATCGTAGTGATTGTAGTACCTAAAATTGAGTGGAGTTGTGTGTTCGTTTAGGACATTGCATAAAAAAAAACACTTTAAATTATACATTAATAGGTTCTATTATCGGTTATATTATATTATTATAGAGTCTAACATTTTCGGTTCCAAAACGACTAGGTAAAAAGTCTCGGTGTATACTTTAGATCGGTTGATACTTTAGTTATCACTTAGCCACGAGCCCCATGATCCAAATTGTAATAAATTTGGTACGTATAAGTATATATACAGAAGGTAACCTCAGTCGACGTCACGTCTGGCAACGTAACATGTTACGTCAGACTTCGTCTGCGACTTCGCGTCTGAGTTGCATAATTTTATGACAAGTAAGTTACGGTAACACCTATTTTATTTATAACTGTCATGCAATTACATATGTAATGCTGACGACACGTTTGGCGTAGTGGCTGAGCAATCGGCTTCTGCGACACCTGTTGTGGGTTCGATCCCCACACGGAGCAAATATTTGTATGATCTACAGGTAGTTGTTCCGGGTCTGGGCGTTTGTGTATGCGAGAATTTATGTTTGTAAACGAATGCACGATACAGGAGAAAATCCTAGTGTGGGGCAACGTTTTTTATTTTCAAAAAAAAAATGCAATGCAATACAATCCACATTACTAGTAAGGTTTTTTTTTTAAAAAGCTGAACATTTCATAGTTGTGGTTTTCTGAATATTCGCTTTATACAGTCGTTCGTAACACCTTTTTTTTTCAAGTTCAAATGTTTTTATTTCAAATAAGCTTTTACAAGCGTTTATGAAACGTTGTGATTCTAGTTGCACGGTTCCAAAATGTCGATCCTATGGAGAAGAACCTGGTTTACAAAGCTTACCTAGAAAAGAGGCTGCATAATATGCTAGTTGAGAATAATCGTTATGTACCTGAACGCAGCCGGGTGTAAAACGAGTTAATTTGAATTGAACACAGCTTTGTCACAGTAGCTGAGCACGGAGCAAACATTTGTATAATTCAGATATAGTTAAGTTGTAGAACAGTGAACAGTGGTTTTGCGGCTTGCTCGTCGTATTATAAGCGTCGTGTCGAAGTTTAGGGCTAGTCCAAGTCGAAGTCCGAGTCGAAATCCGAGTTGAAGTCTCGGTCAAAGTCCGAGTCAAAATCCGAGTCAAAGTCCTAATCGAAATCCGAGTCGAAGTCCAGTTTTCTTAATAAATTTGTAGCTTTTTAAAAGTTAACTGAATCGCCTTGTAGGTTCTAGTTATGCATAATAATTATTATCATTGCTCGTGTAGGCAGGTTCACTGTTTTTAATAGTTGAAATTGTCATTTAAACTACAAGAAAGGAGGCTTGCTAATATTATAAATACTGCTTGAAAATTAATAATAATAACATGTGCGCCAGCTGACAGTAGCAATGAATACATTATTAAGTACCACAAACAACCATTTGAATTCTATTTTGTATAACGCCTTAGTAACAGACAGAAATGTGTTTGCTGGGGAGTTTGTTGCGCCGCTTCTTCTTCCCAGCGAAAACGCTAGGAAGCGGTGAAGGGCGGGCGTTTTGGGGGCTGTCTATAATGTAAAAATTACGTTCAAAAAGTACTACCTAGTAGTCTATATTGAATAAATGACTTTGACTTTGAGTCGCGCACCGATATTTCAAACGACCATTCATACATAGCCCTATAATGTGGTACTCACATATTTAATAGTCCTACAATGACTCTCAAATTTTTTTCGGCCTTCCTATTCAGAGGTTGTCAATTAGGAAACACCAGCGCAATTTATTACGACCTATTTCACCAGAGTATAAAAAATATTAATTCAAAGTAAAAGTCAAAATATTTTGTTGCAATTGGATTATTAAAATATGTAGATACTTTGAAAAAGCAGTTCATTTTACAATATCTCCATAGATATTCTTATTATAAATTTGTTTTAATATTCTTTACAATTTGTTCTAAACTACAGAGAAAAATCAGTATAAGCTTACAAATAGAAAATTAGATCCTATACTAGCATTAACATGTTTCCGATAGTGGCTAAATGAAGTAACATTATTGTAACAAAAGGGATGGGCAACCAATAAGTCCATTACTAGGTAATAGGCACAATGATCGTAGGCACTAGGCGTCGAACCCAATTTGTGATGTATTACGGGAGAGAATGCTTATCTAATGAGACTATTGGTTTGTTTTGTTCAGTTATAGAGCAAATACAATCTGTAGTCCGACTTGCCGAAAAGGTTTTAACGATGAAGATGGTGAACTTGTGTTAAAAACAGGATATTATACACTATTAAAAATTGTTGCAGGCTACAAGAGGACATAAAATGACAAAAGTTAAATTATATGATTTTTTATTTGTTTCTATTGCAAAGAAATTACTTTTACTAATTATTCCTATATTCCACACCTTACATACGAAATTTTAGAAGTACATATTTAAGTTAAACCATTTTTATCATTAGTCCTTTACGAAAAATCATTCACTACCCCAACACTATTAGTTTTAATATGGTAACATTATTTTTCTTTGAACTCTCAAGTTATAGAATACAATAAAAATTTGAACTATAGTTGAATATTTCTTTATTTTATGGACAACCTTAAAAAAATATACCTGAATAAAAATGAAGGCTTCAAAAACTAATTCTTCTGCAACAACAAATCAGGAGACAACTTCTTTAAAAAAATGATTTAAAAGCTAGGATCGAACAATCGAAAATAGAATAGAATAGAATTCGCAGTTTCCAACAACTCAACATCATTCGAACAAATAAACTATGTTAAAACCAAAATTAGGTGTCACATGTTTTAACACACACAAGCAGTTGGTTAATTTTCATACGAATATATATGATACAAGATATACAAGGATTCCCATTTGAATTGAATCGCTTGTCTATATACTTATACATATTATATATAGAATTTAATTTAATTCTTCACTCACGGTAACCATACATTTTCAACCGCAATCTTCCACAATCCACACCAATTCTACATATAAGTACAACCGCTATAATATGAAAGCCTAGGAATAAATTTACATCTGTCTTCAGGCGATGAAGGGGGAGGGGGGATGCGGAGAATGATGGTAACCACATATTGTTACCATCTTATTGTTCCGTTTCTGACTCCGTGGGGAAATCTCAAATAAATTTAAAGTAGCGAACAAAAGTATGAAGACGGTACGGCAACTAGGGATGTATTGAGATATGTGGCATATCTATCGAGTCGATATTTGTTATATTTGATCTAAAGTTCAATTCAAGTTGTTATATCTGTTCTAGATTTTTGGCCTAATACGTAACATGTAAATGAACAAAGGGATTAAAAAACATGTTCGTTAGTACTAGGTAATTAAGGCCTAATAGGATAAAATGACCAAGATTGGTAAACAATGCTCTGCTCAGTCATTGCCTGAAAAAAATGGGTTATAATAGTTATTTTAATTAATTAAACCACACTGGGTAAGAGTGAGAACAATAGATTTCAGTATTACAACTGTTACAAACCATTACAAACAAGAAAATATAATAATGTTATTTTTTTATGATACATAAATCTGCGCTTTATGTGAGCCTCATGCTGTGAAATCTTCTACCAACACAATCTGTGACTAATTCAAGTAAATAGAAACATTTATGTTAAGTTCGGACGATAATGATAAGGCAAAAACAGTGTAAACAAGATCTTAATTCCTTCACAAAAAAGTTATATTCATGCTTTACGATATATAGAACTTCTATCGATATATATCTAACTTCGACTAGCACTCATCACTATACAAAGAATACTTCATTAACAGCCCCAGCGCCTACATTGTCTGCCTGTATTACAAGCACCTACAGGCATAGAGGCGTCACTCGTAATGAGTCCTTAATGGCGTCGCAATTGTTCTCATTACTCCATTTTTACTCATTTCAAAGATAATGGCTAAGAAAATGTTTGCATAAGATATAAATGCTGGAAGATTTTTTTAGACGAGCCACCTGATGGTAAGTTTTCATAGTCATAAATGGACACCTGCAACACCAGAGGAGTGGCTGATGCGTTGGTGGTAGATTGCCATGTCATAGCGCAATGGGAAAACCTCAGGAGAAAGATCATTCCATAACTTAGTTACGTGGGAGAAAATCTCGCGACGCTCTGACATTCTTGGAGATCCAGGTGTGCAGACAGTGAGGATGGGCCCTACTCCTATTTAAATTTTAAATGCAAGTTGGTGATTTTGTCAACGTATAATCAAACCTTTTATACTGTCTCACTGCTGGCCACGGGTCTCTTCTCAGAGTGAGAGGGATTAGGCTATAGTCCACCACCTTAATGTAGGTTGGCAGATTTCACATGCTCTCGAGAAAATCTCTCAGTCATGCAGGTTTCCTCACGATGTTTTCCTTCACCGTTTAAGCTTATCACGCAATTAATAGGCATATGATCTCGAAAAGATTTGGTGTGTGCCTTGGATTCGAACTGGAGACTTTTGACTTGGCAGTCCAATGGTCATATCACTAGGCTATCACTGCTTTCGCACATTAACACTGATTTCTGGACCCTGTGCCCATTTAGTGTAATAGTTTCCTCAGAGGCGTTAGGCCATAGACCACCTTGTCGCAGAGGAATGAAACCTCGCTCCCGTAACCCCAGCTAAAAGTGGTGTGGCGAAACACCAGTGTGGTTTTAGTCGGTAGGTAAAGTAGGTACTTTGGGTGGAGTCCAGCACGCCTAGTCGCCTTCTCTGGGCGGCGGAAGTCCATGAGGATTAACACACGCAAAAAAAATAGTCAACTGGATCAAAGCAGCTTGGCAGAGTTCACAGGTCAACTCATCTCTCACGCATGCAGTTTTCCCTATCTTGCTGACTAGGTGATATTACATCGAAGAGTTAAGACCAGCGTGATCCTATTTTCCATGGAGTGATGGAAATAGGTAGAAGATTATTTAGAATTAGTGATATGCCAAACAGAATTTTCGCAAGCTAAGATTATAAAAAAGGAAAAATTCGACTGCACGTAAATTCAGAATGTGAAGGCAAATTTCGACCTGGGACCTTTTCTTATCAATTGAAAGGATTCTGAGATACAACTTGACCTCTCTGATGTATAAAGCGTTACAGAGTACAGACCCATACAAAGAAGAGATCATCACTGTTGATTTTAGATAAAATTATTTTTGGGATCCATTTTTAATCCTAATATAAAAAGCTAGTAGGTACTATATATAAAACATTTTCACGAGCATTTTTTGTTAACACATTTTGAAAATGGCTTCGTAATAACTAGATGAAAGGTGCTACCTTTCAATCCGAAACGATTTCAAAGCTAAAAAGGTGAAGGTTCTTTCAAAACGATGGCTGTACAGACTACGTACAATAGATATCTCTTTTGTGAAGTAACGAAGTTTATTTGGTGCTGAATAGCTTTTGATCTGTTATGTGAACGAGCATCTGGCGCCTGAAAAGTTATTCTAGATTGAATGAGATAGCATTGTAGTATTGTGATCTAAAAAGCTAATTTTTGAAAGGTTGGCACGACTGCGCCGAAATTGGATTATGTTTTTTTTTGTGAATAGATATAGATTGTAATAATAAATGTACACGGTATGGGAGGGATGGTTTGGACATGTTGAGAGAATGAATGAAAGACGATTAACGATAGGAATTTGTAAGGCGAATATCAGCCCCAGCGTCGGAAGAGGTCGTCCTAGAAGGACATACGCCGATCTTACTGGCGAGGTCCTTCAAAAAGGTCAGGTGCGTAGTACTCGCAACCGGCGCGTATGTATGAGAAGATGTATGAATGTGGCAGAAGCAAAAGAAGTATGTAAGAATCGTGGCAAGTGGCGATCTGTTGTTTCTGCTTACCCTTTTGGGAGAAAGGCGTGAGTGTATGTATGTATGAAATAATAAATTATCACGCGCTGAAGTGGTGAAAGAAAGTATTGTGAGGAATCCTGCAAGCCTGAGAATTATTTTCGATGGCGAGTGAAGTCTACCACCTGCAAGAGGCCAGAGTGTGATGGATTAAAGCCTAACTATAATTCAAAGAGAAGTCAATATAGTAAATGTAGCGGTAATAAACATTAGATTATAATATCGTCGCTGTAGAATGAATACCTCTTATATCAAAAATAGCATTTTTTAGTAAAAACAAATGAAAACCCCGTATTTTATAATGCCGCGAAACCGTGAACCCAATACATGACCACTACAAGAGACAAAAAAGCACATATTAACAATATTTTAGACATTAAAGAATGATTAATTTCGTTAGGATAACTTAGGTTAGATGTGTGGATCTCTCGCGAAAGTAATGCGTAGCAGTTCTCGTGGCCCCTCCATGAAAGCGGTCGTAGGCAGAAACGGAGTTTTTAGTGGGTGCGAGCCCCACATAACTTCACCTTTCCCCGAAGGTGTCGTATGCGCCAGGCATTTTCTCCGAACAAAAAAAAAAAAAGATGTGTGGATCTCGGACATACGAGGTAATCTTTCTACAGCGACGATATGTATTTATTGAACTGCCTTATTAGCCTATTGATCGATTTTCAGGTTAAGCAAAGTGGTGTTAGGGTCTATGAAATTCTCAGTAACGGTAACTTGCATAACGCCGGTAACGTGCTTATGTATACCTCTGCCATACCCTTCGAAAATGAAGGCATAATGGTATCTTTGGATTTTTCATATTGCTCATGCACACAGAATAAAATACCTGCATGTAATTTATCCCCCAGCGCAGAAGCTATTAATGAAATTACTAATTAATAATTAAAATTAATTTATCTAGGTTTATAATAAAATTATAATTATTGTATTTTGTAAATTAATTATTTGTGCGTATAATGTATGAATGAATCCCCTCATTATTAATCGTAATTTATTTTGTTCGCGTATATAGAAAATATACCTAATTTGGAAAAAAAATTACCTATATTCTTTTATCTGTGCCTATACAGTATTTTTTAGATACGTAACAAATAAAGAGAAGCGGTATTCAGCAAACTATGATGTAAACATACTTTAGAAGAGGTGTCCTCATGGATAATTTGCATGTATAATCCTTGAAAACATGTAAATACCATTACATTTAACAATACTCACCATTAACGCTCCGTTTAAGAGCATTACTACATTATTACCGCGAAAATACACGCCACTACAAAGAAATACAAGAAAAGGATAATTTCGGACAAATTTTATTACAATCTGATGAATTACATCTCTTATCAGTCTTGTGAGTCTGCAGGATTGTCTGCGAGATTAACCTTTTCTCTTTTTTTAGCGTGTGGAAATCCTCATGGATTTCTGCCACCCGGGGAAGGTGACGGCACGTGTCGGACTCCACTCAGGGTGGTTTCGCTCCATCAGCTTTTGCTGGGGTCACAAGAGCGAGCTGTCATTCCTCCGCGATCCTAGGGAGAAATCCCACCTAAATTATGTCTTCTATCCGTCTGCTACCTTAGGTCGCACGTTACAAACATTCTTAATTGAACTATGACTATTTACGAATTTTTACGACGAGCTATTCCGAACTACGATAATTCCGAGAGCATTTACGAAATAATTATGTCGTGTTCAATATAATGATACTTCTGCATATAATTTTCCGCTTGGTTAGATCCAGGCACTCCCTAAAATGTATTTAAATGTAACCTTGAGAATTCAAATCGAGTTTATAAATGTGTCTGTCAATACACTGGCTAGACTGGGAGGCTACAGAGACCTCACTGACGTCATCATTCGCCCACGGCTAGCCAATTTATAACATTGAAATTTTAATTAGGTTAAACATACCATCACGCCTGTATTCCCTGAAGGAGCAGAGGTGTAATAAGGTACACCCACAGTTTGCCGGTTTGTTTAGAGTTAGATTCTATACTATAATCTATCTCTGTGCCAAATTTTATCCAGATCCGTTCAGCCGTTCTGGCGTGAAAGAATAACAAACATCCATCCATCTATCCTCACAAACTTTTACATTTATAATATTAGTAGGATTATTATTTCCATTATTATCTGTATATCTGTTTTGTGGAAATTCGAAGAAAAAATAACACTTTGTCGATAGGTGTTACAAAACGCGACGGTGACGCTAGAGGTCCAGCTTCGATTCCCAGGGTTGAGCAATGTGTCATTGAGTTTTCTTATGAAATTCTCAGTAGCAGCTCGTAGTTTGGAACTTGTGCCCGGTTGATGGCAATAAGGCTATTGTGCCCCCTATTGCATGGGACCTAAATATATCGGCGAACTGTGGGTGTACATTATTACGCCTCTGACTAACCCTTCGAGGAATACAGTCGTGATGGTATGTTAGACGACACAAACAACTGCTTATAACTTTGATCTTTATACAAAATGCGCGTTAGTAAAATACTACACAGGCCAGACTTTAATATCAAACAATTTAAACGGACAAGCGCAAAGACAAGTTACTTGAGCATCATAACTTGCTAACATTAAACTATAAACTGTTTGCACAAGTTATTCAAGTACATAACTCATATTATGCAGGATGAAATTTAACAGACGCGACAAATTAAAGTACATAATTATGTCACCAAGAATATTTGGAGCACATGATTGAGGAAAATAATTATATTATTTTTAAAAGAGTAGCAACATCTCGTGCGCCTTTCCTGCTATTTGTCACGTGGAAAGAAAAAAGTCATGTGATAGTAAGCGCAAAGCGTTGCCATGTGGTATCCGAAGGGTTAGGCAGAGGCGTATTAATATACACCAACAGTTTGACGGTATGTTTAGGTCCCATGTAATAGGAAAAATCATAAAAAAACTCTATAGCACTGCTATTTCTGGGAATCGAACCCAGTCGCGCTTAGTACCACTAGGCTAATGAGGAAATATTTTTTGTGTAAGCAATGAATATTACAACTGCCTCAATAGCCAAGTGGTACTGACCGCGACTGCTACGATAGAGGTCCTGGGTTCGATTCCCAGGTCGAGCAAAGTGTTATTGGGTTTTTCTATGAAATTCCCAGTAGCAGCTCGGAGTTAGGAATTTGTGCCCGGTTAATGGCAATAGGCTCGCCCCCTATTACATGGGACCTAAACATACCGGTGAACTGTGGGTGTATATTAGTACGCCTCTGCCTAACCCTTCGGGAATACAGGCGTGATAGTATGATGATGATGATGATGAATATTAGAATAGCTATCTTTCATCTTTCCATAAGACCCACAATTTGGAACCGTGCAACCAATTTTGACAATTCAGAAGTGTAATGTTCAAGAAGATTCCCAGGAGACGAGTGAAACCACCGTTTACCATTATAATATAATCTGCACTGACATCCGACAGGACATACCAATAATATATGGCGTCCATCATAGGTTTTGGGTTGCCTACATATAATTAATAAAGTGGCTATATATTACAAGAACTACCGTTAGGTTATGTTCTAATTGAACTGTTCAAAAACTGTTTTGTTCTGTTCAATTGCGTTTACATACATTTCTTCTTAATTCTTTCCATTTCGCTATGACAGTGTTATAATGTTCTGGCACAGTAGGATAAATGTGGGAAAAGAAGTCCCGTGGACGTCACATCATTGATAGCACGAGATAAGTGTAGGATTCGAATTAATTAAGCATCCAGTTTTATCTGATAATGATAATGTTTTACTGTGAAGTATTATAATACTTATATAGTACAGGATGTTCATGTTCAGGAGGTAAGAATTAAATGTGGTGAATGTGTGTACTAAACTAACTTTTTTTTTGGATTTTCATAAGAGTTTGGCAACATCTCGTGCGCCACTCCTTAAAGTTTTCTAGTGAAAAAAAAATCGTGTGTTCGTAAGCGGTGCCATACACCAGTATGTACGTAGTAGGTATTTAACTGCGTAATAGATTGATCGAGAAAGATAATAGCTTAGTTTGCACCAACAACAAACAAGATTGCTTTTTAAACAATATAGATTATGTAAATTACATTTTTAAAATGAACAAGTAACAGTAACTTACCCTCTAATATCGATTTATCGAACTGTCGTCTTTGATGTGTGTACTAAGCTTTAGTGGCGGTAGGTTGACCATTCACCATGGGTTCAATTGCCAAGCCGAACAAACTGTTTTTGAGTTTTTTTCCATTGGGAGACTCCTAATGGAATATTTTACTTTTTTAATTTATACATTATTCTGACGTTTTACTTTAAATTAAGTAACATTCAAAGCCTAGAAGCAAGTTAGAGAGCTCTAAAATATACGGTTATCTAAATTTAAAGTCAGAGCACGCAACACTCCGATGTTTTAAGTAACTATAAAATGGAGGTGGTTCTCAGTTTATTGGTCTGTATTTTATGTTCTGAGAAATGTTGCTCTATACAAGTATATTCTCCAGGACCGTGAGTACCTACGCTTACAAACAAAATTTCCACACATACATTTCCCTAGACTCGGAGAAACTATTTTTGGGTTATACAAATATATTATGTTCTATTTATTGGATCCACGACTTTGTAGAGGACAAGCGCTTTGAATTCGCACTTGAAACAAAAATTGAGTGTTATTTTGGTTATCATTGCATCAAAAAAATAAATGCCGCATCAATTAACTAGTACATTTTTATCGTTGCATGGCTCGGTCACCGCGCGGGCGCGTCATAAAGTGGACACACCACTCGAAATGCTTTTACCATATTATCTTCATCGAGTGCTATCGCAATTGATAGCGATGCCTGTCGCTACCTGAATGTCCGGTGTAACATGACAAGCAGCTACTTATACGACCTTTAGGAATGCGAAAAAATCAACAGAATATTACGCTTGTACAACATCACATACATACAGTCACGCGTATATTACCAGGAGGATGAGGCAGAGATGTACGCCCTCAACTTGTAGGTATGTTAAGGTCCCATGTAATTGGGGGCGAGCCTATTGCCATTAACCGGGCACAAACTCTAAAACGAACGAACACATTACTTTTATATAAAGCTATGCTCTGTCGAATTTCTTCTTTTACGGAGCTTCTCTTTGATTCAGAATCACAGGGAAATTCCAATCACAGCTCTCTCCATAGCTAGCATAGCGACCTTTCATAATGAGGCCCATAGTAACTATATATCTGCCCCAAATAGCAAATTTATACTAATAATCGTCGCAAATGTTACGTTTTACCTCTTCAATTGGATATCACTGCTAAAATGTCAATATAAATTGGACACGTTCGTATATGATAATGGAGGGTATGGGCTATGGCTGTGGTGACGTAGATAAAATAAATTTAAATAAGTTTAAGCATGAGCGCTGGCATAAGGTAAGTTCGAGTTTTAGAATGTGTGTGAGTTTTTCAACGCTATCGTGTACCGATTTGTGAGACTTAGGCGAACATAACTGCCTCATTAGCCTAGTGGTCCGCGCGACTGCTACGCTGAGGTCCTGGGTGCGATTCCAAGGTCGAAAAAGTGTTATTGGGTTTTTCTATGAAATTCCCAGTAACAGCTCAGAGTTTGGAATTTGTGCCCGGTTAATGGCAATAAGCTCGCCCCCTATTACATGGGACCTAAACATACCGGCGAACTGTGGGTGCCTCTGCCTAACTGCCTGTTATGTTTTATGTTAGGCGAACATAAGAAATATTAAACTAAATCCACTTTACGGATATTATCGAGTTATTTACATTAACGAAACATTATTAGCAGTATTTTCGGACCAATACGACCTTCAAACCTACAAGAAAACAGTGCACCCTCTTTTAAAATGCCGGCAACACACTTGTGACTCCTCTAGTGTTGCGGGTGTCCATGGGCGGCGCTGATCGCTTACTTATCGCTACGTCTGCTAGTTTGCCCCTATCCTATAAAAAAACATGGACGCTGAAAAGTTTTCGAAAATGTTTTTTAATGTAAATATAACGCGATAAAACCCGTAATGTAGTTTTAAGTGTACTCATTTTCCGTTAAGGAATAATATGGCTGTTTAATCAAAACGTGTTTTGATGGACCGTGGTTCAATAGATAACATAAAGAACTATATCAACTATAGTGGCAAAGTAAAGCATAGTTACATCATATTGTGTTTCATAAATATGGTCAAAGAGCTCCATTGTTTTGCTTTCAATCACTCTTTGTTCTCAATTTAATAGTCTAATGGGCGAACAATTGAGAAATGTTAATGCTAAAGAATGTTGAGTGGGTATTTTGTAGAAGTATTTCTTGGTACTAGAGTTTTCCTTGTGTACAAGATTTTCCACGATTGCCGGAAATATAACATTTCCGGCAATCTGGGAAAATCTTGTCGAAAATTGTATCAACTGGTGGTAAGGATTACCGCTCCCCATGGACACCCGTAAAACTAGAGGAGTCGCAAGTGCGTTGCTCGCCTTTTAAAAGGGGTTGGGCATCCGATATCCTTCCTGATTTATATAAATGGGTTGTTGAGACCGACAACTAAACGAAAGATTAAAATAATAGAACTATAATATATTTTAGTAAATCTCTAATGGTCAATAATATGAAAGATAAATATATAATCAAGTCTAATTTTAATGAAAACTATGCTACACAAATAGCAAAAGAACGCCAAGATAGAGTAGAAAATATAAAACGGGTTATTGCAATCTCATTCTTGGAACGTTAAATGTTTGTGAAGCTGAGTAGAAACTACATACTAAGAAAAGATGAAAGGAAAACATTATACCAACGTAATTACTTGTCAAAGCAAGTTAGAATGGTTAGAGGAGAGAACTGGGTTATTGTTTTGAATCATAGTCTTAGATTTAAATGTCATGGTAGAGATGTTACAGAAGTTAATTAATCAATCAATACAAAATGTTAAATAGCAGAACGTTGTATTAGTACTTACTTCTGCCTGAGGATAATATTCATGAGTTGTTATTACACGGCATTACCCGAAATTAATGAGAGAATCGGCAGATTGCTATAAAAAATTGATGGTTTTTGACCCTCCAAGATAAGAGAAAGATACCTGCAAATCACACTGACGTTAGTAAAGTAGTTACTTTAAAATATTAATTTTGAATTTGGAAGATTATAATACAACTAAATACATATAGATATCGACTATTTTCTGATATTAATAAATCCCGGGATTGAGAAAAAGATATTAAATTATTTATTTTTAATTATGTGTGTGTATATATTATAATTTGTATGTATTATAATATGTAGGTATATGTTGTATATATTTAAAATATAGTAGTAGTAGTATTTATTATTATCTATATATTGTATAGTATTATTATAATTTTTCAATAGTTGCACCATTAACGACCCCATTTATTTTTGTACCGTTATGTCCATCCTAAGGTTGCCTGGAAGAAATAGCAGTCTGCGATAAGGCCGCCCATTGTATATTTGTAAAACTGTTGTGTCCTGTCTATTTGTGTTTTTATTGGTGTACAATAAAGTATATATAAGTAAATAAATAAATCAATGACGACGTGATGAATATCTAGTTTGCTATAAAAAAATATTTTTCCTATTCCGAAAATAACAGTTATTAAATACTGCCATCAAAACAAGCATAACATGTCTAATCATCGTTACTAGCGCTTATGACGCTATTCAATATAAAAATTATCACTCACCTTAACTGGAGACGACGACAGCCACAGTTGGAAGAGGTCTGACGTCACCGAAGTACTTCGAGCCTCGTGATGAGGCCTTGGGGATAAGGGGCCTGATGACGTCAAACTGTGTAGCCTTGTCACTTCATCTGTACTTGCACATTCCCGAATATACCTTTCCAAAACTTTCGGCTTTCCTTCCAAAAGTTTTTTCAACTCTAACAAGTCTTCCTCACTACAATCATCAGGTGATGATCTGTCTATTACTTCTTTAAATTCTTCTGCACAGTGCATTATCAGTTCATTTGTTGCTAGGACGTCGTATACCACCTTATTGCCTAAGTCTTCGGGACTGCCGTCTACTTTAAAATAATCGTTATCACATTGAGTAGTATCTAACTCAGCACAACCATTCTGTTCTGTGATCTCCACAATCGTGATCGGTGGGTTTTCTTTTAACATATTGTTATTTTCTATAATTTCCGGAGTCTTTAAATCATCGGGCAGTTCGTAAACTAGCCTCATTAGTTCTTGAGAACGTTTTTGTTTTGGATCTACAACACTTTTGTCCTTTTTGTTCTCTGGTATTTGGAAGTTAGCGCATTCATCAGCTGTCTTCTTAGCGTCTTTTTTAGCGACGACATCGATTGGCTCCTCGGATGTCATGGCAGTTTAATTTTGGGACACTTTCGGTTCGGTACTTGCTTCGGGCATGTTCGGCATCTCTCGGCTATGTTCGATTACCTGTGAACAAATACAGAACAATGAGGGTGGGTCTAACCAGACTAGACAAATAGTTGGTATTATTTCAATTTGTTTGTTGATTCCGAGTTCTGTTGGCTGTTCGTTTTGGAGTGTTGGGAAAATAAAGAGAATAGTAACAGTTTCATTTGGAGCTTTGAATGTCAAATGTGATTAAATAGATTATTGTTTTGTCGAGGGTTGTTTTTCAATGGGATGAAACGTTCATTGGTTAAAAGGACAATATTATTATAGTAAATAAAACACCCTCTCTTTGATCTTTGACTTTTTATATTTGGCATACAAAATTCAAAAAAGAGATAAAATAACTCATGGATCTCAATAAATACAACATATTTAAGCCAAAAGGTTAGTTTAAACTTAGATTTGTAAGGCTTAGCGTACAGTCATAAATGTACATAAATTATGAACAGTTCGTAATCCATTTCTTGCCAAAGAAAACATAGCACAGACACCTATGACGTTAATACTATTACCCTAAAACAACAAACACATAAATATGGAATTACACATACATCTAAATGCACCACAAGGCAATAACTTCCTCGATCGCGTTTCTAATAATCAATATTTTTCCTACCTTCCTTCACCATTGTTTGAATATCAGTAAAGGTAATTACGTCACAGAAGAGACAATAGTAAAAGCCAATGATGTAAAGACATAAAAACTCATTTCTGTGTGTACTAATAATACATTAATACCTATGTATATATAACTACGAATTAATTATAATATCGTTGTTACCATCAAGCCTTCTGCGCAATACTACGTTTTAACTCATGAATATCGAACATAATTTCTCGAAAACTCATTTGGGTTGGGGGCGTGGGGTTGCCACAAGATGTAATAACGACGGATAGTCTCATTGAAAGGTACATAATCATGAGCATTTTATTCAAATTTTCATCAGCATGGCGTTGAAAGTGTGGTACTGGAAGCACTTATAGTGCATTATTCAGCAGTAATAGGCGTTTTGTGGGGTGCAAGGGATGACACGGTTATGGTATAGTATTTTGGTTAAGAAATACATCTCAGCCCTTGAAGAAAGGTGTATTTCTTTGCTGTTACCGTCACGACTGTACGTAATATATTCTTTTAATTTAACACCTTCCTCAATTATTTACCGAACCCAGTATGAGGACTCAGTTATACCTCATAATAGAGTAAAATCTGGTCCTGGATTCGATTGCTAGCTCTCTATTCTATGGGACCTATACAGACCGAACTGTGGGTCTACTAATACCTCTGCCTAACCCATCGGGCTATAGAAGAGCCATAGTATGTTACTTATAAATCGACAAAAATGCGAGACTACACCACTTAAACCGTGAAAAACATAATGTTCACATCTTGTCCAACCTTTCTCATCCAATATGGCAACACTACTAGAGCGGCACATTAACGGCCAATTTTGTCCACTCTGGTGGCCGTTTTCACAATACTTTATTTAAAAAAAAAACAATGAAATTTGTTGTTATTGTTTAATGAAACTTGTTAAAAAAAACACAAGTGAGTTTAATTAGTTGTTTTTAGCAGTTCACTGAACCCTAAGTTCAATGTCTCATGTGACAAAACTCAATTCAATTCTCGATAAAAACCATTAATCAAATTATCTGTGATCTACGGTGTAAAGGAACTAGTAATTATAAACTAACTACATTACTATTCGTACTAACGTTAACACTACTTGCGTGTTACAAATATTTTTTTTATTAATTTATGTATTATTATATCGTTCCGAATTCCTTATTATCAACTAAGCTTATTAACTAAATCCGTTTAGTTATAAGCGCCATGGGGGTATTAGGGTGATATGTAATAAGCTATAACACTTCATATAGGAAAATCTATAAAACAAATAGTTAATGACTTTTTTAATAGTATGCGGCCCTGGTACTTCCTTCAAAAAAGAGATTGTCGTGGATCTCTGTTGGATTCTGTATCGTATAGTTTCTAAAAACTACTGGGACGCGAATAAAGGTTATTGGGGAACCTTTCATCGATTTGCAATGATATTTCAGCACGGGATAAGGAATGACCTGAATGATTTCCTTACTTGTCGGCCATGTAAGAATAATGTAATGTGGATATATTTCCCTTAACAGTGTGACAAACAAAATGATGGTGAAAACCTAGATTTCCGGAAAAAACAACATTAGATCTAAAAGTTATAAGCTTGTTTGTCTATCGGTTAAATATCCTGGTACGCTTACCTTGTTTCCTGCCCATATTTTTGATGAGATGGGAGACAGCCGCCTAGTGCCTAATGCCTGTTATTTGCGCAGAACGTTATTTGCCATTACGAATGTCAATGGGTCATTACGCAAATTATCGCGGTTAGTTTTGAATATAGATGTCATGAAGTTGTTGATAGCACCAAATGATATTAAAATGGGTGAGGAGTTATCTATATACTAATATATAAAGCTGAAGAGTTTGTTTGTTTGTTTGTTTGCCTGAACGCGCTAGTCTCAGGAACTACTAGTCCGATTTGAAAAATTCTTTCTGTGTTAGATAGCCCATTTATTGAGGAAGGCTATAGGCTATATATCATCACGCTACGCGGACGAATCCGCGGGCAGAAGCTAGTTAAGATATAAAAATAGAACGCGAAAATAAGGCTTGCATATGAAGCGGTTGTTGAATGGCTAAGTAATTTCTATTCAATCTTATTAATTGATTTAGAAGCTGTGCTTTCAGCTTGCTTTGGGGTCAGCCAGATATGGAGATATCAGTATTTTACACGGAGCGAATGCCATCATGTCCAATTTGATCGTAAACTGGGCCATATCGATATCCTAAAGATGGACTGTTTGTCTGGCTTTTTGGGCTTCTGACTATCACGAGGCATGGAGGAGTCTCAATATGTTAATCATGGTACATACACTGACTTAGGCTGAGATATAGAGGCTTGAGATATATCTCAACCTTGCAGATCCATTGATTAGAAAATTTATTATTTAGCTACAAACCCGTAGAGATTACACTATTATAAGGGTCCGGTCAAAGTAGCCATTGAACGTATTATACAGTAGGGGTTTTCAGGAAAATAACGGACTGAATAATTATTTAGAAATCAGCAGTGAACTTACAAAGTTAAAAAGGTAAAATTGCTAGGGGAGTAAGCGGCCCCGATAATATATTCTGGGCATCGATCGTGTATTGTCTGCACTAGATACGAGCTATACCGTCATGGATTTATGAGAGCCTGGTATAATAAAATCATTCAATTCAATGATGAATGATACAATTCTATAGTCTTGGATATTAACAACATAACATAACATACCATCACGCCTGTATTCCCCGAAGGGTTAGGCAGAGGCGTACACCCACAGTTCGCCGGTATGTTTAGGTCCCATGTAATAGGGGGCGAGCCTATTGCCATTTACCGGGCACAAATTCCAAACTCCGAGCTGTTACTGGGAATTTCATAGAAAATCCCAATAACACTTTGCTCGACCTGGGAATCGAACCCAGGACCTCTAGCGTAGCAGTCGCGCTCAGGACCACTTGGCTAATGAGGCAGTTTATTAATGAGCTTGGATATTATTTGTCCTGTATATAGGTTTCAACAGTTTTTTTTTTATTATCAGAATTTCATATCAGGATATCAGGATCACACCCTTATACAGTCAAAGTAAAAAGGATTTAAACAGTAGGCTTTTCTCATATATCGTGGGTGCGTTCATCATCATCTGATCACAAACTTGTGCTCGCCTTGGCGCCATCTGTGACATAGCTGGCAGTTATGTTAAACGCCATATCTATATATATAAAGCTGAAGATTTTGTTTGTTTGCTTGAACGCGCTAATTTCAGGAACTACTAGTCCGATTTGAAAAATTCTTTCAGTGTTAGATAGCCCATTTATTATTGAGGAAGGCTATAGGCTATATATCATATCGCTACGCGGACGAACTTCAAGTTCAAGTTCAAAAGTCGCGGGCAGAAGCTAGTAAGGTTATAAAAGGAGCAAAGTTTAAAAAAAGGTTACAATAAGGTTAGAACAGTTTATATGGTCGTTAAGTTTTCTTAAATTTTCTAATGTTCCGCGCAAGTTTATTAGTTTTTTCTTTCTCAAGAACCTTTTTACAATTACAAACACAACGAAAAAAGAATTAGCGAAATTGGTCCAGCCATTTACGCGTGATGTGACCGTGACCAATGCAAATAGGGATTCATCTATCTTCTTTTTAAATATATAAAACTCAAAGGTGACTGACTGACATAGTGCTCTATCAACGCACAGCCCAAACCACTGGAGGGATCGGGCTGAAATTTGGCATGCAGGTAGAAAGGATTTTGATAAATTCCACCCCTAAGGGGATAAACTGGTCTGATTTGAAAAATTCATTCAATGATAGATAGCCCATTTATTGAGGAAGTCTATAGGCTATATATCATCACACTAAGACTAAGTAACTATTTCACGCGGATGAAGTCGCGGGCGGAAGCTAGTTTTTATATATATAGATTAAAGCACACTCATTAGATAAGTGGTCCTGAGTGCGACTGCTACGCTAGAGGTCCTGGGTTGGATTCCCAGGTCGAGCAAAGTGTTATTGGGTTTTTCGATGAAATTCCCAGTAGCAGCTCGGAGTTAGGAATTTGTGCCCGGTTAATGGCAATAGGCTCGCCCCCCATTACATGGGATCTCAACATACCGGCGAACTGTGTGTGTACATTAGTACGCCTCTGCCTAACCCTTCGGGGAATACAGGCGTGATGGTATGTAAGCACAAAATTGCCATCCGATTAACATAACCTATTGTATGTTACCCTTTAGCCAATATGTAGATAAAGCAAATACGAGAACGAGCTCTGTTCTAGGAAAAACATAGGTACTACGTTTATTTATTTCATGAATACGTGTGTTTTATTTGACAGGAAACATCATTTCAGTATGTTACAATAAATCATTTCTACTTTTTGCGGCTGGCAACAATCATAATAAATGTCAAAAAACGAGTTAAGCGATACAGCATATATTGTATACCTTACTTTAGACATCTGGTTAGTTTGTATACTTATTAGATTAAACATAACGTTTGGCGTAGAAAGAAAGCAAGAAACAAATTTATTTCGCACAGTTTTTCGCACTTCACGCCTTATTTAGTACTAGCTTCTGCCCGCGACTTCGTCCGCGTAGCGTGATGATATATAGCCTATAGCCTTCCTCAATAAATGGGCTATCTAACACTGAAAGAATTTTTCAAATCGGACCAGTAGTTCCTGAGATTAGCGCGTTCAAGCAAACAAACAAACAAACAAACTCTTCAGCTTTATATATTAGTATAGTATAGATAATGAGGCGTGAATTGCGAAAAACTGAGTTATTACTGAAGCTACCATTTTTTTGTCGTGTGGAAATCCTCATGGGCTTCCGCCGCCCGGGGAACGCGACGGAGCGTGTCGGACTCCACCCAAAGTTTGTAACCTACACACTAAAACCCCTCAGGTGTTCCGCCACACCACTTTCTGCTGGGGTTACGGGAGTGAGGTTTCATTCCTCCGCGAAAGCTCAAGCTACCTACCTATTTGTATACCTAGAAATTAATATTAAAAGCCCGTAGTGTCCCACTGCAGGGCAAAGGCCTCCCCACTCTTCTTCTAATCCTCTCTGTTGACTGCTGCCAGGGACCAGTCCCTCTGAAAAGAGTCCAGCTCATCCCGCCATCTCCGATTGGGCCTGCCGCGTTGACGTCTGCAAACCCATTGTTCGTCTGATACGCGACAGATACCTAATGTCCAGTCCAGTTCCATTTCAGTGTTTGGGTTTTAATAAAAGTCATCTATAAAGTATGACTTTAATTAAAGCCTTAACCTCCTCAAATGAACTTCTAATTAAACATTGATTAATTATTTTAACCTATCGCTAATTATCAATGACGATAACACTACAATATATTGATTAATTAGTGTCATAAACATTCGCAATTATGTCGCGAATCATAAATGAGAGCCTTCAGAGCAAACATTGTATTATTATAATTAATTAATTATTGGGGCCAATTAAAGTAGGGTTTCTATATAACTGTTACTGTAATTAAATTGTTATTTCATCATTCATGCAACCTCAGTACATTACATCTCATTCAAATTAGCAGACTATCCGAGCCTTAAGCCTGTTTCACACCAGAACACAACAGCAGTTTTGAGGGCCAGTGGTGTTAAAATATAGGGCAGTCCGGCAGGACAGTCCGCGAGTGCCACCGATCTGTCTTGCTCATACAGTGCAGTATGAGCAGGACAGCTTTGCCCTGTTCAGAGATCATGTCAATGTGGTAGGGAATGCGAACTTCCCCGGAAAAATAGACCGGCCGGCTCACGACTGTCCTGCCTTGGTTGCCTGCCCGTCTTGACAGTACTGTTCTATCTCGGCGTGTGCGTTCAAAAAGTAGCAGTAAAGTGCCTCGTGTGAACTATACATTATACAACACTAACATAATCTGCGCACGTCGACAGCACGTGTAAATCAAGTGTTAAATGATACCCCTGTAGAATACTAACGACCAGTTCTGAATTCTGCGCGCCTAGTAGGGAAGGTGATGTAATACTTGATACAAAGAGGCTTGCGGTTACAACTATTAAAAAAAAACGGAATGACCCGCGCAATAATAATTATGTCACCCGCTTTTCCCTTCACTAACAACTTCCTCGTGGGAAATGTTAATTTAAATTATGTTATCTGTATCTGTAACAGTTTTATTGCACAATTTTTAAATTGACACTCTAATTAGTTGTTCTCTTGACTTCCAAACTAAGTGAAACTTGTATGATGGAAGAACATTGAAGAATATTATGCGGTTTGATGTGTAATACAAAAATAGATGAGGACCAATAATTGCCTTCTAAAAGGGTAAAAAAATTGCAAGATTATAGATATTATGAAAATAAAGTTAAAATTAAAATACTATTTTATAGTCACGCAAGGTTATATATACCTAGGCTTATTAACGTTTCTTGTTTACGAGATTTACCTACACGTCTACTGCGATAAATAGCAATTAGCGAATCACAGCAACGAAAGTCATAAAATCTGTACCTACATTGAAGATATTTAAAAAAACAAGCGGGTTATGGTATTTAAACGTCTCAGAAAACAAAGGTGATTTTCAAAATTCTTGTCTCTTTGTTACGGGTTGGAGCAAAAACTACTGAATATATTTTAATTTTGTTATCACTGTTAGATATTATATGCTACAGCTTAAGAACTGGTATACTTCTTATCTCAAATAATTAAACAGATCCGATCCTGAGATACAGCTTGACATCTCCGATGTATAGAGACCCATATAAAGAAGAGATCATCACTGTTGGTTTTTGAACTCCAAGTGAGCGAAGCCGCGGACAAAAGATACTTTCTAAATAAGTCTCTCAATAATAATAAACACATATTATTCCCCTTTAACGTCGAGTTTAGACTACAATTCTTCACTTTCACTTACATAGGCATCTCGTAAGAGGCGAGAAAATATCTCACTTGCTCGGTAGTAGGACCTCTTGAGGTGACCAGACTAACGGTGGTCTCTTACGTCGTTATCAAAAACGTAAAATACGAAAATGTATTTAATTCAACATTTTTTTGCTGATGATTTTAGTTGCTGTTTTCGTACCAGACGATTTTTAAAATTGTGACGCTAAATTATTATTATTATAGTTCAGTGTTACCTTCCTCTCTCAATGTCACCTTTCTCCCCAAAATTTGAATGGTAAGCGTCTTCTACTCATTGTGATCCCATCATCCCTAGATAAGCCTCCTTGGACCCAAACTAACGACACGTCAATTAGGGTTCTCGACTTAGAGATCCCAATACGATAGAAAACCCCTTTAGGAGCAGATTTACAGGCTAAACCAATTTTGTCACCGTAAGCAATTTGTTGAAGGTAATTTCTTTTCGTAAAACGTGGGGTGACAATGCTCATGTAAAATTTCTGTAAGAAATATAAAGTAAAATTTTGTAACGATAATTTGGGTTATTGAATGCTGTGAAGTGGTTCCCCAGAATAATAAGAATAAGACGGTTAATTATGAGTAATGATATTTATTTCTGTTAGGTCTTATAAGACATTTTTACAAGTCAATATTATTTTATTACGAAACTTGCTTTTGCCCGCAGCTTCGATTATCTGAAGCTATCTTAGGATTAGAAATGGATCCCAAAAATAATTCTTCTTCGTATCTGTACATTCATCTCCATACATCAGAGAGGTCAAGCTGTATCTATAAAGATCCGTTGAATTGATTGAGATAAGAAGTTCACCAGTTTTTCAATTGAAGCATATACTTTCTAACAGTAATATCAAAACCAAAAAAAGTTTTTGGGATCGGAAACGGTTATATACCCAACCCAGACACGGCTTTTTTACAATTTTATAATAGTAGAGTTTCAATAAGCTTTCAGAAGCGTTTATATTATTTTAAAGATGCATCAAATGAGGAGTATACTTAAAACTCTATGGGTAGTAAAATTCTGTAAACTATACTTAGGCATTGTATTCATTATAGGTATAGCTAAAGAGACTAGTTATAATTGCTAAAATATAGTTCCAATATTGTTATTTTAGTGAAGGAAAAAATCGACAAGCTTGCGTTTCAATAGATTGTCACCTTTAAGACGTAAATTCAGCATGTGAAGGCAAATTTCGACCTGTCGGGTGGGTGGCGCGGTGGCTTAGTGGTTATAACGTCAGTTGTATTTAACCAGAAGACGCAGGTTCGAATCCTGCCCGAAGTCGAATTTTTGCTTTACTAAAATAACCTTAATATCTTAGCATGAAAAATGCAAAATAATCAGAAAGATAGAGTTACAATATGTTGTATTCTTCACATAAAAAATAAACATCAACATAAAAAAAACTAATTTTAGCAAAAGAAATATAAAATACAAATAGGTATAAAATTCATGTTTACTCAGGTATGGACAACAAAAACAGGATGGGGGTGGACAGTCTGGCAGGGGCGGGGCGGGACAGGAAGCTATGTCACCTGAATCAGGTGAAATCCCCATTAGGACGGGATAATGTGACAGGTGCTTTGTGTTAAACACCGAGTCGTTATAAAGGAACTGCGTGGGCGATTTTCTTTTGTTAATCTGGTGTCCGAGAAAAATAAGGTAACTTGTCATCAGACTAGTAACCATTAGTGCGAGGGGTCCTGAGCTCAATACCCATGTCGAGCAATGTTATTGGGTTTTTCTATGAAATCAGTAGCAGATTGGAGTTTGGATTTGCCCAGTAATTTGTTTTATTCCTGATAGCATACCATCACGCCTTTTCCCCGAAGGGTTAGGCAGAGGCGTACTAATGTACACCCACAGTTCGCCGGTACGTTTAGGTCCCATGTAATAGGGGGCGAGCCTATTGCCATTAACCGGGCACAAATTCCAAACTCCCAGCTGTTACTGGAAATTTCATAGAAAAACCCAATAACACTTTACTCGACCTGGGAATCGAACCCAGGACCTCAAGCGTAGCAGTCGCACTCAGGACCACTAGACTAATGAGGCAGTAATTATTCCAGATAGGCTAACGCTTAACCACCAGTTCACCTGATGCGATCTACGATGGAGCGCTCTTGCCTAGAAGACACCGATTCACTCGTGATTAAAGACACCCAGATTTTATCTATCAGGAAAACCATCTCGAGAAGCGCATTCCACATTACAGCGGTGCGCATAATAAATGTAGTACCGTGGGAGAGCTAACCTTCAGCATGAATGGGCCGGCTCTATCGGAGTGATACTACGGCCTCACAGAAAACCAGGTGGAACAACGCTTACCACGACGACAACTAAACACGAAAAAAAATGTAATCTACAATTTGTTTCCAACTGACAATAAATCGCTCTATCTCAGCCAAATTTTATGACATATATAAAGCCAAATGACGACACGTTTGGCGTAGCGGCTGAGCGATCGGCTTCTGCGACACGTGTTGTGGGTTCGATCCCCACACGGAGCAAATATTTGTATGATCTTACAGGTAGTTCCGGGTCTGGGCGTTTGTGTATGTGAGAATTTGTGTTTGTAAACGCACCCACGTTACAGGAGAAAATCCTAGTGTGGGGCAAAGTTAAAAAAAAAAAAAAACAGCTCGACAAAGATATTATCATTATATATTTGCAATAATCAGATTAAAGTTCTACCAACAGGAACATGAAAGAGTGGATCTATCCATTGCTCAGTCTACCAGGAGTTACGAAGACGTATCCAATGCCTCGCCAGTAGAGAGTTTCACCTATCAGCCATCACAAGCAGGATGCTGTTGGAAGTTGATCGCATCCTGTTATATTCTCTGGCAGAGAGAGAAATATTATCATATCGGGATCATTTGACGTGGGAGAGCCATGCTTCGGCACGAATGGGCCGGCTCGACCGGAGTGATACCACGGCCTCTCAGAAAACCGGCGTGAAACAACGCTTGCGTTGTGTTTCGTCGAGTGAATGAGGTTACCGGAGGCCCAAACCCTTTTAAAAGGCGGGCAACGCACTTGTGACTCCTCTGGTGTTGCGGGTGTCCATGGGCGGCGGTTACCACCTTTTTGTTTGCTCCCCTATCCCATAGAAAAGACAACATTTTTGTACGAAAATATCTCCTCTCTATAACAATTTTAAATCGCTTTGTAGTTACACAATAAAACAATTAATTACTTGTCATTTCAGTAGCCACAAACACTACAGAGAGGTAAATATAAAACCGATGTACAATTGTCTCAAGTCTACAGTAATTAAGAGCCACTAACGATCGTCACCAGCTAGCACGCGATCTACGTGCTAATGGAGGACCCTGTTTCCTCACAAATGGTCGCTTTGCTTCCTCAACATATACATTTTATTTTATCATGTCAATGTAGTCGACATAAACAATTTGTATTATCAGTGAGGACTTTTTATAGAATGCTGCATATGAATTGGACCAAAAATTGCACATAGCGGGTGTTTCTGAAAGACGTCGACAGGCTGAGGAAACGCTGAAAGGAGGAATTAAACCTCGCTCCCGTAACCCCAGCAAACAGTGGTGAGAGGAAACTTCCGTGTGGTTTTAGTCTGTACTCTGGTGGTCCGGTACGACCCGTCGGTGTAAGTCCATGAGTCCACACACCATAAAAAAGGTTGAGGAAGCGCTGGCAAGATAGTCTTTATGAATGATGATAAACAAAAGGAGGCTCAAACCCTTTTAAGGTGGGCAACGTACTTGTGACTGCTCTGGTGTTACAGACTATCACGTAAGTGTTATTTCACGCCGGTTTTCTGGGAGGTCGTGGTATCACTCTGGTCGAGCCGGCCCATTCGTGCCGAAGCATGGCTCTCCCACGATGAGACTCTATTGTTTGAAGTTTAAATTGAAAATCGATTGAAGAAATTTGACAAATTTGGATGCCATGACGTGCAGGCGGTCGATTTTGTTGTGCAATAAATAACATTATATATTTATTATTCTCAACAGGTTGTATCGCAGTCATATATGAAATAAAATTTTATGCATTTTAACCTCGCACCGACTATAATTTCATATCTTTAAAGCCATATTTTTAATCATACGCACTCATAAAAGCGGGGCACTTACTTTTCATATTTATTACGTGCACTGAATTTAAAAATATTCAGCAAATAAGGTTCGCATGATATGATGGTTACACACGGTCCCCTATAGCCTCGAATTCTAAAGATGATTCTCATCAGTCATGTGAGACATCAATAATACTTACAATTATTACCAGGTCTAGTACTAGGTCAATGGTATCCGTTCTTTTAGGAAATTTGAATGGCATGTTTATAAGACTTTACGTATAATTTCTTATTAAGACCCTAATAAACAGACAGACAAACAGAGTTGCTTTTTCATTTTAATATTAGTTTTATTTATTTCATGCAAATAACATTAAGTTGGATGATAATTTTGATCGTGTGTAACCAACCTTAAAGTTCAAACATGCAGTGAATCTAGTTAGACTGGGAGGCGAGCCCAACAAACTTGGGAATAAGGTTACAAGGTACAGTCAGCGCCAAAAGTCGCTGAACACGATGCAATCTTCACATAAGCAAAATTCTGACCTGAGAAGTTAGTACCAGTTTTCTTATATGCAGAAAACTGGTACTAACTTCTCAGGTCAGAATTTTTTGGTTAGTAATGATGTAAAAACGTTTTGAAGATTGCATCGTGTTCAGCGACTTTTGGCGCTGACTGTACATGATGTGATTCGTTGAAACCAGAGTAGCCGGCCTAAATATTTTCTTTAGATACATTGAAGGATATAAGGAAACCTTTGCCTAGAATTGGGATAGTACAGGTTACTATAAGATAACTAGAATATATTTTCTGTTCACACTGCATCTAATTGTATCTAGGTTTTTAGGTCGGGAAAAACTCCTTAAAAACCTCCTCAAGCTGTGCATTAATTTAAATTTTATTTTGTAAAGAATAACTACTATATCGATGTTAAGTAGATTGCAGAACTCAAGTTACCGTAATAGATGAAAGGATAACCAAGTTTAAGCTGCAGTGGGTGGAGCATTACAGCTCGTAGAACTGATGGCAATTGGGGGCAGAAAGGTTCTCGAGTGGAGACCACGAACCGAAATATGAAGTGTGGGATGAACTTCAACGAGATAGACGGAAGACCTGGTGAAGATCGCTGGACGTCATATAACCGGTTCTTATGGAAGTTTTAGGTAGAGATCTTTTTCAGCAGTGGTCGTATTTTGGCTTATAAACGGGGGAGAGCCTAGCTTCGGCACGAATGGGCCGGCTCGACCGGAGTGATACCACGGCCTCACAGAAAACCAACGTGTAACAACACTTGCGTTGTGTTTCGCTGAGTGAATGAGGATACTGGAGGCCCAAACCATTTTAAAAGGCGGGACAATACACTTGCGACTCCTCTGGTGTTGCGGGTGTCCATGGGTGGTGGTAATCGCTTACCATCGGGTGATCCGTCTGCTCGTTTGCCCCATAAAAAATAACAATAATTATGATGACTAAAACACTATATACTTTTCGACTACGGGAAGTACAGTTTTTTTATCCTTGATAAGTTAAGCGACACTGCAATCTTCGATGGAGCGAGTTAGACTTTGTAAACGCCTATTGTTTTGTTCGTGAACAGACAGACACGTTTTTTTGTATTCAATGCAAGCTTTACTCAGACCGCAGTCTAAGGTACACGACCTAATTGTTTATTTAATTATCGTACACCTTAAAACACAACGGCACATTACCTAAACCGCTGTATTTTTCCTCAAAACGTGTGGTCAGTGCGTCACTGGTGACCGCATGACTTACGGGAACTACGCTTCGGTTACTCATTGAATATTACTTTGCTTTTATGTTACCCTGGTAGCTATCGCTGTTTCCTGGTTAATAACAAAGGATTTGGTCTGTTGAGGAATTTATTTATTATTATTATGTAGGCTCTGGTGGTTTCATATAATGGTGTTTATGTATAAAAGCAAAAAAAAAAGAAATAATACTTATATAAACAATCGTAAAAAAACTTTTTGTGTTTTTTTTGTTTTTTTCATGCTAATATTATAAAGTTTCGTATCGAAATCGTAAAAAAGCTTTATAGACATTAAAGATATTTAAAAAAAAAACAAAGTGGTTTAGAGTAAGCCCAAAAACGTTCTTGTCTGTTTGTTATGGGTTGGCGTAAAAACTACTGAAAAGATTTTAATTTTGTTATTACTGTTAGAAAGTATAATATGCTCCAACTTAAAAACTAGTGAACTTCTGATTTCAATTAATTGAACGGATCCTGAGATACACTTTGCTTGCCAGATTGACCTCTCTGATGTATACCCAGGATTTTTGGTTACTTTGGATCCATTTTGAATTAGTCAAATGTAGCTTCATGTGAGCTAAGCCGCGGGCAAAAACTAGTATAAGAATATGTATATTGATATTATACCTTGTGTGGGATTTGATGCCCCATGTCCAATTATTTTTATTTTTTTATTTAAAACATTACTAGCAATGTGGGTCGCACATTTCTAGTATTCTTGTTAACCCCTCGTGCTAAGCTAAAATGCTTGTGTTACGAGTGGGTTCACGTCGGTAGTGCAATGGGTGAGTTTCGAACCGGCAACCACATTATCGCAAGTCCGACGCCCTACCCATTAGGCTATAATTGGGTTTTCCTATGCAATTCTAATTATCAACTGGGATTTTGTATTTTATAACCGGTTTAAATATAGGCTCACTCACTACTTACTACATGGAGCCTGCATGAGAGGTCAAAAACCTCTTTGTTTTGGGGTGGTAAAAAATGACTTCTATTAACCGAGCTACCAGGCATGCATAAACCAAAGGAGAAATTGAATAAAAAAAGCCATTATAGCGTTAGTTGCAGCTAATTGCACTGAATATGCAGAATGGCGCGGTAATTGAATTGATAGTGCCCAGATGCTGCACCGCTATGATACCCTAGTACTTATTATATCTGACTCTCTGAGACGACCAGCTGGCAGATATTGGATAAGATCCGGCCAAGCGCAAATTACAAACTTTTTGTAAAGTCACGTCGCTTTGCTGATATGAAGAATTCATAAGTAAACCTCATTAGCAATTCTCAGTAGAAATAAATATTAGCGTAATTAATCTTAGAAATCAATAAGCAGCTCGGAGTTTGGATTTAGGCCCGGCTAATGACAATAGGCTAGTCTCCTATAACATGGGAGTACACAAACCGGCAGAATGTGGCTGTAGTTGTTCACCTCTGCTTAACTTCGAGGAATACAGGCGTACATATTATGTGTTAAGTTACTGTTTGTGTTGTCCTATACAGTTTCAAATTTCATTCATTCCAATTCTTTATAGTTTCTGCTTTCCCCTGAGGGAAAATGGTGTGAGTACTTGCATGTAAATATTCTATTTCTCGCATCGGAAAACAGACCTATTTTCGTCATACGCAACGCATTAATTCTTAATTCATTTCCATTTTCAATCACCCACTAAAACGTTAAGTTCAAATACGATTCGCATTCTGCATTCACATCAATATTGTTTCAATACAAAATATGGAAATGCATTAAAATAATTAAATGTGCAATAAAATTAACATCAAAGGATTTATTTACGTCATTGAAAACGTTTTGTGTATGCTGACCGCCTTTTGGGTCAAGACTGTTGGTAGGGCTGGCACGAACTTCTTTTTAAACGACTCAAAAAGAAGGAGGTTCTCAGTTTGACTGCATTTTCTTTGTGTTTGTTACTGTTTATTCCACGTATATTTTGTTTAGTAAGCTATAGTATATTAGGTAGGTAAGTCAGAGGTATACCATATAAATAAAATTTAGAACAAAATAACAATAGAGGTTATTACTAAGTCATGCCAGCTCTTCAATCGTCCTCTAATAAGATAAAATTTAAAAAGAAACGTCGTTCTAAGAATACTTTTTTATGTAATTAAGATTAAGTTGTATAAAAAAATCATTTCTGTTTGCACGTCTAGACAATTCAAAGTAATCTTCTTTCTTTTTTTTATAAAATCCTTTTGTTATCTTTAAAATTGTATTCAGGGAGGTAACGAGAATTTTCTATTTGCGTACTTCTAAAAATTTTGCCTTTACCTGCTTATTTTCTTTGGACTTTTTATAATAATTGAGAGTCAAGATGATTTATTTTAACCATTGGTTTTTAATTTTATAAACCTAAGTTATCTATACTAATATATAAAGCTGAAGAGTTTGTTTTTTGTTTGTTTGTTTGCTTGAACGCGCTAATCTCAGGAACTACTGTGTTTAAATAAAATAAAATACATTATTATATGTTTTTATTTGTTACTAGCTTCTGCCCGCGACTTTGTCCGCGTAGCGTGATGATATATAGCCTATAGCCTTCCTCAATAAATGAGCTATCTAACACTGAAAGAATTTTTCAAATCGGACTAGTAGTTCCCGAAGTTAGCGCGTTCAAGCAAACAAACAAACTCTTCAGCTTTATATATTAGTATATAGTATATATAGATAGATAGATTCGGGATCATATAAAGAAATATAAAACATGTAGTAGGTTTTTATGGTCTTTTGCCCCCAAACGATCTAACGGCTCGCCCGATGGTAAGCGATTATCACCGCCCATGGACACACACCGGTATTATGTCTACTCGTGACCGTGGATGCTGTAAAGGATCCGAAACGTTAGGAACGCGATAAAATCCATAAAAAGTAGACAGTTTTATTTCAAAGAGTATTGTGTTTCATGTCAATATAAATCTATCTATATATATAAAAGAAAGTCGTGTTAGTTACTTCATTTATAACTCAAGAACGGCTGAACCGATTTGACTGAAAATTGGTGGAGAGATAGCTTAGAACCAGGAAACGGACATAGGATACTTTTTATCCCGTTCCCGTGGGATGTGATGACAGACCGAATTCCACGGGGGCGAAGCCGCGGGCAGAAGCTAGTATATATATAAAAGAAAGTCGTGTTAGTTACTTCATTTATAACTCAAGTACGGCTGAGCCAATTTGGCTGAAAATTGGTGGAAAGGTAGCTTAGAACCAGGAGACGGACATAGGATACTTTTTATCCCGTTCCCGTGGGATGTGATGACAGACCGAATTCCACGGGGGCGAAGCCGCGGGCAGAAGCTAGTACATAATAAAATTGTCTTTTGTGTTTGGTTTAAGTAGGTTTGTTTTGGTTAAATAAAAACTGGAGTAACAAAATAGAGCTAAGAAAACATTGTCAATGTCATCATTACAATCGTAATCGGTAATTGTGTTAATATTTTAAAAATAATTAAAATTTATTTATAATTCTTCGTCAAAGAAATTATATCCGTACAACCCTAGCCAAGATGCAAGCGGACGCGGATTGTCAACAAGAATAATGTGTCAGTTAAATGTAGGTCCACCTTACTCACACAGCTGCAAAACACACACATTACATTAATAACTGTGGGAAAGTTATGTGAGTGTGTGTGTTGTTTTTTTATGGAGCAAACGAGCAGACGGATCACCTTATTTGTAAGCGATTACCGCTGCTCATGGGCACCTGCAACACCAGAGGAGACCCACCTTTTAAAAGTGTTTGGGCCTCCGGTATCCTCACTCACTCGGCGAAACACAGCGTAAGTGTTGTTTCACGCCGATTGCCTGTAAGGCCATGGCATCACTCCAGTCGAGCCGGCCCATTCGAGCCAAAGTATGTCTCTCCCACGGTAAAAATATTTTATGTATTGTATGAAAATGGATGAGAGATTGGATGTAGGTGTGTTGAATTTTATAGTATCGAGTAGGAAAGAAGTATTCCTTTAGTTATTTTCAGTAGTTACATACCACCACGCCTGTATTCCCCGAAGTGTTAGGCAGAGGTGTACTAAGGTAAACCCACAGTTCGCCAGTGTGTTTAGGTCCCATGTAATAGGGGGCGAGCCTATTGCCATTAACCGGGCACAATTTCCAAACTCCGAGCTGCTACTGCGAATTTCATAGAAAAATCCAATAACACTTTGTTCGACCTGGGCATCGAACCCAGGACCTCTAGCGTAGCAGTCGCACTTGGGACCACTAGACTAACGAGGCACTTCATTCGAGGCAGGCAACGGAGCAGTTTCAGTAGTTTGTGCCTTAAAATTTCAAACGAGAAGCCATTTTGGGCTTAGCTGGATTACTGACTCAATGTAAAACAAAAAAATACTTTGATACTTTGAATGATTCTTTACATATTTATTGAATTATTTTATGAATCAACAATATTCGAAAAAAACATGGTTCCGGAACATGTTTTGGAAACATAATTTCGTTTCCGATATCGATTGATATTACCAGAAGATTTTATATATCTAAAGTAATTTGGCAATACTCTAAGTATAAAGTTGTACATGTTCGCCCAACTTCTTATACCTAACATTGGATTTTCCTCGTAGAACTTAAGTTACTTCATTGTGGCGAGATCAATACTTATTATGAGATTGTACCACGAAACAAATAAATATACAAAAGTACCATTTTACCTCATTTACAGAAAATTTTGGCCTAAGCACAGGTTTGAATAAATCTAGTTCAAGCAGATCGCATCTTATAATGTTAGTTCCGATGCACTGTAAATTTTACTGTTTTAGATATAAGTACACACAATCTTTTGGTTAGCCTATATTAAAACTATTTATAAGATTTTGAATTAAAGGAAGAAGAAATATGTGTAGGTACTCGTTTATAAAAGCGTGGGAGAGCTATGCTTCGGCACGAATGGGCCGGCTCGATCGGAGTGATATCACGGCCTCACAGAAAAGTGGTGTGAAACCACACTTACTTTGAGTTTCGCCGAGTGAGCGAGGATATCGGAGGCCCAAACCCTTTCAAAAGTCGGGCAACACACTTTTACGACTCCTCTGGTGTTGCGGGTGTCTATGTGCGACGGTAATCACTTACCAACCAGTGATCCGTCTGCTCATTAGCCCGCCTCCCCAGTCCCATAAAAAAAAAAATGAAAACTGTCATTTAGTTGCATATAGAACAATATTTTTAATAGAATCGTCTTTTCTGGGAAAACTGCTTATTTAAAACCAAAAGGTCGACTGTGGGGAAAAGTTGGTGTTTTTTTTTGCCTAAAACTTTCACCGCGTTGAGCTGATATTTTTTGTTTGAAAGTTGTTGTGTTTTTATGTGACATTCCTATGTGGAAGTATTTTAATCATTAATTTTTAAGTTTTCTATGCGTAAATATTATTATATTTTTTGTTTTTAGTTTTAAGCGCTTCTTTCTTTCTTTCTTAGTCAACTTCGTTACCTTTGTTAAAGATCCGCATTACATAATATACTTAGGTAGGTATGTACCTACTATCAAGTATGAATCCTTACAGTATAAGACAGAAGTTCGCTAGTCATTTGCGTGTCCTAAGTTGTAGGGGGCGACCCTATTGCTATTTTACAGTAGGTACACAAATCTAAACTCCGGCCGGCTACTGAACATTTTATAGAAAAACTCCGATAATACTAATTACTACAACCTGGGTATCAATTCCAGAACTTTACGCCTTGGCTGGAGCAAAAAGCCGTGATAGCCTAGTGATATGACCATTGGACTGCCAAGTCAAAGATCTCGAGTTCAAATCCAAGGCACGCACCTCTATTTACCGAAGTTATGTGCGTATTAATAGTTAATTATCACGCGCTTAAACGGTGAAGGAAAACATCGTGAAAAACCTGCCCATCTGAGAGATTTTCTTGACGGCGTGTGAAGTCTACCAACCCGCATTAGGCTAGCGTGGTGGACTATAGCCGAATCCCTCTCATTGTGGGAGGAGAGCCGTGCCCAACAGTGGGACATATAATGGGTTGATTATGTATGTATGTATGTATGAAGGAGCTTATGCGATCAGGCTAACGAAAATAGATTAATTTTGAACCTAGTAAACTAACAAACCAGCTCCCTTAATGTTAATTAGGGCTGTGCCTGTTACCGACTCCGTAATCAGCTTTCATTAGTACGAGATTACAGATCCGGGTTATTCCGGACATGGATAATCGGATACTGTTTTTGACCCGATTTTGTAATGTATCTAGTTACAAGGAAAAATATTATTTAACATACCATCACGCCCGTATTCCCCGAAGGGCTAGGCAGAGTTGTACTAAGGTACGCCCATAGTTCGCCGGTATTTTTAGGTCCCATGTAATTGGGGGGCGAGCCTATTGCCATTTGGCACAACTTCCAAATTCCGAGCTGCTCCATTTCATAGAAAAACCCAATAACACTTTGCTCGACCTGGGGATCGAACCCAGGATCTCTAGCGTAGCAGTGACACACAACAAGAGCACGGCAAGAGAGGCAAGTACTAAGAATAAATTAATATCTAACACAATAAATAACAAAATCTGGCCCGAATGTATCCCAGATGCATCATACATTCCGAATGCACTCTAAACCCTTTCGAACTGGGACAAATCCGGATAAATTATAGGCGGATAGCAACCCCACTGATCCAATAAATAGGGTTCAGAAGTAGGGGGAATAAATAGTAGCACGTCTTTGAAATATAAAGTGGGGAAGCTTTCTTTGTTGACAACAACTTTGATAAGAAACGAAGGAAAAACACACGTGTTGCGACTTTTAAATCGATAATGACAAGAATCTGCCTCATTAGCCAAGTGGTCCTGAGCGCGTCTGCTACGCTAGAGGTCCTGAGTTCGATTCCCAGGTCGAGCAGTGTTATTGGGATTTTCTATGAAATTTCCAGTAGCAGCTCGTTGTTTGGAATTTATGCCCGGCTAATGGCAATAGGCTCGTCCCCTATTACATGAGACCTAAACATACCGGCGAACTATGGGCGTACCTTAGTACAGCTCTGCCTAGCCCTTCGGGGAATACAGGCGTGATGGTATATTTATTTCAGTTTATTAGTCTTCATCCATACAGGGGAAGTAGCGAGTCGGCCCCAACAAAAGTATTGTTATTAACTTAATGGGGCTGCCTATCCTAATATTTATGTAACGATTTTGGAACAATAATCTGTTATTTTTTCACGGGTCGGACCGGCTTTTCTTAGCACATAGAAGAGGTATGTATGTATGTATCTTCTTTATTGAACTTTTAAAAATTACATTTTTAAAACAAGGACTCACAAAACCGTTTTCACGGTTTGTCTGTGGAAACAGAAAACAACTTATGCACTAATTATACAGACTTAATTAATAACCTCTTAACTTAATTAACTGCCTCATTAGCCAAGTGGTCCTAAGCGCGACTGCTACGCTAGAGGTCCTGGGTTCGATTCCCAGGTCGAGCAAAGTGTTATTGGGTTTTTCTATGAAATTCCCAGTAGCAGCTCGGAGTTAGGTATTTGTGCCCGGTTAATGGCAATAGGCTCGCCCCCTATTACATGGGACCTAAACATACCGGCGAACTGTGGGTGTACATCAGTAGTACGCCTCTGCCTAACCCTTCGGGGAATACAGGCGTGATGGTATGTTATGTTATGTTAATTAATAACCTACTAACTAATAGAACTTCTCTACTAACTAACTAAGTGTTCGAAACCATACAAGATCATAACGCCAAAGTTGTCATCGAGCTCGATAGATGGCGTTGGGGTAGAATTAGATCGCGATATGGTTTCGTTACCAAGATTTGGTAGGGTCAAGAAATTCTTTAGTTCAATAAACCAGCTAGAACAGTATACAGTTGAGGTTTTATTTAATTCCTTTAAACTAGTATACACATCAGGTCAACCTACCAATTACCACTTGTTGGTAATTAAACATTGGTCCATCGAGCCGGATCGATAGACGCGATTTTTGAACATCGTGCGGTGCCACCGTTTTGGCCCGCAACCCGTGTTACCCGCAGTGGATCGCTGCAGAAGGGTACACGGTACTCCGCACCAGCGGCGACTGCCCTAACATTGACGGGGCTAGCTCGACAACTGCGGATTAGTTCAAGAAGCCGCCACAGAGGGCGCTTCTTCACTCCAGTTCAACGTTATTCGGTGTGCAAGTGAAGTGCAAAGTGACGCAGTAACCGGCGCAGGCGAAGACCTACGGACGTGACGTCACGAACAGTGCAGCAACTCATCACCAGAGGGCGCCACTTGGACATCAACAAATTGTGTTTGTGTGAAGTGCAATATTGTAAGTACATTTAATTATTTATGTGAGCAAGTAAGAACAGTCACGTAATTTTAAACTTTATTTCTACCACAAATTTAACTTTGAAGATTTCTGAAGAATTTTAGACTTGTAAAATTTTATGGTAATTTATTAACTTAGAAAATTTCGCATTAGATTATTAGAAACTTGTTAAAATTGTGCATGTTAAGTTAAGGACTTAGAATAATTTGTAAAAAAACGGAGGTACGGGGAACCTATGCCCGATTTCTGCCAGCCTTGTGTGTTTTCTTAAAACACTTAGAAAAATTTTAGACTAACTTTAGGACACTTGTAATTTTTCCTCGATTCGATATTTTAAACTTAGAAACTTTTTGTATGCCTCATCTCCTCTGAGATATTTGTAACTTAAATTGTACCGCAGATTTTGGAGTAGCTGCTTTATACATTTTTAAATAACATAATATATATTTGTAATAAAAAATGGAAGGATTAATTAACGTTTTAAAGGATCTGCAAAACGTTATAACTAAAGGACTGACTAATTTTAAGAAATGTAGTAAGGACAGACTGACTGTCGAATATATAGAAGCAAGGCAAGAATTATTAGAAAAGGATTGGGCTTCATTCAAAGACACTAACTCTAAATTATATGAGCGATTTAAAATTGAGGATATTGGTCAAAAGGTAGTTGATATTTACGATAATACTGAAGATACGTATATATTGTATAAAACTTTAATGAAAACAACGCTTAATAAGATCAGTGTGGTTAAAGGATCGGTACAACAAGGCCATACTGCTTCTACTAGTACACCTAAGTCAGCCAATTCCTTTGTCAAGTTGCCAAAGATTTCTATTCCCACATTTTCGGGAAAGTATGCGGAATGGACTACATTTCGCGATTTGTTTACGTCATTAATACACAACAACGATTCATTAGATAATGTACAAAAGTTACATTATCTCAAAAGTCATCTTAGCGGAGAAGCCGAACAATTAGTGAGGCACACACCTGTAACAGACGCAAATTATAATGAATGTTGGCTTCAAATAGAAAGGCGCTATAGTAATAAGAAATATTTAGTAAATTGTATTTTAAAACGACTTTTTGGTCAAAAGCGTATGCAAGGCGAGTCGGCTAATTCTTTGAAGGAACTACTCGATACAACAAATGATTGTCTCAGTGCACTTAAAAATGTAAACGTAGATGTGACTACATGGGACGTCATTATTATTCATATCGTTACCTTTAAACTCGATTCGGAAACCCGAAAACAATGGGAATTGAGCGTGAGTAGTCCTGACGCTAACGAATTGCCAACTTTCAAACAATTTACAACTTTTATTGAAAATCGTTTTCGCGCCTTGGAGTGCATAGAGCCGAGAAAGTTTAATCTGGGAAATAGTTCTCATGTTCCAAAGGCTATGGTAGCGGTCAATAACGGTGGTATGCGGTGTGAATACTGCTCGGAAACACATAAACTGTGTTTTTGTAAAGCGTTTTCTAAGCAACCGGTCGAAACCCGTCGTGAATTTGTCGCAAAACATCAAATCTGTTTTAATTGCCTGGGAAGCAACCATACAGTAACTAACTGTAAAAAGCAAACTACTTGTAAGGTTTGCCAGAGACGTCACCATTCGTTACTTCATCTTGGTGACACTTCAGTCAGTAAAACTCAGGACACTTCAGCAGCAGTGGCTACCGGTAACACTATTCCTTCGACTAGCGCGAATTCGGTAGTCTCTTGCCTATCAATTAATGAAGTTACCGTACCTGGGCAGATATTACTAGCGACTGCACTAGTAAAAATCGAGTCCAAGTCTGGTGCATTTCAACTAGCTAGAGCTTTACTCGACCAAGGCTCTCAAGCTTGTTTTATCACTGAGGCGACAGTCCAGCTTTTAAGGCTGAATAAAATTCCTGTTCATGGAACGATATCAGGATTAGGTCATAGAACTAGCATTGCTAGATACATGGTTCATTTAAACCTTCAGTCCAGAACAAGTCCAAATTTCGAGTTGAATGTAAGTGCCTATGTGTTAAGTAAAATTACGTCGTATTTACCAGAGCGAAGTGTCAACGAATGTACCTTTGATTGGTTGGGTATAAATAAATTACATCTCGCAGATCCGGGGTTTAGTGAACCTAACAAAATCGACATTTTGTTAGGTGCAGACGCGTACAGTCACATAATACAAAACGGTATATTAAAAAGTCCTTCTGGTACGCTGATAGCACAAAATACTGCGTTGGGGTGGGTTCTGTCTGGCGCAGTTAGACCTGTAACTAAAGATCACGAATTAGATCACATAAGCGTAATGCATGTACAAATCGCAGAAGACGATATTTTAAAAAGGTTCTGGGAAGTTGAAGAGAATAGTGGCTCTATTAAAATATTTACACCGGAAGAAACTAGATGTGAAGAATTGTATAAAGAGTCTACCAAAAGAGATAAAGATGGAAGGTACATAGTTAAATTACCTTTCCGCGATGAAAGTCCTCCGTGTAAATCTGGAAACTCAAGAGCCATAGCCGAAACAAGATTTAAGGCATTGGAAAGAAGGTTAGCAAAGAACAAGAGCTTGAAAGAAGAATATGTAAAGGTCGTCAATGAATATTTACAGTTAGGACACATGAGGCCAGTAAAGAAAAATGACTATAAACGGGAAGAAGCCGTATATTTGCCACACCATGCGGTTATAAGGAACGACAAAACAACCACAAAGCTTCGTGTTGTTTTTAACGCCTCAGAAAAAAATTGCAATGGTGTATCTTTAAATGATACACTTTTAGTTGGTCCAACATTGCAGGCAGACTTAAGGCACACAGTGCTTAGGTGGAGAGTACATCCTATTGGCTTGGTTGCGGACATTATTAAAATGTACCGTCAAGTAAGAATAGCGGATGAGGACGCCATGTTCCAAAGAATACTCTGGCGAGATGATTCAGAAAAGGACATCAATGATTATGAATTGGTAACGGTAACATTTGGAACAGCGTCGGCACCATATCAAGCTGTCAGAACTCTTCATCAAGTCGTCTATGATGAAGGTGATAAATATCCAATAGCTGCAGAAAGAGTTTTGACAAGCTTTTATATGGATGATTTGATGACTGGATGCAGCTCAGTCGAAGAAGGATTAGAAATTTATAGACAAATTACAGAGTTGTTAAACAAAGGTGGTTTTTCCCTACAAAAGTGGAATAGTAATAATCAAACCCTATTAGAGGAAATTAGTTCAATAAAAAGGTCAGATAAAGAGCAAGGTATTTCATTAACAGAAGAGATCAAAGAAAGGAATATAGAGGACAATAATAACAGGACAAGGGACAAAAAGGACAAGGAGTACAAAGGTGATAAAGCGGACAAGGAAGGGAAGGACATAGATAAAAAAATAGATGGTACTATGAAAATACTAGGGCTTACCTGGAACCGCAGTGCTGATAGTTTCCAATACTCGGTGAATCTCCCGACGTTGACCGCTGCACCTGTAACAAAAAGAGCTGTAATATCAGATATTGCACGATTATTTGACCCACTAGGATGGTTAGCTCCCAGTGTAGTCCTAGCTAAGATCTTCATCCAAAAATTGTGGCTAGCAGGTGTGGGATGGGATGACCCACTACCTGCAGTATTAATATCAGAGTGGAGTACTTACCGTGAGGAGTTACCACAACTTACCAAGATCCGGATACCTCGTTGGCTCGGCATGAAGTCAAATGACGATCTGGAACTACATGGATTTTGTGATGCTTCCAAAGCAGCGTACTCAGCCGTAGTATACTTACGTATAATTAATGGTGAAAATAAGGTCACTGTATCCTTATTGGTCGCTAAAACTCGAGTGGCACCAATTAAGCAGATTAGTATCCCACGTTTAGAGTTGTGTGGAGCAGTACTGTTATCCAAGTTACTGATAGAAACAGCAGAGGTATTAAATATACCACGGGATAGGATAAGCGCATGGACGGATTCCACTATTGTCCTTGCTTGGTTAAACAGCCACCCAAGCAAATGGAAGACGTTCGTGGCTAATCGGACTTCCGAGATTTTAACGTCAATAACACCTTCTCAGTGGTTTCATGTGTCAACCAAGGAGAACCCAGCAGACTGTGCCTCGCGAGGTGTTCAGCCTGGTGTGCTACTTGAAGGTACCATGTGGTTTTATGGACCACAATTTCTTAAAGAGCAATTAATTATTTACAAAAAACCTAAAGATTTAGATGTAAGTTTAGAGCAATGCATTAAATCCCACGTAACAACTATGTCAGATAATGACGAAATATTTAAAAGATTTTCTTCTCTACAAAGATTGTTACGGGTAATTGCATATTGTCGTCGATTCATAAATAAGAATATAGGGTATTTACATAAGAAGGAAATAGATCAAGCACTAGAGTGTTGTATAAGGACAACCCAAAGAGACTCGTTTAACACAGAATATACACAGTTACAAAATAGAGATCAGCTCCAAATAAAAAATAGCAAGCTTAAATCATTAAGTCCTTACCTTGATGACAAAGGTATTATGAGAGTATACGGTAGGCTCGAAAAAGCACCATTGGACGAACAGACGAAGCATCCAATTGTGTTACCAAATAATGCTCATTTTACACAGCTTCTTATTTTAGACGCTCATAGTAAAACCATGCACGGTGGTCCTCAACTGATGATAAATTATTTGAGGTCAGGTTATTGGATCATTAGGTTGAGGAACATGGTTAAACAGTGTGTTCGGCGATGCGTAATATGTGTAAGACAAGCAGCCAAGGTCAAAAACCAGATGATGGGTACACTCCCGTCTGTCCGATGCACTCCTGCTAGACCCTTCTTGCATAGCGGTGTGGACTATGCTGGTCCCATAAGTGTCAGAACCACGAAAGGTCGTGGACATCATTCTTACAAGGGATATATATGCTTATTTGTATGCATGTCCACCCGCGCCATACATCTAGAAGTGGTCAGCGATATGAGCACACAAGCATTTTTAGCCGCATTTAGGAGATTCGTGTCACGGCGAGGTCATTGTGCAAAGCTTTGGAGTGACAATGGCACTACCTTTGTCGGCGCCTCTAGAGAACTGCAACAGTTAACCACATTTCAGGCAACTATTGCTGAACAGCTAGAAGCCAATGGAACAGAATGGCACTTCATTCCCCCCCATGCTCCAAATTTCGGTGGTCTTTGGGAAGCGGGAGTGAAATCCACGAAATTTCACCTCAAAAGGGTTATTGGAGAGTCCACGCTCACATATGAGGAACTCAGTACACTCCTTATTCAAGTAGAGGCATGCCTCAACTCGCGACCGATAAGTGTCATAAATTTAAATGATCCTGAGGAACCTATTCCTTTAACTCCGGGACACTTTTTAATTGGGGAACCAATTATCAATGTGCCAGATTACAATTTAGAAAGTACAAACGTAGGTTCTTTGACTCGTTGGCAATTCGTGCAGAGAATGCTTCAATCGTTTTGGAGACGATGGTCTCATGAATATTTAGTACATCTTATGAACAGATATAAATGGTCCTCAAGGACTCCTGAACCTAACGTCGGAGACATAGTTCTTGTAAAAGAGGACGACTTACCACCAAGTCGTTGGTTGCTGGGTCGTGTTTTGGAAAAACACCCGGGGCATGATAATGTCACCCGTGTGGTCACACTGCGCACTAAGTCAGCTACCATTAAAAGACCAACTAACAAATTGTGTATTTTGCCTATAGCTGAAAAATGAAATTTCTGTTTATAGTTTTGTTTTAAATTTTCCTATGTGTAAGATTGATTTTTACATGTAGGTAGTTATTTTAGTAAATTAAGTACAAAATTGTGTTGTTAACTCTCATTTATGAAGGACATTCCGGCACTACATGCCCTTGGTGGGCGGTATGTTCGAAACCATACAAGATCATAACGCCAAAGTTGTCATCGAGCTCGATAGATGGCGTTGGGGTAGAATTAGATCGCGATATGGTTTCGTTACCAAGATTTGGTAGGGTCAAGAAATTCTTTAGTTCAATAAACCAGCTAGAACAGTATACAGTTGAGGTTTTATTTAATTCCTTTAAACTAGTATACACATCAGGTCAACCTACCAATTACCACTTGTTGGTAATTAAACACTAAGAGATCCAAAACTATTAATGTCTTTGGTTAGAAGACAGCAGTTAGTTCGGTGCGTATACGACAGTTAAATTTAAATTTATAAATTTATTTATTAAGGTCTTCACACAGCTCGTGCATACAATATATAATAAATTAAAATATAATATAAAGGTAACAGGCTTACACACTAGCCAATTACGGGCTAACCAGCATTCTCCATATTACATGAACAAAGTATTTAGGATTAAGTAAGTAAAATAAATTTAAACAAAATATAAATCTATAAATAATTAGAGTCTATAAATTATAAATTAAAAATCTATAGGTAACTAGAGTCTATAAATTATAAGTTAAATACAGGTTTGCATATTACACGTTGTAAACACAGTTGAGACAGTTAGAGGGACTTGAGGAGAAATTCCTTAAGCAATTTTACAAATTTACCTTTTTTGGTTTCACTTGTAAAACTGGAAGGCAATCTATTGAGAAGGTAGGGTATTCTTTTGTCCAACGTTCTGTCACCGTAGTAGTTCCCTACTTTGGGGACTTCAAACTTAGCCGCTGTTAGGGACTGGCAAATTTCATCTGGGTCGCCAAACAACCCTACATCAGATACATTCTTGCAGCGTACTTTGCTGAGATTAGTATAAAATCCCCTTCTTATCTGCTTGTTATGTAAGATGCTGGGAAATCATGAAGTTGAATGGAGCAACGCCAATAAACGAACGTAGGTACTTAGCTATGAAATCGTACTTAGGTTTTAACATTACATACCATCACGCCTGTTTTCCCCGAAGGGTTAGCCAGAGGCGTACTAATGAACACCCACAGTTCGCCGGTATGTTTAGATCCCATGTAATAGGGGGCGATTCTATTGTCATTAACCGGGTACAAATTCCAAACTCCGAGCTGCTACTAGGAATTTCATAGAAAAACCCAATGACACATTGCTCGACCTGGGAATCAAACCCAGGGCGCAAAGCGGGTGAAACGGTACGGCACAGTTAGTGCAAGAACTTACGAAGTGGTATTTGCTCCGTTTTGAAGTTAGTTGATCCAAAACGTAGGTATTCAACTGCTTACCCTGAAAAAGAAAAGTGTTGTTAGTAAAGAATAACATAATCTAGCATATCATCACGCCTATATTCCTCGAATTGGCAGGCAGAGGCGTACTAATATACACCCACGATGTATAATTATACTAATGTAACTGGGTACGAATCCCAAACTCCAAGCTGCTATTGAGAAATAGAACAAACTAATAACACTTTGTTCGACCTGGAAATCGAACCCAGAACTTCAAGCGTGGCAGTCGCGCCACTATGCTAATGAGGCAGATAGAGATAGAATACTTAACCTATACTAACAATTAATCTTTGCTAACTGGCGGACTATAACGGCTACTTTTCATGATGCATAATATGATTAACCGAAACACGATTACAAAATGTGCCATACATTTCCAGATACAAATACAGGACAAAATCTTAGTTAATATTCACATTTAATTTAAAATCAGATTTGTTACAAAAAGTACCGCGTTTGAATAAGGACTTAAAACATAAACATGATTATATTTAAAAGTACCATGGTTGAATAGAGAATTAAAAACACAATTCTGATAAAAATACCAACCGCATTTAAATAGCGAATTAAAAACTATTCTTACAAAAAGTACCGCATTTGAATATATTTTTTTTTATTTATTTGTTAACCAACTTATTTGTTTTACAGTTTACACCACACATACAAGTTATCGGTATTTTAATATAATACTAATACAAAACAATAAATTATTTTTAAATAATTCTGCAATTTATAAACAGTTTACACAAAAAGTACCGCATTTGCATATAGAATTAAAAATCACTATCTGACGACCGCAACTCAAGGCCCGTACCCTTTTTGAACATGGTCGCCCATTCTATTCTAATCTCTTCGCATTTACGTGCGCTTTTCATATCTGCGCTAAGCCTCTCCCGTTGGGACACGACCCTTGCAATAGCGGGATTTCACAACGGCTTGCTCTCAGAATTGAATTAACATATACATATACAGTACAGGGTGTTGGCTCTACATACTTGTTGCAGTAATAGAACTAGGGATGAGCAAGCGAAAAAAAGATGTGAATATCTTAAACAGTATCGATAATTATCGAGTGTAAAATATCGCCTAACTGCCTCAATAGCCAAGTGGTCCTGACCGCGACTGCTACGCTAGAGGTCCTGGGTTCGATTCCCAAGTCGAGCAAAGTGTTATTGGGTTTTTCTATGAAATTCCCAGTAGCAGCTCGGAGTTAGGAATTTGTGCCCGGTTAATGGCAATAGGCTCGCCCCCTATTACATGGGACCTAAACATACCGGCGAACTGTGGGCGTACATTAGTACGCCTCTGCCTAACCCTTCGGGAATACAGGCGTGATGGTATGTATGTAAAATATCGACATATCGTAATTTTTCCAAATCATGTGCAAAACAAAAGTTGCTGGCGGAAGCTGGATGCGACAAGCCGAGGAAAGGGTGAAATGGCGCACATTGGGGGTGGCCTACGTCCAACAGTGGACTAGTAGGTATAGGCTGATGGTAATGCGCAATACTTTAAATACAAAAGCCAGACTTTTGTATTTGACTTTAAAGAAGTTAGCCGTTAAAAAACACGTGCCTTGTTTACCTAAAGGTTTTTATTTTACTGTATAGTACCATCTAGTATCATTATCAAGTTCGTTTAGTTACTAGAGGTGCAAACGAGAGCCAATTAGAGCCAATTTAGTTCCGTCTTGATTAAGCTTTTTAGAAGTTTCCAAGTTCATTGAAGTGCTTGCCTTTCTGTCGTAATTAATCGAATTATTTTATGGCGAGTGCCACTCGATTCAAATCGAATCATTTTTGCTTTTAGAAAAACTGTAGGATAAATAATATTTTGACTATAGTTTAGAGCAGTCCCGGTAGAGCTCGCCTCTTACGGTTGGAAGCTTGAAAGTGCTTGAAGCATGGCTCTCCCACGTGAAAAGAGGTCCTACCATCTACTTTATTAGCCCGTACTATTACGCTTGTATTTCCTGAAGAGTTACAGAGATGTAGGCACCGCTGTACTGTCACAATTTGCCGATTATATGAATTTAATATTAGATACCATGTAATACATACCATCACGCCTGTATTATCCGAAGGGTAAGGCAGAGGCGTACTTATGTACACCCACAATTTGCCAGTATGTTTAGGCCCCATGTAATAGGGGGTAAGCCTATTGCCATTAACACAAATTCCTATCTCCGAGCTGCTCCTGGAAATTTCATAGACAAACCCAATAACACTTTGCTCGACCTGAGAATCGAACCCAAGACCTCTAGCATAGCAGTCGCGCTCAGGACCACGTGGCTAATGAGGCAGTTAACATGTAATAAATCCCATTTTATAAAAAAAACCGATAACATTTATGCTGTAGGTGGGAAATCAACCCAGAATTTTATGACCAGTAGCTGTGCTTCCGACCACAACTCTGCACATCCCTTTGGGGAATACAGGCGTGATAATAACACGACAGCTTTACTAGAAATCCAATTTTGGCGCCTATAAAAGGCTATGATTTATAGCCGAGCTGAAATAACATGAAAGGCAACAAATTATACTTCAAATAGTCTTCAGACTGTTATGAGCCGACTTTAAAGTCTCTCAGACTAGTATTTTAAGTCTTAAGCTCTTTGATGCAATATCAACAATTGTTATTTTGTAATTAATGTTCCGAAAGAATTATTACGAGACGAGAATCACACTTTATCCAAACAACATATTAACTTTTTCATGTTGTGAGCACAATTTCAACAATTATACAGGACTAGCTTCTGCCCGCGACTTCGTCCGCGTAGCGTGATGATATATAGCCTATAGCCTTCCTCAATAAATAGGCTATCTAACATTGAAAGAATGTTTCAAATCGGACTAGTAGTTCCTGAGATTAGCGCGTTCAAGCAAACAAACAAAGTCTTCAGCTTTATTATTAGTATAGAAGAAAAGATATTAGTGAAAATGGGACACCTGCTGAAATGCTGCTGAAATCCATTACAAAAATATTTTTTGGAAATATACTATTAATTTTTAAAAATGAGAACTGTTTCAAAGTTTTCTTTTATGGGTAAGGGGGGGCAAACGAGCAGACGCATCGCCTTACACCCGCAACATCAGAGGAGTCACAGGTGTGTTGCTGGCCTTTGAAAAGGGTTTGGGCTTCCGGTATTCGGGCTATCGGTCGATATTCGGGCTTCTGGCTTGTCTAAGTAGACACCTAGTTTTATTTGTCGCTTTGATGGTGTGCGTTTTTACCACATAGTTTTTTATTTAGAAATGACATCGGATTCTCAAATAACGTGAATCTTCGTTTAATATAGTCGACCTCGGTCAAACTTGGACATCCTTCAACGTCCTCACATCTTGTTATCGCAATATTGTACCAGTGAAGTTTGTAATTCATTTATTTTAAAAGAGTGTCCATGGAGTTTCTTGCCGGATTCTTCTCCATAGGATCGACCTTTTGGAACCGTGCAACTAGAATCACAACGTTTCATAAACGCTTGTAAAAGCTTATTTGAAATAAAAACATTTGAACTTGAACTTGAACTTGGTATCCTCACTCGGCGAAACAACGTAATGTTGTTTCACGGAGGTTTTCTGTAAGGCCGTGGTATCACTTCGGTCGAGCCGGCCCATTCGTGCCGAAGCATGGCTCTCCCACGGTCAGATTTGAGAAGTTGTGAAAAAAGCAAACAAACATACGTGTAAAATACATTTTACAAAATACTTTTCTAGTATTTTTTATTGTTATAGGGTATGCTAAGCAATTTCAAAGTAAATATTTTTAGTGAAAAAATAATTAACTTCTGACAGGATAGTTAGTGATCTAGAATTTTATTTTTTTTGTCAAAATTATATACTTTACTCCTTTCCTTTATATTAGACCTTTTTCGGAATAAAAAAAATATTGTCGTATATTTCCACATTTCATGATAGGTACCAGGCTAGCAGACACCCAAAGGAGATACAACCCGCCAAGAATCATCTATAAATACGTCGACCCACGCCAGGGTCGCAACAAATAATTTCCGATCGTAAATTTATGAACGCTTCAGACGTGACATCCCTAGAGTTTTTCGACGATTTATTATTTATATCTGTATTATAGGATCATGTATTTATGTATTGGTGACGTCATTGCGAAGAGGTGGAAAATTCGTTTTATACATATTATTTTCTCGGACTTTGAGACCACGCCCTTATTCTCCGAAGGGCGAACAAACTCGGAACTGCTTGTGATAATTACTATTCTGTCAGAATGATGAGGTACTTTCTGGCCTAACAAAAAGGTCTAACTTGTTTCTCGATGCAGGAGCTGATATTTTTTTATGACGAATAGGAAGTGTATTTTAAAAACTAAGGTGAGTATTGTATATAATGAAAGCATGCAAATTTTTCTAAGCGTAGGTTTTAAATAGAAAAAGCAACGGAGGTATAGCAAGAAGTTCCTAATATCTTACCATTAGGCGATTACTCCGCTCGTTTTCCCATAATCCCATGAAAAAAAAATAGAGAACAAAGGAACAAACACAAAAGTATGAAATAATTGAAGAGGAAAACGAGCCTATGGGTAATATGGGACTTGCTATGAGACGGGTAATATTACGTGCCTCTCTTTCGTACAGCACTGAGCTCTGTATTGTGCGAGAAAGATGACAAGACATTGACAGCTGCTTGATCAAATCATGTTGTATTGAAATGCGTCCTTACATTTTTTTTTTCTAAAGTCCGTTTATTATCCAAATTCAAATGTTTTATTTCAATTAGACCAATATTACAGGGCCCCAAGTCTGCTATTTTGTCGTGTCAAAATCGTCACTCAATGGCTTCAGAATTGTTGATTTTTGACAGTTTACGAAATCTGTCAGTTCCTATTTCATTTAGTGCCATTGAACGACCATTTTGATACAACTGAAATAGCAGACTTGGGCCCCTGGTATTTTTGAATTGTCAAAACTAGGTGCGCGGTTCCAATAGTGGGTCTGGAGAAGAACCGGCAAGAAACTACATAGATACACCTTTAAGCAAAGATTATAATATTGATATTTGTTACAATTTAGTTCTTATAATGTCAGAATAATGTAGTTTGATGTGCAGGATGATTATATCTCTACTATTATAAAATTGTAAAAAAGCTGTGTTACATTGAAAATATTTAAAAGAAAACACGTCGTTTATGGTATATAAAGGTCTCCGAATCCGAAAATGTGATTTATAAAATTCTTGTCTGTTTGTCTGTTTGTTACGGGTTGGAGCAGAAACTACTGAATAGATTTTAAGTAGAAGTATATGCTCCAACTTAACTGGTGAACTTCTTATCTCAATTAATTAAATGAATCTTGAGATACAACTTGACCTCCCTGATGTATAGAGGCCCATACAAAAAAGAGGTCATCAATGTTGGTTTTCCATTTTTACTCCTGATATAGCTTCACGTGAGCGAAGCCGCGGGCAGAAGCTAGTAATTTAATAAACTTAGACCACTTGCCTTCCAAAAGAAAAGAAAGCGACTGCCATAGCATGTCAAGAGCCGACCAGTCCCGACAGACGGCGCCCGTTCACGACCATGACGTGTGTGTCAGCGTCGTCTGACTCAACCATGTTGTAGGGAATAAAACGAACCGACACACAACGCCACCATCAGCAAGACTTCTTAGTGAGCATGATACGCTCTATAATTATAAATTTTCCTATAATGCTATATAGCATCAGTTACTATGGAAAATTATAAATTAAATACAGTCACAGCTCATACTTAAATTAAAGACCTAAAATTAAAATCTTATTCCATTACGTTATATTAATGAAATTTTAATTAATATAATAAATTAAAAATATTTTTGTAACAAAAATTATTCATAGTAACTTAATTTCCCCTCCTATCCAATTTAGTTGACTCATTAAACATAGCTTTCCTTTGATCCTGAAACACTGATATAATTACGGCCATAATTTATATCGCTTTCATTAAATTTACATTGATGAAGAAATATCACTTTTGAGCCATTGTGGTAAAGAGAGCGAGTAGCGGAGCGGATGCACTAGCGGGGCGGGATTATTCTATTTCCCAAGTTATTGTCTGCAACAACACGGTGAGCTCATTCTGTGTCAATAGCATTGCTAAAATAATAAGGTAGCTGTCACATCAAGATGTCCAACACCTCAGCCTTCCCATGACCATGTACTTATCTATGTTGGACTGGATCCAAAATGTCGAGAATTAGATAATAATTATCAATATAATGCGATAAAATTCGTAAAAAGTTTTATTTAAATTTCTTAGGGCCACGCACCAACTTGTTAAATATGTTTAAATTGAATTTAAACACAAAATTTGTATGAAAAATTGTGTTTAAATATGATTTAAACACATTTAAGAAGTTGGTGCAAGTGGCCCTTAGACAATATTTATATTCTTTATATATTCTTTGTCTCTGTGTCGATTCTACAACACTTCTGTATTGTCATCAGAGTAGGAGCCCTTTAGCAAAGATCACTTTCATTTTGGGTATTGATTGTTTAGCATAATTATGTTGACTACAATCTGAGCACAAGTTGACTATACAGAATAATTATACCTACCAGATGAAGGAATGTACGAGTAGGTGTTAAGATTTGATAAATGTAATATAATAATACTTGTTCTAAAATCGCAAACGTGGGATGACGGTTATCCGATAGCTAATCGACAGTAGGAAGCAAGTTTGTAATAAAATAAGAACAATAACTTTTTCGTGTCTACGCAACCCCTCTGACGTAACTATCGCACTTTAAGACGCATCGCTTTACGCTTTCTGTATAGCATAAACTTATTGAATACCTACACATTTTTGGCGCCACTTTTTCAATCCGGCTTTAAATTCAACATTGAAAGCTGACGATAATTAATTATCGGGATTCGAGGACTTTTATTGCTTTTTCGTAATAAAAATGGCTTTAGCGAAAAGTGATAAATGGTCTTAAGAGGCGTCGTGTAGACACGTATAAAGGATTCCTCTTGAAGCATAATCTCGATACCAAAAGGAATAAGGGGCGGTCTTATCACGTCTATACATCTTCTCTACTATTATAAAATTGTAAAAAAGCTGTGTCTGTACATTGAAGATATTTAAAAAAAAAAACTGCCTGGTTAGTCCAGTGGTCCCAAGTGCGACTGCTACGCTAGAGGTCCTGGGTTCGATGCCCAGGTCGAGCAAAGTGTTATTGGGTTTTCTATGAAATTCCCAGTAGCGGCTCGGAGTTTGGGATTTCTGCCCGGTAAATGGCAACAGGCTCGTCTTTAAGTAGAACTTAAAGACAGCCATCTCTCCTAACCCTAAGAAAGGGGTGAAATAAATAAACAAAAAAGAAGTTCGCTAAACAAAAAGCATACATGTTTGACCTTTCGTCCAGGAGTTAACTAATTGGTTCTGTTACACAACTTGTTCCCTTGTCAACATGTCTTTTGTACAATTACCAGGTTTTTCCTTCAGTAATGAACACGGATAGTGGGCGTATGAGGGCAGATAAGGATTTCGGATTTCGGGTTAATTTCAAATGGTATTTAAGGGTTAAAGTTTATAAAGTATCATTATTAACGGCACGTTTTGTGTAGTGGCTGAGTGATTGACTTCTGCCCCACGTATTGTGGGTTCAATCTCCACAGGTGCGTTTGTTTTTCACAAATTGGTTTTAAGCCACTACGGATAGCAGTCCGTATTGGCTCTCAAAGCTCTGCAACGCACCTTATCTGAAATGACATCGGGGGTTCTCAAATATTGCGAACGTTCATTTAATATTATCGACTTCGGTCAAACTTGCAGAGCCTTCAACGTCCACAGATCTTGTTATCGTAATATTGAACCTGTGAAGATTGTAACATAATTTCATTTAAAAGAGTGTTCATTGAGTTTCTCGCCGGATTCTTCTCCATAGGATTAACATTTTGGAATCGTGCAACTAGACTCATAACGTTTCATAAACGCTTGGAAAAGCTAATCTATATACTAATATATAAAGCTGAAGAGTTTGTTTGTTTGTTTGCTTGAACGCGCTAATCTCAGAAACTACTGGTCCGATTTGAAAAATTCTTTAACTGTTAGATAGCCCATTTATTGAGGAAGGCTATAGGCTATATATCATCACGCTACGCGCACGAAGTCGCGGGCAGAAGCTAGTTTGAAATAAAAACATTTGAACTTGAACTTGCTCTAGCAGTCTGGTACTGCTAAAGCCGCAACAGTGTAAGAAGATTTGCTATTTACAAAAACGGGATATAGGAAAATTACTACAAGCCTGAGAAAATGAGATAATCACAGTATCGGGTACAAAGCCAGTATCATAATAAACAATACGAAATCTTTTATAGTGAAGGAGAAAGGAAAGTGATATATGGTCGCCATTTTGGCTTTTGTATGAACTTCCGGTTTCCTGTTCTGGTAGACGTCGAAAGGTGATTTTCGCTCCGAATTTGTTGTACTTTTATTTAACAAAAGAAGTTGAAATTGATATTTTGAGAGTGTCTATAGAGATATAACGCGATAAAATCTGAAAAGTTATTTAATTTCAACTTTACGGGTTTTATCGCGTTAAATCTCTATAGAAACTGTTAAAACTATTATCAAAACAACTGCCTCCTTAGTCAAGTAGTCCTGAGCGTGACTGCTACGCTAGAGGTCCTGGGTTCGATTCCCAGGTCAAGCAAAGTGTTATTGGGTTTTTCTATGAAATTCCCAGTAGCAGCTCGGAGTTTGGAATTTGGTTAATGGCAATAGGCTCGCCCCCTATTACATGGGAACCAAACATACCGGCGAACTGTGGGTGTACATTAGTACGCCTCTGCCTAACCCTTCGGGGAATACAGGTGTGATGGTATCTTATGTTATGTTATGTATATTATGGTTATATCACTAGGCTATTACACGTTTCGGTGTAGTTTTCCTGATGCATGAGAGCAGCAATTATTATTCATGAGTAAGATAACGCACTGTGGTCACGGCTGCGTCTTAATGCGCCCAGTGTTGCTGCATGCAAATCTTTTACTTTTGCCTATTATGACAGTAATACCAGTTTGCATACAGACGATTAGACTAATACTATATACCTATGTGGTCTTAGAACAAGATAGGACAAAGCAATTTACATACATACATACCATCACGCCTGTATTCCCCAAAGGGTTAGGCAGAGGTGTACTAAGGTACACCCACAGTTCGCCGGTATGTTTAGGTCCCATGTAATAGGGGGCGAGCCTATTGCCATTAACCGGGCACAATTTCCAAACTCCGAGCTGCTACTGAGAATTTCATAGAAAAACCCAATAACACTTTCTCAAATTCTCACATACATAAACGCCCAGACCCGGAACAACTACCTGTAACACGAACCCACAACACGTGTCGCAGAAGCCGATTACTCAGCCACTACGTCAAACGTGTTGTCTGTTTGTTTTCGTTATTTGTGAAAAAAATCATGGTACCTATTTCATAATCAGGTAAAACTCATAGTCTGGTAAAATTCATAAATCAACAGGCTGGGGTTATTAGAACTGGATAGGATAATTATGGATGTTAAGTGTCAAGCTCCAGGTGTGTTGCTGGGGGTCTTGACTGCTAATAAAACTACTTATCTTCGGTATGAACTGTATTTCGATAGGCGCTAATACAAAAAAGGGAAGACAGCCGATGCGTGCGCGCGGTTCCGTAGCGGCGAGTGAGTGCGCAGCCGAGGTAGTCTGAAAGTGGGGGCCGCTATTGAATGATGAAGCCGGTCCCGAGCGACTCCTCGGCACGCTCGATGTTACGTCAGGAACAATGGATTTATATGATAAAATCTTTGTTTATTTTCTATTGAGAATAAATTCTTTAATCCCAAAATCTTTGTTTAAAGGCTTATCTACGACGGAGTTTCTTGCTGATTCTTCTCCATAAGACCCACTATTTGGAACCCTAGTTAGTTTTTGACAATTCAAAAGTTTGACTAAAACATTTGACTTTGACTTTATGGCATTGGAGAGGTTTTTCATAGATTTTCGAAGAGAATCTAATTATTACTTAAAGCAAAAGATATAAGAAAGTAATATTCTGTCTTTAAAAGGCGAATATCACATACGTGCCACCCACTAGATCCACATCTCACCGATATCAGTTCACCTGTTATCAGCTTTACGCCTATTCAGATTACTATCTACTAGTGCTTGTTGAGGTTTTTTTTTTTTTATGGGATAGGGGGGCAAACGAGCAAACGGATCACCTGATGGTAAGTGATAACCGCCGCCCATGGACACCCGCAACACCAGAGGAGTCGCAAGTACGCTGCCCGCCTTTAAAAGGGTTTGGGCCTCCGGTAACCTCAACTCACTCGGCGAAACACAACGCAAGCGTTGTTTCACGCCGGTTTTCTGTGAGGCCGTGGTATCACTCCGGTCGAGCCGGCCCATTCGTGCCGAAGCATGGCTCTCCCACGTGAAAAAAAGGTACTATTATTATGAGTATTAGTAACAACTGTGAGAGCGTAAATACTCGTGTACGCACGCGACTACGGCTTGTAATGAGAGCTATCACATGGACTCAAGAGTAACTGATAACTTTCTAGATATTTGTAAGACATGTTTGGCGATATCGATGACGTCTGAGCGATCGGCTTCTGTGCCACATGTTGAAGGTTCGATCCCCACTCGGAGAAAATATTTATATAAGTATATACAACATTATTTGCCTCAATAGCCAAGTGGTCCTGACCGCGACTGCTATGCTAGAGGTCCTGGGTTCGATTCCCAGATCGAGCAAAGTGTTATTGGGTTTTTCTATGAAATTCCCAGTAGCAGCTCGGAGTTAGTAATTTGTGCCCGGTTAATGGCAATAGGCTCGCCCCCTATTACATGGGACCTAAACATACCGGCGAACTGTGGGTGTACATTAGTACGCCTCTGGCTAAACCTTCGGGGAATACAGGCGTGATGGTATGTATGTTATGTTACAACATTATTTTTAGTATACAACATTTCAATGTCTAATATTCGCGTAAATGTCAGAAATTAGTATCTTTATTTTTATTTTTATTTTATTTATTTAATAAGGCACGTCAACAACATAATCATTAACATTTGCAAAGAACCATCACAAAGATTACAATACTTATGATTACATCAATTATAGACGAGCACGGCGTTCACAGATAAGTAGTCGCTTACAATTTTGTCTATCAGTGTTTATTTTACAATATAATTATATAAAATACTTCAATCATTAAATCATATAACAATGGGATTCCAAATTAAATTATCCAATTTCCTAAAAAATAATAATAATAATAAAATGTAAATTTAAATTAAAAATTAAGAATTAAAATAACTTAAAATTGTACATAGCAAAATAGCAAAATAAATTCTCCAACAATTACCTACTTATATCTATTGTCCCAATGTAACTACGCCAACTTCTCAACTTTAGTGTGTCATCAATTTATGCTTCAACTTTCTGGAGTGATCACAAAATATATCAAGGTCACATAGTCTCCAGTAATTGTTATAAGTCGATATCATCCTGCTTATGGGAGTGTTTAATCCTAAGTTGGTTTTATATCTGGGAACTTTGAAGAATGACTTGCATGTTCTCCGAGCATTTATTCTAGGTACACATATTTCTATTCGTTCCAATAATTCGGGTGTCCCTAATGAGCCCTTGAGAAGACCTTGTAGAAATAACAAATCTAGCATCCGTCTGCGCTCACGTAGGGATGACATTTTAAAGTGAGATAGCCGTTCACTATAGGAACACCTATAACTAATGCCCGGAGTCACATACGCTAGATGCCTAGTGAATGATCTCTGAAGAGATTCAACGCGCTCGCTATGAACTGCGTAATGTGGGTTCCATATAACACTGCCAAATTCCAAAACGCTTCTTATGAATACATTAAATAAGAGTATCTTAGAAAGAGGACGTTTGAATTCTTTAGTGTTGCGTTTAATGAATCCTAACATTTTAGCAGATTTGCTTATAATGTTATTATAGTGAGGGATAAAGCTCAGCTTAGAATCCAGGATTATTCCTAAATCTCTAACCTCAGTTGCTACGGAAATTTTATCATTGTTAATTTCAAAACGTGTTTCCATGTATCTTCTTTTTTTTGTAAACCGGATATGCTGACATTTACCTGCATTCAACATCATTTTATTCTCGCAACACCAATCATATATTCGGTCCAGATCGGCCTGCATGAGATCAACGTCTTTGGGGGCCTCAATTTGTCGCGATATTTTCATATCATCAGCAAACAATGAACACTGGCAGTTATGTACCTGAAGGACTATATCATTAATAAACAGTAGGAATAGAATGGGGCCTAGATGAGAACCTTGCGGTACTCCAGAGGAGGCGAAGTATTTCTTAGATTCATGGCCGTTAATAACAACTACTTGCTCTCTACTGCTTAGATACGATGCAAACCAATTTAGGATTTTATCTCGAATACCATACTGATGATGAAGCTTGCATATAAGGATATCATGATGAACACAATCAAAAGCGCTAGCAAAATCTGTATATACTGAGTCAATCTGCTTGTTATTATCCATTCCTTCCATAATTGGCGTTAGGTATGACACAAGATTAGTCGAAACGGATTTTTTCTGCTGGAATCCGTGTTGCTCCACGCGAATAAGAGATTTTGTATGGTTTGTTAATATTGAACAGACAAGAGACTCAAAAACTTTTGAAAATGAGGATAAGATTGATATCGGTCTGTAATTCCTAACATCGTCATTATCCCCCTTTTTAAAGATAGGGACAATCCTTGCCCGTTTCCATTGGTCAGGGAAAACGCCACTAAGGACTGATTTATTAAATATTACTTTTAGTGGATACGACAGCACAGTTGCACATTTCTTGAGGAAAAGTGGTGGAATACCATCTGGCCCCGTACCTTTGTTAGGATTTACACACTTAAGTTGCGTGAGAACATTTTCCTCAGAAAATATTAGATGCGCTAGTGTGGAGAAACTTATAGGTGACATCATTGTATTTCTGTAACTGGGAGAACTCAGGTTGTTGTTGTGTTTTGTATAAATTGATTCGAAGTGCGAAGCAAACAAGTCAGCAATGTCCGGCCCAGAAGACGCAATTTTGTTATGATTATAGTGCATTTCTGAAGGAAGTGTATTAGTCGATCCTTTTTTTTGTTTTATAAAATTCCAGAAGGCTTTGGGATTTTTTTTAAGATTACATTCTATTGTGCTTATATATTTAGCATGACAATCACGCATCAGTTTATCACATCTATTTCTTAAGATCTCGTATTCAATTCTGTCTCGGGGATTGTTATATTTTTTTGTTTTCTGCCTCAGTTTGTCCTTTTCTCTTAGAAGTCTAACTAAAGCTCTGGTAAACCAAACAGGACGTGACTTTTGGGAAGTTTTCCGTCTAGGTACATGTTCCTCGATTATGGAGTTTATATTATCATAAAATATGGAAACCAATTTATTAATATCGGAACACTCAGCAAAATGTGAGTCCCAATCAATGATTTTCAATTCCGATATTATCCTAGTGTAGTCAGCCCTGTAATAGTTTTTGTCGGAACGAGACGTGTGTTTTAATGATAGGAATGGATTAAGGTCTAGTGTAACTTCAAGCGGAGGATGATATGGGTCAACTTTGCTTATACTGTCGGCCTTGTTGACTCTGCAACTGATGTTACTTAAGATTAGGTCTAGAACCTTATTATCTTGATTAGTAATCAGATTGTTCTGCTGTAGTCCTGTAACAGATATGAAGTCCAGGAGAGCATAACCCAATTTGCTATGATAGCTATGACTAGAGTCACCTGTATTGGTAAAAGTGTGTGAGTGAGAAGTAATATCCTTATTCCAGTTTATAAAACTTAGGTTAAAGTCACCTATAATAATCATATCATCAACGTACTGCATAACTCTATTGACATTATCTAAGAAAGTGTTAAGAGTTTCTAGTTTAACAGGGGGCGGTAAGTACACTAAGCAAATAGCAATTTTTTTATGCTTGTTGCCAACAACTATCTCTAGCGTCACCCAAATGTCCTCCAAATTACTCTCCCATTTGTAGACGCGACATGAGGGAATGCGTCGCGATATGGCCAATAAAATACCTCCACCATCTGATTTAGAAGAACCCGAAAGATTACGATCCCTGCGATATACTACGTATCTACTGTCTATTACCTCGCTATCAGATATACATCTGTTCAGCCAGGTCTCGCTAAGTGCAATGATATCATAGTTTGACTGCAATACACTATTGAAAACCTGGTTTGTTTTTGTTCTTATACCACGAACATTCTGATATAATATTTCAATTGAGTTGAATCTTAGTACGCAACTGCCATAGTCGTTTGTATGATCACACACTGAAAGTACTCACTATTTTATCAAGGCAAGGCTCTCCAAACTTTTAATATGGATGGCTTGATCCGTTTCTGTTTTCCTAACGTAGATTCTACCATCGCGTATCCAGACAAATTTGTAGTCTAAATTTTTAGCTTTTAAGCGTACTGCAGCATGTAGATGTTTATTTAGAGGACTCAGGTGTTCAGCAACAAACACAGGGCTGCATTTACCACCAATGCCAAGGTGTTGAGTAGATAGCTTTTTATCAGAGTGGGTTTTATTAAATTTGGTTACGGCTGCTAGAAGATTATCGCGCGTCGCTCGATTTCGTAGTTTTACTACCACTGTTCTGGGACGATCAATGTCTCTATTCATTTTTGCAACTCTAGTGGCAAGTTGTATATCTTCAGTTTTTACCGGAAGATCTACTGTGTTAGCAAGTTGTACGACAACATTGACAAGGTTTTCCGTTCTGTGTTCCGGTATTCCATTGATTTCAACATTACATTCCCTCGCCTGTTGTTCAATAATATTGAGTCTCGTGGATAGCTGGCTGACAGTCGACTGAAGTTCCTCATTGGTTTTTTGAAGTTTGTCAATGTGAGAAACTTTTTCATTGAAATTATTTTTCATATCTTCGTAGAGGCTGTTATAAAAGTCTAGGGACTTCTCAAAACTGTATAGTCTGTCATTTATGTTCTGGAGATGTTCGGTGACCAGTTCTTTGATAGTTGACTTAATTGCACCCGCTATTTCACTTCTGATAATATCTCGCAAAGTATCTTGAGACATCGTGAGACATGCGTTTGGTGTATCATCAGACTCTGCAATTTCTGGTTTATTTTTGTTGCTGCGATGGGTCACATTACATGACAAATCGGACGTTTGTTGAGTTAATGATCGAATAGGAGTATTCGTGTTACAAGATTTTGGCTCAGTGCTGCGACATTTAGGACATTTCCATGTTTGTTTGGCGTCGTTAGATAAAGAATCAAAACGTTTTGCAGTCAGGCTAGCGCAATCTAGGTCATATGTGGAAGAGCACAAACAGCACTTCATCAGATCTTTCCCTTTTATGCGGCTGCAACAGCCACCACATTTTAATTTAGAATCCATTATGTTGGTTAAGTATATCGGTTGAGTTTGTATTAACTCGACTAATTGTAATGCTCAATTTTTTGCATAAGCAGTCCGAGGGATATGGAACGCAACCTAGTTTTCTGAATGATGGCACTGCGCATATGTTAGTCGCCCGCCAGCGTGTACTTGGTGCGCGCCACAATGACACTTAAGATCTGTTCACAATGGGTATAATCCGATGCACTTAAAAGGTTTGTCACTAATAACACTATGACATTGCACGTTTGTTGAATAACGAAGGAATATTTATTTCGTTGTTACGTGATTGCAGGCACTGTAGTTTTTCACTTTTCGAGTTATCACTTGTTGTTATTACGAATTCCAGAATATTTATTTGTACAAAGTAAAGACTATTTAGTTGTTTTTATATTTTTTATATTTTTTATAGTATCAATAAACACATTTACTGTCCCACTGCTAAGCACGGGTCTCCTCTCAGTGTGCGAAGGGTTACTATGGTCCACCATGCTGGCCTAGTATGGGTCGATAGACTTCACACGCCGTCGAGAAAATCTCTCAGTCATGCAGGTCTCCTCACCCTGTATTCTTTCATCGTTTAAGCGCGTGATTATTAACAATTAATACGCACATGATTCCACACGCCCGCTGGCCAGGTCGAGTGACAATTTGCGGAAGGTAGCTGGCAGTACCAGGATGAGGAAAGCCGAAGATCGGGCTCTGTAGCGTTTACTAGGAGAGGCCTAGGTCCAGCAGTGAACGAGTATAGGCTGACGGTGGTGATGATGATGACGCACATAATTACGAAAAGTCAGAGGTGCGTGCTTAGGATTCGAACTCGAGACCTCCGGTTTAGCAGTTGAATAGTCAGTGATATCACTGCTCTACGTCCAATAATTTTCATGTCTGACTTTGCGAAGTCATTTGCGTCACGCACCTAAACGGTAAAGGAAAATATCGTGAGGAAACCTGAGCGATTTTCTCGGCAGTATGTGAAGTCTGCCTTAGGTTAGCGTGGTGGACTATCCCTCTTATTCTGAGAGGAGATCCAAGCCCAGCAGCTGGATGACATAATGGGCTGATTATCAGACTTAACAGCTCAGGTTTTAATCACAACACGCTTATGATAAAGCTGGTGTTTCTGGCCTGTATAAGGTACGGACACTGCGGTTGCCACTTATGTCCAGGCAGCCTGTATTACAGTCCTCCTAAATTTTCCTCAACTGTATTGTAGTTTACTAATTTCTGACGCGGATATTACACATTTAAATGAAACTACTTTTTACAGATTTTATCACGTAGTATTAATATTATTTCAATACACAATCATCCTGGCTATTGAAATTAAAAAACACCCAAATTTCAATAGAGAAGATGGCTGGGTTTTACCAGCTGCTTGGAACCCCATTATAGAATCTATTAAATCTAAATCCATGCCCAAAACTGCAAGACCGAAGGACACGGTGAGCTGATGTTGCGTGAATTGGATCACCAACAATTAACAAAAATGTAAGGTAGCTGGTTAGTAATTTTAACATTAAGACGACCAACTCCTCAGTCTACCCGTGACCATGGATGCTGTAAAGGATCCGGAACGTCGGGAATTAAATAATATCAATACAACGCGATAAAATCCGTAAAAAGTAGTTTCATTTCAATGTGCATTGTAGTTATTCTCTAGTCATACCTAGTTATGACAGGATATATGTATTCGGCTTAAATAAAACTACATTCAGCACAATTATTTTGAAGTAGTTGTTCTCTATCTAATCTCTGAATGCAGCTATTGATTGCACTTTACCGCGATATAGATATACCTGCGGACTGTTTACTGATCTATCAGGGAACTTTCGCCAAGTCTGCCATTTCAATTGTTTTAGAATGGTCTTCCATCATCATCATCATCATCATCAACAACCATTATACTGTCCAATATGAAATGTCGGTTTTCATATACAAAACTGTCAAAAATAACATTTCTGATGTTATTGAATGACGTTTTTGACACAATGTAAATTGCATAGTCGGTATCCTGCATAATCATCTAGTGGTTATAACCTCACCTACTACGCTATTCTGTCGTTAGTCCTGGTCCAATTCTCAGGTCGAGCAGTGTTTTACGTTTAAGTACAATTATCTATGGGTGTATATTACTATATCTCTGCCTAACCTTTCGACGATAACAGAAACTGTATATAGATTAGTTGTATACACGTGGTACGGAGGTAGGCCCCAAGTCCAGGAGGTACCTTCAAAAACCCGGTAAGAGTAAAGAGTAGTACTCGCGCACAGAGGGTTCCCTACTAAAAAATATTTTTATTATATGATGTAACTAAAAATATATGCTTTTCGCAATATTTCCTTTATCAGTGCTATTTAAAGACGTTGGTACCAAATTTCAAGATTCTGAGTTCACGGGAAGTACCTTGTAGGTTTTGATTCCCTTGCGAGTGTCGAAAATTTGCGGCATAAACGTTTGTATCTTTTGATTGCGTTGGCTTAGAAGTTAGATTTTTTCACAGCTCCAAGGGATGGTAGACCGGAGTATTTGATATACATTCCAGCTTGATACCTTTACGAGTTCCTAAGAAAAAGGGTCTTGACAGACAACAAAGTGATCCTATAAGGGTTCCGTTTTTTCCTTTCGAGGTACGGAACCCTAAAAAAGTTAATGACATTCTTATAATTACCTACCAAACCGGTGGGAATCTCGCATTGCATGTAAGTGCCAAGTTCGGTGTAAATAACCGATGCAATGACATTCACTTGTAACAGGTTCACCTTAACTCTAGGTCTTATTTTAAGACACGTCCGTCGTTATTGAGTACTTTTCCAGCCACGACATGTAGATAACGTGCAATCTAGAATTAAAATTAATGAAAATGACATAAGAACTGCCTCATTGGCCAAGTGGTCCTGAGCGCGACTGCTACGCTAGAGGTCCTGGGTTCGATTCCCAGGTCGAGCAAAGTGTTATTGGGATTTTCTATAAAATTCCCAGTAGCAGCTCGGAGTTAGGAATTTGTGCTCGGTTAATGGCAATAGGCTCGCCCCCTATTACATGGGACCTAAACATACCGGCGAACTGTGGGTGTACATTAGTACGCCTCTGCCTAACCCTTCGGGGAATACAGGCGTGATGGTATGTTATGAAAATGACATAAGCAAAGTCAAAGACTAATTATTTATCTCAAAATCAAACCATTATACAGGCACTATTGAAATACTGAATTCTGAGACTTAGGGCCACTTGCACCAACTTCTTAAATGTGTTGAAATAAAACAACCTTACGGATTATATCGCGTTATATTAGTATAAAATACAATACAAATCCCGACATTTCGGACCCTTTACAGCGTCCATGGTCACGGGCAGACTGAGGTGTCATGCGTATTATCGTTTTATTTATTGAACAGCTCCCCTCCATTAACCCTTTCAATTTTACATTATAGGGTTTCAAGCAGGTGCCAATACCTTATGCCTATTCTTAAATGTGTTTAAATTATATTTAAACACAATTTCTATTGTCATTTTGTGTTTAAAGTAAATTTAAACATATTTCAGAAGTTGGTGCAAATGGCCCTCAGACAATATTAGATATACTTATTTTAAACTACTTCGGATTCTATAATATTATTTACATTGTCAAATCCCGATGTTTCGCGTAAAGTGTATGTGTAACGAGAAAAAATCCGTGAAGTGGTTATATTAAAATAATTTCTACATGTTTAAAAGTTACATAGTTCCAAATAATGGGTCTGAAGGAGAAGAGCTTGCAAAAAAGTCCAAAGTTACTCTTTTAAATAATACATTGTTCTAAATAAAACTAAAACGTTATAAATGTTTTATTTTTCTAACTATTTTTAACTGTTAACAGTGAAATGACATGAAATGATATTTATTTCTGTAAGTAGATCATTAGAGACACTTTTCCAAGTCAATGGTTTGGTTTTTTTTTATAGCTAGATGGCTTCGGCATTTCCTAACTGACGACCTCTGAGAAGAAACACCGAAACAAACTCAGAGAATCATGGTCTCTTTTAAAGTCCAGACATATAATAATGCAAATAATGTGAGTGGGACAATGCAGGGCAATGTCTGAAATGGCTTTTTGAGGAAAGACCCATAGCAGCTTTGAGTAGACCAGTCCTAACTGACGGCAAGCATGCATCAGTCATCGTGTAGCTCAACCAAGTTTGTATTTTCACCGATATTTTCGTCATTTTCGGACCGACTTCAATATTTTTTTTTTGTATGAAATAGTATAGTCCCGAGGTAGTCCCATTCAGATTTGGTAAAGACCTGATCTGACAATAAAACATACCGAACAAGTAAATGAGGACTTCGACGAGGTCCGTCAAATTCCAGTCGCCACAAAAAAAAATTAAAATTAAATAAAGAGCCATAAACTATAAAACAAGTTATGTATAAAACAGATTCGGAAGTCGAAGTCGATTTGATCGGATCATTTGTTTTCGGCACTGACTTTAAGCCAATACTACTTTTTGTTAAAAAATATCATTTTTCAATTTTCGATTTCTTCTTCATATTTTTATTTAGTTCTGTTTACATAATGAAATTCTGAGCCACTACTCAGAAGTATGTAACAGTTTACCTGACTTAGTAATTATTTAATTAAATTATTTATTTGTATAAAATTTCTAATTTAATTCATTATATTTAATTACATTTATCTTTTAATTTAATTATACTTCTCTTTTAATTTATTAAATTTAATTATATTTCTCTTTTAGTTTATTTAATTTAATTATATTTCTCTTTTATTTTTTTCTGTTTTTGGCTTCATCATTTTCATTGTTAAGATATCACATATGGGAAGAGTAAGACAGCTCTGACATATACCTACTATTGTCACTTACGGGGGCTGCCTCAATTGATGCATGACACAATGTTCGTGATGAAATAAATATTTTTGTTTTGTATTTGTAGTAATTAATAAAAATAAATAAATAATATTTATTTCCAAAAAATTTAATCCAGGAAACGAGACATTCCTCCAACGGAATAAAGCATATGTTTCTATTATCATTATAAGTCTTAGATTTCGTTTGATACAATGTGATATTCATTTTTACAACAATTTCGTTTATTAAAGCGTCTAGACTTCAGTATCTAGTTACATTTGCAATAACGCAGCTGAAAAAATCGTTCTCAAGCCGTCTGGATGTAAATTCAATATTGACAAGATTTATCGGTCTATAGGTATTAGATAGATTTTAGGTTGGTAGCACTGTCAGCTGCTGAGTCCGTCTAGGTTGGTAGCACTGTGTTACCAAATAGTCCGCTTAGTAGTAGTTGATACTTGTAACTATAATTGTGTTACAGTTAATTAATGGGAATACCGCAAAGACATAAGTGACGTCACTAAGTGGAATAGTGCCCAGTGGCAGGTTTACCTGACTAGAAAAGATACTTAAAGGTTGTCTCTTCGTATTGGATCTGTAGATTTCTACATTTAAAAAAAAATAACGATTTTCATTTATATCGCGGGTTTTTTTTACAAAAAGAAATTCTCACACACATGATACACAAACGCCCAGACCTGGAACAACTATCTGTAGTTCATAGAAATATTTGCTCCGTGTGAAGATCGAACCCACAACACGTGGCGCAGATCGCACATCGTCAAATGGTATTAAAATTATTCTGAGTTAAACTTACCGACTTTCTAGAAATGATTAATTACAATATATAAAACATATTAATCTTTGTCATTCCAAAGATTAAAATATAAACGCAGAGGCGCCAACTCGCCGAAGCTGCCCTAATTTTGCATAACGAGCATCTGATTGCCCCCGAGTTCCACAACTTGATCGAATTAACCTAACAGCACATCATTATACTGATTTCTGACACTTACGCGAATATTAGACATTGAAATGAATATTTTTTTTACGGATTTTATCGTGCTATATTGATATTATTTAATTCCCGACGTTTCGGATCCTTTACAGCATCCATGGTCACGGGTAGACTGATGTGTTAGATGTCTCAATGTTAAATTAATAACCTTACATTTTTGATAATTATTATAATATATAGCTTCTGCCCGCGACTTCGTCCGCGTGGAATAGTTACTTGGTCTTAGCGTGATGATATATAGCCTATAGCCTTCCTCCATAAATGGGCTATCTAACACTGAAAGAATTTTTACGTACCAGTAGTTCCTGAGATTAGCGCGTTCAAACCAACAAACAAACAAACTCTTCAGCTTTATATATTAGTATAGATTCCCTCCAAAATTTATACATGCACTTTCTGTGTATGATAATATTACATTCACCATCTATTGTAATGTTTACTTAGCAGTGCTGCTTGGTAGGGATAAGTTATTTAAAAACTACTACCCTACAATTCATCATTTATTTAATTTATGTTTACGCCGACCAGGTTTAAATATCTGTAATATTAAGTTAAGCAAAATATTCTCATGTAAGTGAATTCTAAAATTCTTATGAGAAATAAATTTTAGTATGTCTCAAACCTCAATGATTGCCATCTAAAAATATGTACTGAGCGTGTACCTATGTATTCCATATACGCATTCCCTGAAATATTAGGATGGAAAGTTAGATTTCGTCAATAACTAGAACGCCACAAAAAATATCACACTTTATGACTTAAAGATGATACATTCGCGTACAATAACTTTTGGAGGAGCGAGAAACACGAACGTCTAAAATGTGGTCACGTCTAACATCGCATACGTCTGCCATCCCGCACCCGTGCATGGCTCCAAGTTGATCTTTGGACGTGAGGTTTTACTTAAAAACCTTTGGCTCATCCAATATAATATAGTTTTTATCTACTCACATCAAAAAAAGTTTGCGATCACTTTGAAAAATCTAAATCTTTTATGTAATTTTTTCAAGTAGTTTTATTTTTTAATTTCAAACAGGGTATTTTTATTTAAAGAAAACACACTACAAAGAATTTTTCTTGATATAGTTCAATTTAAAAAATATATCAGCTTAAGCTAGTGATCGCCAGATTTCACTAATGGGGGCAAACATACCGGTGAAAAACAGGACATTTCTGTCTAATCCTTCGGGGAATACACGTGTGATAGTAATAAATAAATATAGAAAGTGAGGTCTCCATGGGCAGCGGTATTTGCTTACCATCAGGCGACCCGCACCGATTTGCCCCCCTGTTCCATAAAAAAATTGAACGAATAAATTCTAATGAGGAACTAATAGCGGAATTTTTCTATCATGATCCCCTCGATACGTGATATACACGGAAACCCAGCTGTCAAGTACCTACAACCGGCTTGTCAATCAAACAATATTATAATGACACCTTTATCTTATCTCAAGTATTTTGTAGAAAAACAACACCAACACTTGAAGAATACTAGGCGTTTCTATTTGACCAAGTTTTCCGTAAATTTTAGAAATAACATACCTAACATACCATCACGCCTGTATTCCCCGAAGCTATACTAATATTATGTTTGTGAGAACGTATGGATGTTTGTTACGCTTTCACGGCAAAACGGCTTAGCGGAACTGGAAAAAAATTGGCACAGAGATAGATTATAGTCTGGAATAGCACATAGGCTTTATCCAGGTTGGACACAATTCTGAAGTGCACGCAGACGAAGTTGCGGGCAGAAGCTACTGTTCATGTCCCATACATTAAATATTCAAACACTCTTTAACAATAACCTACTTTAACTAAAGTGTGTCGCAGTATTTCCCATTTCAGTTCAAAAGCTAACGGCTGGTATTTGACCTACTTGTGTGACATCATTACTCTTTAATTAATTACTGTCTTACATGATGTCTTATTCCCATTTATTTTACTTTGAATCAGTTTTCATTGTCAGAATTCCTGATGTTTTTTCTTTGATAGGGGGCAAACGAGCATACGGATCACCTGATGGGAAGTGATTACCACCGACCATGGACACCCGCAATACCAGGGGAGACTCAACTGCGTTGCCGGACTTTTAAAATGGTTTGGGTCTCCAATATCCCCACTCACTCGGCGAAACACAACGTACGCGTTGTCTGACGCTGGTTTTCTGTGAGGCTGTGGTATTACTCCGGTCGAGCCGACCTTGCTCTCCGACGCGAAGCTTGGCTCTCCGACGAGTAAGGCTCAAACCCTTTTAAAAGTCTGGCAACGCACTTGTGAATCTAGACTCTATTGGTATCCATGGGTTTGCGTTTGCCCTCCTACCTCATTAAAAAGATGAAAGAAAGAAAGAAGTATTTTATTTGGTCACAGCATAGGAGACACAGTGTGCACATACATACAGATAGGTATACATCTTATAACAATTAAAAAAAAAATACAATGATTATACACAGACAGACACATGTTTGTATGTCTCACAGCTGGACCAAAAAGGTGCCCAGATCAGCTTAATGTCAAATAGGAGGTTCTACCTACTTGACGCTGGTTTTCATCTGGGACCCGTGCTAATGTTCCACAGATGCCAGTAGTGGATGAAGTACTCGATATAATGAAGAACTCATTTTATATGTAACCGGCTATGTAAGTAGTACATTTAAATAATCTATAATGTATAAGTATATTATTTTTAAAATGTAGTACAAGTTTAATTTAATTAATGAAGTATATTATGATAATATAAGATCTGAAGAGATCGTACCATCGAGCAGGTCAAATATTTTCTCGCCTCTTGCGAGATGACTATCTGAATGGCAGTAAGGAATAGTATTTTAACCCGACCCCACGCGGGAGATTAATAATAGTAATATTAACATCTATTGCATTTTCATGAACATTATCATCTACCTTCCGTTTATCTTCAGCAAACAACATGCGCCGCACACATACGAGGTTATATTTGTTTGCTCACAAGCACTCAATACTTATACATACATATGTTAGTATTATTTGCACATTCACTTCCTTTCATATGTATCTTTAGTACTGCATTATCATTGGTTATCTCCCAATGTTATCTGAGATCGTCATCTAGATAAGATTTATGTCAGAAAACTGATGTATTTACCTCAATTTTTGCAGAACTAAACGCACAGGAAAGTGATTATCATCTGAAAATGTGTCATTTATAATTAATTACTTCCCTTTTTTATCATAGCTCTTTAATCTTTCAAATATTTTTGAGTTTGTTATTTTTTAGTGTAAATGGTCGTGGTGTCTTAAAACTCAAGGTTTATGACCACCACCTGATGGTAAGCAAATACCGCCACCCACACTCGCAACACCAGAGGAGTCGCAAGTGCGTTACCCGCCTTTTAAAAGGGTTTGGGCCTCCGGTATCCTCACTCACTCAGCGAAACACAACGATAATATTGTTTCACGCCGGTTTTCTGTGGGGCCGTGGTATCACTCCGGTCGAGCCGGCCCATTGACCGGCCCGGAAGCATGACTCCTCCAATAGTAGGTAGTGTTTTTAATACAAAATAATCAACGCAATGGGTTACGTAACTTACATGCTATGATATGTTTGTGTGATACAGCTTCTTGAATCTAATGACCTACCTATGTATTTCTATGGGTTCGTAATGACCGTGCTGTTTCAAATAAATATACGGATTTGAATTATATATTTGAGTAATTTTATTGAAATGAAACTACTTTTTAATGGATTTTATCGCGTTGTATTGATATAATTTATTGGATCGCTAACACTTAACCAAAATGTAAGGCCACTATTAGTAATTTTAACATTAAGACGTCCAACACCTCAGTCTACCCGAGACCATGGATGCTGTAAAGGATCCGAAACGTCGAGAATTAAATAATATCAATATAACGCGATAAAATTCGTAAAAAGTAGTTTAATTTCAATGTATATTCGCGTAAGTGTCATAAGTAAGTATGTTATGAAGTGATTTCTATAAATCTACCTAAACATTATTGGCACTATACAATGTGTAATGAAAATTCTGTCGGACCCGTGAAGGTATTGTTAGGTATCGAAGTTCGATTCTGTCTGAACCCACAAATCTTTTGAGAATTCCGGGAGCTGTTTGCTCTAACAGTTTTAATATTATGATCAAATAATATTTCACAAAATACCAGAGAGGAACAGATAAGTACGTAGAGTTGTTGTTTCAAAATATATTAAGACTTCATTAATTTTAAAGTTCTGAGACTTGTTTTGGAACTGTCGAAACAAATAGCTTGAAATTGTGGAGTTCCTCAAGTCTTTAGAAACTTCTCCTCTAAATATTCAAAATGGTTTTGAGGCGTAAAAACTTATTTAGTCATAAGAACTATTTTCTTATATATTATAGATAGACATCTGAAACGAAATGGATGAATCGGCGAAGGCCTCTCCTTACTCTTAGTGCCACTTGCACCAACTTCTTAAATGTGTTTAAAATTTGTATGAAAAATCGTGTTTAAATATAATTTAAATAAAATTTTCAAGTTGGTGCAAGTGGCCCTTAGTCTAGAATTTCTGTTCTGGGCTTTTTCATAATAAGGAAAATACAATCTAAAGCCTCTGACCAACGTCGTAATGATCTTTGTTTCTTAATTATATTAAACAAAGTAGAAGATGCGGAATATGACTCTCTACTGATCTCTGTTCATGGATATCTCAAGCCACTGTCCGGAAATCTTCGAGAGTTTTTAACCCAAGAATATTTCTAAAGTAAGAAGAAATTGTTTTATTTTCTAAATACGTACATCTTTTTTGACTGTTTCAATCTTCATAGTAATTTTCAGAAAACACGAGATTGCTTCAACGCATCATCACTACAACATATTATAAAACAAAGTCGTTTCCCGCTGTCTGTCCCTATGTATGCTTAGATCTTTAAAACTACGCAACGGATTTTGATGCGGTTTTTTTTAATAGATAGATTGTTTCAAGAGGAAGGTTTTAAGTTATTTAACATCACGCTACGACTCTTAGGGACGGGGCAGCGCGGGTGAAACCGCGGGTGGGTCGCTAGTTTAATATATTTTTTTCTATAACTATGTATAAACGTGACCTTTGGTGACCTTATGTATGACCTATGGTGCACACATAGACACACAAGAAAGTATTTTAGAAAATTCAACCCCTAAAGGTGTAAAATAACGATTCTTAGGATCGGTGCAACGCGGGTGAAACCGCGAGCAGATCACTAGTATTGTATAGACACATTTTATCATAAGGAACTGCCGCATTAGCCAAGTGGTATTGAGCGCGACTGCTACGCTTGAGGTCCTGGGTTCGATTCCCAGGTCGAACAGTGTAATTGGCTTTTTCTATTAAATTCCCAGTAGCAGCTCGGATTTAGGAATTTGCGCCCGGTTAAAGGCAATAGGCTCGCTCTCTATTACATGAGACCTAAACATACCGGCGAACTGTGGGGGTCCATTAGTACGCGTCTGCCTAACCTTTCGGGGAATACAGGCGTGATGGTATGTTATGTTGTTCTCACCTCCATATCGGATGGTATTGACTGTTATCGATGGAAAAATTAGATAGCTCAAGTTGATTGACACAATCTTCTAGATTCGGTTTAGAAGCAAAGATACGCTTCCGCGAAGAACAGGATAAGAAAAGACATCAATTATGTGCCGACACGAAGGAAGAAAATATATATCTGGAAAGATGGCCGCCGACCGAATAAGCCATCGAGAAAATCACAGATCAGTTGAGTCAATCAACCGAGTTTAAGTTTTGCAGTAAAAGTTTAAAATGAATAGTGATTCACACTATTAATCTACAACTAGGTAAAACTAAGGTATTGAAAAATACAAAATAATTAATAATAAAATTATAACATAACATAACATACCATCACGCCTGTATTCCCCGAAGGGTTAGGCAGAGGCGTACTAATGTACACCCACAGTTCGCCGGTATGTTTAGGTCCCATATAATAGGGGGCGAGCCTATTGCCATTAACCGGGCACAAATTCCTAACTCCGAGCTGCTACTGGGAATTTCATAGAAAAACCCAATAACACTTTGCTCGACCTGGGATTCGAACCCAGGACCTCTAGCGTAGCAGTCGCGCTTAGGACCACTTGGCTAATGAGGCAGTTCTAATAAAATTATAAAAAATAATAAAAAAATATAAATAATAATTAAAAATTTGACGCTACATTCGGGACGTTACATCGTGGGAGAGCCATACTGCGGTACGAATGGGCTCGACCATAGTGATAGCTCGGCCTCACAGAAAACCGGCGTGAAACAACACTTACGTTGTGTTTCGCTAAGTGAGAGGATACCGGAGGCCTCAACCCTTCTTTTACAAGGCCGGCAGCGAACTTGCGAGTCCTCTGGTGTAAAGAATTTTCTGGGTAAACTTTAATTGACTCTGTTCCGGGGCTTACATCCACGGCGAACTGTGGGTGTAGCTACATTAGTACCCCATGCAGATGGGAGAAGGTATGTGTGTTTAGGGTGAGAGGCTGTTTGTTTATGTGTGACAATGAATATTGCCATTTATCTCCAAAACGAACAACAATCATTTTGAGCTCCCTAAATTATGGTTGAGCTACATAATTATTTTGGAGTTAGAACTAGTCCTCTCAAAACGGCAATGATTATTACCCAAAAGGCCATTTGAGATATTACCCTGCATTCTGTCAATCATAATTATAAGTAAGTATTACACTTTATCTGGAAGAGTCCAGTCCAGTCCCAGTTCGTTAGTGTTTCTTCTCAGATGACGTCATTTACAGAAAATACTGACCTAGCGAAATAAAAACAACCACCATTGACTTATAAAAGCGTCTCTAAAGATCCATTTACAGAAATAAATATAATTCCATCATTATTTCAGAATAATAAACTTCTCCTACATTTTTTCTTGACTACCTGTTATTTGTATTACATTTTCCATTTCAACTTTGTTTGACTGTTTATTTCATAAAAAAGGCTGTCTAGATACCATTCTGAGAAAACTCGCGAACAACCAACACAATTCACTTTTACAATAATAAAACTCCTAGGCATTGTCAAAACTTTCTCCTGCGTGACGTAATTTATAATGTGACGAAAAAACTCAAAAGTTACGCAATTTCCATACCTAGGACAGAGCAATTAAGTGCGCGTTCTTTATATCGTTATGAGTATTTGTATCAGTATCTTTATTGCATAAATGTAAACGTAACAATAATGGGAGAAGACACAGATTCCTGTAACACAGCTCAGGAGTCAGAGCTTCAATGTTTAATGTAAACTATTTATGCCAATAAACAAATTTATTGAAATAAAACTATTTTTTAACAAAAATGTAAGGTAGCTGTTAGTAATTTTAACATTAAGACGTCCAACACCTCAGTCTACCCGTGACCATGGATGCTGTAAAGGATCCGAAACGTCGGGAATTAAATAAAATTAATACAACGCGATAAAATCCGTAAAAAATAGTTTTATTTCAATGTCTAATATTCGCGTAATTGTCAGAAACCAGTAAACAAATTTATTGTTATATTATTATTATTTATTATTAAATAAATGCCTCATATACATCTCTTCTCTTCTTCTTCTCTATAATTATAAAATTGTAAAAAAGCTGTGTCTGTACATTGAAGATATTTAAAGAAAAAACACGTGGGTTTATGGTATATAAACGTCTCCGAATCCGAAAATGTGATTTTTAAAATTCTTGTCTGTTTGTCTGTTTGTTACGGGTTGGAGCAAAAACTACTGAATAGATTTTAATGTTATTATCACTGTTAGAAAGTATATGCTCCAACTTAAAAACTGGTGAACTTCTTATCTCAATTAATCAAACGAATCCTGAGATACAGCTTGACCTCTCTGATGTATAGAGGCCAATACAAAGATGAGGTCATCAATATTGGTTTTCCATTTTTACTACCGATATAGCTTCACGTGGGCAAAGCCGCGGGCAGAAGCTAGTGTATAATAAAATTATTCAACTGAAATTAATGTCATACCGTTTTTATTAAATTTATTAATATGAAATAACTGAAAGAATTACATACATATTATAATATTGTACCAAGCCATTTCGGTAATGTATTATTCAATTTTTAAAGAGGAAATAATTCATTAAATTAAATTTTCCTTATATGTCAGTTGTAATTACAGTGACTCAGTATAAAATTATTTCATTAAATTTACAGAACTGTAGGGCAGCGATAATGATATACAAAGGGAAGACGATGATACGCACTTTGTGAAACTCTAAAAAGTGCTTCAATATGATAAAGTAAAATACAACAACAAAATTAAAGTTATTGTACATATATTTATTTGTTGATTATTATTTTTTATTTCCTACTTTAAGTGGTTTAAGAACTTTAAGTGGTTTAAGAACTTTATTTCTAAAAAATAAAAACATTTCTAATAATCTTAGTTAAACATGGCGGGCGATGCAACAGACTGATAAGAAACTGTGAATAAATTAACAATAACATTAAAAACTTTACAATAGTGAATCCTCTGAAACATGCTTTTCAGAGTTTTCTAAAGTACTTCTTTACACTAAAATGCTATCTAATGTTTCGTGGGGTCTAAAATGCAGGTTTATAGATTAAATTGCGTTACTTTTGTTTGAAACATGGGTACAATTATTTGTTGGGCTCATCAACCATTCCCACAAATGGGTAAAATAGGAATTTTATTACCTACAAAATGTTTACTTACAATAGTTTCCCTATATTGTGAGTCATTTTCAACACGCGATTGTTGTTTTGGAAACTAAAAAAATTACAATTAATGAGAAACCACGAAAGAAAATATTGGGAAGAATTTTGCTGATAAAGTCTTACAGCGATTACAAGTAAATGGTTTGATGATACGCAAATTCATACCTAGATTTCTTATCAGATTTATTTCGTACGTAATTTATAATGAGGTAATAACTCAATGGGCCAGAGTATTTTCCTCATGTGAGCGCGGCGTTTATCAACTTATCCAGTCCCCGTAGGTCTTCGTCTAATAAATGGAGGGAGATTAACTTATTTGTCCGTATTTGTGTGATTGCTCTCAGTATGTCAACACGGCATAACGATGTTGTTACAATCAAGATTTATTTTTCTTTGGCACGTAAACAAAGACTGAGATCACTTTTTGTCTAAAGTGGATCATTATATCTCAATTTAACAGAGACTACTTTATAAATCACGCTATACTGCTAACTGCTACCATAACCATTTTTCCCAAATAACTTTTCTGGAGTATCAGTGATATTATGAATACAACAGTCTAATAAATAGCAGATACTGCTCTAAAAAAATATCAACTTGATGCTTAAGGCTGCTTTCTATTAGATATCGCGACTTTTGCCATCACCGGTTAGGAATTTACCTCCGTACTTTGGAGCAAAAGTAGTCTCTTACAGTTCCAGAGCTTTCTTTCGCTTATGATTACATTGTTACTGAAACTTCCTATCAGGGGCCTAAGTCTACTATTTCAATAGCATCAGAATGGTTCTAAATGATATACAGATACAGACTTCAGAACCTTTGATTTGTGACAGTTTTGCCTTCAAAGTCTGTCAGTTCCTATGACGATTTTCGCACAATAAAATAGTAGACTCAGAGCCCAGGTCTCTCCCATAGGGTTGAGGATCGCCAACGCGCGTTATGCCTTTGGTTACTACTAATGAGTCTAGGGTTTTTTCAAAGAAAACGCTGAAAAAATAATTGCTCACAACACTTTCCTTACCCAAAACTGTCCCTACCCACTGATAATCGCTCAAACTACAAATTATGTCTACTAACTATCCAATAAAAGTATTCTGTATTCACACATTCAAATGCTTCTCGATCAATTCAATGTATACTTGTTGATAGCGGTCGCATTGTTGCGGTTTTCCCATACCTCTGTCTTAAACTAAGTGACGTGTATCAAGGTACGAATGTCTTGTGCTAATAAATTGATCCTGATTTGGGAAACAATGTTATCAGCTTTGATTTAACTATAAAGGAAACCGTTGTGAGGGAACCTGCATTTCCAGGAACAAATTCCTTAGGACATTGACATTTAGTAACTCAAACCGGCTTGTGTGGTAGATTATCTACGATGTCTGATTCAAATAATGAGAGAATGGGAATGGATAAGTTTAATAACTATTAAAAAGATACATCACTTAGAGTAAACGTAGATCATAATATGTATTATGATCATGTTGATTAAGTGATTATAAAAAAAATGTATATGTCAAGTTTTTTATTGAAGGAAAAATTCGACTCGCAGGCAGGATTCGAACCTGCGTCTTCTGGCTAGGTACGCCAGACGGTATGACCACTAAGCCACCGCGAGTCCCACCTGCCATGTCGAAATTTGCCTTCACATTCTGAACTTACGTCTTAAAGGTGACGTCAGTAACATCTATTGAAAGGCAAGTTACTTTGCCTCTCAACCGACATGACTTACCTTACGGTTAGTTCTATGTCGTACGATGCTACTATACCTGATAACTAACTTTTTGTGTTTTTTTTTTTATAAAAAAAATCACAAAAAGTTAGTTAGGTAAGTTAGGTAAGTGAAGGCAAATTTCGACATGGCAGGTGGGACTCGCGGTGGCTTAGTGGTCATAGCGTCTGGCGTACCTAGCCAGAAGACGCAGGTTCGAATCCTGCCTGCGAGTCGAATTTTTCCTTCACTAAATAACTTTATAAAATTAGCATGAATTATGCAAAAAAATCACAAAAAGTTATGTATATGTCAATTACGTCAATTACAAAGTATTCACACGGAAAAACACTGCTTTAATTCATACAAAAATAGAAGTTTAAGTTTATCGCGTAGTCATGAATAGAGAAGTCCTCAATTTTAGAAGTTGTTCAAGGATTTCTTCAACTAGTAAATAGGATGTTCCAGTAAGTATGTTTATGTTATCATAATACGTTAGTACGGCTGCGCCTATCACAATGATTCTGATCTTTTATCACATTTCAATAATAGTGTTTATACATACCTACTTAGTCACAAGTTCACATGTCGACAAGATGATAAATGTTGAAGTCGGTTTCGATTTCACATCAAGATTATTATGTACTGTACGGTCTGCAGATATTTCCCAAGTCTGATAGTTTGTGTACGTGACACTCGAACAGTAATAGCGGGAGCATCCACGACTTAGGGAATCCCATGGCGGGATTGTGAAGCATTTTATTTGTTTACATATCTATGGGGATACCAGAGTTTTTATGTCTGACAAATACCGAGGGTTGTTGAAGCGGATCAGAGAGGGAAAAAATATTTACCTATTTTCGAAAAAGAAATTGCTCTTTTTTTAAATACCACCTCCCGAATACCGATGGAAATAAAAAAATGGTTATAATGGATCTAGCATTGTTCAAAAAGGCAGATTTGCGGACATTGTGATTGAAAATTTCTTAACCCAATATCTACAAATTGTAACAAAATTTAACATTACTAATCAACATGTTTTCACACATTAAACATAGTTTACGTTATGTAACGTTAAAAATATAACTAAGTCCATTGCCATTTACTAACCTTTTTTTTTTTTTTTTTTTTTTTGTGGCCCCGTGGAAAAATGCTTAATGCACGAACACCGAACCTAACCTATTGAGTAAAATTTTGATAGTCAACATGGAGAGACAGACTAAAATAATGTTAGGAATAAACTTGGATGATGAAGAAGTCTAGAAGGAATACAAAATAAAACCAGGTCAGAAGATACAAAAGGTTACTCTGAATTGTAAAGAAAAATACAACGTGTCAGTTGCTAGCGAAGCCGCAAGTAATATGAGTCAACTAAAGGAAATTGGTCATTGTGGTCACTACGTATTTACGCTCAGTGATCTACTCAATACGTTTTTGCCTTTGAGAGCCACTTAGATATTGTATACAGATGATATCAACGTGGTTCTGCCAGTACCGGGAAGATATTTAGAGGTTTATTAAATGTATGGAATCGTAAGCCAAATCAATACAATAATAAAATGGATCCAAAAAGATCTGAGGCTTAAAAAAATCGGTTTTATGATTATGAATACTTCTAACATACTTATTTTTACCTGTGATTGTGATTAAATTAAACATTAGGTACACTGTCTTGCGGTATAAACACTAAAGTAATGGAAAGATGATACGTGTTTTTTTAATATTCCGAATAAGACATAGATATGAATTTTCTCTAAATTGTAAGTGTATAGGAAAAAAATATGAAAAATATTTTATTTTTACCGTCGAAATTACTATCTCGTACGAATCTTATCCAAATAAAACTAGAAAAGAAAATAAAGCAGACGTAGTCAGTCTGTCACCCTGCCGTGTGACGAGGGTCAACGAGAGAAGTTGCTTATTGTGATCTTCGTAAACGTAGGCCCAACCATTTGTCATAATTCATTCAACCAGCTGTGGCCTTTGACCCTGACAGATTTCAACCAGGAACTGAATTAGAAATAAATCTTGGAGAAGAAATAGGGCCAATATTTCAGTGTGCAGCGGTTCTACATAACTTTAAGGAGTAAACCATACGTAGTCCGAAGTGAGTGTTCCTTACTGTCTAAATTATATTTATCATTGATTAATCAAATACCTAATTTGGTTAACACCCATTGCTTAAATATAGAAACCTTTCGCAAATCAAATCTACTGCTTACTAGTCATACGATACAACCTGACATCAGACAGGTAAAATATTATAAGTTATATTCAATTGCCAATGTAAGGCTTTGAATTTTACTGATTATTGTGAGTATCATAAGGTTTTGCCAATGCAATATTTAAAGTTCGAATATGAAAACTAATAGAATTGCAGCTACAAAAATCTTGAATGGCACCAATAGACAATTACATTTAGGCCATTTTTTTATAATCTTACTAGAGTAGTTATGATAGGTAATATGTTTTTTTCTATCTTCTTTTTCAGAAGGACGACCGATCTTGTGTCATAAAAAAGAGACAACAAGCAAAATTGGCAATGTGACCTATCCAACATTTTTCCTTTGTTTTTTCTGGGAATGAACAGGCTTTTATTCTGAGTAGCCTTATGTGAGATTGTTACTGCCTGAATTATTACTGTTTGAGGCGTAGCCTTTATTCTTTTACATTTAGTCTCTAGCTTCTTCCTCTCTTTTCCTTTTTAGGAATGGGAGTTATCACCGATTTATAACTTCTCTTTATCTTTCTAGTTTCCAAGATTGTCGAATCATTTTAATGAGACATTAGGAGCTTCATTGTCCCAATTTTCTTGTTGGTCGCCATTGCAGATCCTTGCTTACAGGAGGTGCAGTGGGAATAGTGTGCCAGGTTTGTAGTCCAAGCATAAAGCGGAAAATTATCTTTCCTTTGTCGCTGTGACCGTGTTGAGTCTGTGTATTTAGGGCTCGAAATAAACGAAGCTCTTTCATATCTATCAAAGAGATTCGCTGCGGACTTAGCTTTAGCTAAAAATGCTCTTTGTGTGATTTAAACGATGCAGTCACAGTTGCTTCAGTTTTCTTAATGAAAGATGATTAAAATGACTGACATAGAAGTTGTATAGTGCTAAAACTACTTTGGTTGAGCAAGTAAATAAACAAGAAATCGATATTAATTGGTAGAGCGTTAAATTTTATTTGCGTTGAAAACAATATTGTGGATATCATTAATTCTTGTAGCATATACTAGATACTTCTGCTACCTTAAGAAGCCAATACCTAAAAGCAATAGTCAATAAGCACTACCAATCATATAATAACATCTACGATCTGTCTACTTACTTCAACTGAAAATACTGTTTAGCCGTCGAACATTTAGATACACTCGCCTCCGAACTTAAGCTCACGTTTATGACGTCACTGGGCAAGGAACAAAACACTACCCACCAAATAGGTTTACACTAGCAATTTAATTTAGCAATCTCTATTTTCAACACGCGGTTTGGACGTGAGATGTGTTAGGACGGGCGACGTGCGCTCGGCGTCGCGTCCTGCGCCAGACTGAAGGCTCGAGGTGAGCTGGGCCAATAGAGCCCTGGTCCCGCGCCCCCCTGCGCCCCGCCCGCCCAGGCACACGCGCGGCTACGACGGCGCATAGACTAGATAACGCAGAGGAGATAAACACTAACCTTGTGGTCAGTTTACAACCGATACAATATTCACCTTTTAAGAGCATTAGTTCACAGGAAAAAGACAACTTATTCTTCTTTATCTCGGTCATTACTGAGATAATTTACTCTTAGTGCTGATAAAATGGCGGATTATGATTTATGCTGTCTTCTTCTTATCTTAGGCTTTTCCCAATTATCCCAATCATTATGCTTCCAAAATAATCATTTAACGGGACTTGAAATGAAGCTATTTTTTATGGATTTTATCGCGTTATATTGATATTATTTAAATCCCGACGTTTCGGATCCTTTACACCATCCATGGTCACGGGTAGACACAGGAGTTGGACGTCTCAATATTAAAATTACTTATCAATATAACGCGATATAATCCGTAAAAAGTAGTTTCATTTCAATGTATAATATTCGCGTAAGTGTCAGAATTCATTATTTAATAGGACTGCCATCAGATCACATCACCATTTGTGAGCACTAGATATCCTTATAATAGACTGATTATCGAGCTTTAAGGGCTATCAATGATTGTTATAAACTACACGTTGGGTGCAGCAGTAAAAGTGGCCACTTCGCCAATACCATTTTGCCAAGTATCGTTCATTTCACACGCAATGCATTTTTTTTTTTTTTATGGGATAGGGGGGCAAACGAGCAAACGGATCACCTGATGGTAAGTGATAACCGCCGCCCATGGACACCCGCAACACCAGAGGAGTCTCAAGTGCGCTGCCCGCCTTTAAAAGGGTTTGGGCCTCCGGTAACCTCAACTCACTCGGCGAAACACAACGCAAGCGTTGTTTCACGCCGGTTTTCTGTGAGGCCGTGGAGGCCGGCGCATTCGTGCCGAAACATGGCTCTCCCACTTGAGTGATTTATATTATAAAGCATAAACATATTCGGAAATATTTTTGTGTTATTATTTATTTGATTCGATCTGGGTGTACTGGATCTGGACTTGTAAGGCTTTATTTAACTAGAGATCGTAGCTAAGTAATAATAACGCTGATTTATCGATACTGGCTCTATGATCTCCTCCTTGAGGATGTTTAACATATTATAGTCAAACGTACTAACATACACATTAAGTTTCTTTTACAATAAATATTTCGTAGTATAATTGCTAATTATGCTTCTTCATTATTATAGAGAATTCCTATTAAATTACTCGATAACGTGACGTCGAGAAACGTGTTTGTAATTACAATTATTTAATAGTAAATATTCCTATTGAATTATTCAAGATTCTTAACTAAGTACTTGCATTATAAAAATAAGATACGATAATAACTAAGTATTTGTACAGGAACTACTTTAAGTGAAAAGATGGGTTGTTTTTTTAAATGTTATAAGATGACAAACAATTATAAAGGCTGTCTGATGGTAAGAGGCTGACTGTCTCCATTTCCCATAAAACAGGTACACAATAATGTTACCACATTATTGCATAACGGTAGAATATTTGGCAATAGGTGATAGGTGATTTTTATATATATATATTTATATATTATTTGTATTTATATTTATACTTGCGACCCGCCCGCGGTTTCACCCGCGCTGCTCCGTCCCTAAGAGTCGTAGCGTAATATTAAATAGCTTAAAACCTTCCTCTTGAATCACTCTATCTATTAAAAAAAACTGCATCAAAATCCGTTGCGTATTTTTAAAGATCTAAGCATACATAGGGACAGACAGCGGGAAGCGACTTTGTTGTATACTATGTAGTGATAGTGATGTCTATGTAGATTAATGTATATTTTTTTATGGGATAGGGGGGCAAACGAGCAAACGGTTCACCTGATGGTAAGCGATAACCGCCGCCCATGGACACCCGCAACACCAGAGGAGTCGCAAGAGCGCTGCCCGCCTTTTAAAAGGGTTTGGGCCTCCGGTAACCTCAACTCACTCGGCGAAACACAACGCAAGCGTTGTTTCACGCCGGTTTTCTGTGAGGCCGTGGTATCACTCCGGTCGAGCCGGCCCATTCATGCCGAAGCATGGCTCTCCCACGTGAAAATTATTTACAGACACAGGATAATATTATTGCCCAGAATTTGAGTTGTGGAGATGATGGCAATAATTTTGTGCAAAATACCAGTATTTAATTCAAATTAGAAGTTGACCAAAAATTTGTTGGGAAAAGGAACGAATTGTTTAAAAGTTGATGTAGACAATGTATAAAATTTTTCGAATATGTTGTAAAATGTTACGAATTGATACGAAGAGGAAATGTTTTTTTTTATGGGATGGGGGGATCGCCTTATGTTAAGCGATTATCACCGCTTATGGAGACCCGAAACACCAAAAAGAGTCTTTAATTGTATTGCCCGCCATTAAAAGGAGTTGGGCCCCCGGTATCCACACAAACACAACGTAAGCGTTGTTTCACACCGGTTTTCTGTGAAACACGGTATCACTCCGGTTGAGCCGGCCCATTAAAATCAAATCAAATCAAATGTTTTTTATTTCAAATAAGCTTTTACAAGCGTTTATGAAACGTTGGTTATGATTCTAGTTGCACGGTTCCGAAAGGTTGATCCTATGGAGAAGAATCCGGCAAGAAACTCCATGGACACTCTTTTAAAATAAAATAAGTTACAATCTTCATTGGTACAATATTGCGATAACATTCTTGGCGAAGCATGGCTTTCCCACAGCGCTAATTAATAATGATAAATGTTAAATGATAATAAGTCAGTAGGTACATCATACGTGTGTAACGTGTGCATGCTAACGGTGAATTCTTCTGTGATTGTAATTTAGTGAGGAATCTTGCTATACTGGTATTGGGAGATTCCTCAAAATGAAAGGGGTAAGTGATACTACAGCCCACCAGGGTAGCTTTGTGCAGATTGCTAGGCCTCGGACGCCGATGTCCTCAACAAATGCCTACCTGTACGCTACATCGCGTCTGCGACTCCTACTCTGTGGCGTGTTCCAACTCCCACTGTTTTTGATCAGACTCAAAAGAATGTTTCATTCATGAAACAATTAGCTTTATGTGGTTATTTTCAAGAAAACCCCTCCCACTACATTCCAAGTAATTGTCGGTAATATTATGTTTGTGTTCCTACTAACACTCTATTTAAGATATCAGAATTTGAAAGTGCGTAGGTGCTTAGGTAAGTATTTTCGTAGATATTAGTTATGATACTAGTTATATCAGTACCACAGTATTTTATAATATTTTGAACACAATACTTATAACATACTATCACGCCTATATTCCCATATAGGGTTGAGCATAGACATACTTATATACGACCACACAGTTCACTGGTATGTTTAGGTCCAATTAAAAAGGAGGAGAGCCCATGGCCATTAACGGGGCACAAATTCCAAACTCTGAGCTGCTACTGAGAATTTCACAAAATCGAACCTAAGACCCCTACCGTAGCAGTCGCACGCAGGACCGCTAGGCTATGATAAATGATAAATTATATTTATTTCTGTAAATAGATCTTTTAAAGACACTTTTACAAGTCAATGTTTTACATTTTTTTTAATCTAGATGGCGCCGGCATTTCCTAACTGACGACCTCTGAGAAGAAACGCTGAAACAAACTCAGAGAATCATGGTCTCTTTTAAAGTCCAGACAGTAATAGTATTATTAGATATTATGTGAGTGTTACGATGTAGGGCAATATCTGGACAGCTAATGGTTTAAACTTATATTATACTTAGTTTAAAAAGCTAGAAAATTCAAACCAAAGCTTTCACAATTATCATCGGTTAGTTAGAAAAAAAATTAGCAGCCTTAAATAAAACCTTCAATTGCAAATCAAAAAACCCATAACATTTTCAATCGGTACGAGTCTGATTCTGGTAAGAATTTGAGAGATTTTCAACCTTATCATAAGACTATTAAAGGGTATTAAAAGGTATAATGTGTTTCTAATGTTGATTTGAATTTGTATCGACATCGCTACAAATCCCTAGATTGTCGTATAATTTAAAAACTTTACCACAAAGTCACTCGACCTTACTCCCATAGGTATAGAAATTATAATCACTTTGAAAAAGTTTCAGTATATAAACTCGTGCATTATCCATTCCTCTAGGGAAACTAATTGGAACGAGATTTCTGGAGTGATAATTTTCTCAGTGCGTCATTTGTATTCCTTAGAGATGGAGGTGTTTCGATACATTTCTGTATAATTCTAAGGTTAGATTCCCAGGTCAAGCAGTGTTTTTTTATGGTATACTTAAGTCGGCAAACGATCTGACGAGTCACCTGGTGGTAAGTCATCGTCGCCCATGAAATGAAATGAAATGATATTTATTTCTGTAAGTAGATCATTAGAGACACTTTTACAAGTCAATGTTTTGTTTTTTTTTTTTTATAGCTAGATGGCTTCGGCATTTCCTAAATGACGACCTCTGAGAAGAAACGCCGAAACAAACTCAGAGAATCATGGTCTCTTTTAAAGTCCAGACATAAAATAATGCAAATAATGTGAGTGGGACAATGCAGGGCAATGTCTGAAATGGCCTTTTGAGGAAAGAACCTTAGCAGCTTTGAGTAGACCAGTCCTAACTGAAGGCAAGCATGCATCAGTCATCGTGTAGCTCAAACATATTTAAGGAAGCTCAACGACCCGTCGCACGACAATACCAGATCAGTAGGACATTCGTGTAGATAGATACCTGCAACCCCAGAGGAGTTGCTGATGCGTTGCCGACCGTTAAGAGCTCCTATGGACTGCAGACTGCTAGAGCCGTAGCAACTGAGGGAGAACTGGCTCTCGCGGGCTACAGTTGTAACACACATGAAGGTGCATCAAGACAGACTCCGATGTAAGGGTGGTCGCAAGCCAGTCAGACCCCAAGAGCTCCTACCAGCAAGTCAGATATTTTCTCGCCTCTTACGAGATGCCTATCTGAAAGGCAGAGAGGAACAGTATTCTACCCGTACCCATATGGGGAAAAAATTATGCCGCTTAATGGAATGAACTCGTCCCTTATACTCTAGGTTTGAAATTCTGCTTAATACTATCACGAAATTCCTCAAATGTCCTTCTCTGACAAAACTCGGGTCTCTTAAAACAAGAATAGTTTAAGGAAATAAGAAAGAGAGAAAAAAAGTTTATTCTTACAGTCACAACTTAAGAAAGGAAGAAAATACTTTTTAGTAACGTTGTCGACGTTACTAAAAAGTAACGCACGCATAAAGACATAATAGCAAAACAATAATACTGAAGTGAAAAACAGTATGTATTTATTATTAATAAATCATAATTATTTCTATTATTAATAACTGCCTCATTAGCCAAGAGGTCCTGAGTGCGACTGCTACGCTAGAGGTCGAGCAAAGTGGTGTTGGATTTTTCTATGAAATTGCCAGTAGCAGCTCGGAGTTAGGAATTTGTGCCCGGTTAATAGCAATAGGCTAGCCCCCTATTACATGGGACCTAAACATACCGGCGAACTGTGGGTGTAAATTAGTACACCTCTGCCTAACCCTTCGGGGAATACAGGCGTGATGGTATGTTATGACACTTTTACAAGTCGCCGGTATTTCTTAAGTAAATCTCTGAGAAGAAACGCTGAAACAAACTCAGAGAATCATGTCCAGATAATAATGTTTGTATATCAATAAGAACTAAAATATTCTACCACTACTCAAAGCATTCTATTTGCTGCCCTTCTAACTTTTTCTATCTCCTTTCCTTGAATTGGATAGAATACTAAACGATTCGTATACAAATGTATCTATACAAATTAGTCTGTTAGATTCCTGTGCGTGGAAAATATATTGAATACCGCTTCATCTAGTAGTCTTTCTATCCGTAGTTTTTCTGTGTAATTCTCAGTAGCGGCTCGGAGTTTGGATTAAGCCCAGTTAATGGCAATAGGCTCGCCCCCTATTACATGGGACCTAAACATACCGGCGAAGTGTGGGTGTACGCGGTGTATTTATTTATTAAGGTACATTCAGATCAAATCAAATCAAATGTTTTTTATTTCAAATAAGCTTTTACTACAAGCGTTTATGAAACGTTGGTTATGATTCTAGTTGCACGGTTCCAAAAGGTTGATCCTATGGAGAAGAATCCGGCAAGAAACTCCATGGACACTCTTTTAAAATAAAATAAGTTACAATCTTCACTGGTACAATATTGCGTTAACAAGATGTGTGAACGTTGGAGGATGTCAAAGTTTGACCGAAGTCGACAATATTGAACGAGGATTCACATTATTTGAGAACCCGATGTCATTTCTAGATAATAAATAAACTATGTGGTTTTTGTAACATTAACCATATACAGTTATACACATACATACATTTTTACTAAGCATACATCTGGATATGGGTTATGCGTATATCAATTACAAATGTACACAACGTATACTGCAGATGACAAAAGAAGATTAAGGGGAAAAGAGGTAAAATGGGTAAAAATTTAAAATGATTACATATTCAGTTAAAATTGAAAATTACAATAAGATTACGTATGCCCCGTATTCGAACCGTGCCTATAGGTACGCGTAACGAAAAAATATATCCTTAACCTAAAATACATTACTGGATATAGACCACGGCGTAAAACAAACGCAGATAGGAAATAAAAATTTAAGGCAATACCTTTGAATTTTATCGTTGGTTTTACGAGCGACGCGCCACGTTCACTTGTCCAATCAGTCAGGAAGCTTGCTATTGGAAATTCTTTCGATTGATCGATATTGGATTTGTTTTTTTTGTGATCGGTGTGTAAATTGGGTCCAAATAGCACAAGATTTTGATAGATGGAGACATCAGGGGGAGGCCTTTGCCCAGCAGTGGGACACAACAGACTAATCACAAATATCATAATCATAATAATGATCGGTGTCATTAGTCTAATTACACATGCGTCTGCAGAGCAATAAGAATCGATTCTTAGGTTGAGCAAAGTGTTATTGGGGTTTTCTATGAAACTTTCAGTAGCAACTCGGAGTGCCCGGATAATGGCTATAGGTTTGCATCTGACCTAAACATATGTATGTACATTAACACACACTTCTGCTTAAAACTTCGGAGAATACTGATACTATAGATACAGGCAATTTTGTCGTTAGAATCGGGTTTCAGAAGACATTACTTACTTTTTTTACCCTTACATCGGTTTAGCCTCTCAAAATTGGTCCAATGACAGCTGCGGTAAGTAGCCGCGATATATTGGAAGTTGTGGGTCTGCTAACTACGGAACAAATATTTGTGGACCGCAAAGTTTGCGCCAAAGTTTTGAGTGTTTACAATTTGCATGTAGACAGGTCCATGGTCACAGACAGTCTGCCCATGCGGACGCTATAAAGGGTCCAAAATGTCGGGAATTAATTTGTACTAATATCACGCGATAGAATCCGTCAAGTTGTTTTATTTCAATATGTTTAATATTCACGTAAACTTCAGAAATCAGTATTGCATGTAGAATTCATAAATTAATCAGAATCTTTACAAGGGTAATTTTAGGAAAAATTCTAATGTATTGTTTATGTATTTACGTTATTTCCCGAGTGGATTAACAAGAGAATTGACATTTATCTAGCTTCCTTCATTTTATTGCTATTTTACGAGTAAGACCATTGCTTTGGCATTTCCTATCTGCCTTAAAGATTACGACGGAAGCTAAGTTTAAAGGTCAGATTATTGAAGTGAATATAAAATTTAATCCATAGGGCTCATTAGTAGGTACCTTTGGATTCTTATTTTTCCAATTTCCATATTCCATATTCCAAATACAACAATAGTTTTGGTTAACGCGAAACCCGACATACCTGCGTGTCTAGTATTTTTATGTAGAGTCTATATAAACAATTTTCTCACTTGATCTGACTCTCTGGCAGCCACCCTGCACACATAACAAATAAAAAATATTCTGCTATTCGTACTGGAGATAAATCTAACAAATCAAAGATCATAAAAATTGGTGGTAAAACCTAGATTTTGTTTTACATTTATAGATATAAGTTATTTATAAAAATATACAAAAGTACTCTATCTTGACTCTGACTTACCTCAGGTCGGTTCAAATGATTGAAACTAATAGTTCAGATAAAGGGAAGCCTAAGAAAGTTAACCGTCGTCGCTTTATGAAAATAAGTGAGGCTTAAGTACCTAAGTGCCTTTAAAAATGGCGCTGAATTAACATTAGATTGATAAAAATGGTCCAAAAGAAGTGAAATATTTGTCACTCCAAGAGAAGTTTAAACGAGTACTAGTATTCTATTAACTGTGACCGATGACAGGGTGAAATGGCCCTATATAGGCTGATGATGTAAAGAAGTTTCCGTTTATGAAAGGATAAACATACACACATCAAAAAAAGTTTGCGATCAATAGCTTAAGCTGATATAATATTTTAAATTGAACTTTATCAAAAAAAACCTTTATTGTGTGTTTTCTTTAACAGTGTATTTCTATTTAAAGAAAACACACAACAAAGATTTTTTCTTGATAAAGTTTAATTTAAAAAGTAATATCAGCTTTGATATTGTCGCATGTATTCTCTGAATTATTAGGCTGAAGTGTACTAATGTACACCCAAAGTTCGGCTGGTATATTTCGGAAATAAGATCAAAATGAGGATTCTACTGCTGCTAACGAAAATGTTACTAATAAACTTTGCTTGACCTGGAGATCGAAATAAAAAAAAAGACGATTAGACCAAACATATTCAAAGCGTATTAGTTATTAGGCACTAATACACATTTTCGGAAAAAAACAATCTATTAATAGAATGGTCAAATATTATATTTTTCTACTGCTACTGGAACCAGTTAACAATATGTTTTGCTCTGTTCCTGAATGCAATTTTACGTACAGACATAAAGGACTAGCCAACCCACGCCGGCTGTAAAATTCAGGAAAGAGAAATGGAAAATTGTTTTGATTGTGTTCGTAAAGGTTAGACGCAGCAGAACTCCTACGCTGAGGTATTATACATTTTAGTAGGTACTAACAGATCTCCTTGTGGATGAAATGAAGTTTCTGCTTGAGAGTATTTTGGCTGACAAAGAAAAAAACAGCCACTCACTCTAACCGCGTACACATTTTTCATTCGTCGTGGGTAAAAATATTGGAACACAGAAGCTTAGGAGCGATCATTGATTGGATCATAGGACCATATGATATATTTTCTATAGGACCGGAAGATATAGGATCATAGAACCATAGGATTGGATTCTATTGTTATAGGACCAAACGAACCATAAGACCAAAGCATCAAAGGACCAAATAACCATAGGTTTACGGAATCCCGAGTGAGTTGAATCCGAAGAAGTCTAATGTAAAATTACGCTTTCCCTGGTAACAGTAACCAAGGATTTTTTCCAATAATGAAAATTGAGAGGTTCTAAGACTAAATCCCATTTTTGTACCGATCATATGGCAAAGATTATGTATGAATAGATGTCGTAACATATTTACAAATGTGGTCAAATTCAGTGGTTCTTCTATAGTTTATATATAAGGTATACACTCAACAAAGTATATAAAGTTCAACGAACTGATCCTTTTTTTTTCTGTGAAAACTCTCATGAATATGAAGAGTCCTCGGAAGTCTTAAAACATACTTGCTAAACATGGAGCTTTTGTGTACTCATCAAAAGTCATATGGCTACGCATTACGGGTTTTCTAACCCGAACAATTCTCATTCAGGCCATCAAATCGCAAAGTTGGGGGCGAGAACTTATTCACCTATCGATAAATTGCAATTCACAAGGTAACGACTTGGCAACTATACTACTGAGAACTTTGTAGCAAAAGCGATTATCACATGCCATTATGAAGCAGCAGTGTAGGTGGAACACTGGCGATTATAAAGTAGGTTGATTTATTTTCCTAGTTAAATATATAGGAAGGGTGATGAGTGAAAGAGACAAAGTATTATCGAGTGATCGGAGGTCTATTCTTAGGGTCAAGTAGTGGTGATATTGACATTTTCCAATAGTTTTTAGTAGAACCACTGAGTTTGGTTTTGAGTCTGGTTATGACAATATGCTTGCCTGCTTCATAGGTTCTAAAACTTACCGGTGAAATGAAGGTATACACTTATACACCAAAACACATACAAAAGTTGTGAAATTGTGTAATCATGTTTTTTAAAGGTTTATCTACGGGATAGCTAGGTAATTCTTCTCCATGAAACCATGCAATTGGTTTTTGGATTTCAACAAGAATATTTTTTTACATAACGTAACATAACATACCATCACGCCTGTATTTTCTGAAGAGTTAGGCAGAGGTGTACTAAGGTGATGTATGTTTTGTACACAGTTCGCCGGGGACAAGGGGACAAGCCTATTGCCACTAACCGGGCACAGAGGACATTGCATTTTAACATGGGGAAACCATGCTTCAGCACGAATGGGCCGGCTCGACCGGAGTGATACCACGGCCTCACAGAAAACCGGCGTGCAATGCAAATCTAATATAAATCTGACCTTTTACGTATCCGTGTGTTTCATTTTACGTGTCATTTTAGAAAGTAGTTTTTCTTCCTTTCTTTCCCTGTAATGTTTGATAGTGACCATGGGCTATGAATTCCATTGACGTCTATAAATCTGACGTAAACACCACGCCCTCTAACAGGGTGTTACTGGCAAAAATCTATATTTAGAACACAAACAATAGTCTATGCGGAAAGTGACCTTGAGAAGCAGCAAATTGAATGTCCTAAGTTAATAGTTTTAGTAGTTTAGTATATACACACCATCACGCCTATATTTCCAGAAGGATTAGGCAGAGGCGTAGAACTATACGGTAGGTGGTATGTTTCGATACAAATCCCAAGTCATGAAAAGAAACACACTTCTCAGAACAAAGACATGTAATTATGAATTCTCAAACTATTATACAATTTGCGGTAACGTAACCATAGCGCGATTCAGGAATTTGACACTTTTGATCAACGCCATCTAGGATACATAAAGTTAAACCGAATAATAGAATTATTTTCTATACCAATCTTAACATTCCGCCCACCAAAAGGCTTGTCCTTTTAACACCGCCCACCATGCACAAACTTAGTAACAAAGAAAAGGTAGTGCGGTTTGTATAAGTGTAAGATAACTTTGAAGTTGGACGTTACAGCAACTAGCGTCATAAGTACAGCATTTACAGGTAAGTGACATTTATTTTACTTATGATATTTTCCTACGCTTGATATTATTAGCTTTGTACCTTTGCCTTTTTTTAATTCTCGATCGACTGGAGTTATTATAAAATATGTTGCTGCCATATTCGACAAGTGGACTGTATAGAGAAGCTGTATTTATTAACGACTCAGCTTCCAAAATATGTAAATTAATCAAAAATAAACTTCTTTGTTTTTCAGGTGCATCGGAAGAAGCTATCTCCGTGAAAGAGTCAACGTGTTGGTTACAGGTAAGTCGAATATTTTTTATAACTTCCCTTTCAGATTGGCAACCTGTCATCACGTCATACATGCAGAAGTTTTCATCAAATTGAGAAGGTGGAGCCTCCTCAATTCTAATGTGAATACTTGTAATAGCATTACACTCGTTTTGTAGATCGCCTTTTCCCTGGACGTGGCCAGACACAATCCAACCCAAGTGGGTGTTTTGTGCAATTGTTGAGCCATGGGGACCTTTAATGAGACCTTCTTTTAGAATGTGGTAGTATATATCAGCTCCTAACAAAACATCAATTTTGTTGGGTGAATTAAAATATGGATCCGCTAACTGCACATTGAAAAGTTCCGGCCAATCATTGATCTCAAAACTGCTATCAGGCGTAACCGACGTCAGCTTGTTTAGAACATGCACAGACATTTCCATGGTATAAGATGAGTCATGGAGCGACTGCATACGAAACCTTACCCTATATTTAGAGGTAATGTCGCTATGTCTGCCTCCTATACCTGAGATAGCACATATCGTGTCTACCTTGTTTAGCCCTAATATCTGCGCAGCTGCTTCGGATATGAAGGATGCCTGTGATCCTTGATCTAACAAAACTCTCAAAATTTGAGAGGACCCATCTTTCGACTCAACTTTGATTAAAGCTCTGGCTAAAAGAACCTGCTGTTGCATGTTCCCATTCGAAAAGTGGGTTGCTATAGTTTTAGTGATCCTGTTCTGAGCCTTATTTTTATGTGTATCATTTTCTACTGTTGCTGAATCAGTTGGATTCGCAACAGTGCTACAATTTTGATTCTTGGGATGCAATAGAGAATGGTGCTTTCGTTTACATATCCGGCATTTGGTTAAAACTCGACAATTCTTAGTAATGTGGCTACTACCTAAGCAATTAAAACATACTCCCAAAAGCTGGGCAATATTATGACGTTGATTAATATTTTCGTTGGAGAACTTCTTACAATATGGAAGCCTGTGATCCCCCGCGCAGTAAGGACATACAATTTTAGATGTGCTTAATAATACTTTGGGATATGAAACGCTTTGTGGGGCTTTGGGCTTTCCTCTAGGCTCCACAAACTCAAGTGCACGAAAACGAGTCTCTAGGTAATCAGTGAATTGAACATATGTCGGCAACTCCTCAGCAGACTTACTAACTTGCAGTTCCCATTGTTTCCTAGACTCATCGTCCAACTTCAAACTTATGATATATATTACAATAAGATCCCATGATCTGATATCAATACCAAGATTGGTTAACTCATGCAAACAATCATTGGTAACATCCAAAAGTTCTTTTAAAGCATGTGAGGACTCGAATAGCATATTTTTCTGACCAAGTAATCTCTTCAAAATACAAGTAGACATGATTTTTTTATTATTATAGCGATGTTCTAACATTTCCCAACACTTTTTGTAATTATTTTCGGTTATAGGAATATGTCTTATCAAATATTCTGCTTCACCCGATAATTGCGTTTTTAGATAATGAAGTCGTTGAACATCATCTAACCTTTTATTCTTATGAACCAAGGAAAGAAATAGATCTCTAAATTGTATCCATTCAGTGTATTTACCACTGAATGTTGGTATAACTATTTTTGGTAACTTGACCAACGATTCCCTTGCTCCGTTATCAGACGAAACATCACTATCTACTTTGACAGATTTTACTATAGACAGAGCGTTTTTAAGATCTACTTTATAGTTAAGATAACTTTCATAAACACTATCATAAATATCTTCTTTGAAGTAGTCTACTAATTCTTCACTTCCATATTCGCCAATAATACTCTCATGTTTCGATGTAAAGTTTATAAATTGCTTTTCCAGTATATCCAGTCGTGCGTCTATATAGTTTTCACATAATCTTTCTCTAGGTGACTTCTTGAAGTTGATCAGGCCCTTTTCTATTTGACCTTTTAGCTCTTTCAGTGTTCTTAATTCTTTCTCCATTGCAGCTGTTGCAATAAGCCGCAGCACAATTTCAATAAAAACAGAAGCGATTTTTCTAAGTCCCGTGAAGGGAGAATTCTTCAATGTCTGATGTAGAGAGAATTTTTCTAAGTGTTTTTGATACTAAAATCGTTGTGAAATCGGGCATAGGTTCCCCGTCTTGTCGTTTTTTCTTAAATTATTCTAAGTCTTCTACTCTAGCTAATCTTCGTGAATTTTCTAAGTTCTTGACACTACACAGAGTTGAATGTACTTACAGTTTGCCTTGCACTTAACACACAGTTTTTTCAAAGTGACTAGTTCCTCTGCTAGCTCCAGTCAGACGAAGATAGCTTGAATATACGGGTTTTAGTTCCGCCAATTTCCACACACACTTTGTATAACTACTAGCGCTATACTACTTTTGAGTTCTTCAACCAAAAACCGTCATCCGGCTCGAAGGACCTTGTACAATTTCGATACAAATCCCAAGTCATGAAAAGAAACACACTTCTCAGAACAAAGACATGTAATTATGAATTCTCAAACTATTATACAATTTGCGGTAACGTAACCATAGCGCGATTCAGGAATTTGACACTTTTGATCAACGCCATCTAGGATACATAAAGTTAAACCGAATAATAAAATTATTTTCTATACCAATCTTAACAGGTTCCATGTAATAGGAGACGAATCTTTTGCCATTAACCGGGCACAAATCCCGAACTAAATACATGTACATTAGTACGCCTCTATCTTATGGTACAGTATGGTTTTTATGGGACAGGGGCAAACGAGCAGAGGAATCGCCTGTTGGTAAGCGATTACCGCCGCCCATGGACACCCTCAACGCCAGAGAAGTCGCTAGAGCGTTGCCCGCTCTTTAAAAGGGTTTGGGCCTCCGGTATCCTCACTCACTCGGCGAAACACAATGTAAGCGTTGTTTCACGCTGGTTTTCGGTGAGGCCATGGTATCACTCCGGTCGAGCCGGCCCATTCGTGATGAAGCATGGCTCTCTCACGAATATAAGTTATATATGTTATTATGTTATACGCCACTTGTAGGGTCCGCTTAGAATTATGTTTATTACACTGGCTCACCAATATACCAAGCACCGCCTTCGTCCCGTCCACAGACTACCGCCGGGTATGTCTCTCGGAACATAATTATAAAGGCATGGTCTCACTGCCAACTTCGTAACTGACAACTGTCAAGACAAGTTGTCCGCTAATACTTGTGTATGTGAGATAGTGTCATTATATCTATGAAATAGATAAAGAAACACAGACACTACATCGTATAACTTGTTTATAGAACTGGGAGAGGATGAGGAATAGGTTATCTAGGGGAAACACAAAAGATCCCATTGGAAGTGCACTGAGGCCTTGCTGCCTCGGACCCACACAAGATAAGTTATGTATTATTTATTTTAATGTTTATGTTAAAGATATAAATTCTGCCCTGGTCCTCTCCACTGTTATTATCTCTGATATTACGTGACAACACGCCTACTCATGTTCCACGTTTCGTGATTCCAGCGACAAAACAAATATTAGTACAGACTAAAGCTATTTGTCCTTACTTCGGGTGTTTGTGTGAATAATTAGAGGGTATGCTTATAAATATAAGAGGGTATATTACTATCTTTATACTAAAAATACAGTCGAATTGAGAATCTCCTCTTTTTTAAAGTCGGTTTACAATGCTCTCATTAATTGTAATATAACATAATTATGTTTTTATGTACTTGTATTCTCTGTAACTGGTTCATGTGAAAAAATTGGAGCACACACAAAGGTGATTTTGTTTTCTCCTACTTTAAGACAACCTCCGATGGTCGCAGGCCAGCGAGACCCCAAGTGATCTTACCCGCGAGTTAAATATTTTCTCGCCTCTTACGAGAAGCCGATCCGAAGAATCCGATCCAAACAGGAATTTATTTAACCTTTTAGAAGAATAGAAATAAAGAAATGGCATTTTATATTCGTCCAACGCTCATGGCAACAGAAAATCTTTAAGCTTAAACATTTTGTCGGACAACCCAAATTGAAGTGCGGAGCTGATGGAAGGACCAAAACACACAGCCCGTCTCCAAAGATGACAATAGACTGGATTTAAAGGCATTAAAGGTCAGCCTATAGATAAATCATTGGATTCGACCGACCATTGATAATGAAACGGTTGATGTCGCGCGCCCTTTTGTGTAATTTTAAATAATTTGAGCTGCGAATTTTGAAAGCTCTATTTGGAATATATTTTCAACTGATTTCAGAAGGGTAAAGAGTAATTCAAAATATAATTCCGCCCTAGTCTCTAGTGTTATAATGTCGAATTGTAGTCTTCTATCTAAAACTCTAAATCATCTTGTTAGTCTAGTGGCCCCAGAACCACTCACCACTCCCAAATCAAACAGTGTTATTGGGATTCCCAAAAAAAAACTCAGTAGTCTCGGGAACTGTATCCAGTTAATGACAAAAGGCTCGTCCCCATCACATGGAACCTAATATAACAACGAACTGTGGCGTATACGACTCTGCCTTACCCTTCGGAGAACACAGGCGTGATGGTATATTTATGTATCTATGTTTTAATGGTCCTTTAGATGTATTATGCTTCGGATCTATGACAGTATGATCCAATCTTACTGTTGTGTTAAAAGCGTGGTGGTGGAAAAATTACGATTGAGATTAAATCGAAATCGGGTCAAAAGGTTTGATGAATCGTTCCTAAGGAAAGCGAAAGAGGATTTCTGTCAAAAAGATTGATACCATTTCGACTTTCATAGGGCAAAAAAAGTTGTCCAATCCATACTCTTGACACTATCGCATTACCGACATAGATTTATGGCGTTTCATTGTGCTACGTTCGAATAGGCCTTATCTCTGAACTCTAAGATTGCTACCAATTTCAGGGGTTGAGTAAGGTCCTCCACTAAAGTTGTACGTGAAAAGTACGGGACCCTGATAATGTTAGGATTGTATTGTGTTCGCTGGGGCTTAGGACGTGAAGAATTTAGTGTGATTCTAAAGATTAATTAACATGAAGCATCTTGATGTGTGTTTTGACATTGCGTGTGAGAGACGGTTCCCTTTTGGTTGCCTCTGGCTATCTGCAGTCCATAGGAGCTCTTAAAGTTCGGCAACGCATTAGCAACTCTGTTGGTGTAGCAGGAGACCAGGAGCTCGTCAGTACATTTGCCGACATAATCAATAAAAAAATTAGGTAATAAGACTAGAAACAAGCACACAATGAGACAGAACAGTTTGTACAAAATGTTGAGTTATAATCAACTCAGTTCGCGTGTTGTCAGGAACTAGGGTAAACTAGTGACCAGCGCTTTGAATTACACAACTTATTTATATTGTTAGCCTGTATGAGTTCAGAAGTTTTAAAAGTTTCTTTGTTCTCCTGGAATCGAATAAGTTAAAGCTTCGTGTGAAGATTAGATTGGTTTTGTTGCATGCACCTGTTTTGATATTTTTAATCTTCTGAAATGCAAATCGGACGATGCATAGGGACATACACTAAGGAATTTTGATTAACTAACTCTAGAACTCGTAACTAATCTATTATTTTTCTTTAGCATAACATACGAAGGATTAGGCAGAAGAGGACTTTTGTACAACCACAATTATATATTTGCTGGTATGTTCTGGTTACCTGAAATAGGGGGCGAGCTTATTGCCACTAAGCGGAAATAAATCAAAACTCCAAGCTGTTACTGAGAATTTCATAGCAAAACCCAGTAACACTTTTATCGACTCTTTATTTACAGAGAATATGGGCTTGATGGAAGTCAGTTGTTACCTGCATACTACAGGCACCCCAGCGAGGGATAGAAGCTATAAATAGTGGTCTTTGGTGTCATTTAACTGTGCGTTATGTGCATTAGAAATTACCTTGAATGCGTGAGCAGATATCAACCTTTACGCCTATAGAAAAAGAAATGTGTGCAGAGCCGGATTTAGGAGGTATCTCGTGCTTTGGCCTGGCGCGTTTAAATCGATTATAGTTTCTCTAAGGCCGACACTGAGTTTCTGTGTACCATAATATCTGTACTCCTACTAATATTATAAATGCGAAAATTTGTGACGATCGAAGGATGGATGGATGTTTGTTACTCTTTCACGCCAGAAGGGCTGAACGGATATGGATAACATTTAGCACAGAGATTTAGTAGATTATAGTCTGGAATAACACATGAGTTACTTTTTGTCTAGGCCGAACCCAATTTTGAAGTCCACGTAGACGAAGTCGCGGACAGAAGCTAAGCTAAGCATTCTCTATATAATGATGTATAATTATATTAGCGATAGTTCGTCAGAGAGAACTGAAATCTAAAGTCTGCGCTGTTATTGAGAATATTCTAATGAACAAATGCAATAAAATTTTATTTGATCTCAATTTTAGATACTCACACTCAGTAACTAGCCTAAATTTAGGCCCACTTGCACCAACTTCTTAAAGGTATTTAAATTGCATTTATACACAAAATTTCTATAAAAATTGGGTTTAAATACAAATTAAACATATTTAAGAAGTTGGTGCAAGTGGCCCTTAGTTTACCGTTTTTTTACCGTGCTTCGGCACGAATGAGCCGGCTCGACCGGAGTGATACCACGGTCTCACTGAAAACCGGTGTGAAACAACGTTTTCGTAATGTTTCTCTCTTCTCCATAAGACCCATTTTTTGGAAGCGTGCAACTAGTTTTGACTTTTCAAAAGTACCTTCTTTATAGGTCTAATTGAAATAAAACATTTTGACTTTGACTTTTTTTACTTTTTCGTCGAGTGAGTGAGGATACCAGAGGTCCAAATCCTTTTAAAAGTTGGGCAACGCACTTCGAATCCTCTGGTGTTGCCGTTCGAACCTTACCATCAGGTGATTTGTCAGATCGTTTGCCCCCTATCCCATAAAAAACTAGCCCGACTCGTCACGACGATCCTTGAAATTTTTCCAGACTACAAAAAAAGAAAGACTTGTCTGAAACACCCACAAATTCTTTTTATCCTGTTTTATTAGCTCGGTTTACGCATCAAAGCAATCTTGTAATGGGTGACATTACTCAGGCCACTCCAGTCTTTATTCAAGGACAATGGACAGGCCTCGCACAAGGCCAAAACAAAGGGTGGTCCTTAATCAAGCACAAAGGACTAAACAAACAATGGCATACGAATTAATTTGCAGTGGACTCGAAACTCGGTACTTCATTTTGCATAGATAATTATCAACGTTTACAGATTCATGGTTTGAAGGTCATATGAATAGAGTAGAATTTTTCGTCTTTTGCTATATTTTTGCAGTTTCCTGGCTGCCTCATTAATCTAGTAGTCCCAAACACGTCTTCTACGTTACGTCCAGGCTTCGTTTCCCAGGTCGAACAAATCGTTATTGGGTTTTCCTATGAAATTCTCAGTAGCAGCTCGGAATTTGCATTAGTGATGGTAAATGGCAAAGAGCTCGCCCCCTTTTAAATAGGAACTAAAATACCAGCTAATTACGGTTGTACCTAAATTAGTTTTCCTCTGCCTACTCATTCAGGAAATACAGGAGTGAGCGGTGGAATGTTTGCTAAGTTTTCCAAAACCATATTTTTATTAAAGTAATAATATGAAAAACTAGCATACGGGTTTAAGCATATATACGCCAGCAACACAAGTGGTATCACTCGCGTGTCATCTTGTATTCAGTTAAGTCCCATTTGCCCAGTAAAGTCAGAGGCTGCATCACTACTGAAATCGGAACACTAATATTATTTACAGAAATTTGATTAGCGGCGGAATATTTGACAATGCGGTGGTACCAACCCAAGAGGGGCTTGTGACTAAGTGATAACCAAGCTGATCAACTGATCTGTAAGGTTAAGCTGCGCTCACTGCGTTCAGTGTGTGGATGTCCATTCTTAACACATCGAGACCCTCCGTGCCGGTTGTCATACGAACATCTGTGACAATTGTTAGTAGTAGTAGAAGCCCAAAAAAGCCTGACAACCAGTCTGTCTTCCGAATATCAGTATTGCCCAGAAATTGGGTTGCGGAGGTCTGATGGCAGTCGCTTCGTGCAAAATACTGATATTCAGGCGCATCTAGTGAGACTAGAAGCGGACCCCAACGTAGTTGAGAAAAAGCTCGGAAGATGAGGATGCGGTGCTATCCCAGGAGAACAGACACCTGGCGATCATGACAATAAAGGAGGACCCTATATGCCCAGTATGCGGGGAAGCAGAAGAAACAAGCTTCCATCTAATAGCAAAATGCACAATGTATGCGCTACTTAGATGGGAAATACTAGGAACCGATGAGATAAATGAAGAACAGCTAGCAGAACTCTCCATCGGACAACTGGTGGACTTCTGCAAGGCTACGGGAAGATTTGCGACGCCGAGCGCCAGTAACCCATGACGGGATCCACCAAAATGGGGAACTGGGCGAAATAATCCCAACATAAGGACTGATCGCCCGCCTCGTGCCTGCCGGCGTCCGCGAAATATAAATAGAATAGAATCTCAGGCGAACACAGCAAAAGTCTACCACTTAAATTTAATTTTGTCACTTCTCTAAAATACAACCGACCTCTTAGAAAGACTATAAAAGAACATCGTAAACCAATAGACGTTTATGTCACTAAAGATTTATTTGGCGCAATGGCATAAGTAAGTACTCAAGTATATACAGAAGTATAATTAATTGACTTATAAATCAGTCGTTTACGAGGCTCTTCCGCGCTGGGACTTTTACTATTAATTTGTGAAGTGGCTTTGAGATCGAAGTAAAAAGTGTAAGATTTAAATAGGGTAGCTATAATTCCTACTTCATAAATTATATTTATTTGATTCTGAAATGATTCTGTTTGATTTCTGAAGTTTACGCGAATATAGACCGTCATCGTTGTCTTTTTTTTTATACACTTTATTGTACACCAACCTAACTGCCTCAATAGCCAAGTGGTCCTGACCGTGACTGCTACGCTAGAGGTCCTGGGTTCGATTCCCAGGTCGAGCAAAGTGTAATTGGGTTTTTCTATGAAATTCCCAGTAGCAGCTCGGAGTTAGGAATTTGTGCCCGGTTAATGGCAATAGGCTAATGGCAATTAACCGGGCACAAATTCCTAACTCCGAGCTGCTACTGGGAATTTCATAGAAAAACCCAATAACACTTTGCTCGACCTGGGAATCGAACCCAGGACCTCTAGCGTAGCAGTCGCGGTCCGGACCACTTGACTATTGAGGCAGTATAGGTTATTACACATTTGCCTAACCCTCTGGGGAATACAGACAAAGGTGAAGGTGTGTAATTTTAATTAAAGTAGTGCTGGCGATTTCTTACTAATAACCTCTGACAGGAAAGGAAAAGAAAGACATTTTTTGGAAGACAAAATACATAAGAGAAAATAGAAAAATATCCGCCATATCCGAGAATAATAAAGCCCCAATCTATGCTATCCATTGGTCCGGAGGAGGTTGGCGCTCCGAACTATTAATATTGCCACAAACCTGACCTGATATCGGTTTTATTGCGAAGAGGAACGGGTCTAGAATCTTAAAACAAAGTGAACCACCATTAAAGTTTAATTTCAGTTTTTACAACTGAAATATTAAAGTCTGCTATAGAACTTATGAAAAGAAAAGTATTTAAGATTTTTTATGAGATACCTACCTACGTGTTGGATATTTCTTCATTTACTTGCTTCATGGACCTAGGTTCGATTCTCATGTTCGTGTAAAGTGCTATTTTCCGTGACAGTAGCAATTTAATAAGCTCGCTTCTAATTACAAGGTGCCTAAAATGATACCTACTGGAGAGCTGTAGGAACGATTGAAATTAAACTTCATGGCAAGACCTTCTATCTTGATAGGTAGATATAAGTATTAGTACATGCGAGACTTTTGTTTGCAATCACAAAAAAGGTATTGTGAACTATTAAAGTGTTATTGGAGAAGACCTAAACGAAGTTTTGAGGAACAAGTTAAGGAGAGGGTGGAGATCGAGTCGTATCAAGAGGTGAAAAGAAATCAGAAGATATAGAACAGTGACTTTGGAGAGAGGATCTGTTGAATTAAAGAAAGAGAAGAGAAAGTGTTACTGGGTTTTTCTATGAAGTTCTCATTAGCTCGAGTTTGGATTTGTGTTACTGGCAATTAGGCTCGTCCCTTATTAGATGTGGGATCTAAACTAAACTGTGGTTGTACATTATAAGCCTTTGTCTAACTCTTTAGGGAATCCAGGTGTGAAGATAATATCTCTTGGCAATACTAACCAAGACCAATATGGTAAAATATACGTAAGTATCTTTATAGATTGGCAACATTATTGGTTCCCCCCTTTGTCCTTTTGACGCTTAGCCTAGTGATTTTGTGATCTTGTTGTTTTCAACTAAAAGTAAGGCCGATGCGAGCCGTGAATGTGTGCATTGCAGTCTCATATAAGTATGCCCGCTTCTTCAGAACCAACGCTGCTCAAGGTCCAAAAGTTATTATTGGAGTTTGCTTCCAAAGAGCTTACGAAAGCACGATGTGGTAAAAAGTAACCGTCGGAGATCTCGTGCAAATATATCGAGTTATCGATTCAACTTTACTATAATGAGTAAAAGTCTGAAACATATAGTACCTAACATGGATCTTAAAATCCAATTATATTCTTTCGAAGATTGTACCTACAACGATTCATTATAGATTCTAAATAAAGATTGCGAAATTGCATGAATGCAATTTCGATTGACCGTTCAAAGTGTCCATAAATGTAAAATATGTCTAGGTTGTAACCCATAACCTTCTATAGTAAGAAAACATTTTTACCTAAAATTTTACATATCCATACCTATAATTAATTTCTTGTTTCTCTCTCTATATTTTTTTACCCTAGCTATCGAGCCGGCCCATTCGTGCCGATGCATACATCGGCACGAATGGGCCGGCTCTACCGAAGTGATGCCATGGCCTCACAGAAAACCGGCGTGAAACAACGGTTAAGTTCTGTTTCGCCTAGTAAGTTTTTTTTTTTGTGTATATCTGCAATCAGCCCCTAGGCTATGAGCAAATTTGTTGCATGTCATCCTTGTCGTGTCAAAGAGGCTCCTCAACAGGAGACTCTTCATTTTTCACCATCTGTCACCAACTCTCTGTATATCATGGCGCTTCAGTCGTTTTATGTAGCTAATGTTTGTCAAAACAGTAGCTAGGGCGTTTGGGTGATTTTCCAGTTGAGTTCTGTACTTAATCCCTGTCAACTTTATCTCCTCCTAAACAGTTCTTATGTTCATAGCTTTATGTATCTCGGTGTTCGTCACAAACCATGGCGCGTTTGCTATGGTTCTTAGGATTTCATTTTGCATTCTTTGAATGATATTTAAACTGGAATTGCATGCACTTCCCCACAGCTGCATTCCATATGTCCATATTGGCTTCAGGATCATTTTGTAAATTAGGAACTTATTGTCAGTGGATAGTTTGGAGTAAGCTCATCGCGTTTTGACTTAATGTGTTTTTTCCAGGTCAATCTTTTGTCCAGGTGCATACCAAGGTATCGGACTGTATCACACTGTGGTAGAGTGATGTCACACATTTTTTACCGGTGCGCAGCTTCCCTTCCTGAGCGTAAATGTTATGTGCACGGATTTTGTAGTACTAGCCGAGTAAGTGGGCGGATATCGGAGGCACAAACCCTTTTAAAAGGCCGGCAACGCACTTGCGATTCTTCTGGTGCTGCGGGCGTCCATGGGCGGCGGTAATCACTTGCCATCAGGTGATCCGTCTGTTTGATTGCCCTATCCCATAAAAAAACGTTTTGTCGAGACACATTGTAAAATCTTACTCCACGGAGCTTACGTAACAAAAACGTACCTCAATACTCCACTTTGTAATTTTAGAAAAGTATAAAGAAACAGTCTCGTTCGACGTAACAACCGCGTCTTATTAATATTAATATCAAGAGTTTGAGAAAGCTTCTCTTTTGTTTTGTGGTCTTACAGTATTGATAAAATATAGAGCTCAGACTAATTTTGATATAATAATGTTTTAAAAGGTAAAATCTTATAAAGTTACAGTTAAAAACGGACTATGTCGGGAAATCGCTTCTGAAAAACAGTAGTAGGTACCTACCTACTTGCGACCTCTAGCGGCTCTAGCTAGACAAATGCGAATGAGATAGTTATTTAATACAGGTAAGTACTTGATAAAACAGTTTCCTCGCCTCTTGTCTTATTCATACTCAGAGGGATTCTCTTGGACCCAGTAACTTTTTTATAATCATAGCGCTCGCCCACTTGCTACATAAATAATAATATTCAAAGTCTGAGACGTAAACAGCACAGGCTGTATTATTTCAATATTTTTTAATAAAAACGACGGGCAAACTCCTCAAACTGCCTCATTAGCCAAGTGGCCCTGAGCGCGACTGCTACGCTAGAGGTCCTGGGTTCGATTCCCAGGTCGAGCAAAGTGTTATTGGGTTTTCTATGAAATTCCCAGTAGCAGCTCGGAGTTAGGAATTTGTGCCCGGTTAATGGTAATAGACTCGCCCCCTATTACATGGGACCTAAACATACCGGCGAACTGTGGGTGTACATTAGTTCGCCTCTGCCTAACCCTTCGGGGAACACAGGCGTGATGGTGGTATTTATGTACCACCAGCTGCAACACCAGAGGAGTTGCTGATGCGTTGCCGATCCTCTACGGACTGCAGACTGCCAGAGCCGAAGCAACTGAGAGGGAATTGGCTCTTACGCGCAAACATCGAAACACACACGAAGGTGCTTCACGACAGAATCCGACGTCAGGACCTTCGCGCTCAGCAGCCGCACCAGATCAAACAGTTACCCCTTCTAGCAATGCTGGCGTGATGATGGTCTAGAAGTCACAATTGGCGAAAGAGACTGGGCTCCACAACACAGGGTATCCTAGTGTGGGGTTCAGTGTCAGTATAACCTTAACAAACACTGTATTTCTTGAATTAATAAATAAATTATTATTATTGTTATTAAAAAGAAATGTAAATGTCAGGCATTCAATAGAGGTGTTATTTTCTTGGAATGTCTCATGAATAGAAACAAAGACATGAATGAAACAGATGGGTAGTTTGATTTTATTATCATCTTGCTGGGTGTAGGTACCTACCTAGTTACCTACAATAAAACTGTGACTCCCGCCTACAGATTCCGAGGGGAATTGGCGGATAAAGGCTATGTACGCATGCGTAGAGACGTAAAGTTAAGCTTAGGTATTGTCTTTGATGTGAGAACGATTTAGACAGCTTACGTTATTAAGGAATATTGAAGCTTGTCAAGTTGTCCAATAATTCAGTCTTATTCTTCATAAGTGTTAGTACGTGTAGGTAAGTAGGTGGTTACCTACTAATAAGGCTATTAACTATTATTATTTTAATTGCCTATTAGGACTATTCCTAATAGGCAATTAAAATAATAATACCTACCTATGTAGGTATAATTTGAAATAACTTTGGTATGGCTTCTGCAACACTCGTGTTGTGGGTTCGATCTCCACACGGAGCAAATATTTGTAGAATCTTCAGAAGTTTTTTTATGGGATAGGGGAGCAAACGTGCAGACGGATCACCTGATGGTAAGGGATAACCGCCGCCCATGGACACCCGCAACACCAGAGGAGTCACAAGTGCGTTGCCCGCCTTTTAAAAGGGTTTGAGCCTTCGGTAACCTCACTCACTCGGCGAAACATAACGCAAGCGTTGTTTCACGCCGGTTTTCTGTGAGGTAGTGGTATCATTCCGGACGTGCAGGCCCATTTGTGCCGAAGCATGGCTCTCCCACGTGAAAAATGTTGTTCTGTGTCTGGGCATTTGTGTTGTGTAGGTATGTGAGAATTTATGTTTGTAAACACACTCAAGATAAGTACCTACAGGAGAAAACCCGTGTCTAAATGATGGTTCGCCTAGGGGTGGAAAGATAGATACTTATTGCCTAAGTAGGTACGAACTTACCGACTTCAAAAAAGGAGTTTATCTTTCTGGAAAGGAATCCTCTCCAACCATCTCAGTTGCGTGAGTTGTTTACGGGGGAAACCTTCAAAAGGCGGCCGGTCTTCGGGGTTAAGACCGGGGAGTGTGGGATTTTTACCCACTAAAACCACCCCGGTGGCCACCATCAGCACAAAACGGGGGGCACTGTGCCCTCCTAAAAGACTACCCCAGAACCCCCCTGTGCAACGCCTGTTTGGGCACATCACTGGGGTACCTACAACCTACCAAAGTAATAACCCCATGTAATTAGATGCCATAAAACTCCACGTTTACGACGCCTCCAAGAATGACGCGTCAAGATCACATTCCCTTATGTCGTAAAGACTCAATTGTTTTTGTTTACGACCTCTGTAATTACTTACTTTTAGGTTTTCCGTCAGTTGATATTTCTTTTGAGAACGGGAAATTGTTGTCCTGTTTCAATTTTGAGATCAGCTGTTTCGATGTTGGTCAGTTAGGAACTAACGGCGCCATCTAGTTGACAAAACCAACAACATTGACTTGGTTAAAAGCATGACACATCTCCAGGATTTAATCTTGGGTTTAGCAACCAAGTTTGGGATTTAGATTCTCATTTGGCCTGCCTAGCAGGTAATTTCTACCCCTCTTAGTAATTTCACTGGCTACATTACCCTTAAAACCGAATAATGTTAGCACATTAGGTAGGCTTAGCGGCGATTCCCAGATCAAGTAATGTTATCTGATTTCTATGAAATTCTCAGTAGCAGCTCGTAGTTTGGAATTCGTGCCAGGTTAATGGGAATAGGCTCGCCCCCTATCACATACGTGGGTGTACATTAGTAGGTACGCCTCTGCCTCACCCTTCGAGGAATACAAGCGTGATGGTATGTGTGCTAAGCGGCAGAATGCTTATTTGACAACCCAGTGGTACCAACCTAGACGAACTCGGTACCAGAAATGGATTACACCCACAGTTCGCCGGTATCGGCCCGTTTAATAGGGGGCCAGTCTATTACAAATTGGGCACCAATCCAAACTTGAACCCGAGCTTTTAGGTACTGTTTTTTTATCATAGAAAAATCCATAAAACTGCTCAACCTGGGAATCGAACCCAAGATCTCTAGCGGAGCAGTCGCAGTAAGGACTATAAATACCTAAACATCTCTATTCATATGTTCAGTTTAGTGTACCTAAGGATGAATAAATTTATGTTTTTCTTCAAGTTTTATTATAAAAGAAATATTCACATACAATTATTCCAATTATTTAATAAGTCATAGTAAATTTTACAATATACTCTATATCTTAATACTAAACATTAGTTTGTAGGATTTAAAATTTAGTTTTTTTTTATTTGCAACATTAAACTAATATCATTTCTTTATCTGTGCATATTATACATGTAAGTATCTAATTACACTCAAAATTATATGATAACATTTTGAATATATATTCTAGGTAGGTATACTATTTTCAATTCACAGTATAGATAACTTCAATTTGACATTTTAGAGTAAATCTGCGAAGAAAATCGCGGTAGAAAATTAGTTGCCATACAAAAAAAATATATCCGATTTTATAAATAAAAAAGTCTTGCAAATGCAAACAATTTTCGTAGGTATAAAAATGACAACTTTCCATATTGACAAAGATGATGGCTATTACGGTTATTATTGGCTCTCTGTCTACCAATAACCGTTCCTAATATCCATCATCTTTTGCGTAATACCATCATTTTACATAAAAACATTCAAAGAAAACGGAGCACGGTACAGTAGACGGAGTTTTGGAGTTTGCAATATGAAAAAGGCTTTGAATTAATTAGCATCCCTGTCACCAAACCAATTATAATACTACTAGCTTTCGCCCGCGACTTCGTCCGCGTGGAATAGTTACTTAGTCTTAGCGTGATGATATATAGCCTATGTCCTTTCTCAGGGTCTAAAGATTGTCTGTGCCAAATTTCATCAAAATCGCTTGAGAGGTTTAAGCGGGAAAGCGTAACAGACAGACAGACAGACAACAGACTTTAGCATTAGAGAGTTACTTTAGCATTTATAATATTAGTAGTTTAGCTTTATTTAGTATTCGTTAAGCATTAAAAAAAAAATTGTTTGATGTTTTTACGTACAAAAACGCTGTCGATAAGAATGATAGTTTACAGTAATCAATATCTTTATTTTATTTTATCTATATATATAAATGAAAGTCGTGTTAGTTACACTATTTATAACTTAAGAACGGCTGAACCGATTTCGCTGAAAATTGGTGGAGAGGTAGCTTGGAACCAGGAGACGGACATAGGATACTTTTTATCCCGTTCCCGTGGGATGTGATGACAGACCGAATTCCACGGGGGCGAAGCCGCGGGCAGAAGCTAGTTTTTAATAAAATACCGATGAATTTAAAGGAACTGCAAGAATCGTAGCAAGTGGCAGTCTATAGTTTCTGCCTACCCCAGTGGGAGAAGGGCGTGAGTGTATGTATGTATGTATTTAAAGCCACCCTACAGACACAGTCGGTAAAATAAGTTATAGTAGCGTAGGGCATAGACAATAAATTAATCCAATGAAAGAAGCCCGAACCATGACTTTATGTCCCACAGCGGTAAAACAATTAATTATAGATATTTTGTTTGTATTATAAAATACAACGGTTACCAACGTAATAATATTGGTTAATAGTAGGTCGGTTGTAGGGTTACATGTTATTGAAAATAAGATTAGGTACTAACTAGATAGCTAATTTTTAAAGGTCACCAATGTCTTGATATTTGTCCCTCAACTCTACAATACATTGAAGTTACCTATAAAGATGTTCCCCTCAACTCTACAATACATTCAAGTTACCTATCCAGATGTTATAAAAAATAATATTGAAATAATTAATATTGAATAATTTAAAATTCACAAGAAAACTAATCTCGCAGGTAATAACAGAACATACGATGTTGTTTTTAATAATATAACTAATTATAATTATTTGTGAATATGTATCTTAAGTAAATTAAATAAATGCTACACACGTATCATTAAAAATGGATCCACAAAGATTTTCGAGATAATGATATTTTTGAAATTAGGTTCTACCATTTAAAATAATTAACTATGTTTTATAATAAAAATATACATATATTTATGATAGCTTCTGCCTGCGACTTCGTCCGCGTAGCGTAATGATATATAGCCTATAGCCTTCCTCAATAAATGGGCTATCTAACACTGAAATAATTTTTCAAATCGGACCAGTAGTTCCTGAGATTAGCGCGTTCAAGTAAACAAACTCTTCAGCTTTATATATTAACTAGCTTCTGCCCGCGACTTCGTCCGCGTAGCGTGATGATATATAGCCTATAGCCTTCCTCAGTAAATGGGCTATCTAACACTGAAAGAATTTTTCAAATCGGACCAGTAGTTCCTGAGATTAGCGCGTTCAAGTAAACAAACAAACAAACAAACAAACAAACTCTTCAGCTTTATATATTAGTATAGATTAAAGTATAGATACGACCTGTTATATTTACGTAATGGAAATTTAATTCATCATCAATCTAAAAACATTCATGCAGCCATCATCATAACAAATAAATATACATACATTACACATCAACGGTTGGCCCCAATAACAAACCCGTGGATCATACATTTGCTTATTAGGGGTCCTTCTCTACAACCTTAGTATTAGTAAGTATATGCGAAACCCGAGACACTTGTCTAATATATTTATGTAAAGAATCTATGTACAAAGTTTCAAAACTGTATCATGAAAAATCATAAAGTTACAAGCTTGTTATGTTGCCTGGTTGACCGTACCGTCTTATTAGCCCCGCCCCGCTGTGCGCCCGCGCATAGTGCCGCTATGATGACCTGCCGTGACTTGTGTTGTGCGCGTATGATAGCGGAAAGATACTTAGGGCCACTTGCACCAAATTCTATTTAAATCAATCTTTTATGCATTTAGTTAAATATGTTTAACTCCATAAACATAACACATTTAAGATCGTCTTGCACCAAGTCTGTCTTATGTCAATTTAGTTAAATGAATTGAACATTTCGATAAAACCGTTCTCTATGTTCCGTTTTTACATTACACCTACATTACATCATAGTAATGTGAAAAATCTATTAAAAAAAATATGTTATGAATAATAGATATAAAATTAAATCAAATTTAATAATTATTATAATTAATTAATTTTAATTACTGATAAATCGATGATTTTTATTGAAAATAGTCTGCATGTACGAAACTTACGCCATTATTTTGACTTTTCGCTGCCATGACAACCAATCCAAACAAAGTCATATTTATTTTTTGTGTTTTTTATTTGATAAAATGAAAAAATAATCTTAAATAGGTGAATAATCTCTCATAGAAATTATTACAAGGCTTCTAGTAGTATTTTATCTCAAAATAAACTCCATTCGTCAGATGACAGTTCAATAAACGGCCATTCGTATTTAAGTATGATATAAATAGGGTCTTCAGCGTATTTAACTTTGACAGGTCTTTCAACGTATTTAACACGGAAATTATTTTGGTGCAAGACGAATGTTTGACTTAAATCAAAAATCGTGTTTAAATACAATTTAAACGTTTTTAAGAAGTTGGTGCAAGTGGCCCTTAGAGTATCTCGAGTACGCTCGGTATCCAACTTGTAACGTTTTAAAATATTTTTGGGACAAAATATAATTGGTAGGTATTACATTTTTATTTTTTATTTTATTTAAATTAAATTATAATTATTCGAATCGATTTCAGTTAGGTACTTATTCTGAACAAACCGTATTCAGGTTTCACATAATATACTAAAAATAATGTTGTAGTAAGCAAACCTACCGACTGATATGCAATTGGCAGTGGCCGTTAGTATTAACTCTGATTTTATTTGGAAAATAATTGATTTTATTTGCAAAGATTAATCCAATGGGCTATCTAAAATAATTAACTGAACGTTATTTAGGTACTTACGTCTTTTTACACCATAGATAGGTATGACTTTATTGTGTTAATTTACTATTCATTGTGTTGGTATTATTGAAAAAAAGAACGTTTGGTGTGCATATACTGGGCGTACAAATGTTACCAAGCTAGCTTAAACAAGATATCCGCCAGAATTCAATTTGAGTAACTTTGTTTTTATTTATTCCTGTTAGGCTTACGCTTGACCGCCGTTCGTCTGATGTTAAGCAACACTGTGATATACGATGGAGCGCTTGCCTAGAAGAAACCGATTCACTCTTTATTTAAAGATAGACTTAGGCCGGTTCCCGTCAATCCAATCCATCGATAGATTTGCTTACTAGAGATAGGATTTTGACATAAGATGTATGGATATGGACTTTATGTCAAAATCCTATCTTTAGTAAGCAAATCCACTGACTGATTTGTTATCGGGGCGGGCCGAGTTGCTGGCAGTATATGTTAAAATAATAAAATTATTATTTATTTAAAAAAAGTTTCGAGAACCCATTACGATCGAATAATTATACTTTTAAAGTACAAACTACACAAAATTAAGGCGGGCACTCACAATTTTCCATAGCCTACCTATGAAACATAAAATTTCTACGAAATCACTCTCAAAATATGACCCTCTGTTTTTTAATAATAAATGTACGTATCTTAACGGGACGATGCGGCCATTGCATCGATCATTAATCAGAATTTAAACCCAGATTTACGTGGGTCAAAAATCAAGACGCGAACACAGCAAACGTCATTCTCAAATTCAAAATAATTTTACATACATACTTTGAGAACTATTTATAAAAACGCCCATCGGAGCTTATTATTATATACAACATTGAAACATTATTTTTTACCTACGAATAGGTGATATTTTCGCGTTATCAAAGAGAAAATAATGACTATGAACTCATTAGCATCCTTTTATATTAGACCAAGAATTGTACATAGTTCTGATTACTACGACCTATATATAATAAATAGTATCATATTCAATGAATAAAAATTATAATTAGATGATAATGTCAAAAAGGATGCCAATAAATTCATCACCAACCAATCATAAATAAATATAAAATTAAATTTACACATAGAATAATTAAATTACTGAATAGTTTAATTTTATATTTAGTACTAATAATTAAATACAACGTAATTATAATTATTATTAGGGGCCACAGTAGGCTATATTATATTATATATATACTTCAGTATTGTGTCGTATATAAATTCACGTTCATATGTTGGTCTACGTGGCCTCAACAAATGAATCACATTTTTGAGTCTTAGTTCATGCAATTATTCAGTCAAATTGGGTCAATTACTTTAAGGAGTTAAAAAAATCTTAATCGCGACGTGGAGCGAGCTCAACTTACAGAAGATACAAACCAGAACTGGCACATAAAATCGAGAAGAGACGAATTCAAATCATGGGAAGATATAAGGGAAAAAACTGACCAGACAATGTCTCCGGTAGGCGGTGAAACGCGCGCCATCTAGTAGGGCAAGACTTTCTTTGAATGGGTCCTGCGAATGCTTGACCAAATCCTGACATGGTCGTGTTGGATTCCAAGTCCGTGACTATTGAAGAGTGCGGTTTTCGGACGATATGAGTCGACAAAGTCAAAAGTCAAAATCATTTATTCAATATAGACTACTAGGTAGTACTTACTTTTTGAACGTCATTTTTACATTATAGACAGCCCCCAAAACGCCCGCCCTTCACCGCTTCCTAGTGTTTTCGCTGGGAAGAAGAAGCGGCGCAACAAACTCCCCAGCAAACACATTTCTGTCTGTTCATACCCTGACATACCCTGCCACCTAGTGGCACGGTGGCAAGATGATCCAAAAGCATTTTTCGCACATCCTTATGCATAGATACTGACGGTAGAACAGAACTAAGCAGTTCTAAATGATAAGAGGTTTAAATAAAATTTAATAAAAAAAAGGTTGAATAAATTTATAACAATAAAAAGAACCAGAAGACACAGGGGCGAATCCTGCAAGCAATCGAATTATTCGAAAAAATAAAAATTACTTACAAAAAAGATAATAAAAATATTTTTAGGTAAACGAGCTACACTGATTGTTTATAGTCGCATGAACTAAGACTGATTGCACTAGCGACGATAAATTCTAGATAAAATGATACCGATGCTATTTAAAATATTAATCGTAATTTATTAAATGTCGCCTATCATTTTAACTACTCTGATATCGACTCGAGGTATCTTGCTGCGAATTTTCTTATACAAAATTAATTGTATTTTTTATAAGTGTATATACTTAGTATATTTATTATACTTCATTTTTAAATTACAGAGACCAATCTCATGGAAATGGGAATCACATCGAAAAAACTGCCTTTACTTCTTTTTGTAGATTTTCTTAGTGTTTGAGAAGTTATTGTGAAGTAGCAAAAATTTTGAAAGAAAAACTTCGATGAATATGAACGTCTATTTTATTTATTTAGTAATATTTATATGCACAAAAGTAGTACATAAGGCGGACTTATGCCATAATATGTCATTCTCTAACTATCAACCTCTTTTTATTTTGACAAGGAAGTAAATCTCCTGCTTTTAACACTCTATGGATCAACAACTAGTTTAAAGAGAAGTATTGGGAACAGTGTATGAATTTTTCGTCTTTAGTTAATGTAAATAAAATTCAATTTTTATATTTGTATATTTATAGGTATTAAGTTTACCATTAGTAAAATGAGTATATTCAGAAACGCGTTCACCTAGTAAAATAGGTATGGTTTCTTATTTAAATTGCTACACTGTATTTTTTTTATGGCTGGCAATACTAACAAACGGCTGTTAACATAGACAATTTTTTTGGTGATTATTTTTTAATTTTGATATAAATAAATATCACAGCAAGAAGCTCAAGTCATTAATGCTAGTTCATCTTCCTATCCTTAATTATTAAGCCACCGAATTACATACATCAATTATCTACAACAACATTATTCATACACATTGGAAGAACAATTTGGCAAAAGGAGTTCTGTCATGCTCAAGAAAATTAAAAAGAAATCAGTCATTGAATCACTGTTGAGTCATAATATATGTAGTATTTGATTTTCGAATTGATCTACTGATGGAACGGGGAATTAAAAAATAATGCTGTGAAATTGTCTTATAGGGCTTTGCCGTATTCCTTAATACAAATTATGTTACAAATTTTTTTTCTGTAACATAAGACCTATCAAAGTATCAAAAATACCAAAGTACTAGGGACTAGAATCATATGATTCTGAAAATAAAATCCAGTTTAAGATGACCTCTAATTTTATGTAAAGTTTATACCACGGAGGTAATTTTATACTGGAAAATTATGGCTTGTGATGCACCAAAAGTGATTTTAGCCCCGCAAGACAACACACATGTGCCCAACATCTATTTGTTTTTCATTCGCCTAAAAGGTTATTAAGTATGTATGATGTATATCTTTCCCATCCTTAAGCTAAGTGCCGTTAACCAACATTAGGTGGATTGAGGTAGATATACTGAAGCCTGCTTAATCAATTTTATGTATCTGGAAAATTAAAAGTATCAAATTATGGTGAGATAGATTGATAGATATTTTATTTCTGTTTAGCGAGACCTCACAATATCTAAGCCATTTTATTGTGTTCCCGCGTTGACTTTCTGATTAACTTATTTTTTAATTCCCCATAAATAGTTCGCGGAGGTTCTAAAATAATCAGCTATGTATAAAAATTACGTTCACATAGAAAACGACTATACATTTATACAATCTATGACTCAATGGAAATTTATTTGGAAAAGACAGTCTATATTAAAAACATCCTATAAAAGTCTCGATGACATAGGAATTTGGCGCCAATCAATCGTCACGTCACACATATAAAATGACTGACAATTCAGTTGTTCAGCAAAAGTATTATCAATGTTTTACTATCTGATAATATTTTTTATCAAATTGTATAATCTCATCTTATATCAGCAAAATTTGATAAGATAACATTTAATTTTTAAATTCAAGATGCAAAAGTAAATCTTGTATGGCTGGCTTTTGGTTATGCAATAAAATATTATATTATTAATCAATAATTATTAGATTCATTTCAAGATTATATCTGCATATTGAAACAGTTTAAAATTATCTGAACAACCCATCATCTTCCTAGCAGCTAGGATGATGATGAGTTAGGCAGGTTTGGGTTACCAAATGGTTAGGAGGATGTTGTTATCGGCTTCCAGAGTGGCTGATATTAATATGTAAAATACTGCGATTACCATCGGACAACGCAATTTTTAAGCAATACCGATATCCCAAGGATAAACTAACTGTCCAGGTTTTGTGGGCTTCTGATTTACACTAACTATTAATTATCGTATGACAACCGGGACCAACACCTCCGTATCGATGTGTTAAAAATTGTCACTCATCCATATACTGACCGCGGTAAGCTTAACCGTAAAAATCGGTTGATCAGCGTAGCTATCATTTAGTCATGAGCCCATCTGTCTCTCGAGTAGATCTGAACAACTAAGAAAATTAAGTCATAATATATCAATGATACAAGGGCTTTTAGATACCTACAGCAACTGTCAGTCTGACATGAACTTTATCTCACTGAGATACAGTTTATTTTCATTAGTATTTTAGATGATTATGAACATCTGCTCGTTCTAATAACAATTATTTTTGACGGGACCATTGTATGATGCAAAAGTGAAAATCAGAATAATTCATCAGCAAATCAAGTTTGCAAAAAATTATCCTACTTATTCATAAAAAATCAGACATGTGCCAACTAAAAATCAACTTCAATTCTTACCCTACAAGAGCCAAATTCCTACATCAACCAGAACCTGCTTTGTTACATGAAGAACTCCCTATTTTCCTGTGGTGGTCATGTATGCCTCATTTGGGCGTTGGAGTTGCCAGTCGGACTTTGACAGTTGGGTACATCTATGACGGTAATCTCGATGACTCTAAGACCCCGGAGGATGGGGTCTGTGATGTGGATCCCTCGCGGATTGTAAACTCTTTCGTTTTGCGTTGCTATGAATTTTGATACTTTTCTTAAGTGCTGTGGAGAAATATTTAATTACAGGTTAAAGGATTTAATTTTAATGAAAATGATCAATATATAGTCCTGCTATACCTAGCTACACAGTTAGCCGGTATGTTTAGGTCCCATGTAATAGGGGGCAAACCAATTGCCATTAACCGGGCACAACTCTCAAACTACGAGCTGCTACTGAGAATTTCATAGAAAAACTAAAACACTGCTCAATCTGGGAATCGAAGCCAGGAACTCTAGCGTAACAGTCGCGCTCAGGACCGTTAGGCTATTCTGCCTTACCCTTCGGAGAATACAGGCGTAATGGTATATTTATTATTTTTTTATTTATTTTTTTTTACTAGCTGTTACCCGCGATTTCGTCCGCGTGGATGAAATAAAAAGTAGCCTAAATTAATCCTTGTTACCTCAGCTATCTGCGTCCCGTCAAAATCGGTCCATCCATTTCAGAGATTAGCCGCAACAAACAGACAGAAGGACGCAAAAATTGTAAAAAATGTTGTTTTGGTATATGTACCGTGTATACATCCAAATGCACTTAGTAATAAGCTGTTATTTTAATATTACAAACAGACACTCCAATTTTATTTATTTATATAGAGTTTAGATGTATTGATAGATTGGCAACACAGCCTCTCCCATTCTTCCTTACGATGCTAACCCAACATGGTGTGCATAAGCGTGGTCTTATCGTTTTCACCTTTAAATAATTTAAAAAAAAGCTGATTGTAGCCGTCAATGTGGCGTAAATGAGACTACATCATTTACGCCCGCTTCCTCAGCACCGCCCCTGCTCAAGAATCATCAATGTAGTACCTAGTCGACAAATCGGAAATTTATAAAGTATAATATACAACATAATATGGTTACAGAATGCCGTGTGTGGAGGAAGTATTGAAACAAAAGTGACGTCATTATCTAAATCTAGTGCAATCAAGTAGGTCAAAGTCAATAACATAACATACCATCACGCCTGTATTCCGTTATTCAGTTCGCCGGTATGTTTAGGTTTCATGTAATAGGGGGCGAGTCTATACCTTTTGGGCGTAGCGGTTGAGCGATCGGATTCTACGCTACGTATTGTGGGTTCGATCCCGGTAAGGAACAAACATTTGTATGCCCTACAGGTAGTTGTTCCAGGTTTGTGTATGTGATCGTTTGTGTTTGTAAACGCTGCACGATAGAGTAGAAATTCCTAGCGTGGGGAAATGTTTTTAAAAAACCGGCCAAGTTTGAGTCAGACTCGCGCACGAAGGGTTCCGTACCATAAATCGCGATTGGTGTATGGGAGCCCCCCTAACAACAATCGCTAAATATTTATTTTATTTTGTTTTTAGTATTTGTTGTTAAAGCCTCAACAGAAATACATACATGTGCTTGAGATACAGCCTGGTTACAGACAGACGGACGGACAGAGGCGAAGTCTTAGTAATAGGGTCTCGTTTTTAACCTTCGGGTATGGAATCCTATAAGGAAAGAACCATAGGACTTCTGACACTTATGCAAATATTAGACAGTGTGTCTAATATTTGCATAAGTGATAATTTGCAACATACCTTTTCATAATGTGTCTCAGTGCATATGTAAATGAAGTAGGCAGTGAGACAGGCTAGACAACCCTCGCAGTATGTGCTGCAGTCAGCTGTCTCAGCCATCTCAAAGTGCTCATTCAACCGTTCCATTGTGTATTCAAAGGTTTGCCGGTCTATCTGTAAAGTAGAGGTTTAATCTTTAATAAATATAGAATTAATAATTTAACACTTGATTAAATGGTAGGCGTTTTTTAAAGCTTACTAGAAAGTAAGCATAAAAATACATACTAATGTCACAGTATTACAATATTTCCTAATACTGTGCCAATGTACCAACTACAACTAGCTTTATTACTACTAATAATAAAATTTTTTTGGAACTCAGGATAGGAAAACGAAGACACGGTAACTTTTTGTGATTTTTTTGCATTTTTCATGCTACCATGACATGGCAGGTGGGACTCGCGGTGGCTTAGAGGTCATAGCGTCTGGCGTACCTAGCCAGGAGACGCAGGTTCGAATCCTCCCTGCGAGTAAAATTTTTCCTTCACAAAATAACTTTATAGAAGAAACGGTATAATTTATACTATTTGGTGTCTTTAATTATAATTTATTTATTCTTCAATTATTTGTCAGGAGGAGGCCACAAAATAATTTGATTGTTTTCATATTTTTTATTTTTTATCTAAACGTCTCTGAACCTATTATAATTTATTATTGAATGAATAGTGATGGATGATGAATAGTAAAATTAATATAAGCGGTATTATTTCATGTTTAGTAACAATGAGGATATTTACATAAAATATGAATAGACAGCCAGATACTTAGTAACCTGACCATTGACAGTAACTCAGTTGGGATCAAAGGACATTGCCCACGAACAGTATCGCTTTAAAGAAACAGAGTATGGCCATAAAAATATACTCATAAATTATAAAATATTTTTTTAACCGCTGTTAGTTCACTTGGTCAAAATCGTATGTGGGGTTTAATATTTTGTATTTAATTAGTTATTTATTGGATTCCGTTGCATTTTTTTAAAATGGCGTCTATTTGTGAAAGCAGTGTTGCCAATTTTGAAAACCTCCCTATAATCGTCATAACCGATAGTCGGCAGACGCTGAGTTTTAAATATAATTTCAACTATGACATTTTGTCCTTCTTATTAATATTTTTATTTAACACGTTAAAATAGTATACTTTTGAATTAATATTTTTAAATAATATTACTTTACTAGTTAAATGTCTGTTTAATTGAAAAATCACTTACGGCAGGGTGATTTAGATTAACTGTTGGTAGCATTGTCAATTTGTCACTGTCTGACAAACGTTACAAACGTCAAACTGCATCAAATAAACAAAGCATCGTGTCGCTATTCCATACCGAACTTTTGTTTTTATTTGATATTTGTTTGTGATTTTGAAGTTTGTTGTGATAATAAGTTAATTATTATTGCGTTGAGTCCCTGTCCAGTCAAGTCATCAGATTCCTGCACGATTTAGAACTCTTAAAGAACATTGTGATTGTACTATTCCTGTGCTGTTGCTGTGGATTGTGTAGAACGTTTTTACAAATACGGGCCGTGTCCTCTGTGCAGTAAACGATTTATTTTAAAATGTCACGCTGTGTGAACTGTTCCCTTTCTTTAGTACATGTAGTTTAGTACTTGACGACAGGGTAGACCATGTCGTCAAGTTAGGGAGGCAACAGATGTAATGGTTTCCATTTTACTATCCTGGATCACTCCAGCAACGGTTAGTATATCTTATTTATTCAGATAAGTTTTATTGTATTTTCTCAGAACTGGAAACTGTTAATATACATGTATAAATACCTACATCATGATGATTGATGAGATAACCAGGAGTAATATTTTCTTAATAAATATTATATTTATTTTTAGATGTCAGCAGAGGATGTCCTTTGTCATGAATGTTATATATTACTAGAAAGAGCATCTCTAAACTTGTCAAGTGGATCAACAGTTGTACAAGCTTATGGACATCAACAAGTGTGCTTTGTTTGTGGATCTTCTATAAGACCTAAGGCACACAAAGTAACAATTGATAGCCCTGAAGGAAATGTCATCATGTCATGCATACCTATTCAGCAGGTATATTATATACTTTTAATAACAATTGCTGCATTTAAATAATGAAATAGTTCTCAAATCAAAATCAGGATCATGTGTATTTGTCCTTGATTTCACATACCACAATGCTTTAGACTCACCCTATATAAATGTTATCATAGCACACCTTTAGCACAGATAATAGAATACCCTTTAGCATGAGTTTAAACTTTTATAATATTTTTTTTTAGTTAAACCGACTTGAAAAAGTTCGCTTAGGCTGTTGGAGTAATGCCTATAGAAGTGTAAGAAGACAGACTCAGTATGATCAGAATAGGCAACAGCAGATTTTTAATGAACAAGATGTTGCACCACAGGAAAATCTGGATATTATTATACCAAGCAATGAGGTGGTTGGTGTATCAGAATCTTGTATGTGTTCGAAACCATACAAGATCATAACGCCAAAGTTGTCATCGAGCTCGATAGATGGCGTTGGGGTAGAATTAGATCGCGATATGGTTTCGTTACCAAGATTTGGTAGGGTCAAGAAATTCTTTAGTTCAATAAACCAGCTAGAACAGTATACAGTTGAGGTTTTATTTAATTCCTTTAAACTAGTATACACATCAGGTCAACCTACCAATTACCACTTGTTGGTAATTAAACAGTATGCCTTCAAGGAATTTCTCAATACCTACGCCACCACTCAGCAATTGCATCAGGAACCTGTATTATACCACCCTAAAATAATGTCACATATTTATGAAAAAGCTGCTGCATCATCACGGCATTGTATTTTTAGTGAGTGTACACAACCAGAATGTTTGTTGGTACCATCTGTTATAAAAGAAATCTTACTGTTACAGCATAAACTGTATGCCAGTTAGTGCCCGAATAAGCAGTCATTATGATGCTGTGCTCATGTTATGACTATTTTATCGTATCTAAGTTGGGCTCGATTTAGGTCTGTTGAGCCACCGACCCCATTTTTAGACGACATATTTCATGAATATGATAATAATATAGACTAATAAAACTATTTCATTATTCAGGCATTTTATTTTCTTCTTCCTATACTTAACTTACATTTAGCATGACCTAGGTAGGTACCTCTTTCCATAGGTTTTTTGTTGGAAGGTTTGTTACAAAACTGAACCGAAAATCAAGTCATTTTATTTTCTACTTCCTATAGGTACAGTCGAGTTCATTAATATATTGGCCCTTCCAGGCTTCAAAAATATATGAACGTCAAATAAGTTAATAATATTGTGACATCTTTAAGCATCATTTAATTGTGGTCAAGATTTAGATTCAATATTATGTGACTGCTATTTTTCAATGACATGTATACAGCCAAAGGCACATTAATATATGAACAACTGTAAGATTCACAATTATGTATGCACACATGAATACAATAATATCTGAACTACTTGACGTAATTCCAATTCAGCCTTATTGTTACGTCATAAAGATGATTTTACTAGCAATCTTAAAATTGCACGGTCATGGAGTTTTAAAATATTATTTATCACTAACGTTATGTTTTTCTAAAAAAAATATAACTGACGCACATGTCATTCAACGAATTAATAAAATTCTACGATTTACGATACATTATAGATAATTCAGTCGAGTCGAGTTCAATTATATATTGGCACTGTCAAGGATTGAAATAAAAATGTATAGAATTGATGAGTATACGAAACATAAAATAGTTCATATGTGCGAGGAAGGTGTTTCTAAATCAGCAATTGCAGGAATTAGGCATATCGGTTAGCAAATAATAATTAGCCAAAAAATGCTACCCAAAGACACTATTCCACGCGGACGAAGTCGCCGGCACAGCTAGTTTTTTTATAATTCGTAAATGGCCCCGCTGTACGAAAATTCATTTTAAAAACAAAAAAGCAAACGCGCGGAAAACAATTTAAACTACTGTCATTTCTGTAAGAATATAAACTAGATCTTAATTATTCGAGCATATAATTGGACTTTCCCATGCCTGTACACATAATTAAGAAGATGAGCCTGCTCAAATATTATTGAAGCCAAAACAGTTTAGATATATATTTGAAAACGGTGATCACATATTATTGCCTTATGCACAGCATATATTATTGAACCGTTCACATGAGCATATATTTTTAATCTATAGGTTGTATAGAATTAATCGAACTTTCCAACGCTTACAATATTTTGAATCCTTGACAGTGCCAATATATTAATGAACTCGACTGTACATACAAACCTACATTTAGCATGACCTAGGTACCTATGAAATATTTATTTGGAATCATTCATTGGTTTCTTGATACTGTTTCCTGTTGTCTTATGTGAATCCATATCATATTTTTGTTAGGGAAGTGATTTATTTTGGTGGATGGCTTGTTACAAAACTAACCTCAAAACTGAACCGAAAATCAAAAAATAACAAAAACCCCACAAAATAAATGAATAATTTTTATTTCATTTGAAAGTACGACCTCGACCCTCTTTTATATCCAATTTATGCTATCATACAAAAATGTTTAATGCGCAACTATGGTCAGTAGTAAAATGGGCATTCTCCAGGGGGGGGACACTTAGAACATGCATCACGTCAATAAATACAGACATGCCATCTACTTTGCATAACAGAGAAACACTGCTACCTAATAGTTTCAAGTCTATCGATAGATGTCTCTTCTCTCAAACTGTAATGCAATTAATAAAATAGGTTTAAGGATGATCGTTTAGCTGGGCCCGCCAAATTCAAATTACAATTGGTTTTTCGCAATTTCGCAAAATTTTTGATGCTCAGTTGTGAATATTGTATAGCTAATGCCGAAATTACTACAACTTTGAATTTAAAATGTGTTATAGACCTATAAATTGCGAAAAACCAATTGTAATTTGAATTTGGCGGGCTCAGCTAAACTATCAGCCTTAATATGTGCGGGAATTTAATTCTGTATTAATAGTATTATTTATAGTATTTATTGTACAGACCATTTATAACATGTTTGGTAAAAAATATCACATTATTTTATTTCAATAGCACTGGAGCTTATGGTAACATTGTTGTGAATACTTTTCATATTATTTAACTGGCAACATTAAACAATATGGTCGCTGAAACTTGTGTTAACTTAAGTTAGTGTTTCGTGTTCATTAAATGATGAATTATTAGTTTTTTTCAGTGTTTTGTCTACTTCAAACTTCGAGTTAAGATCTCTTCTTCGTCCTGATATGAGATTATATTTGGAAACCAATATTATTCTACCATTATACTATAAATAAATGAAAACGTATACCTGTATTATATATATCTATCTACCTACCTATAGCTATCTATAGAGCGTTTGTTTGTTACTATTAGGAAATGCAGATGTCGCTTCATAACTTCAAATTGGGATGCCTCAAATTGGCTCAAGAGGGCTCTCTTGTACAACTATATTATTATACTCTTTGGCATTCTCCTTTAGTAGTTTGTGTGAATAATTCTAATGAAGAGTTTTAGTTTTAGCAGTAGATGGCGCTAGCATAGTATAAGTTGTTAACAAAGAAAATAATCACTCAATGCAATTTGCTAGTAATTCCTTGTATAATAATTATGTTATCAAATTATATTAAAACAATTTGGGGATACTCTATTGTATTTCCAAGACAAATGCCCCACTAAGTTACAGAAGCACTTGGGTCAGGGTGGTCTTATAATGTGTCTAGGTAAAAGTGTAGGGATATGGTCAGAGTTCAGATAGAACAATATAACATACCATCACGCCTGTATTCCCCGAAGGGTTAGGCAGAGGCGTACTAATGTACACCCACAGTTCGCCGGTATGTTTAGGTCCCATGTAATAGGGGGCGAGCCTATTGCCATTAACCGGGCTCAAATTCCTAACTCCGAGCTGCTACTGGGAATTTCATAGAAAAACCCAATAAAACTTTGCTCGACATGGGAATCGAACCCAGGACCTCTAGCGTAGCAGTCGCAGTCAGGACCACTAGGCTATTGAGGCAGTCCAATTCAACATTTCAAATCAATCACAAATCAAAATTTTGGTTAACAATATCTCAGATATAAAGCCCAGACTACTAGCATTCTATTATCTGTGTCCAGACTAAGACTTCATCATCCAATGCTCATGGCAACATGTTATTATACATTTATTTTAGTCCGGGGAAAAATTCACTTGTGAGCAGGATTCGAACCTGCGTCTTCTGAGATACACCAGACGCTATGACCACCAAGCCACCGCCATGTCGAAATTAACATTCGCATTCTGAATTTACGCATCTTAAAGATGACGTCAGTGAGAACTTTGCTTTAAGTAAAAACCACAGATTGCATAAATAATTGGTTAGCTATTGATAATTATTTGTTGCTGCCATCATTAGCTTCACAATAGATCTATAATTATTCAGAACACTATTGTTTGACATTCAACATTGATAAACAAGTGACAAACAATGAAGATGGTGACCAAATATGATTTTATAAGATAACAAGTTTTTTTCAGTACTAGAAGTCTTGTAGACATAAAAAATCTATCATTCTTGGGTACTGGGCCTTTTCAATAATACATACATTATACCATATTCCCTGAAATGTTGACCCAGTTTTTCTCAAGGCAATAAATGACTCTCCCTTGTGGGTGCTGGAGGATTGTACAGGGCCGGGAAAAAAATATATCAATTCAAATAAATAAATTAATGATTTGATTGCCATCATGTTTTTAAAAAATGAGTGTCCACAGAGTTTTTGCCAGATTCTTCTCCATAGGATTAACCTTTTGGAACCGTGAAATTAGAATCATAATGTTTCATATAATATGCTTCTTGAACTTGAAAATGTGGTAAAGGAAAAAGAAAATCTAGGGGAGCAAAAAAGAAATTGCTACTCGAAGTGAGTGTTCAACAAAATAAATTTGAGAACCACTGGGTTAGGTAGAGGTGTACACTGACAATTAAATAATCTGGTATCTTTGGAATGTATGGGGGACAAACCTAGCCTTTTAATATTATTATAAGTGAGCCAAAAAAGTATTTAGATTTATTAATTACCTAACATATTAATAGTAAAAAATATTATCATGATAGGATATCATTTTTAGTAAGTATAATGAGTATAATGCAGAAATCAGTGATCAATATGGATGAAAGTATTTCACACTTTGAGCAGCATAATGAGATGTATGAGATGGCACTCTCAAATATACTCTTTCACTGATGCAGCAAAACTGTGTGAATATGGGCATAGATGAAATAATGCAGTCTGAATGAAATTACTAATTAAGTAAATATGTACTTTCTTTCAAGTAAGAGCCCACAGAAGGCTAAATACCATATAGACATTTTGTATTTAATTTATTGAACTTTCTTGTATAAAATTGCAAGCAAGCCCATGGCCCATGGTAAGTAGTGTACCTACCTATCGAGATTTAACGATTATAATCAGTTTTAACTATATAGAAAATATAAAAAAATTCAACTAAGAGCCCACAGAAAGGTAAATACGTGTTGACATCATTTTTTAAAGCGTCACAGACATTCGAAAACTAGCGAACGCGCCCAAGTATCGAGGTCCGAACCTCCACATAAACAAATGACTTTCACTTACTCGATCTTCCAGTTCTGGCGGGAAACGAGTCTGGAACTTCACCGCAGTGCCTTCAGAATAATCCCTCTGTATAAATATCTTTATACCTTGTTGTGTAGGGGTCTGTTGACTGCCAGGCGTATTCGGCCCAGAAGGTATACGATTGTTTGCCATCATTTAACAATTCACAAACTAAAGTCCGTCAACACAGAAATAATTCTAAAGGAATGCTTCGTGTTATGAATGTTTCATAGTTTTAGCATGATAATGCTGATAGAAATTAGAAATACGAGAATTCACGTTTCTCGACGTATTTTCGATAAAGTACAATGAATGACGTGCGTCAGTGTATGACATTCACTAACTGTCAGGCAGACATATTGTTGACATAGACTAGCTAGAGATGTTCGTTCGAAATCGTGAAAATATTACATTAATTGCATAAAACAAGATTTTTTATTATATATGTATAAATACTTTTAAAGTATATGGTATTCTGTTATTTTGGCTTAAAATTTGATTAATAATTAGACAATAATTTATGTACATCGTAGATATTTTATTGAAAACAAATAGTTCAGACAAAACGTAGGAGATGGCGCTTTGCTATTGCTTTCTGAGGCAGCCCACAGTAGCAGCCAGCCTGAGCGAGAGTAAATCAAAGAGTATCTACAAACTAATTTATAAAGCTGAAGAGTTCGTTTGTTTGTTTGTTTGTTTGCTTGAACGCGCTAATCTCAGGAACTACTGGTCCGATTTGAAAAATTCTTTCAATTTTAGATAGCCCATCTATTGAGGAAGGCTATAGGCTATATATCATCATGCTACGCGGACGAAGTCACGGGCAGAAGCTAGTAATAATATAGTTGTACTAGCCTCTGCCCGCGGCTTCGCTCTCTCTTCTTTGTATGAGTCTCTATATATTAGAGAGGAAACGGTGACCTATGGCATGCCCCAGGGAAGCATTTTAGGCCATACATTGATCCAAATGTATGTCAATGACCTTTGCAGGATGACACTTCCAAATTGTAAAATTTATGCTTACCTACCTATGCAGATGATAATATGGCAATTATAATTTAAAGACCAACTTGGGATGCGGTTAAATCAAAAAAGCAAAAATGGCATTGACAACTACTTATGAGCTGGTTTTGCCAAAATCAGCTTAGGTGCACTAAATTTGGATAAATAATTATGGTTATATTCCATTCGCAATCCAACGAAACACCATGCCACGGCAGAGTTTTGGAATAACCGCTCACTCCTGCCTGAAAATCAATCTTATTATTCACCTATACCTAGCGCTGAACCCTACCTCTTAAGATACCTACATAGAATTCTATATAATTGTGCCTAGAACCTAATTATTTGTGTTCTTGTTTTTATGAAATGAATTATTAATTTTATTACCTAGTTATTTTATTTAAGCACTTGGTGTCAACAGCAGCCTTTTCACCTTTAATAATATATACCTGGAAACAATATCACTTTTTTAGCGGGAACAAGTTGTAGGAGTACAGTATTACAGTAAATAATTAAATCAAGTTGACAAGAAATTATAATATTAATTGCATATCTTTTTGTGATTTTTCTGCATTTTTCATGCTAAGATTTTAAAGTTATTTTAGTGAAGGAAAAATTCGACTCGCAGGCAGGATTCGAACCTGCGTCTTCTGGCTGGGTACGCCAGACGCTCTGACCTCTAAGCCAACGCGAGTCCCACCTGCCACGTCGAAATTTGCCTTCACATTCTGGACTTATGTCTTAAAGGTGATGTCAGTATCATCTATTGAAAGGCAAGTTACTTTGCCTCTCAACCGACATGACTTACCTTACGGTTAGTTCTATGTCGTACGATGCTACCATACCTATTAACTATCTTTTTGTGGTTTTTCTGCATTTTTCATGCTAAGATTTTAAAGTTATTTTAGTGAAGGAAAAATTCGACTCGCAGGCAGGATTCGAACCTGCGTCTTCTGGCTGGGTACAGAAGCCAATTAATTGCATTATGAACAAACGACCTGTTTGAGATTTTTGTTTTCTATGTCATTCACTACATGATACAGAGGTACAATTCCGTCACTGAAGCAACACTCCAGGTGTGGGTTTATTTACAGCCCAGTACCATGGCTCTTTTGTCAACTGATTCCGCTGGTACCTACTGGGCCTGCATCTAATGTATAATATTTCAATTTGGTCAACTGATCCCGTTTCATAATTAATACATACACCGAGAAATGTGTTAAACATTATTATCGCCAAGACATTGGTAACCCTTAAGTCGCGGACATATTGCATTAAAGTCAAGTATCTACATTTGAAGGTCAAGTAGTCCCATTGTAAAAATACGAATACAATAATGACAGTTTAAGTTCCTTATCAGTGATAAGATACTTAGTTATCCTGATTGGATGAGTATTAATTTCAACCTGATACCTTTACGCGTTCCTGTGAAAAAGGATCTCGACAGACCGTCAGACAGACAGACGGACGAACGAACAACAAAGTGATCATAATTATAAGCATTAGGTACCTACTCTTGCAATATTGAGTTATGGAACCCTAAAATATAAAAAATCCGACTGCATTATGACTTAGGTTAAATTTTATATAAAAAACAAAATACCTACAGACTCATGGCCGCAAAAAAGCGAATGCAACAAACCGAAACATTCCTTTGTAGGTAGGATTCCATTTCAATTCCCGAAGGTAATGGTTGGTTTATATTTTGTGCTTCTAAGAACAAGGTACCTATGCACTTGTTAAGACAATGATTTTATGTGTTTTCCAACACTAAAAACATGATGCAATCAGAAATCTTAGTGACATTTCATTTCATTTAAATATTTCAAACATTAAGAGGCCGTCCTAAAAATTCACTCGATCGAGTTTAGGTAAATTCTATGTTTGTGTGCGCTTTTCACGCACACATGGCTGCAGATCGAGCGTACGAGCCTATAAACAATGTTGATCCTTTCATTATTAAATTAATTTTTAACCCCCGACGCAAAAACGACGGGGTGTTATAAGTTTGACGTGTCTGTCTGTGTGTGTGTGTGTGTCTGTCTGTGGCATCGTAGCTCCCGAATGGATGAACCGATTTTGATTTTGTTTTTTTGTTTGAAAGGTGAATAAGTGGGGAGTGTTCTTAGCTATGTTTGATGAAAATCGGCCCAAGATGGCCGCCGCCACAAGATGGCGGTTTACATATTTTTTCACAACTCCCACAATATTGGTATCAAATGAAAGGGCCTGACTAGTAGAATACTATACACTATGAAAAATTTCAAATCCAACATGGCGGCCTCCACGAAATGGTGAATTTATTAAATTTTTTCACTACTCCCTCAATAAAGGTATCAAATGAAAGGGCTTGACTAGTAGAATACTATACACTATGATATAAGATATCTAATAGCTATGAAATAATTGTACAAAAGTTGAATAACTAAACGAAGAAAATACCTAATTAAAACGCAAGAAAATAAAAGAAATTAATTGTGCCGGGGGTTTTTTTAAATTTTTAATTTATCTAGTTTTATTCTCGTTAGTTTTTTTTTGTATTTTGAATTTTGTTTTTAATTTAGTATATTTTTATACATACAATATTCAATAAACATCAAAACATAAAACTTTGAAGGCGGAAATTGGGGTTAAAAATTGTAATTTTTGTAGATACTGATTACTAATAAATACCTAGTGACGAGTTTAATGATTTATGGATTTTTACATTTTAAGGGTAGGAAACGGGGGTTGAAGCCTGAAGGTTAATGTACTTATTAGTATGGGTGAATAAGTAGTTTTTAAAGGTAGGTATTTGAAAATGAGATATGTAGCTACTCATTATAAAAAATGTGTTTCAGGGATTTTGAATTTTCAAACTTTTACTTTGGAGGGTTGATAGTTTTATCTTTTGCTAGGCACTTCAAAATCGTAATATTTTGTTAAATGTTTATCAAAACACATTTTGGTCACGACTGAAACCGCTCGGTTGTATGTACATCTGTGCTAATTGTGGTATGTAGTTTAACTTTGCTCCACTTCATCGTGAAAAGTGTGAGATGAGATGTCTGAAGAACTGGTATTTGTTTTTCATAATTTACCATGCACTTAGAATGTGCCCAATGAAGGACCAACATAAGACATTAATTTTGTACTACAGTAGTAATCACGGCGATAACTACAATATTCATACCTTTGAATGTATTAAAACCTTTGCTTATAAATAATTTATTGTAAGATGAGGTTGCTTTTGACTAATGAACATAGAGCTTTGTAATAGGTGCTATGATTGTATAATTTTGTTTGTAATGTATATCATGGCATATTTTAAATCTATACTAATATATAAGCTGAAGAGTTTGTTTGTTTGTTTACTTGAACGCGCTAATCTCAGGAACTACTGGTTCGATTTGAAAAAATATTTCATTGTTCGATAGCCCATTTATTGAGAAAGGCTATAGGCTATATATCCTCATATATCTCCTATATCTCCTCTACGCGGACGAAGTCGTGGGCAGAAGCTAGTAAAATATAAAGCGTTATAATAGCTACTAAATTACCAAGCATTGCGCTGTCTAAATTTGAATGCTTGAATTGCCGGCCAAAACATAATACCAGCTATAGGTATTATACTTAATGTCGCAATCATACGCAGTCGCAGTCGTAAGTACCTCGAACATAACATACCATCACGCCTGTATTCCCTGAAGGGTTAGGCAGAGGCGTACACTAATGTACACCCACAGTTCACCGATATGTTAAGGTCCCATGTAATAGGGGGCGAGCCTATTGCCATTATCCGGGCACAAATTTCAAATTCCGAGCTCCTACTGAGAATTTACTACGCCTGTTTTTATTAATAAATATTTTTTTTATGTATTTTATGTTATGCCAATGTATAAAATAAAAATCTATCTACTTACTGATCTAATACTAAATAGGATAATTGCATTAGTAATTTTCCACTTGACTGTACCATGCGCACGAAGGCGGGTGCAATAACCTCTGCCCGGCCAAAAAGATTGGGAACTACTGTACTGTACGTTTCCAAAGGAACTACATCCCAAGTACAATCAGGCTTTAGGATGTTCTTCAAAAAAGAAGTGACTTTTCAATAGATATTACTGACGTCACCTTTAAGACGTAAATTCAGAATGTGAATGCAAATTTAGACCTGGCAGGTGGGACTCGCGGCGGCTTAGTGATCATAGCATCTGATTTATCTAACCAGAAGACGCAGGTTCAAATTTTGATCGCAGTCGAGTTTTTCCATCACTAAAATAACTTTATAATAATATCTAAGAATGTGCAAAAAAATCACAAATAGTTAACAGTTCATATTTAATCAGCCCCTGAGAATCCTTGAAATTGACACCCATATCAATTTATTTAGAAAAGCATTTTCGTAATCAGCCCCTGAAAATCCTTGACATTGACAGCTGTATCAATTTATTTAGAACAACAATGTCCGCTATCTTGGATTTAAAATTAATGTCATTTTCGTAATCAGCCCCCAAAATTCTTTGAAATTGACACCCATATCAATTTATTTAGAAAAGCAATGTCCGCCATGTTGGATTTCAATGTTAATATAATTTTCGTAATCAGCCCCTGAAAATACTTGAAATTGATACCCATATCAATTTATTTAGAAAAGCAAAGTCCGCCATCTTGGATTTCAAAATTCCTGTCATTCTCGTAATCAGCCCCTGAAAATCCTTGACATTGACACCCGTATCAATTTATTAAGGAAAACAATGACCACCATCTCGGATTTAAAAATTAATGTCATTTTCGTAATCTGCCCCCGAAATTCCTTGAAATTGACACCCATATCAATTTATTTAGAAAAGCAATGTCCGCCATGTTGGATTTCAATAATTTTCATAATCAGCCCCTGAAAATCCTTGAAATTGATACCCATATCAATTTATATAGAAAAGCAATGTCCGCCATCTTGGATTTCAAAATTAATATAATTTTCGTAATCAGCCCCTGAAAATCTTTGAAATTGACACCCATATTAATTTATTTAGAAAAGTAATGTCCGCCATCTTGGATTTCAAAAATAAACATTTTCGTAATCAGCACAATGAGAAACTTGTACTACCCATACTTCCTACAAAAAATACCAGACCATATTATATTATAGGGCTTTTCTAGAAATTAGAAGTTATAAAATAATCAACGTATCAAGTTGTGTTAATCGCAGTATAATTTGGGAAAATATTTACGTCAAACAAGCGCACGCCTGTGACACAAAGCGATACGTCCTCTCGCTGGGAGGGCCCAAACGTGACTGGCGCGAGCGGCTTTGCGCGCTCGATATTATAGCACAATTATAGGTCTTTTCATCTTTGATTTACTAAATCAAAATATATTTTTTTTTTAAAGTAATTTTTGATCCTATTAGAGGGATAACTGAAGATTATTAAGTAATTTAAAAAATAATCAAAATGTCTTTCTAAAAAATAGAAAAAAATACATATTTGTCTGCAATTTTCACGAAAAATTACGTTACGTAAATATTTTTTTCCTGCTATATTTTGTATGAAAATTGAAAAAAGTGCTTCCGCTTGTGCCAAGTAGAGCATATACTGGGTTTTATAGTATTTTTTAATATTCAGTAATACTAATATTTTCTTGTAAACCGATCATCAAACTTCACTCGAAACGCGTTTTTTGGGAAAAGGAGTTGTCAATAAAAGGGATTTACAATTATTAAAGAAGTAAATTGAAAAATCCATTTCCGCTTGTGCCAGGTTTAAGAACAGTTCTTTTCAAATAATTAATAACTTTATATAAATTCTTTGTAAATTCCTCACAATCGGTCAACAAAATTCACTAAAATGCGTCAATTTTTAGGACGGCCCCTTAAAACACACATATTCATAAATCATCATAATTATGTATAATCTAACATTTGTCGTTATATATACCCCGTGTGGGGATGGATTAGAATATTATTCCTCACTGCCTTTCAGATAGGCATCTCGCAGAAGCCGAGAAAATATCCTACTTGCACGATGGTAGGAACTCTTTAGGCCGGCCATTGGCTGGTGACATCCCTTACGTCGGGGCCTGTCGTGAAGCACCTTCGTGTTTCGACTTTTGAGCGTAAGAGCCAGCTTGTTGTGAGTACTTTCTGGTCAAATTGTATGTACCTAATTAAAAAGTGCTTCTATGAATTATAATGTTCATGTGACACAACAGTAGGTAAGTACTAACTGTAAAAGAAATCCCATCAAAAACATTCTGTAAAAAACTAGCCAAGTCTCGATGGAACTGCTTGTTTATCTTTAAAAAGTAACGAAATCTAGACAAAGTCATGCCAAGTCTAAGGTTCCTTACTGCGATTTCTTTATTATTTATAGTTAATGTTGTGTGACTTGGCCGTTGACTTGCAGCTCTCTAAGTTTATGGGAAGTACTCGTTCTATTTTGATGATCATGAGTGAGTGAGTGTCATAAATGCGAAACTTTGCTTACGCTTAACTTCGGAACTAAATGACCTACAGACTTGAAATTTTGGATTTTAAGTATGTGATTATAGCTTACTGAATGACGAAAATTTCTGCGTGCTGGTCTTATCCAGAGGTTCTCAAAAAGGGGCCTGAAAATGCGGCGAAATGGTTCAAATAAAGGATAGTACGGCAGTGTTTGCTTCGCGCTCGACTTGGCGGGGACACTGCCGTGCCCCTAGATTGATTACCATGAGTGTTAACGAGAGTAGTCTCTAATTATTACATGTGTACCTATTCACACTAGTCTGTCTAGCGTGAAAAACCAGTTCCTAATTCTCTTCCCCTAAAATGTGGCACGTGCTCAGCCGAATAATGAAACAACAATAAACTGAATGATTTATTTCAATTTTAGTGACCACATTCGGAATAAAACGATAATGTTATCACATTATTGCTTAGCAGTAGAATATCTGTCGGTGGCTGGATTTAATTACAGGTAGGTAGGTACAAACAGCATTCTCCATACACGTCATAGGATTAATATTATCATAACGTTATTATTGTCTAGGTATATAAAAAGTAGAAAAACTTAAAATTGTAAATTTTGAAAAAACCATGACGAATATAATTGTAAAAGAATTAAATACATTTTTCGAAAACACCGACTAAATACACATATTCAATTACCTACAAGAAAATCCGGTGGGGGCTGTATTTAGTTCTACTAGACACATCATAGCCTTTCTATTAAGATTCAGAACAGAAATGGGAATAGCAGCCCCATTTATTTTTAAGCGGCGGTAGCCTAATGGCTAAGGCGTCGGACTTGCGATCATGTGGTTGCTGGTTCGAAACACACCCATTACACTACCGACGTGAACCCACTCGTAACACAAGCATTTTAGCTTAGCACAAGGGGTTAACAAGAATACTAGTGATGTGCGATCCACATTAAGTAGTGCTAGCTAGTAAGCTTTTTTTAAAGAAAAAAAAAAATTTTAGTACAGAATATCCTCATGGATCGTCCGCCACAAGGTTTGTCGGACTTGTGCCGACTAAAAACCGTACTTGCCTTCTCTTGCCCTATAGCCACGGTCATGGGATCCGTAACATGCACCACAACCGTGACAAGCTATGGTCCAGCATGGACTGTACCCCTTCAGAAGAGTAAATAGCAGCCCCAACGGATTTTCTAATAAGTAAATGAATATGTGAAGGTAGTCATTTAGTCGGGAGTTTCGAAAAAGTTATTTTATCCTTTTACAATTACATTCACCGTGGGTTTTATAAAAAATTTCAAAGACGAGGTCTGACGTCATACATGTCTGCCAGTCTTGCTCGTATCTGAAATGTTACGTACTACTTAGTCCCGATTAGTACGTGCCATCCTAATCTGTGGTACCATCCACAGACAATTCATTGTCTGTAACAAGTCGTCATCGCAACGTTAAAACTGAAAAACAAAAGATCACAATTTTCAGGTCGACTGAAATATATTAAGATTTCTCGTCAACAATAGAAAGTTTATTATTTACACCTGGTCTCGCCAAAAGTACCAGTTGATGTTGATTCTACAAATCCTATCCTTTTTCAGAGAACTACACACTACGTGCAGGCAATGACTGTTTTATAATATTGTACGGAATACACCGTAACTCATCGTGGGGTCCCGACGCTGAACAGTACAAGCCGGAGCGATGTCTGGATCCTGCTTCATTACCAGCAAACCCTAATACCTTCGCCGCTTTTGGTTTAGGAAAACGATCTTGCATAGGTTTGTTAATATTGATAACTAATGATATTAGTAGTATCTATAGCTTTACTCTAAAAGCAGTACAAATATTATGACACTAGCTTCTGCCCGCTACGTCGTCCGCGTAGCGTGATAGCCCATTAAATGAGGAAGGCTATAAGCTATATATCGTCACGCTGCGCGGACAAAGTCGCGGGCAAAAGTTAGTTATTACATAATTCGGATTCATTATTTTTCTTTTTAAATTAGTTTCCTCAACTTATTTAAGTCAGTGGGTGTATGCCAAATCTATATACTAATATATAAAGCTGAAGAGTTTGTTTGTTTGTTTGCTTGAACGCGCTAATCTCAGGAACTACAAGTCCGATTTGATAAATTCTTTCAGTATTAGATAGCCCATTTATTGAGGAAGGCTATAGGCTATATATCATCACGCTAAGACTAAGTAACTATTCCACGCGGACGAAGTCACGGGCGGAAGCTAGTCTAATATCAATTTATCGTGGTCGATCAATTTATATTCGATTTGGCGTATAATCGAAGGTCTAAAAGTAAAGATCGTATACTCAATACATCGAGTGTTTAAAATATCGAATGTTTATATTATTGGATTCGGCATAATTCTTTGTGATTTGGAGTAACTGTTCCCCTTGGAGCGGTGTTTACCGGGTTTGAGAATCCCAATAATGGTGGCTTCTTTCCACGTTTGAAGAAATATTTAATTATTTAAATACTGCATTGAAGATGACAGTCATCAGCATTATGAATGGGGTGGTTTGAAACGATATACGTAATGTGAAAAAATTCGTATAAAGTAGACTTATTCTTTTTAAATATCAAATTTTTATGTTACGTATACCCACTTGCTGGACAATTCATCAGATTGCATGGGTTTTAGTAGCATGGGATAACTATCATCATATCACCATCTGGCTGGCCAGCCTTCTTACATGCAACCTGCTCACATGAGCAACATGAATAGACCTCAGGAAAAATAAATATAATTTTCACACAACAAGCAGACACGGGATGGCTTGCTGTGCGGGGTGCGTGAGCTGATGCCGATCTTGGACTTGTGTCTTTATCAGACGGCTGACTACACCAAGCTGCAGTGCAAATTGGAAATTACCCTGAAACCCGTGACGGGACACGAGATCACGTTACAGCGAAGATGTTGAAAACAAAAAGAGTTTTTGCAATAAATCTTAAGAAAACATTGCATTTTTTTGTACTTATTTCCTATTTGTATGATCTCCAGGTAGTTGTTCTCGCCCTATGTGTTTGTGTACACATAGAGCCAGAAAAAAAACATAAAAAAAATCCAAGTTGGGAATGATGTGTGTGTTTGAATTGGACTTCAGAATTTCCATATATCAAACATTAGCTTCCGCCCGCGGCTTCGCGCGCCTGAAGTTCGGTCTGTCACACAGTCTTTATCAACGAGCCATACCACTTCCCAATCAGTATTCAAATAACTATCTTGTTGTATTTTTTTTTTGCATTTGCTATGCTCCGAATACAAAGTATTTTAGTGAAGGAAAAATTAAACTGCGAGCAGGATTTGAACCTACGTTTTTTGTCTTTTTGTGATTTTTTTGCATTTTTCATGCTAAGATTATAAAGTTATTTTAGTTAAGGAAAAATTCGACTCGCAGGCAGGATTCCAACCTGCGTCTTCTAGTTTGATACACCAGACGCTATGGCCACTAAGCCACCGCGAGTCCCGCCTGCCATGTCAGGTGTCAAGGTGAAGTCAGTAACATCTATTGACAAGCAAAATGAAGGCGGGATTCCAAAATCCAAAATCCTCGCTCTAAGCGGCCGGCCTGCGCGCGTGGTATGAATAAATAAATTGCTTCGTTGAGTTATTTAAAACTATGATAGCTCCTAAGATATTCTTTAAAATGAAATTATGTCAAGCGCGATTACATTCAAAATTAAATACTTTGTGATGAATTTTTGAATTTGAATTTTTGAATTTGTGAAACGTACCTATTTATTTGGATAAGGAGTAATATAGTGTATATATAGTATAGATTTGTTTGATTCGCTTACAATCCTTGGGTATCCTGATAAGGAAAGGAATGATAACTACTTACTACTACTACTAACTGCCTCACTAGCCAAGTGGTCCTGAGCGCGACTGCTACGCTAGAGGTCCTGGGTTCGATTTCCAGGTCTAGCAAAGTGTTATTGGTTTTTTCTATGAAATTCCCAGTAGTAGCTCGGAGTTAGGAATTTGTGCCCGGTTAATGGCAATAGGCTCGCTCCTATTACATGGGACCTAAAAATACCGGCGAACTGTGGGTGTAACAAAAACGAAAAATGGAGACAGAAGTTCACTTTTCCGATACACTTACCTACTAAAACATTTTTCTTGGGACAACAATTGTTCCGTGATTACTGATGGCAGGAAAATTCTTTTTTTTTTTCGTGTGAAAATCCTCATGGATGCCCACAGTCTATCGGAAGGAAAGGTGGGGGGTTATGTCGGACTTCTACCGATTAAAAACACACGGCCATCTATAGCACATTGTGGAGGGGGCTCCGATATCTCTAATGAACGCACCGGTGCCCCTCCTGTGCTTTGCCTTTGGCACCTCCCAGAGATGCAGCTTTATTAAGTTGTCATCCCCCGGGATACGAACGCCTGCAGTTGTTCTAAGCGTCCGCATCCCAAAAAGTATCCTCTGCTGATGGTAAGCAAATAGCAGGGATTCGGCGTTTGCCCCTAACTGGGCTGGGCACCGAGGCGATTACCTCTCCGGCGCCTTCGCCTCCTGGTGGGATCGGCCCTCTCTCGATCCCGCTCTGCTGTCTCTTTCTGGAGCATGACACACTTACCTAGATCCACTAGCTAGATCGTCATCATGAAACGCGCCATCTAAAAACCTATTCACAGAAATAAATTAACATTAATCATTTAGCCTCAGCTATAAAATGAAATTAGAAATGAAACCCAGGACGCATGCGTTTAATTGATATTATGTTGTTGGCGTCAAACTATCGCCTGGTTAGCATTCAGTGAGCGATTCAAGCGAAATCGGCCTAAATAGTTGGCGAAGTGTCGAACCACTAATCATTGGTTTTAAATATGATTACTTTGTATTACAATGGAAATGTTTTAAAGTAAGTAAATGTGGTTTGTGCTTATTTATAATATTTTTTTAATATCGTGGTATCACTGCATGGTATCACCGGTAAACTGGCGTGAAACAACACTTAGGTACGTTGTGTTTCGCCGAGTGAGTGAGGATACCGGAGGCCCAAGCCCTTTTGAAAGGCGGGCAAAGCACTGGCTCTCGCTGATGTTGTGGTGATCCGTTTCCTCATTTGCCCCCTCACTATCCCATGAAAAAGAAATTTATACCATACCAGTAACTAGTACAGATACTTAAGTAAGTATTCAATTAGATATTAATTCAAAGATCTTTTTAATTTTTCTTTATGTAGTTTTATATTAGGTATGACACGATATCTGTACAATAAACGATTTTTTTTATAAAAAAACCTTTTGGACAAGCCGCTTTTAACATTTTTAAAACATTTTCTGTATTTTTTCATTCTCTCCCCAATTAAAAATACCATTAAATAGCGAGTGGATTGTTGCTTAGAACAGTCTAAGCAACAATCCACTCGCTCGTCTATATAAATCAATATAATGACCCATCTATATGCAGACGCCGCGTCGTCCGCATGTCCTTACTAACTATCAATGAAAGTGTGTGCACCTATTTCATGCTCCATTTCATGGTCGAGATATATTAGTAGTTCCAAATTCATTAAATAACATCAGGTTACGGTTAAGGAATGTGGAATTCGACCTTGCATTTTCCGCAAAGAAACTGTTTAACATAAATACATACCATCACGCCTGTATTCCTCGAAGGGTTATGCAGAGGCGTATTAATGTACAGCCACAGTTTGCCGGTACGTTTAGGTCCCATGTAATAGGGGGCGAGCCTATGCTCGCCCCCTATTACATGGGACCTAAACGTACCGGCAAATTAGTTAGTGAAAGCCTAATTAGTTAATGGCAATAGTGCCAATAACTAATTAGGCTGATGCTGATGTGAAATAAGATTGCCGGTGGTGTCTTTTATGATAGGCTAGATACTTAGACACAAATTACGAACCCGGAATTGAACTTAAAGAAGCAGCAATCTATCATTTCATGAACGCCGAATTTGTCGAGCTTAACGTCATTTTAAATAATATCACTGGTGATATAAAATTTATTATCATTATAACAAACAATATAGCAGTCAAGTTTATCATCTTATTTACCTTCCCATCTAAGCAAAATAAGATACGAAATAACTGTATAGTGTATGAAGGATAGACCTTGTTGACAAACACCTACAAACATACATACCTGCTTGCTAATGTCCTACTCAAAGCTTGATTTATTTATAGTTTCAAGTTAAAGGCCTCTGAACGTCTATGACCTCCTAGTACTTGGAGTTTGTCATGGTTTATGAACTTGAGGATATTTTAAGCCTCATTTGGATTGGCGCGAAGTCCTGGATTCGATTTCCAAGGTCGAGCAAAAATTTATTAGATTTTTCATAAAATTCTCAATCTCTATTATTATAAAAGTGTAAAAAAGCTTGTAAAACACGTGGGTTATGGTATATAAACGTTTCCGAATCCGGAAATGTGATTTTTAAAATTCTTGTCTGTTTGTCTGTTTGTTACGGGTCTTGTCTGTTTGTAAGCAAAAACTATTGAATAGATTTTAATTTTATTATCACTGTTAGAAACTATATGCTCCAACTTAAAAACTGGTGAACTTCTTAACTCAATTAATTAAATGAATCCTGAGATACAGCTTTACCTCCCTGATGTATAATAAAATAAATAAATCTTTATTTTCAGACCAGAGATCCATAATTTTAGTGAATAAACTAATTGGCACTTACTAACTAAAACACATTTAATAATACATTTAATTCACTCATATCACATATTTCAATAACGGTCTGTGTGCCGTCATCCAGTGACATATTATTTGTCCATCCAACCGTCCGGCCACAGTAGCCACGAGGCTGTTGGGGCTGTCGCGCACCCGACGCATCAGTGATGCGATTCGCAGACGCAGCAGTGATCCGAAATCCGGTACGCGCGCGTCCGCGAACATACCCGACGCACTACAGAAGCGCGGCAGCCCCAGCCATATAGAGGCCCATACAAAGAAGAGGTCATCAATGTTGGTTTTTTATTTTTACTCCTGTTATAGCTTCACGTGAGCGAAGCCGCGGGCAGAAGGAAGCTAGTTTTTCATAAAATTCTCAAATCAGCAATGTGGGTCGAAAGTTACTAGTATTCTTGTTAACCCCTCGTGCTAAACTAATTGCTTGTGTTACGAGTGGGTTCACGGCGGTAATGCAAAGGGTGGGTTTCGAACCAGCAACGTGATCGCAAGTAATAATGTATGGCTAAATTCCAACATAAAAACAAATCCCTCGCTCATAAAACAAAGGCCTCAAATAAATGAAAATCAGTGACACTCAAACTGACGTAACACTGATCCAAAAATCAGCTGTCCATATTTTCATGTCCGCAACACCGGATGGTAACGCACGGTCCGAACATCGAATCGATGGTCAACTCACGTAGGCATGCATCCGTTTTACACTAACATCTTTCACTTAAACATATGACCAGAATGAAGAATAATTTGAAACGTGGCCTGTTACGTAAGCAAATAGTATCAGTTCATCTGTCACTTCACTTTCTTTTATGACCATTCAGGGATTCATAGTATTTGTTGTTTACATTTTGTTTAATGAATGAACATTCTTAACATCTGCAGTCACTTGAATATTGTAACATATTTATTTTAAAAGAGTGTCCTTGGAGTTTCTTGCCGAATTCTTCTCCATAGGTTGATCCTATGGAGAAGAATTCGGCAAGAAACTCCAAGGACACTTTTGGAACCGTGCAACTACAGTCATAACGTTTCATAAGCGCTTGTAATAGCTTATTTGAAATAAAAACATTTCAACTTTGAACCTTGTTCCCTGCTTGGTAAATAGACATCTTTAAAAATTAATAAGCCGCGTCGAAAAATACATAACATTATCTTCACGTTCGTATTCCTCGAAGAATTAGTTAGAGATGTACTAAATTTAGTTTCAAAAGAGCGAGCCTATTGAAATGAAACTACTTTTTACGGATTTTATCCGCGGTATATTGATATTATTTACTTCCCCACGTTTCGGATCCTTTACAGCATCCATGGTCACGGGCAGACTGAGGTGTTGGACGTCTTGATGTTAAAATTACTAACAGCTACCTTACATTTTTGTTAATTATTAGCGATCCGATTTATTAACAAAAATGTAAGGTTTCAGTTGTGCACTGGGGCAACAAATAGGGGTGGTTTTTGAGTGTTCTAGTTCTCATCTCACATACCATCACACCTGTATTCCCCGAAGGGTTAGGCAGACGCGTACTAATGTACACCCACAGTTCGCCGGTATGTTTAGGTCCCATGTAATAGGGGGCCGGCCGGCCGGCCGCTGTAATATTAACCGGGCACTAATTCCTAACTCCGAGCTGCTACTGGGAATTTCATAGAAAAACCCAATAACACTGCTCGACCCACGACCTCTAGCGTAGCAGTCGCGCTCAGGACCACTTGGCTAATGAGGCAGTCTCATAGTTCTCATCTCAATAACTCGTATTCTTCCCAAAACTGAGATCGAAAAATCAAGTTAAAAAATTTGTTTTACCTAGCTCGAAAACGCCTAACTGATGACCTCTGCGAAGTAACACCGACAAACACTAAGAATCGTTCAGACATAGTAGAACAATTATGTATATGTGGGGTCAATTTCTGAAACAGCCTTTTGAGTATAGCGATATAGAATTTGAGTAGACCGCTCCCAACTAACGGTACTTACTCTTCAGGCATCGTGAAGCTTGCATTACCTACCTCCTCCTGAAAAGTTTATCCAGGTTAAAAGTAGTGCACCTAGGCACCGGACGATTTATAAGAAATCGTCTCATTATGTGCATTTCTATGTAAGTAACTGCATGGCATGCAAAGTTGGCGATATTACTTTTAATGGCGACGACTATTAGAATACTGAATCGTGCCAAAAGTTTTTGTTTTGTTCATTGGATTTTATGCCACAAACTAATTTTATTTATTGTTTGTTTGACATACAAAATATTTTAATAAATTGCATTGGTCTACCTGTTATACTTACTACACTAAATTAAGTACGCATGAGTTAAGCTCGGATTAAAAAAGTTTTTATTCGAATTATTTGACGTTTTCATTCTAATTTATTACTTAATGATCCTTATGGCATAGGCATTGAAGTTTCTTTCGATTTCCCTTGGCTAATTCCAAGTCCAAGGGACCAGCACTGAGGCAACAAAGTGATAGTTTTCCAATACAGTACAGCCCCACACACACATACAATTAAAATGTACCGCGAGGCTTACAAACGCAAGTATCGCCGAAGATAGTACCATTGCGCATTCTGATAACACGTCACGTATTAATGCTCGTATATAAACCAAGCCCAGGAGTACCCTGGCATACATTGTGATCGTTCATCGGACGGCAGTAAGTCGTCTGCCGTCAAATAATTAAATAATAATAATAAGTGAAAAGTGCAAAATGGCTAAACTATTAGTGCTTCTAACCCTCGCGGCAGTTGCCAGTGCAAACTCATATACCGCCTCCAGATTAGTAAAAAACATTTATAACGAATGTTTGAGCCAATATTCGGTGGAATGTGTGAAACCGAGGACCCTGCAGTGGATTTCACAAGTGGCCAGCGATGACGAGATCAAGATCACGGACGACCTTTCCATTGTCAAGACTGGGACCTTGGAGGATGACATGAGTGTCGACCCTAGGATGGCCAAGGACCCTATTTACCAGATTGTTGACAAAGTAGACAGTTTCATCCAGACACATACACTCAAAGTGAAAGTTCCTGAAGAAATCACGAACAGTGCTGCGTCAGAATATGTGCCAAGGTCTCTACTCACCGACCTACCTTCAGAATTGGAGATGCCCTTGGATGGTGAAGAAGACAGCCACGTGTTTGAGGGCAGGAAGAAGAAGATCAAGCTCCCCAAGCCTTTGAGAATCAAGAGCAGTTAGTGGATTATAACTTAATTTACTTCTGAAGTATCGTAACTCTGGTGTTAATCGAGTTTTATTTTTTCAGAGCACGGTTTCATCAAGAAGGTTTTGCTGCCCTTCCTCCTCGGTTTGAAGTTCAAGGCGTCAGTTCTGGTACCGCTGGCTCTTGCCCTCATCGCCCTTAAGACCTGGAAGGCTTTGACCCTGGGTCTTATCTCCCTTGTTCTATCTGGTACGACATTTTATACAATAACGTCTAAGAAACTCGAAATATTAACAAAAACATTATGCTAAGGGCCACTTGGAGCAACTTCTTAAATATGTTTATTTTAACACCAATTTACTATGAAAAAATGTGTTTATAAACATTTATGAAGTTGATGCAAGTGGCCGTAAAAGTCTAGTTAATTTTCACTTACATACTTAGTAGTATTTGCGAACCACTAAGTTATAGTTACTCAAAAAATTTGATTAGCCATTGAACGCGAAAGATCCTGTAATGAAAAAACTTACATGGCTTCCTTAATTGTGTAATTTAAGTCTCAAACACAAAAAAATACAAATATATAATATTTATTTACCAACAGGTGCCATGGTTATCTTCAAATTCACGAAACCCAAGGTCGTGAACTACGAAGTCATCCACTACCCACAGCACCACGTTGAACATCACGTAGATCACCACGCCCCAGCCTGGGACGCCCACGGACCGTACCAGGCGAGGAGCTTCGAAGACGCTCATGAAATGGCATACTCCGCACAAATATAAGCAAAATGAAACAAATAGCTTTAAAACTACGGACCTCTGACTAAATTATTAATTAATTATTTATTTATTTATTGTTGTAAATAAAATTCTGTATAAAGTAAGTTTCACATTCGATCATGAGTTGTTTATTTCCCCGAGAAAGTTTTATAAAACGATCACGTCCGGCATTGCGTCGAATTTCTGATTCATTACTCCTTCATCCTGAATATAATTACGGACTTCTACTAACGGGCCGATATTATCAAGAGACTTCAAAATGTCTTTCTTATGTTTTAATGACGCCTCGTTCTGATTTGACACCCGTGAATTGATTATGGTTTTGACTGGTAGGAGCTTAGTAACAGGAATCTCATCAGCGATTTCATTGCTGCCTAAATGTTGAAACATCTCACTGAAATTTTCTATATTATCATTGATGGTTCTTTTTAATTGTTCCTTTGATAAGTTGTTAAGTATAATGTCGACTCCGAAATTTTCTACGTCAACGTCATCAATATCGTAATCAGGTTTCTTAAATGCTTTGACTGTTTTCTTGCTCGGGACATGTAATATCCTTTCTATTTCATTTAAATTTATTTTCGCTTCTTCTTTAACACTTTCATTTGAATCTAAATTCAAGACGATGCGGTGTTTATCGCCGTGGCCGAGTAGCACGTGGTCAGAAAATTCTTTGTACACCTGGGAGCCTCTTAAAGGATTTAATTTGTATAATCCGAGGAGAACGTTGAAGACATCTCCGTTAGCGTCGCTTTTCCTACTTTTGTGTCTGGATGCGGAGTAGCTGTGCGTGTTATTTATAATCTAAAAAGAAAAATAATATAAACATATATTTAGTTATATCGTTTGCAAATACTTCAAATCCTTTTTTCTTGTTTCTTTTGCGTATCTACTCTTTCGGTAAGCAATAAGGCGCTTTAAATCCCTAACAATACCTTACATTGTGACGTGTAAATAGACAGGAAATGTAATCGGGAACACGGACCCTAAAAAAAATGAAATTCGTACGCCTGCAAAACTTTTATAATAATATGTGTAACACGGATGACTGTTGAATACATAATTAGAGAAAAACAGAATGCGTAGGCCACTTAGCATTCTATGTATGCACTTGATATTCAAAGAGGGAAAAGTGTCACCGACTGCCAACTATTGGCACGGTGACTGACACCTGATTAGTCCTGTTTAAGTCTAAAACCAAATATATGGGATTCAAAAAAAATTGGGAATCATTGCAGCTCAGAAGGTACAAATTTATTATTATCTGAAATGTGAGTTGGTCTTGATAATGATCACAGTGCAATTAATTTAGAAGTTTCACGAGAGACATAGTGTGATGGGTTGGATAAAATATTGGGTGATAATATGATATGGTTCGCTTTAGCAAATACTTTGAAGTTATTAGGAAGTCTATATAGCTCAGTGGGAGAAAATTGGTTATAAAAATAAGAAACAAAGTTGTGGTAGTATATGGGGCTCAATCAAAAATCCGAATGGAGCCAAATATAGTAACGATTGAAATGTTTAAGCTTTTAAATTGCAAAGAAGAAATTATGAAGGACTCCCAAATGATCTGTCAGTAAAAAGAAAGCACTGTTCGAGTCAGCTAGTATGGCCTGGTGGAATAATTATGGTTCTTTTTACCAAACTGATCGATAAATAAGTACATGAAGTTAGAGCCACTTGCAACAACTTCTTAAATATATTTAAGTTGTATTTAAACCCATTTTCTTTTGTAATTTTGTGTTTAAATACAAATTTAAACATATTTAAGAAGTTGGCGCAAGTGGCCCTTAGTCACGATTTTAAAAGTTACATTACGAAATTAGTGGAATTTATGGAATTTTGCCTATCTTCCCAAGGGGTTAGATTGCTGCATAGTAACGAACTCATAAGTCCACCTATATATATTTAAATTTTATTTAGTAGTAACTGCCTCATTAGCTAAGTGATCCTGAGTGCGACTGCTGCGCTCGAGGTACTGGGTTTGATTCCCAGGTAGAGCAAAGTGTTATTGGGTTTTTCTATGAATTCCCAGTAGCAGCTCGGAGTTAGGAATTTGTGCTCGGTTAATGGCAATAGGCTCACCCCCTATTACATGGGACCTAAACATACCGGCGAACTGTGGGTGTACATTAGTACGCCTCTGCCTAACCCTTCGGGGAATACAGGCGTGATGGTATGTTATGTATGTTATTTAGTAGTAACTGCCTCATTAGCCAAGTGGCCCTGAGTGCGACTGCTGCGCTAGAGGTGCTGGGTTTGATTCCCAGGTCGAGCAAAGTGTTATTGGGTTTTTCTATGAATTCCCAGTAGCAGCTCGGAGTTATGAATTTGTGCCCGGTTAATGGCAATAGGCTCACCCCCTATTACGTGGGACCAACATACCGAAGAACTGTGGGTGTACATTAGTATGCCTCTGCCTAACCCTTCGGGGAATACAGGCGTGAAGGTATGTTATATTATGTTAATTAATAGCTATAGGCGAGCTTACCGCTGTTAATTGGGTACAAATTCAAACCGGGTTGCTACTGATTTTTTTATAAATTACCCCAATAACACTTGAATTGATCTAGGAATCGCTTCCAGCGATTGATGAATTCAATCTACTGGACCATTGAGACATACCATCACGCATGTAGTCCCCGAAGGGTTAAGCAGAGGTGCACTTATTAATGTACACCCACAGTTGGCCGGTATAGTCTGGTCCCATGTGTAATCATATCCCATTAACTGGGCACATATCCAAACTTCGAGCTGCTACTGAGAATTTCATAGAAAACCCCCATAATACATTTCTTGACCTGAGGGTACGAAACCTAAGACTGCTAGCGTAGCGTTCGCACTTCAGACCAATAGATCATCCTGTGGTGGGCCTGAGCCCGACTTCTACGCTAGAGGTCCTGGGTTCGATTCCCAGGTCGAGCAAAGTGTTATTGAGTTTTTCTATGAATTCCCAGTAGCAGCTTGGAGTAATGATTTTATACCCGGTTAATGGCAATAGGCTCGCCCCCTATTACATGCGACCTAAACATACCGGCGAACTGTGGGTGTACATTAGTACGCCTCTGCATAACCGTTCGAGGAATATAGGCGTGATGGTATGTTATGTGTTAAGCACGTTTAGACTGCCATGTCGTAGTTCTCGAGTTCGAACCCAAGGCACACACCTCTGACTTTTCGTAATCACGTGCGTATTAATAATTAATTATCACTCTCTTAAAACGGTGAAGGAAAACATCGTGAGGAAACCTGCATGCCTGAGGGGTTTTCTTGACGGCGTGTGAAGTCCGCAAACCCGCATTAGGCAAGCGTGGTGGACTATAGCCTAATCCCTCTCATTTTTGAGTGGAGACCCGTGCCCAGCAGTGGGACAGCATATGGGTTGATTACCAATTACTTAAATTAATTAAAATTTCTTACCACGCCAATGGTAACGGCTACCGCAAGCGCCAAACGGTAATACATTATCAACAAATTGTTTAGTCGAGGTAACTTCACTGCTGACATAATCGTCTCTAACAAAGAGTTGTTGATTAAGGATATTTAGAAAATATGTAAGTTTAGGAGGTTACAGCGCTAGCAGATTGGAAACAATTAGCAGTTGATTACCTATTGCGATATTTTTTCGTGTAGCGTTAATAACGCGGTATATTGTAGAGTTGACAATAACATACATACATAACATAAAGTCACGCCTCTTTCCCGTAGGGGTAGGCAGAGACCACAGACTTCCACTTGCTACGATTCTGACATACCTCTTTAGCTTCATCCACACTCATCAATCTTTTCATACATGAACGTCGGTTTAGGGTACTCTTGACCGAGCCATTTTTCAGAAGTTCCTCAATCTGATTTCGGAACGTTCGCCTAGAACTTCCTCTTCCTACATTCCCATTCACTTGACTCTCGTATATCTGTTTAGTCAGTCTCCTGAGACTGTCAGTCTCCAGTTGAGAATAAAAGTCTGCTATACCGTAACATAAAGCAGCCTAGTGATATAAATGAACCCTTCAACATCCTCCTTCTTCAAGATTCATTTTTTTATAGTATACAGGGGCAAACGAGCTGACGGATCACCTGATGATAGGCGATTACCACCGCCCATGGACACCCGCAACACCAGAGTCACAAGTGTGTTGATCGCATTTTAAGAGGGTTTGGGCCTCCGGTACAACTCACTCAGCGAAACAACGTTTAACTAAAATGAAATGAAATGATATTTATTTCTGTAAGTAGATCATTAGAGACAAGTTTTACAAGACTTTTACAAGTCAATGTTTTTTTTTTTATAGTAAGTTTTTTTTTTCTAAAAAAAGCTTACTAGCAATGCGGGTCGCACATTACTAGTATTCTTGTTAACCCCTCGTGCTAAGCTAGATTGCTTGTGTTACGAGTGGGTTCACGTCGGTAGTGCAATGGGTGGGGTTCGAACCGGCAACCACATGATCGCAAGTCCGACGCCCTAGCCATTAGGCTACCGACGAAATGGCTTCGGGTTGTTTCACACCGGTTTTCTGTGAGGCCGTGGTATGATGGTATCGGTCTGGTTGAGGCGGCCCATTCGTGCCGAAGTATGGCTCTCCTACGGTGATGAATTGCTCATTTTAGTGAACTTATAACTTAGCGGCCTTTTACAAGCATTGTAAGAGGGCTATCCGAAATAAATAATATTTCGTATTTATTTGTTGAAATTTTGTACTCTAATAACAAGTATGTACATTAATCTATTAAATTATGTTATGTATAAATAGTATTATGAATTATAAATTATTATTTCAGAATTGCGCATCTCCCACTATCCATTTATATACATTCATAGTCATAATCTGTGGATAAAAAATAGTGAATACAATAATTAAAATAACTAAAAAACCCGACTGCATAAAACACTTTAAAAAATACTAAAAAGACAAAAACAAGTCTAGTAGTCCAGACCTATGCTACACCATTTAAATGTTTTCATGATCTTGCAGTCGGGACCCATTCAAAATCGTGACCGTCTCTAAAATTCCCAGTAACTAATGGGTCCCGACTGCAAGATCATGAAAACATTTAAATGGTGTAGTTATTCAATATTACTTTACATAGGTCTGGACTACTAGACTTGTTTTTGTCTTTTTAGTTTTTTTTAAAGTGTTTTATGCAGTCGGGTTTTTTAGTTATTTTAATTACGTAACTTGTTTCCGGATTTTTAGTGCAAAACTACGAAAAATCTGCAGACGCTTAATTTAAAACTAAGGTGTGTTATTTACTTGTGCAAGATTTATACAATACTGTTACGGAATGCTCAAAACATATTTTTCAGCCCACGCATTAAAGCGCATAAAATCCGCCATTTTGTTTTTTTTTAAATTTCATGTACCCAGTGACACTCGTGCCATCAAGACAAATCTAATGAGGTATCATTTATCTAAATCGGTTGCTCCGTTGAATAGTTACGAGCGGACATAGGAACGGACATACATACATACATACATACATACATACATACACGTCAAACACATAACCCTCCTCCTTCGGCAGTCGGGTAAAAAATGTGGTATTTTCTTAAGATTTATTACAAAAACTCTTTTTGTTTTCAACATCTTCGTTGTAATGTGATCTCGTGTCCCGTCACGGGTTTCAGGGTAGCTTCGAATTTGCACTGCAGCTTGGTGTAGTCAGCCGCTCACCGGTACTTGCGTACGAAGTGCGCTAAAGCCACCTTCATTGCTGCCATCGCGTACGTCTTACCTGTGGAAACAAAAAGTGTTTCCAAATGTTAGAGGAGACACAGACAAAATGAGCTGTATCATAAAGCGAGCTTCAATCAAAACATACTTCAAGCCGCTGAAGAAGATAAATCCTTTCTAGAAAGTCTGCCGTTTGTGAACACACATTCATCAAAAATGCACAACGTTAAAGTTCAAGTTTCACTTCTGCCGGCACTCCTGGAGTGCAACCCGTTGTTTTTTTTTTAATTCTTGTTAGGGTGACCTCAGAGGCCCAAGTCTGCTATTTCAGGTATATCAAAATGGTCGTTCAATGGCACTAAATGGCATATGAACTGACAGATTTCGTAGACAAAACTGTCAAAAATCAACAATTCTGAAGCCATTGAGTGACGATTTTGACACGACAAAATAGCAGACTTGGGGCCCTGGTAGGTTGTAATTGAGACACAAGTAATATTAAAAAAAGGTATATTTGAAGATGAAAACCTAGTGATGAGCCAAGTGACCATAGAGGTCAAAATATTTGTACTGCTTTTAGAGTAAAGCTATAGACTAATATCATTAGTTATCAATGTTAACAAACCTATGCAAGATCGTTTTCCTAAACCAAAAGCGGCGAAGGCATGAGGGTTTGCTGGTAATGAAGCAGGATCCAGCCATCGTTCCGGCTTGAACTGTTCAGTGTCGGGACCCCACGATGAGTGACGGTGTATTCCGTGTAACCCTATATAACAATCACTGCCTGCACGTAGTGTGTAGTTCTCTGAAAAAGGATAGGATTTGTAGAATCAGCAGCAACTGATACTAAATGTGACTATGTAGTAGGTAACATTTTAGATACGGGCAGGACTGGCAGCCATATACGACGCCAGACCTCGTCTTTGAAAAAGTTCTGCGATCCAGCACTCGGGCATAGCACAGCAGCACTCACCAGAAGTCGCCAGAACTCGCATTGGCCTGGCGACCACGCCTGTGACAGACACTGATATTTTATGAAAACAATAAACGTGACGTGTGCCTGCATGTGTCCCACAGACCCTGCACTTATCTTATTTTGTGTGGTGCCAAGGCAGCAAGGCCTCAGTGCACTTCCACCCAATGGGATCTTTTGTGCTTCCCCTAGATAACGTATTCCTCATCCTCTCGCAGATCTACAAACGGCTCTTCTATGGGCTTTATAATGAAGCTTAGGGGTATGAGTCTGTAGTTCTCCAGTCTTGGATATCCCTGCCCCAAGAGGCACATTCGCTTTCTAGCCATTGCATCGCATGTACACAGAAGGTGTTCCATGCTCTCAGTTTGTTTCCTATTTGCATGCCCTGCCGGCTGACATCTCCGTCAGACCCGTCTTTTGTAGGAGAGCGTTAGTCCCGAAATGTCTGGTTAGCGCCCTCATCAAATGACGGCTCTGCCGCTTGCTTGAGTTCCAAATGGCATTTTGCCATCTCGATGAGGAACCTATGAATTTCTCTGAGTTCGCAATTCGCGTGAGGCTAAACCACTCATCCATGTGCCGCGTCCTAGCGTACTCCCGAAATGCCGTTTTGACTGCGCTCGGGGCCAGTCCTGCACTGCCCTTACTAACCTACCCCCTAGTTACAAGCCACTGTTTAAGCTAGTGATCAAACTAATGATTAAGAAGAAATGCGGGTGGAGAGAATTTTGAAAATTAGGTGGGTAATTATAATAAAAAAAAGCTATCACTGCCGCTGTCCCACACCTGTATAGGAGCCTAAGTAAAAAGTGATAATGCGTGGTTTCGCTCTCGCCTATTTCCTCCTCCATTTCAGGACCAATGTAAAAATATTTCAATACTGAACAAAAAGGATATAAACTGTGACCAGTTCTGTGTGAATAGTTGTCAAATTTTTACACAAGGCATCTGTTGAAAGCGATCTAAAAATTGTTTGAGCATTTTGAGAGCTTTGTAGCGCTTAAAAAGATGAGGTATCATCAAAAAGGATAACATAGGGGCATACAAGTGGTTGATATTTCTTAGGCTATAAAATATCATAGCTTTAATCTCTCAAATCAGAGAGAAAACAGGCAAGTGCGTTGCTATAGAGAAAAAACCACCCGCATTTCCTCTTAAGGGTAAAAACTTACTAATTTTCACATCTTTATCAATATATCTTGCCATGATGGTAAATGGTGGTAGTAATCTAAGACTTTCCTTGATTGCTGCATCTGTGTACTCCAATTTCTGTAAATCATACTTATCCACGTCTCTATCTGCACCAAGGACCTGTATTACCCTAAAAAATATTTTCTAAATAATAAAAAAAATGGTTAAAGTTATTACTCAATGCCTAGTGGTTATATACCAATTTACCAGCCAGCCTCGAACACAAAGTAGTGTGGGCTATTCCACCACATATACATACGCATACATTTTTATAAGGTAGGTACATAATACAATAATAATCAAACACTTATTTACCTAAATTATATATTTTACATAACACAAATACATGAATATTATACACTATATTTTACATTATTTACACATTGATATATAAGTATCTCCAGCACATCTATAATTTAATTAATATATAAATATTTTTTAAATCTATCTATCTATATCTATACTCTATACTAATATATAAAGCTGAAGAGTTTGTTTGTTTGTTTGCTTGAACGCGCTAATCTCAGGAACTACTGGTCCGATTTGAAAAATTCTTTCAGTGTTAGATAGCCCATTTATTGAGGAAGGCTATAGGCTATATATCATCACGCTAAGACTATTTGTAACTATTCCACGTGGACGAAGTCGCGGGCGGAAGCTAGTATACTAATATATGAAGCTGAAGAGTTTGTTTGTTTGTTTGCTTGAACGCGCTAATCTCAGGAACTACTGTTCCGATATGAAAAATTCTTTCAGTGTTAGATAGCCCATTTATTGAGGCAGGCTATAAGCTATATATAATAACGCTAAGACCGAGTGACTATTCCCCGCGGACGAAGTCGCGGGTGGACGCTAGCATAACATAATATATTTCACGCATACTATTTATATTAGATACTAGCTTCTGCCCGCGTCTTCGCTCACGTGAAGCTATATCAGGAGATAAAAATGGAAAAACCAACATTGATGATCTCTTCTTTGTATGGGTCTCTATACATCAGAGAGGTCAAGCTGTATCTCAGGATCCGTTCGATTATTTGAGATAAGAAGTTCACCAGTTTTTAAGTTGGAGCATATACTTTCTAACAGTGATAACAAAATTAAAATCTATTCAGTAGTTTTTAAAAAACAGACAAATAGACAAGAATTAAAAAAAACACATTTTTGGGTTCGGAAGCGTTTATATACTCTAACCCACTTGTTTTTTTTTAAATATCTTCAATGTACAGACACAGCTTTTTTACAATTTTATAATAGTAGAGAAGAAGATAATGACGGATGACGTAGTGCCGGCATGCCATCATTGTCGTACGCTGGAACGGCGCTCAGTTCGTTTAATACCCGCGCGAATCTGTAGTATCTTATAATACTACCACTTTAAAAGACACCATGCTGCTCTGAGTTGTTGCGGCCTCTCTTCTCAGAATTCGTCAGATAGAAAATGCTGACGCCAGGTATAAAAAAAGAATTTTTACTATTTTAAAATCGTAAAAAAGCTGTGTCTGTTGATTGACGATATTAAAAAAAAACAAGTGGAAAAGTGCATATATACATAACTCAGTACCCAAAAATTTGATTCTTAAAATTCTTGTCGGTTTGTCTGTTTGTTACGGGTTGAAGTAAAAACTACTGAATAGATTTTAATTATTTTTTAATTATTTTATCACCTATTTAAAAACTGGTGAACTTCTTATCTGAATTCATTGATCGGATCTGATAAATTCCTAACTGACGACTTCTGAGAAGAAACACTGAAACAAACTCAGAGAATCATGGTCTCTTTTATAGTCCAGACAGTAATAGTATTATAATAATAATATTATAGATTTTACGCGAGTTTTACAATGTAGGGCAATATCTGGACATGCCTTTTGAAGAAAGAATCATAGCAGCTTTGAGTTGACGTGTCCTAACTGACGGCACGCATACATCAGGCATCGTGTAGCTCAACTATTATTTAGGGAGCTCAATGACCTGTCGTACGACGATACCAGATCAGCAAGACATTTGCGTAGGTCATGTAAATTACTCAAAACTGAACCTATAAAGACCCATACGAAGAAGAAACCATCACTGTTGGTTATTGATTAAATTATTTTTGAGATCCATTTTTAATCTTAATATAGCTCCTTGTGAGTGAAGCCGCGGGCAAAAGGTAGTACCTACATACCGTAATAAATATCATTTATCACTTACTCTTCATATAATTTTTCTTGAACTTCAGGGTACGATCCAAGAAATACTAAAGTATACGCAAGCGAATTTGACGTGGTCTCAAACCCAGCCGCTATAGCAGTGTTCAATTCGTCTCTGATCTCCACATCAGTGAGGGATTGTGTACCAGTTAGTTGTATAAGCTGCTCCACCATTGGCTTGTAAGATGTATCTGGAATATTTTATTTTTTTTATTTATTCCTTATCTTCACTTCCCTTTTTCACTTTCAATATTACCAAAATGGTTTGAGAACAAAACAACATAGCAACATAGGCATTTAGCGTTATTCCGATTATTATTTGCGTCGATTTTACGAATCAACCGTGTTCTCTGGCTTGATTCGAGACCTTCACCAATACTCACCACACAAATACATCAAGCCGTTTAGGCTACAGACTGTACCAAAGAAATATACATTTGAAAATCATAACCCTCCTTCCGGTGCAGTTGGATAAAGAGGTGCTTTTCGAGATTTAAAAACAAGCCAGGGATGTTTCTTGTATTTGATTGGATTTAACAAAGTAAGTAATAATACATACCTATGTTTTCTCCATTCTTCGACATTTCTTTGTATTTCTGAATCGCCTGAACGAAACATAAATGTGATATCACAAAGAAGTTCATTATAAGTCTATTAAACTAGTATTATATTATAATAATAATTATGTTATATGTTAAATATTGCAAATATTGTTTTACGTTTTAATTGTTAGGTTGTAATAAGACCTTTTTCACTCTTAACAGTGAGCATATCAAGAACTCATTTCATTTAATTGAACATAATTGACCTATATAATACTAATAATATCGGATATGACTAATTTCAAAGAGGTACTTAATCATAAAAGAAATAAGATATGTTGACAATTAAATAAAGCTTTTGTAAAATTTAAAACAATTCATATAATGTGCTTCTAATTTTTTATGGTACTCGTATTATATGTGGCAAATGAGCATTCAGATCGCTTACTACGAAGCGATACTGCCGCTTATGGGCACCCTAAACACCAGAGGAAAAAGCCGGCCTTTAAAAAGAGTTTGAGCCTTCAGTACCCTCACTCACTCGGCGAAACACAACGTAGGCGTTGTTTCACGCCGGTTTTCTGTGAAGCCGTGATATCACTCCGGTCGAGCCGGCCCGTTGGTGCCGATGCATGGCTCACCCATGGTTTAAAATAAATTACTCTTTTTTTGCTATCTAGGGCTATCCATAGAGGTTATTTCATTTAAGTTCCTAGTTGGTACTTAAATGAAATAACCTCTAGCTCACATAAACTTATAATCACTATAAATGTAACCCCATTTGCTGTGGTTCTTCAATTCCTGAACACGTCCCTAACATATGTGCCAGTATTAAGATCCTTGGCGTTGACATTTCTAGTAGCTTTCTATTCTAGTCACATGGAGAGCAAGGTCAAGCTGGCAACCAAAAAACTTGGGGTGCTTAATAAGGCAAGACGGTACTTCACCGCTGGCCAAAGACTACATAAGTCGCAAGTCCGGCTCCATATGAAGTACTGCTGTCACTTATATGCGTGAGCATACCAGCATACCAGCTTGATCCTTTGGACTCGGTCCAGAGACGTGCAGTGCAGAGATTGCGATCCCAATCTCACAAACGGCCTAGAACCCTTAAGTCTGAGGAGAGCTGCCTCTCTGTGTGTGTTCTACCGTTTGTACAAAGGACAGTGTTCTGAGGAATTGTTCGAAATGATGCCAATGGCTACTTTCTATCACCGCACCTCTCGTCATCGGCGTGGAATTCATTCACATACCTTAGAACCAATCTGGTCTCATTCTGTGTGATTCCAGAGGAATTTTCTCCCACTTACACTAAGGTTATGGAATCAGCTCCCCGCCGAGGTTTTCCCAAAGGACTACAGCATTGGGTTCTTCAAAAAGGGTGTGAAAAGATTTTTAAAGGGTCAGCAACTAGCGAGTGGTACCCCTGGTGTTGCAAGCGTCCATAGGCTACGGTAACCGTTTACCACACGGGCTGTATACAAGTTTGCCACATTAGTGGTATAAAAAAAAGTAATAGAGTATAATGTCGCCACCACTGGACGGACAGGACATTACCTACTCTAAATATTAGCAGGCAATTGAAACAAAACCGGCTAGAAAAAAAATGAAACAAGCGTCCGGCGGACCTTGAATTGCCCACAAAAACCTAATACAAAAATAAATCGTAATCCAAACAATGTTTTATCCAATTGTGTTATTATTCAGCTGCAATACCGTTAATCTAGGTTCCTACCGCACCATTTCATCTACTATTACAGGAATTAAAAAAACGGAAAATCGTTTCAAACTTGGTAGTTATCAAAAATTGCACTCATCATCATCATCATACACAGCCTGACGTCACCCACTACTGGGTATAGGCCTCCCTCATTTGTGCCATGTAACACGGTCCTGTGCTGCTCTCATCCAGGTACGCTCTCCGACTTGAGTAATACTTGTCGTCGATCCATCTCGCTGCTTTATGTCCGACACTCCTCTTGCTATCCTTGGGCTACCATTCTGTAATTGCCTTACTCCACCTGTCGTCACTCGGTATTGAGAATTGCACTTGCTTACATTTATTTCCATTGAAGTATTTTGGACGAAATGGTAGAACAGGAACCTAGATTAACTGTATTGGTATCCGAATAATAACACTGATTAAATTGTGTTTGAATTACGATTTATTTTGGTATTCCTTTGGACTCTTAACGTCTATATTCATTCAGAGCGTCGAATTATTGTCATGGAGCTAAATAGTCGTGAAATAAATAAATGAGCTCCGTTATATTTTTTATTTAGGCTACTTAATTATAAAAAAAAATATTAACATACCTCGTGTGGCAGCTCATTCAGAGTCGAAACTACCTTATCCTCCTTCTTCTTCAGCCAGAGGCTGTATAAAAAATCACTGTACTGCCAAAAAATTTGAATTCTGTTCGCAAAAATTTGGAGTAATTCGTCAAAAGCATTTAAGTATTTTGTGAAGACCAAATTGCTTTTCAAGTTTTTTATTCCGAATGTTGTCACTGAAATTGAAATAAATTATGCAGTTTATTGGGTTGAGCACGAGCCATATTTTAGGGAATGGGAATTAGGAACTAGTTTTTACATACACTCACGCCCTTCTCCCACAGGGGTAGGCAGAAACTATAGACTGCCACTTGCTACGATTCTTGCATGCCTCTTTTGCTTTTGCGACATTCATACATCTTCTCATTCATACGCGCCGGTAGCGAGTACTACGCACCTGACCTGGTTTTTAACGCTGGACTATTGTGAATAGTGACTATTACATTTTCGAAACTTCTCTCGTTAGTAAATACCTACCGTCTATTAATTATTGTGTCACGGTGAAGATATATAAACTTATCTGAACATAATAGTAGAACCACTGTTTAATTAGGTACATAAAATGTGACCACAATGTACTCACAACAAGAAGTTTCAAGAGTCATTTTTCTTAGATGGGGTAAAGTATCACATTCAGCTGTACCAACGTGAGCGTCTATATTTTCTACGAGTCCTCTGGCCTGATCATTAAATACATCCAGGTAGCTGTGGATCACTGACACGGTGAATGCTGGGTTCAGCAGCTTGCGGTGATGCTGCCATATTGATCCTGTTAATATAGATAGGGATCAACAGAGAAACTGGAGCGATGGATTGTATCTAATTAGTAGAGTTCTGTTTGAGACTGATAAAATTCACAAGGTCAACCAATCAGAGTATCATCTGCCCCTATCAACTACAGGCAAAACTCGTTTATCGTGAGGGCGAGTCGCAATTTTAACAAGTTATGCAAGAATCATTAACATTTTGATGTCTTTACACCAAAGTGTCGTCGGCAAGGAAGAGCTTGAGCCTTCTCCAACTTCTATTATCTTTAAAACCATTATTTCAGTTATACCTATATAATATATGACCACGAGTAGTATTGTTTTGTACCTACGGACCTAATATATATGCATTATAATTAATGTTCCTTCTCGTGTACCGAGACTGTTCTGTTCTGTCTCTTTTATTACGCATCTAGAAGTGTAAACTTGTAATTGGCTGTCTGGATACTGTTATGACCACTGTTAAGTTAACTTAGCTGTAAGTTTTCCACGAATTAAATACATAAATAAGATATCATGGCCATATATTGCAAATAAGTTATATTGCAGATCTTCCGTTGTAAGATGAACGCAAAAGGAAAGGGAATCTGAGTCGAAAAGGTATTCTATTAGTTAACACAACACCCACTAACTAACCTGTAGCAGTAATAAGTCCTTTGCCGAGCAAATTTTCCCCGAACCGATACATAAAATGTTTTTCTAAGCAAGCATTCGCCATCGTCAAAGCATCATCAGGGTTTGTTATGACTGAAATAAACAAATAATTTAATATTTATTTTTTTCCTATTTAATTGTGTACAGTCTAGGCAGTTTTTATAATAATACTAGCTTCCGCCCGCGACTTCGTCCGCGTGGAATAGTTACTTAGTCTTAGCGTGATGATATATAGCCTATAGCCTTCCTCAATAAATGGGCTATGTAACAATGAAAGAATTTTTCAGATCGGAGCAGTATTTCCTGAGATTAGCGCGTTCAAGCAAGCAAACAAACAAACTCTTCAGCTTTATATATTAAGTATAGAAATGTATGTACACAAACCTGCCAGTACTTTCCGCCCAACGGTTAGAATACAGACATAGAAAATAAGCTTATGAGTACGGCTGAACGGATTTCCCACAGCAAACGTAATACCAAAATAAACTACGTATGTATGTAGCCTATACGTTAACCCGACCTGTTAGTTATATTCATGCAAAATTTGAAGTTAATCCATGTAGTACTTTTTGAGTTTAGCCCGGACATACAAACAGACAAAAATTCTAAAAACTATATTTTTGGCTTCGATATCGATTGTAGATCATGCCCCAAGTATTCTTTTAAAAAAATATTCAATGTACAGTTTTGACTTTCCTACGATTTAATTATATGTATAGATAAACAGTGTCATAATTCAAATAATAACAGAATTTGATAAAATATTATTTGAATTACGATTTATTTTGGAATTACGTTTTTGTCGGCAATTCAAGCTCCGCCGAATCCTTAAAATAGTAAGTGAGAAGAGTCTGAACACACTGAACATAAATAACCATCTTACTTGTTCCTAAACTAGGGTCCATATTGGCTCACCTAAAGTTCTTTACCTGAAATTGTTCTTCCTAATCATTTGTAATCCGAATGATCACTCTTCCTAAAATTTTTCATCCTAAAGTTTTCATTCATACTATTTGTAGTGCTACCGGCGATGTTCATAACACTCATATTTCCGAAAATTTTAATTAATAATATCATTAATGTAAATATATTTAAACCCCTACTGTATTTTATCATAACGCTTTTATCCCTAACCATACTTACCATAATATTTTCACTCATACTCAGAAATAAACATTTACCAAGTGTAACAACGTACCTAAACCAATAACTATAGGACCAATTCGGTTTTGGCACTTCGCCGGCCGCTGCCGCGGAACGCTCGCTTTGCTCGCTCGGCTCGTGCGTTGTGGTCACAGTTCTAACCTAACCTAAACCAATGTATATAGTACTGATTATTACGAATAAAAAGAAATCTAAACAAAAAATATATGACCTTGAATAATAGTGTAAAAGATGGTTATGTTGAGAAAATATAAGAAAACAAATAAAAGTATAATAGATATTTATTGCTACTGACATTATGAAGTTGAATGCTTCGGAATTATGAACATTAGAGACAGAGTAGTTAGGAATTGTTATTGGTAGGATGAAAAATGTTAGGAAGAACATTTTCGGATTTCCAATTATCGGAGTTGAAAATTTAGGTGAACTTTGGCGCACCTCTCGATTTCATTATATTTCTAAGAAATTAACGGAATTATAATAAAGGTAGGTACCTACTCTGCTTTACTTACAATAACTTGTTTTTCCAAGTTTCAGAGAAATCACACCTCCTAGTTTCAGTGAGTATGTAAGTACTAAGTCAATAATTTGCCATAATTCTGGAAACAAAGCATAATAATAATTTAACAGCAAACTGTAAACAAAATGCAAAATTTAATAGAAATAACTAGTAAAAAGGTAGGTTTCGTCATTCGGCATTGATTGAACTGCCATGTGGGTTCAAACATAGTAATGTTTCTCAATAGATGGCGCCAAAGTCACCCTATAAAAAGAAAAATTCCACGTCGAAGTCAAAGTCAAAGGCAATATCATTTTTATTCATTATAGACTACTAGGTAGTACTTTTTGAACGTCTTTTTTACATTATAGACAGGCCCCAAAACGCCCGCCCTTCACCGCTTCCTAGTGTTTTCGCAGGGAAGAAGCGGCGCAACAAACTCCTCGCAGGTGGTTAGCTAAACTAGTTAGCCAATGCGTCCAATGTAAGTACTTAACCGGAGGGATGCAGGATGGAACCCTGCCTGAGAACAATTATTTATCACATTTGAATTTATATCTTCGGGGTACCTTCTTACAAACACAACTTATCACATAGGTACCTACACAAACACCTAAACTCGGAACAACTACATGTAGGTCATACAAATATTTATTAAGTGCGGGAATCGAATGTACATTAATTCATCACATTCACAACATTCGTTTGTTAATTTTTTCCGAAGTGATAATTACAATACCTCAAACTGTCATGTGGCTGTGTGGCTCTAGATAAGGAAAACTGAAACCTACATATTTGCACAAATTGTTAGCGTGTGCGCCGATATCGTAGTCGTTGTGGGTAGGTACGACTGTAGTACACCCACGAGTTTATCATTTAGCTGGTAATACCAATTTCTTAAAAAAATATACTTACCTACGTGTCTCAAAATGATTTTAGGGTCTCATTTTAATTTTTGGCCCGAATGGGGTGGCCCGACCACTGCCTCACAGAAAACCGGAGTGAAATAACCGAGTGTTTTGCCGAGTCAGTGAGGATACCGGAGGCCCAAACCCTTTTAAAAGGCGGGAAACCCACTTGTGACTCCTCTGGTGTTGCGGGTGTCTATAGGTGGCGGTAATCGCTTACCATCAGGTGATCCGTCTAATCGTTTGCTCCCAAATCCCATAAAAAAAATTAATAATATTGTAGTCACAGGCTATTTACAGTTTAAAATGTTCTGCCGTTTCCAGCGCACAAATCTTTACACGTCAATACATAATGAAAAACAACAGAAGAATTGAATGAATATGAAATTATAATAATAAAACAGTTACCAAGTACTAACTAGTGGAAGGAACAGTTGTTGAATACCCCGTAGCATTGAGGTCTACTTTCAAAACGACTAGCTACATTACAATTGTCTAGTGAAAAATTGAATATAAGTTTAATTTTTTTGAAAACATGAGTGGCCAGTTTATGAAGCGGTACCTACAAGCCTTGTATTACAAGAATTTCTTTTTTAAATAAGGGAATTTTCACAAAGATCTGTTTATCAAAACTACATGTCAATTACGAGCTACAAGTGATATTACTAATTATAAGTGCTTTTTAACACTATTGTTATTTTATATATCATTAACGCCTTTGCAACTTGTGTAACTTGTTATGAAAACGTTGGAGGGTTTCCGAAGACTGCGAGAATTTTACCAGTACCCAGTACCCATCAAACCCCTTTTTTTATCAAACGTTACACGTCTACAAGCTCATAAGTTACACGTTACATGTTACAAGAAGTTTTTGTGAGTTTTTTAAAATAACATACCATCACGCCTGTATTTCCGGAAGGGTTAGGCAGAGGCGTACTAATGTACACCCACAGTTCGCTGGTATGTTTAGGTCCCATGTAATAGGGCGCGAGTCTATTGCCATTAACCGGGCACAAATTCCTAACTCCGAGCTGCTACTGGGAATTTCATAGAAAAACCCAATAACACTGCTCGACCTGGGAATCGAACCCAGGACCTCTAGCGTAGCAGTCGTGCTCAGGACCACTCGGCTAATGAGGCAGTTCTTTAAAATTACGTTTATTAAATCAAATAATTTTATAAGACGTGTGATAAATGATATTTATTTCTGTAAATAGATCTTAAAAAGACACTTTTGTTGTTTTACATATATTTTTTTTACTAGATGGCGCCGGCATTTCCTATCTGACGACCTCTGAGAAGAAACGCCGAAACAAACTTAGAGAATCATGGTCTCTTTTAAAGTCCAGACAGTAGTAGTAGTAATATATGTGTTTTACGATGTAGGGCAAAATCTGAACAGGCCTTTTGAAGAAAGAGCCATAGCAGTCTTGAGTTGACCTGTCCTAACTGACGGCACGCATGCACCAGTCATCGTGTAGCTCAACCATTATTTAGGGAGCTCAAAGACCCGCTGCACGACAATACCAGATCAGCAGGGCATTTGCGGAGGCCATATGAATATTCATACTGTGGACTGTACTTTTAATTTATTTAGGATAAATTGTTTTCTGTCGTATTTTTTTTTGTCGACAACTCAAAACTGTATAAATTAATGGCTTAAAAATGACGCTAAAAATGTGGGGGCACAATGACTAAGAGATCACAGATTTGTGACAATCAGGATAAGTTTCAAAGCATTTAAATTATTTCAAATCGTTGGTAGTTTTGTGGTTAATTGAAATAGTATAGGTAAGGAGGTTTTCCTTTGTAACATCAAAGGACGTGTATATACTGATCACACACCAAAAGAGTACTATATATATAAAAATAGGTCTAAACAAAAATTACTTACGAGTTGTATGCATCAGAATATATAAATGTCCAATGATGGGTAATTCCCCTGGAAAAAAAGGAGGTGAACACGAATCTCTTGCACGCATGCGCAGCCCCCAAACTAAACATGCGCAAAGCAACACAAACAATAACACAGTAAACATTATAGAATAGATGTTTTTAAAGGAACGATCGAAACAACACTGCACTTAACTACTTACAACGCTGTGCTTTATAAAGACATGTTTTATTAACATAAACTTGAAATCTTTTGTTATTTTGACGTTTTTTACGGACAAGTGCGAGACGGACTTGCGAACTGAGGCTTCTATGTTGCTACTTTTTTATGGGATATGGGGGCAAACTAGCAAGCGGATCACCTGATGGTAAGCGATAACCACCGCCCATGGATACCCACCGAAGTCGCAAGTGCGTTGCCCGCCTTTTAAAAGGGTTTGGGCCTCCGGTAACCTCACTCACTTGGCGAAACACAACGCAAGCGTTGTTCCACGCCGGTTTTCTGTGAGGCCGGTCACTATGGTCGAGCCGGCCCATTCGTGCCGAATCATGGCTCTCCCACGTACAAACTTGCTACTTGCACCATAACTGAAGTTTATGAGCTATGAAAGTACTGGAAAGAAGTTTAGTGCTAGGGCCTGGCAGGTCTGCATCATCTTCTGATACATGTATCCTTGAACTTTTTTACTAAGCACGGTCACGGGCTTGGGGGAGGCTTATGGTCAGCAATGGACGGCAGTAGGCTGATATGATGACGAGCAAAATAGAAGATCACACAGCATTAAAACAAACATAACAACCCTTAGCATTAGAATATTTGAAGGTCAACTGGCTAGCCACGCACATTACATACTCGTATAACAATGACAAAGTGCAATAAAACCGTATTTGTGGACTCCGAAGAGATAAGAAAACTTCTCTGATTGGCCGGATTCACACATCTGAGACAAGATCATGCAACATCATGCGCCATAAAGTACAAAATGACCTTGAACATCTGTGACACACGAGATGAATCAACGGTAAAAAAAAACTACCAATATTTCTATTTGTGTTTAACAAACAACTTATGGTTTGCTTTTTATGCTGAACCTACTTATTTTATTTGGGGCGCTTTGGAACCTATTTATGTGGAACTATTTAAGTATTTTTAAAAATAATTAAGAGTACCAAAATAATTACAATCTACATTTTTTGCGGTCGTTCCTTGCATCAAAATAATAAACAACCTTAGGTCCGACCTCTGATTTGTTGGTCATTGACCTAACAATCAGACAGACAAAACATCTCAGGACTTATTTGGCGGGCCTCGACTGAGTAAAACCGTATTTGAGATTGCGGTACAGGTTTTTCTCTAGAGATTAAAACGTCATTACCTCCATGAAATTATTATGCCACTAAAAACATAACTCGTAAAAAAACCCAAGTCTCGCAACTCAGTTCTTCTATCGTAATAAGTTGTGAGATCCATTTAATACCAAGTCAGTATCAATATTAAAAATCTTTTATGTTTTAAATAAATAGTTTATTTAAAACATAAAAGATTTTTAGGCCCACTTGCACCAACTTCTTAAATGTATTTAAACACAATTTTTCATACAAATTTTGTGTTTAAAATTTAAACACATTTAAGAAGTTGGTGCAAGTGGCCCTTAATATTGATACTTCTGCTACTTCTATTACATTTCATTTAGTTTTTTAGGTAATCTTCCTCTTTTTCTTTTCCGGTACTACTTCTTGAGCTTCAGTTACAGTTTTCTTCAAAGATCATGGTCCTATAATTATATGGGATTAGTTATATGCAGTTGGTGTATGTATCAAGAAAACTGGAAAATTGCAAAATATTTAAATTGCGAAATTGCATAATGTTTTAGGTTTTCCTTGATTTATATACTAAACACTAATTGTATTCTAAATTTGAAACTTCTAGGTCTGCTAGAAGTGCCTTAGAGTTTATATGATCGGTCAGTCAGTGAGTGACAAAATTAAGAAACTTTGACTACTTATAATTCTTAAACTACTGGTTCAAATTCAATGAAATTTCAAATATACCGTGTCTATACAATGCCTGTATGGTTACTGAAAATTCAGGCTTCTAGTTTAATTTACAACTAAGTTATAGGGGCTTGAAAATGGGCTGAATTGCTTTGAGAAAAGGATGGTACGGCCGTGCCGCTTGTTTTTGCTCGACTTGGAGGGCACTGCAGTGCCCCCAGATATTATTACATCTGATCTGTCATTCACTGGTTGCCAATTTTCACAATTGTTTTCTTCTTCAGTAAAGTAGATACCTACTGAGCTCATTTTAATATGTGAAACCTTTATGGTGTATTTAAATACAGTGCGTACAGCCGAACAGTTTATTTTAGAAAATAAATAAAAATAATTTCTAAAAATCTGTTAAAAAATAGAGAAAGTCATTACAACTTCAACGTTGTTCATCAGAAATGTAATTTATTGAGTTGAGTTTTCAAAGGAGATCTCTAAAATGTTTAAAATAAACCTCAAAATTGGAAATGTTGAAAAAACACCCACGACGAATATACATAATTGTAAAATAATTAAATAACTTTTTCGAAGCCCCCGACTAAATGACAATGATCAATTTTCAAGGCAATAAAAAGATAAAAAATATCGAGCAAGAATATAAGGAAAGCGACAGAAGTATTGATAAAGGACCATGGGCGATTTTGTATGGACCCCGTCCCCACCTCCAACAGACATGGAAAGCATTTTAATATGTTTATTAGGAGCTACAAAAGGCACAACAAAGGTATTAAATTTGAAATCCTAGGGGTTTCTTAAAAAAATAAAAAACGTTTTGGCAAAAATGTGTATAACAGTAACTAGTTTTATACAAAATAATATTATTTTTAAATATCTTTACTGGACACTAACTGCCTCATTATCCTAGTGTTCCTGAGTGCGACTGCTACGCTAGAGGTCCTGGGTTTGATTCCCAGATCCAGAAAATTAGGAATATTGGGTTTTTCTGTAAAATACATAGTAGCAGCTCGGAGTTTGGAATATGTGCCCGGTTGATGGCGGTTTGATAGACTCGCCTCCTATTACATGGGACATGCACACTATTAACAACAACATGTGACAAAAATTCGACATTCAAAATATTTAACCGTCGATCCCGGAAATTCTCAAGATTTTTGAAGCATTTCACTATTGGCTGAAATTATCTATCCACTAAGACACTTCGCATGAGATAAGTATATGTAACTAAAATCTGTTTAACATTTCTTCCAATCGACAGAAAAAAACTTTTATATCCAAATTACGGTTGAACCCCACATATTTGAAGATTACCGCTAAAAGATAAAAATACCATTATAAAAAAGACGTTTCGAATGAGGTATTTCTTAAATCTATTGGAGGGTGGTGACATTTAAAAAAAATACTTAATTAAAATAAAATTCCGGTCAAACCCCATATATTTGCTGAAACACATTCTAACAAAGACCTTTAAAATGAGATATGTCTGAAATCTGTTGGACCCTCCAACAGAATTGGGACGTTTTTGAAAATACTTAAAAATCCAAATTCCGGCCAAACCCCACAATCATATTTGAAGAATGTTGCCTTAATATACAATTATCTGCATAAAGAGACCTTTCAAATGAGATAAGTCTGAAACCTTTTGGGAGTGGAAACGTCTCTTACAGACGATATTAAAAAAAACTTACAAATCCAAATTCCGGCCAAACACCACATGTTTGAACAATGCGGCCATATTATCAAAACATCTGCCTATTCTATTTATTCTATTTATCTTTTGGGGACGCCGGCAGGCACCAGGCGGGCGATCAGTCCTCATATCGGGATTATTTCGCCCAGTTCCCCATCTTATCACCCAACATCTGCCTAACAAGGCCTTTCTAATGACATGTCTGAAATCTGTGCGCACGTCGTTGTGCTATCGCAAGCTCCTTTATAAATTTACTTGCATAGTTATTGCTAACGATATAGTTTGTCACTTTAGTAATCGTAATACCCTCATGAGTACCTTTATAAATCTACCTACATAGTAATTGCTAACGTTATTGTTTGAAAGTCATTTTAATAATTGTATCAGACCATTACCGTTGATTGGGAGTTTCTTGTGGCTTCTTCTCCCAATGACGCTAGCGAAGCCACGACGGGTGGGCGTTTTGGGGGTTGTCTGTATTGTAATATTGACGTACAAAAGTAATAATATTAGGTCTGATTAAATGAAATACCTACAAGACTTCCAAATGTGTGTTTTAATGTTTGAACCAGCGTGACCCACAAGTAGCCCACAGGCCAATGTCATTAAGTATCACTTCTGATGGCGAGACGGGTATAAACCCCACCTGAAAGGCTATCCGTCATAATTATTTATAACTTAGAAAAAAGACATATGTAGTCATATACACATATCATATGGTTAAGGCTTGATTTCCTCCTACGCTGACGTCGGTTGCGTACGTCGGTCGAGCGCACCGTAGGTCGCGTATGACACAGAAAAGGTCCCGCACTGCGAAACCGATCGGTGTAAGGTACAGTCGTATGCAAAATTACGCTTGTTTTTTTTTATAATTAACCCGTTCAAAAATGTTTAAATATTTCTGCATTATACCTGCGCAGGCGAAGGAAAAGGGCGAAAAAGATTTCTGTTGCGCCACGAGAACTGTTAACATTAGCAACGAAATTATCGTATGCTTTTGTATAATCGGTGTGAGCTCACTCCGCGAATGCGATGTGTGTGTGTCTGTCATTGTGTGCAGAATAGTTTTAACAGTAATGATATAGTTGCGTTGTGTGCGTGATTGGTTACTTATCTTCTTTGCGTGGTGTACAATAAATTTTTAAAAAGACTATTTTATTTTTATTTCTAATTCCTAACTTTTAAGTTATATTATAATTTTACTTTCACATTAAACTTTACTTTATACATTATAATTAATTAAAATTTATTGCATTGATTACATTTTATATGTAATTGGACATGAATGGTGGAGGTATATAATTTGCTCGATTTATATATTCTCCCATCTCGTTTCGGAAGTGTGTGAATGCATGCCCTACCCTACATTATTCTTTAGTTGGTCTCTTAACGTTCTTAAGAGGGACTTTAGTTATTCTTTCTTTAATTTACACCGGAACTATTTTTAACTAATTATTTTTAACTAATCCAGTATAAATTTGATCTGTATTATTAAAATTTCTATTTTCTCCTTCCTTTTGCCTATTCATTTTATTCTTTATCATCTTTTCCTTTAAATAATTATATAAAAATGAAGTTCTTTCTTTATGTTCCTTTAATAACTGTTGAGTGTAAGCATGCTCAAAGTTGCTGATGACTTACAGCTATATCGGCAAGCATGTGTCGACAAAGTAGCTGATACGATCCGGAAACTAAATCAGGATCTGGATGTAGTCAAGTCTTGGTCAGATAGGTTCGGCGTGGCAGTAAACCCAACCAAGTGCCAAGCTATAATTGTTGGAAGCTCACGAATGGTCTGGATAGCGCTCGTTACCACCTCTTAAATTCAATGGCACCACCATTCAATTTAGCGCAGACGTTAAGGACCTCGGCTTGCACATCGACAACACCCTCAGCTGGCGCGCTCAAGTCACCAGGGTCAGCCAGAAAGTAACCGGAACGCTGCGGTTCCTGTATCGTTTTAAGAACCTGTTTCCATCCCATACGAAAGCAATGCTTGTGCAGACCTTGATATTTCCTGTTATTGACTATGGTGATGTGTGTTACTATGACCTGAATGCCGATCTCCTCAATAAGCTTGACCGACTTCTAAATAACTGCATTCGATTCGTTTTCAACCTTCGCAAGTATGATCACGTTTCAGCGTCAAGGTCGCAACTAAAGTGGTTGCCCATACGACAGCGACGTGAGGTGAGGGCTCTGACCACTCTTTACTCTTTCATGTTCTCTCCCACTCCACCTTCTAATCTATCTCCTTACTTCCAACCTCTGTGGGAGACTGGAGCGAGTGTATGTAACTTATAAGATGATTTTTCTGCCACCTTCTTCTATGTATTTTCTTATAATTTAAGAAGACAAATATATAAGAACTTTTGCTATAAAATCCAAAATCTGAAACCTACGCGACCGGAGTCACGGGCAGTAAATAAGAAGTAATGTGTGTACATAATTGTTTCTGAAAATACCAAATACCAATAAATAACATAAATATTTGTGTCCTGTGGGAATCGAACCCACGACCTCATGGTCAGCAGTCCGGTACTCGAACCACTAAACCACAGAGACCGTCAGTATTATAACATAAGTTTAAGTAAAAACTGTACCGTATTGTAATTGTAGGTAACATAAGTTTAAGTAAAAACTGTTCTATATGTAGTGTAAGGTTTTTTGGCAAAATGAAGTGTCAGATCAACTTCACGTCAATAAAGTCCTTGATGGGCAGTATATCTATAGTGCAATCGATCCCAACTAAACCCACGCAGTATCAGCCAGTTTCGTTTTCATTTTTCAAACTAGATGGCGTTGGGATCGAATAAGTTGGCGCTATGGTTTCGTTCACAAAACGAAATTAGGTCGCCGAGAATCTTGTCATAAAATCCCTTCCCGACCCTTGATCGAGCCGGCTCGCGCCGAGCCAGTAGATTTAAATTCATCTCAAAATAATTGATACCAGATCCAGCCGTCCTTAGCTGTCCCCACAGCAACGCCCTAAGCCGAGGCCCGTGTCCCGTTATGGGACGCCCTTAGCTTCTGTTGCTTAGTTATAAGTTGCTTCTTGCTGGAGGCATTCGGTGCCTCGCCACAAAGCTCGGCCACGCTGTAAAGATTCCCGGAATCAACAGCCTACGTCCATCTCCAAAAAAAGTCATTAAAAATCATCTTTAAGCTCCTGAAGTCTTGAGTGTATATATACCCTAGCGGCATAGCTGTCTTCTCCTACGACGCATTAAAACAAATTCAAAGAGAAAGATTTATTATTATAAATTATTTTATTTATTTCGGTCCCTGATTATGTTTCGTCGGCCATCTTGTGCAAAATTAAATAAATAAAAGCCTATGCAAAGCCTACAAAGCTACTGCAAAGATACTATTACTGCAAAAAAAAAACAATCAAACTTTGTAGGTAAATCAGGCACAATGTTATATAAATAGCACACCTAAGTAAAGTAAGGCTAGGTAAATAATATATTGTCATTTAGGTAGTATTTGAATTTGAAGACATGAATTAAAAAAATAAACCGATATTTTTTTTTCAAAATCGGATCATTAATTTTGAGCTATCAAACATCCATGTGTATAATATAGATACTGTATACATGCATAGACTCAAATTCATTACCCATCCTTATTAATAGTCGGGTAAAAACCAAAAATATATCTTAAAACGCCTAATCATGTCTTCGGGCAACTTTTCACAATATTTTTGAAGCGTGTGCACATACTTGTACAGGGGTATAAGTAATAATAATTATGCGTAGGTAGTATAGTATCGTGGGGGTAGGTAATTATGTAATATGTGTTACTGTGCTACAGACACATACCTTTAACTCCTAGATGCAAGGAGAATCGACTCTGTGTATGTAAAAAAATATATATACTATTCAAAATAAATATATACATACATACATATTTTCACGCCTGTCTCCCATTGGCAGAGACTGTAAATTTCCACTCGCTACAATCCTGACACACTACTTTCGCTTCATCTACGTTCATTAATCTCCTCATGCATGATCGTCGGTTTAGAGTGCTCTTAACCTGACCTTTTTTAAGAACGGCCGCAACTTGGTTGTGTTACGTTCGTCGAGGTCGGCCCCTTCCAACTCTTCCATCCGTACTCATCATGTATAATCGTTTCGTCAATCTCCGTTCATCCATCCTCTCTACATGCCCAAACCACCTTAACATACCTTTCTTAATCTTTGTTACTACACCTTCTTTCACACCACACCGCCCCTTTACCACACTGTTTCTCACTTACTCTATCTTTCAATGTTACCCCACACGTACTCATCGCTCAACGCTCTCATCTCTACAGCATTTATGCTACTTTTATGTCTCTTCTGCCATACCCAACTTTCACTGCTCCTAGTGTCGGTGCCAACGCACTTGTTCCACTCTTACGCCACCTATAATAACCTAAAGTAACCTAAATATATATATATTCTCTTTTCTTCTACCATCCAAGTGCAACCAACCATGCCATGCCAACCTACCATGCAAGTAATATAATGTAGCCCTTAGCAATTTTCCTTCATCTCTTTTTTTAAAGTCGAGTTATAATACTACTTATATACTATTAAAAAATAATGGAACACTATTCAGAATACGCCTGGCGATATTTAATACATAAGTTAAGTACTGTAAATGTAGGATTTTTTAAACTAAAAACGATAAAGCTATGAACAAATAAAAATTATGTTTAAAAAGCACTTAGGTAGTCACTAGGTAATTTATTATGTGCATAATCCATAAGCCATGGAGCGTAGTATCTTAGGAGTCAAGTTAGCAGACCGCATCCGAAATAGCATACTGCGCTCCAAAACTCAAATCGCTGACGTTGGTCATAGGGCCGCTACTCTAAAGTGGAACTGGGCCGGACATATTGTGTGCCGCATGTCTGACAAATTGTGGGCTAAACAAACAACAAGGTGGAGTCCACAAGGCGTAACGACGTGGGAGGCCCAGGTGGAGATGGCGGGACGAACTGGACTCCTTTTTGGGAAATTGGGCCGAAAAATCAATGCACCGAGAGGAGTGGAAGGAGGGCAGGGAGGCCTTTGCCCTGCAGTGGGACAAACCGGGCTTATAATAATAATAATAAAAACTATACTAATATTATAAAGAGGAAAGATTTGATTGTTTGTTTATATTTAATAGGCTCCGAAACTACTGGTCCAATTTGAAAAAAAAAATTAAGCTAGGGCTTGCGTTTATTTTGTTACAGGTTGTATATTATTATATTCGACAAAAACTAACGATAAATTCTTTTAAAATATCCTTTTGTTCTCAGCTTCTTCGTTGTAATGTGATCTCGTGCCCCGTCACGGGTTTCAGGGTAATTTCCAATTTGCACTGCAGCTTGGTGTAGTCAGCCGTCCACCGGTACTTGCGTACGAAGTGCGCCACAGCCACCTTCATTGCTGCCATCGCGTACGTCTTACCTGTAGAAACAAACAGTTTAATTTTAGAACCGAAAAAGTCTGTATGTTCTTAATGGTGTTTACTAGTTACTTTCCTTGACCCTGACCAGTCTCATATACACATGACAGAACATAGTAGTAACACAGTAGCATGGTAGCAGGCTAGCCAGGTAGTTAAAAAATATGTATCGTGTCACCAGTCTACTTGGCATTCAAAACAAGCTGGTCTTCAAAACAGTCCATTTTACGATTGAATCAAAGGAATTCTCATAGTCCACGAAAATAAGATACAGGAGATGGATATACTCTTCGATCTTCTATACAACTGTGTGGATGTGGACCCGTGATCCCTTCGAAATCCTGGAAACATAAATTCGTTGAGTGTCCTTGGTAGACCAGGGCTTGTAGACGTACTCAGAACTGAGATAGGATTGTAATTCTTTAGTAAAATTCAATTATCTCATTTTTCAAAGAACAGTATCACCATGCTTCTGTTCTAAGCCATTCGAGTTCTGTCAGTAAAGGCACAGTTACAAGAACATACCTATGCAAGATCGTTTTCCTAAACCAAAAGCTGCGAAGGCATTAGGGTTTGCCGGTACCGAAGCAGGATCAAGCCATCGCTCCGGCTTGAACTGGTCAGCGTCGGGACCCCACGATGAGTGACGGTTTATTCCGTACAATATTATAAAACAGTCATTGCCTGCCCGTAGTGTGCAGTTCTCTGAAAAAGGATAGGATTTGTAGAATCAACAGCAACTGGTGTTTGTGTCTAAGTAGTACGTAACACTGCAGATACGGGCAGGCCTCGCCTTTAAAGGAGTTCTGCGAACGCTGGACCATAGAATCGTGGTAATGGCGAATGTCGCTAATCCCATGGCCGTGACGTAGCTATAGGGTAAGAGGAGGTAAGTGTGGTTTATAGTCGGTAGGTATGTGTCCGACATACTCTGCCACTTCACCTGGTTGCAGACGATCCATTAGGATTTTCCGCACATAAAAAGTGTTACCAACTCTACTATAATACATAGTACTGTTTCGGGTGTACGTGTCAAATATTTTGAATGGTAGATCTAGTTCTCCAAGTAAATGATACAGGCGCATGTGCAGGCTGGCGGACTTCAGACGCCCGCGGGGTCAAGAAATTCGCTCAGATATGCAGTTTCCTCATGATGTTTTCCTTCACCATTTCAGCGTGTAATAATTTATAAAAAGTCCATAAAGAATTCCAGTCAACAGGACAAAATGCTTTATGTCTGTAAATAAGTACATGAAGGATTAAGCTAAAAACTTACTAAGTTTTACATCTTTGTCCATATATTTTCCGATGAGGGTCACTGATGGTAGTACTCTAAGACTTTCCTTGATTACTGCATCTGTGTACTCCAATTTCTGTAAATCATACTTATCCACATCTCCATCTGCACCGAGGACCCGTATTACTCTAAAAAAATTACTTATTTTGACTCAATAGTTGGAGGTCACTCTCACACCGCACACGGAAATTTGTGGCGGAACCAAAGATCCGAAAAAACCAAGAAGAAGAATAACATAATTTTTTATGTTTTTTTTTCATGTGTCCCAGGGCTGGAATGAATAGGTCTCAATATTTGCTGGTATGCAATAATGTGCTAGCATCGTGTTCTGGTTTGACTCGTAATATAGCCAGTGTAATCTTTCTGGCTGGGCTGAAGTTGCTGCAACCGCCTTCTCGCGCATGGTACAGTCGAGTGCAAAATTACTAACACAAATATCCTAATCAGTATCATCAGTAAGTTGATAGATTTTTTATTTATACATATTCACATATGCATGACATATCACCTATGCCTAGGTATGAAAATTAAATGAGTAAATAAGATAGAAATGATTTATTTATTTAAAGCAGGGTTACACCTTCCATAAAGACACACCCTTATGAAGAGGTCTATTGTACAAGGGACCTCTACGTCGGAAGAATGAACGTCTTCGTCTTCAAAATCTGTTTTCGATAAATCCGATTCACGACCTCTGTGGTTTAGTGGTTCGAGTACCGGACTGCTGACCATGAGGTCGTGGGTTCGATTCCCACAGAACACAAAAATTTATGTGATGAATATGAGTGTTTGTGTTCGTCTGGGTGTTTCTTATGTATTATAAGTATGTATTTACAAAAAAAAAGTATATAAGTATTATATCCATTGTCTCGTACCCATAGTACAAGCTCTGCTTAGTTTGGGACTAGATGGTGCTGTGTAAAAATGTCCCAGAATATTTATTTATTTATTTATTTCGCTTACAGGCACAATTCATCGGTCAAATTTATCAATAATTCGGTCGCTTTTCATAAATTCTTCATCGATATTTTTTATTTTATTACACAATCCCTTCCAATCCGATAACACGACAGCGACAAAGAATACCTTATAACACTAACAACAATACTGGCAAAAACTAAATGAACGATTCTGAACTCGACTGTACTCTTAGAACGTAATGAGTATGTGGTTCACGTACAGACGTAACACTCACACCACCTCACACTGTTGCAAGGACGCGAGCGGGTAGGACGCGGTAGGCGCCCCGTGCACCCGCGCTCTCCCATCTCCCCTAATGATACCTTAGTAAGCATTCTGCGCATAAAGACTACAACTCTAATATCATATTTAGACGAGTAAATAAAAAAACATACTCTTCATATAATTTTTCTTGAACTTCAGGGTACGATCCAAGAAGTGCTAAAGTATACGCAAGCGAATTTGACGTAGTCTCAAACCCAGCCACTATAGCAGTGTTTAATTCGTCTCTGATCTCCACATCAGTGAGGGTACTTGTACCAGTTGGCTGTAAAAGCTGGTCCACCAATGGCTTATAAGATGTATCTGAAAACAAATGTTTTTACTTTATCTTAAACATTATATATACTTTCTAACAAAACCTATTCAATAGTTTCTGAGTCAACCTTGAGTAATAGACCGATAAGCTTACTCTGTTCATTGTCTCTCTTTAGGCTGCCATTTCCACCAGAGATGTGCGATGATGCGTAGCGAGCTAGCGAGGAATGTGCTTATTAAGAACCAATAGAATAACTTCATTTTGCTAGCCTACCTCAGCGCAGCTCTTGTGGAAACGGCTCACTCAGTGGAGCCAGGGAAGGATGTGTTGCGAGGGATGTATGCTAGGGACGGACTCGAGCGAAAATAGCACTCACTAGTAATTTCTGACACTTGCGTGAATATAAGACATTGAAATGAAACTACTTTCCTACCCAGGATGATTTGTGAGGCTATTTAAATTTAAAAAACACCCAAATTTGAATAGAGAAGATGGCTGGGTTTTACCAGCTGCTTGGAACCCCAAAATTGCAAGACCAAAGAACATGGTGAGCTCATTCTGCGTGAATCACATCGCTAACAATTAACGAAAACTGTTAGTACTTTTAACATTAAGACGTCCAACACCTCAGTCTACCCGTGACCATGGATGCTGCAAAGGATCAGGAATAAAATAATGTCAATACAACGCGATAAAATCCGTAAAAAGTAGTTTCATTTTAATAGCAGTCAGTAGACTGTGTTTGTGACAGGTAAAATATGTATAATGTACAGAAAACACGTATCTGTGGAACAGCGCTCCGCTCCCACCACACATCACCCCGCTCGCATCTAAAACGAACCTACTACACATCCTCGTACGACTCATCTGCACACCGTTACACAGCGTCGCTACGCATCCTCGCACCGCTCAGTGGTCTAGCACATCTCTGGTGGAAACGCAGCCTTGTGCAGGCCATTTCAGATATTTATGCATTTTAAAACTCACATATTTCTCTTCCTAAATATATATATATTAATCTTTGCCTCATTAGCCAAGTGGTCCTGAGCGCGACTGCTACGCTAGAGGTCCTGGGTTCGATTCCCAGGTCGAGCAAAGTGTTATTGGATTTTTCTATGAAATTCTCAGTAGCAGCTCGGAGTTTGGAATTTGTGCCCGGTTAATGGCAATAGTCTCGCCCCCTATTACATGGGACCTAAACATACCGGCGAACTGTGGGTGTACCTTAGTACGCCTCTGCCTAACCCTTCGGGGAATACAGGCGATGGTATGTTAAATCTTACTAGCAATGTGGGTCGCACATTACTAGTATTCTTGTTAACCCCTCGTGCTAAGCTAAATGCTTGTGTTACGAGTGGGTTCACGTCGGTAGTGTAATGGGTGGGTTTCGAACCGGCAACCACATGATCGCAAGTCCAACGCCCTAGCCATTAGGCTACCACCGCTTATCTGAACATTTATAGGAGAAGATGATTTATGGAGTTCGGAAATGGAGAAAGCAAATCTATCGACGGGTTTGTTATAGGGTTTGGCCGTAAGTGTCCTTAGAAGAAACAAATAGAACTGATCTGATTGACCAACCCATATCTTTTAAATATCTTCTATGTACCTATACGAGTAATTTGGGATTTTATAATACTATAGAAGATAGATATTCTCCAAGGTTTGAACAAAGTAAATTATAATACATACCTATTGCTGCCCCATTCATTGACTTTTCCTTGTATTTCTGAATCACCTGAATGAAATATAATTCTGATGTAAATGTTGGGTCATAATTTAATATTTTATTGCATTCCACAATGTTAATACTATTATTATAATATAATTAATTATGAAATTCTTGGTGACTTCGGACAATTTGAATAATTATTTCTAAAATGTAAACACTGGTAACCGTACGTATGTTATATTCTTGAAGAACTGGTTTACACCATAGCTTAGGTCTAAACCAGTTCTTTTTCTATTTTTGTTAGTTCATACTCGTTATTTATTTTGAAATTTGTAATTATTATTATTGTATTTCATTTAAGTGTTTAGTTTCTTTTGTGTACGCCAGTCTACCTATTTTTCGCCTTTCCTTTCTCTTGAGTCCATCCAAAGGTTATTAATTGTTGGATAGTCCCCTATCCAATAAAAAAAAGAAAAAAAAACATCCGTCCAAAAAAAAAAAAAACAGATGGATCACCTGGTAAGCGATAACCGCCGCCCATGGACACCCGCAACACTACTACTTTTTTTGTAAATACATACTTATAATACATAAGAAACACCTAGACGAACACAAACACTTATATTCAACAATGTTTGTGTCCTGTGGGAATCGAACCTCATGTCAGCAGTCCGGTACTCGAACCACTAAACCACAGAGGTCGTCAAATATTTATTTATTTCTGTAATTAGATCTTTAGCGAAACTTTTACGAGCGGCGGTAGCCTAATGGCTAGGGCGTCGGACTTGCGATCATGTGGTTGCCGGTTCGAACCCCACCCATTGCACTACCGACGTGAACCCACTCGTAACACAAGCATTTAGCTTAGCACGAGGGGTTAACAAGAATACTAGTAATGTGTGACCCACATTACTAGTAAGCTTTTTAAAGAAAAAAAAAAAGGTGCTACCTTTTCATACCGTAAAACCTATGTAGGTATAATAGTAAGAAACAAGTAATGGGTTGGAATTATCATATAAAAACCTGTCTTATCACAGCATGGCAACGTTATCAACTTTTGAATCTTTAGCGCCTTACTCAAGGCAAAATATAATTTATTATGATGACGTAAAAAGTTAAAAAATGGATATAATAATAGGTTCTCACAGAATATAAAGACTGGATGTTTTTTAGAAAGAAACGTATAAATTAAATTATAAATTAAGTACCTATACCTAAATAGTGAATGGAAGTAACAATCCAAACACGACTACAAACATGTTTATTAAAAAAAACATCAAGACAACAGGCAAGTAACTGTGATAATACTAGCATTGATTGATATTGTTAATACTATTAGTAAATTAGCAATATTTTATCAAGAACTAATTTAGGTGCGAACAACAAGTGTTGGACACTGAGCCCATCGTGACCCGGCGACTCCCCACGATTCATCTACTAATATATAAATCTGAAGAGTTTGTTTGTTTGCTTGAACGCGCTTATCTCAGGAACTACTGGTCCGATTTGAAAAGTTCTTTCAGCGTTAGATAGCCCATTTATTGAGGAAGGCTATCCCTACTAATATTATAAATGCGAAAGTAACTCTGTCTGTCTGTCTGTTTCGCTTTCCCGCTTAAACCTCTCAACTGATTTAGGTGAAATTTGGCACGGACAATCTTTAGACCCTGAGAAAGGACATAGGCTACCTTTTATTGCGATTTGTACTAAGTAACTATTCCACGCGGACGAAGTCGCGGGCGGAAGCTACATTTATATATAGCGAAAGACATCATGCGGGGTGATGTGGAGGGGGCTAAGGTCACCGTCGTCGAGCGTAAATGGCGACGCACGGTCGGGTGAAAATCGGCTTTCATTATTAAGAAAGTACCTTGCAGTTTCAGCGAGAATCAGATTTTTCATTCCATTTCACCCAATTTGACGCTCGACGACGATGATCTTAGCCCCCTGCACATCACCCCCCAAGATATCTTTCGCTATATTAAAAATATAAATCGTGGGGAGTCGCCGGGTCACGATGGGCTCAGTGTCGAACACTTGTAGTGTTGTTCGCACCTGAATTAGTCTATACACAAATCAATCTTCTTTTTTAATAAATACAATTGGAGTGTTCTGTTTATAATATTAAAAAAACCGCTTTATACTAAGTGCATTTGGATGTATACTTTGATTTCTTGCTAGTAAAATTCTTGAAAATATATCTAATCATGAAACATTTAAATGAAAAGAAAATCCGTCTTAGTAACGCGCACTTTGTTCGGTTCGGTTCGGACGTGGCTTATCAACCGATTTTACCATTTTAGCGTTAAAAATTATGTAATTTAGAAACAGTTTCTAAGCTTGATTCTGTTTGGGCATTTCATCTCAAAGTTATCATTTGGGAACGCAGGTTATTTACTTCTCAATAGGGACAAAACTTTGACTTGTGAATGTGTCTTCATCAATCAATAAGGCCTTTAACCTGAACTTCCGTCTGTTTTAAAGTGTTTGTTTTCCTCATATAGAGGATATCTCTAAGTTCAGTGTGCCTTTTGGCAAAGGCCTCCTCTAACATTTTCCATTGAGTTCTATCTCTGGCAACCCTTCTTCTTGGAATGTGTCTTCATAATATAAGCTTACTAATTCCAGTTATGCGTAAAATGGCCATGAGACAGTGAGCCTCGTTATACTGTTTAGTTTAACTTTGAAAAAGGTAAAAATTTTACATACCGCGTCTGTCAGTTCATTCAGAGTCCTCACATTCTTATCCTCCTTCTTCTTAAGCCAGAGGCCGTATAGAAATTCACTGTGCTGCCAAAAAGTTTGGAATCTGTTCATTACCATGTACAATATTTCGTCAACAGCATCTAAATATTTTGCGAAGAATGAACTGTTTTTCACGTCTCTTATTCCGAATGTAGTTACTAAAAGTAAAATAGATAATTTGAATTTATTGCTCTCAGAAGATCACAGTAGAGAGTATTCTATACAGTATTCTGTCAAATGGTCGGAAAGCGAGTCATACCTAACCGCCTTGAGTTCGGTATACACTCGGTAACCCGACAGTCGCCATGTGAAAACCGTGTGATGGTTTCGTAAGCAGTAAGCGTTGAAATAGATGCAAATAGTTACTTAAGGCAAGGAGAAATTATAAACTACTAGCTTCTGCCCGCGGCTTCGCCCCCGTGGAATTCTGTCCGTCATCACATCCCACGGGAACGGGATAAAAAGTATCCTATGTCCGTCTCCTGGTTCTAAGCTACCTCTCCACCAATTTTCAGCCAAATCGGTTCAGCCGTTCTTGGGTTATAAATGGTGTAACTAACACGACTTTCTTTTATATATATATAGATATCGTGCTGTTTTCGGTAATTCTATGGTTACTGGTTACGATACATAATTATGTATCCAACGAACATTATAATTCATAAAAGCACTACTTGATTCTATAAAAAGTATGACTAGAATGTACTCACAACAAGTTGTTCCTAGAGTAAATGCTCTTAGATGGGGTAAAGTATCACATTCAGCTGTACCAACGTGAGCGTCTATACTTTTTACGAGTCCCCTGGCCTGATCATTGAATACTTCCAGGTAGCTGTGGATCACTGACACGGTGAATGCTGGGTTCAGCAGCTTGCGGTGATGCTGCCACATTGATCCTGGTAATATAGTCAGGGATCAACTGAGAAACTGGTGAGAAACTTTGCGACTCTGATCGTGGGCAAAGATAGCCATATACTACACCCGGTAATCTTTCGTCATATTATAAGGAAAACGCATCCCGTTAGCTACAATAACAACTACTTACTAACCTGTAGAAGTAATAAGTCCCTGGCCAAGAATATTTCCCATAAAACTGTACAGAAAATGTTTTTGTAAACAAGCGTTCGCCACCGTCATAGCATCTTCAGGGTCTGTAATAACTGAAATAATCAAACACAATCTTCATAAAGATAAAACTGACGCATTGGACTGATGGTTAGCGTGCTATATTTTCTTAGGTGATATATGTCATTAATTTGCATGCTATATCTCATTAAAAGTATTCTTAGATAAAGCATTCATTAATAAATACTTATCGCTTGGTCACATAAAACTTACACGTCATAGTAACAAGAAACATACATAGATAGTACTGGTACGTTATTTAAAATCTATAACTACATATCTAAGTATATTATTATATTCATAAATATTTACTTTTCTGTATCTGTATCGTTCAGTTGTTGTCGTAGCAGCCCGTGGCATCACTAAAAATGGCCCTATCTGAAAACCAGCGCTGCGGCATTACGCTTTTAATGTCGCAGCATTATGCTGAGATAGGAGCCTATTCCGATCTCGTACATAGTGATTGTAGTTTTTATTTTTATTTGTAATTTTGTGTACGAAGACGGAATAAAGAGTTTTTTTTTAAAGCTTACTAGCAATGTGGATCGCACATTACTAGTATTCTTGTTAACCCCTCGTGCTAAGCTATATGCTTGTGTTACGAGTAGGTTCACGTCGGTAGTGCAATGGGTGGGGTTCGAACCGGCAACCACATGATCGCAAGTCCGACGCCCTAGCCATTAGGCTACCGACGCTTCAATTTCTTTCTTTCTTTTCTTAAACAGGAGTCCGGAGTATTTTCTGCCGCATCACTACCTACTACGTAACGTAAACTATTACGTTACTCCGTTTAATATTCAATGCGTCATCGAAAACTTCTACAGGGATTAGTTTGAATGCATGCAGGACACAACCTTCAATAGGATCTTCTAACGATTATACTGAAGTGGAGACAACATCGCATATCTCACATATTGTAGATAGATTTGTTACACAACTGAAACTTTTAACATAGTTGTCCAAATAAATAAATAAATCCTAACGTTACCTGGAAGAAATTGGAGTTACTACGTCCTGTCACAGATTTAATTTTGTGTACAATATACAATATAATATATGTATAACATTATAATCTCATGGGTGGGCAAACGAGCAAATGGATCGCCTGATGGTAATATACCACCGCCTATGGACATCGGCAACACCAGAGGATTTGAAAGTCCGCTGCAGGCTTTTAAAAGGGTTTGGGCCACCGGTATCCTCACTCACTCGGCTAAACACAACGTAAGTGTTGTTTCACGCCTGTTTTCTGTGAGGCCGTGGTATCACTTCGAGCCGGTCCATTCGTGCTGAGCTTGGCTCTCCCACGGTAAAATGCATGCTACGGGATGAATGGGCCGACTCTTAAACCGTAACTATGTACCAACTGTAAAACCACTGGTGCGCTAATAAAATAGAAAATTATTTAATTTAAATTTTTGCAAAGCAACACGAAAAATAACACAGCAGAAAACATTATACAATAGATGTTTTTACATGAATGGTCGAAACAATAGTGCGTATTAAACCTAAACATCGCTCTTTATAAGATATAATTTACCTATCATAATCTGTAATAGTTGCTTATTGTGTAATTCGTTTGATTTTTTTACCGAGAAGATATGCGTTTGGGGTATAAATCAGTTTGTTTGTTTGTCTGCCAATGTATATTGCCATTTATCTAAAAGAAAAGTGTAAATGGTTGAATTTATCATTTAAATATTATTTTCTTAGATGGAATTGCCTCACCAGCAGGGCGGAGCAGTTAAGGTTTTTCGCTCGTAAACTTAGTTTTTTTCTGTAAATGGCATCAATTATCTATGTAGTAATATGTTACTGAATATGTATTATCTTTGACGTCGACTCTTAATCTAGGGAGCCAAACAACCCGTCGCACGATACCAGATCAGTGGTACATTTATCTGGTACATTTATCATGTAGGCTACATAAATCTGGCAGACCCGCCTAACTAGGCGGGTCTGCCAGAACATCCGCCGAACATCTGCCGAACATCAGCAGAACATCCGCCTGTCTTTTCATCAGAAACTTCTGATGAAAAGACAGGCGGATGTCAGGTACTTTATGGCTTCGTTTTATATCGCAAAAACTACCGATACCATAAAAATTAAATCTGCAGACAAACATGTTTAAATTACCACCTAATCAGAGTTCGAACCTAAGGTTAAAATGCATTGTGTTTGGTATTTTGTCTGTGCTTGGCCTATTATACTATGATGCCAGAACGCAAGGATGCCAGGTTAAGTGGTCTTTAGATTCATCTAAATCAGATGAGCATTGTACGGCATATATTTATAAAAAAAGAAAGTATTCCCAAAATTTACGACAAATAAATGGTACTTATATGAATTACTTCCAAAGTTCTTTATAATTCTCAATAGCAGGTCTAATTTTTGCCTTACATTTATGGGATAGGAGGGCAAATGAGCAGATGGATCACCTGATGGTTTGCGATTACCGCCACCCATGGATAGCCGCAACACCAGAGGAGTTGCAAGTGCATTCCCCGCTTTTTTTAAAGGGTTCGGTAGGTTTACTAGTTATCATCACCCCAACTATTTATAAATAGGTGTTGTGAATGTGAGTACATTTTAGCATGTCTATTTTGAAACCTAGTAATATAAATTGTGATGATGTGTGTGTTTCACACATCGTTTTCAATATTCACATATATTTCATTATCTGATACAGAGCAACTTCAATCAGATCTTGACAGATTTGTACGATATTGCAACTCTCGAAATGCCATCAAGTAGTATTTTCTCGCCAGAAATCTTTCAATTGGACGAGGGTATATACTGAATGACCAAGTCATAAATAAAATGCCCAGTGTCAGGATCTTGGCATTATTCACGATAATAAACTACTATTTGATGACCATGTGGAATATATTGTGAATAAAGCATTTAAAGGATTCATTATAAGGACTTGCTCCAGCTTCCGTTCTCTGAAACCAATAAAAGTACAGTCAGCGCCAAAAGTCGCTGAACACGATGCAATCTTCAAAACGTTCTTTCTGCATATAAGAAAACTGGTACTAACTTCTCAGGTCAGATTTTTTTTGCATCGTGTTCAGCGACTTTTGGCGCTTGACTGTACTGTATAGCTCTTTCGTGCGCAGCCACCTCGAGTACGCTTCTCACGTTTGGAACCCTCAGTACGAGGTCTACAAATCTCGTCTGTTCAGATAAGACTTATGAGGTACTTGGATTTTAAGGCAAAGCAATCCCCGGCTGACTATGGACACCGTTGTAAACGATACCACTTCTTACCGCTCGAAGTGAGACGTGATGTGAATGATATCTGTTTTCTAGTGAACATCGCTAACGGCTCGATACTGCCTGAACTTCTCAGCAAAATACAATTGCGTACTAATCAGAGTAACCTTAGGAGAGGGCCACTGTTGCAGGCACCATCCGCAATGACTAATTAAAGGCGCAATGCCTTCTGTATACGCAGAATCGTAGCATTTAATAGTTTACCATCGCACTTGGAGATTGATCTTTTCTGCACTAGCCCACAATCAATAAGGAGAATCCTAAATATGGAATACTTTGGTGACAGCCGTAAATAGGTTTTGACAGATCTGTGATATACGTTGGTTATACGCTTATTTCTGTAATGTTGACTTGCAAGACTTGACAAAATCAAATATTCATTAAATTAGAAAACAAAGGGGAAATTAATATATTACTTATATAGTCCGCTCTTCTTCATTTTTTTTTCTATTTATGTTGTATGATGCACTATTACTACAACAGCTATTCATGTACATATGTATGTTACTCAAATTTGATCAACAAATTACGGTAGTGATAAAATTAATTGGTTAACTTAAACTTAGATATATACATTCGGAAGCTTGTAATTAGCAAATGTCAAATGTATATTTGTTATATCTTCTGCCCGCGACTTCGTCCGCGTAGCGTGAGCGTAAACAAACAAACAAACTCTTCAGCTTTATATATTAAGTATAGATAGATAGAAGTATAGATTAAACGTTTATAATTAGTCTGTAAGCTTTCTGTAAAATGATATAAATAAATAAATATATTAAAATTGTATTTCTTAGTCAGCTATTTTCAGCATCGCTTAAATAGTCTAAGTAGCACATATCCTGTAACCTAATTCCTTAATTACTTATACCGTTTCTACACGTATTAACTCTGTTCATGAATGACGCAATTCGATTTCTCTGAATAGCATTATATATTCAACTAGCTTCTGCCCGCGGCTTCGCTCACTTGAAGTTCAAAAACCAACAGTGATGATCTCTTCTTTGTATGGGTGTCTATATGTCTAGATAAAGCCGTAATATAGTTATATCCCTAGGGATATAATTATATACCGTAACATAGTTATACGAAAGAAAAATAAAGTCGTTATCCTCCTTTTTAATTTGATTAGGTTAGGTTAGAACTGTAACCAACGACGCACGAGCCGAGCGAGCGAAGCGAGCGGGGCCGTGGTAGCGGCCGGCGAGTGCCAGAACCGAAATGGAATCGCTTTCGTATAACTATGTTACGGTATATAATTATATCCCTAGGGATATAACTATATTACGGCTTCATCTATCTTACTGCGACATATACATTAGAGAGGTCAAGCTGTATCTCAGGTTCCCTTTAGTTATTTGAGATAAAAAGCATACCAGTTTCTAAGTTGGAGCACATACTTTCTAACAGTGATAACAAAATTAGAATCCATTCGCTAGTTTTTGCGCCAACCCGTAACAAAAAGACAAGAATTTTAAAAATTTTTGGTTTCGGAGACGTTTATACTTATACCCTAAAATAACCCACTTGTTTATTTTTTATATCTTCAATGTACAGACACAGCTTTTTTACAATTTTATAATAGTGGAGAAGATAAAGATTGAAAACAAATTCTTAAGATAATACATTCCTAGTGACAAACTATAAGGGGAAGTCAGATTCCAAGTTCGGTCTACTTGAGATAACTAATAGCTTTCTCACTTTAAATAAACACCCTTGAATGATTAATGAACTTCGTTCCAAAAATAAGCGTCATGGCAGACAAGTATTTAAATGATCTTTTTGACGTCATGTAAATAAAAAACCAAAGGTTCACGGCCTCTAGAAGTCGTAAAAAATCAAATTATTCAAGTTATACAGAAAACGGCTTCCTAATACCTAACTCAAATTTCGACACTCTAAAAGAAACCAAAACCTGGACCGATCTTCCTCTTAATTGTTTAAAGTAGTTATTTGAATCTATACTCTACACTAATATATTATTATAAAGCTGAAAAGTTTGTTTAGTTGTTTGCTTCAACGCTCTAATCTCAGGAACTAATGGTCCGATTTGAAAAATTCTTTCAGTGTTAGATAGACCATTTATTGAGGAAGGCTATAGGCAATATATCATCACGCTAAGACCAAGTAACTATTCCACATGGACGAAGTCGAGGGCAGAAGCTAGTGCTATATATAAGTCAAAGTTGGATTGATTATTACGCTGTTTTACATAATAACTAGCTGTTATACAATATAGCTCTATTATGTAATACAACTACAAGTTACAACATCCAAATTTATTGTAATAGCCATACGTTTAACAAAACCGCTACCTACATTTAGTTGTTTTGTAGAAAACTTATTCGCAGTTACGATAAGCGTGAAAAATGTGAAACATGTAATTTTCCCCCCTATCCCATAAAAAAGGGGTGAGGCAAAATTAGACTTGCTATTGAGAATTATATAGAACTTTGTAAGTAATTCATATACCATTTATGTTTCGTTCATTTTGGACTTCCCTTATTTTTTTTTTGTAAAATGGTATACCGTACGATGCTCATCGGATTTAGACGAATCTAAAGACAACTTTACCTGGCATCCTTGCGTCCTGGCGTCCTAATATAGGCCAAGGACAGACAAAATACCGAATACTAGGCATTTTCTGCGGTCGTTCCTTTCACCTAAATAATAACCTTTGGTTCAACCTCTGATTAAGTGGTCATTTACACATGTTTGTCTGCTATACCTATTTATTTTTTAATGCTATATTTGTTTTTGAGATATAAAACGAAGCCATAAAATAGCTGACGTCCGTCTGTCTTTTTATCAGAAACGAGGCGGACAAGCCGTGATAGCCTAGTGATATGACCATTGGACTGCCAAGTCAAAGTTCTCGAGTTCAAATCCAAGGCACGCACCTCCGACTTTTCGAAGTTATGTGCGTATTAATAGTTAATTATCACGCGCTTAAACGGTGAAGGAAAACATCGTGAGGAAACCTGCACGTTTGAGAGATTTTCTCGACGGCGTGTGAAGTCTACCAACCCGCATTAGTCTAGCGTGGTGGACAATAGCCTAATCCCTCTCATTGTTAGAGGAGACCCTTGCCCAGCAGTGGGACATATAATGGGTTGATTATGAGGCGGGTCTGCGAGATTTTTGTGGCCTACGGATTGTACCACTGATCTGGAATCGTCGTGCGACGGGTTGTTTGGCTCCTTAGATTAAGAGACCAAGTAAAAGATACTACATAGATAATTGACGCCATTTACAGAAAAAAAAAACTAAGTTTACGAGCGAAAAACCTTAACTGCTGCGCCCTTTGGTGAGGCAATTCCCTCTAAGAACATATTTAAATGAAAATTATAAATGATGAAATGATAAATGGCAATATACATTGGCAGAAAAGGCAATATGCAATATTGTTTCCAAAAAACCTGCCTTACACCCTAAACGCATACCTACCTGCATTCTCGGTAAAAAAATAAACGAATTGCAAAATAAGAAACAATTCAAGTTTATGATAAGTAAATTATACCTTATAAAGAGCGATGTTTAGGTTTCATGCGCACTATCCTTTCGATCATTCCTGTAAAAACATCAATTGATTATGTTTTCTGCTGTGTTATTTTTCGTGTTGCTTTGCGCATGTTTGGTTTGGTGGCTGCGCAAGCGTTCGAGAGCGTCGTGTGTGCATGACGCACCTCCACCTCTTCCAGGCGCATTACCCATCATTGGACATTTACAGCTTTTGATAACTAGTACAGCCGGTAAGTATTGTTTAGACCTATTCATATTTAGTATTTTTTCTTATTTTATAGTAATTTCGCCTGTTTTCGTAGATTTAAGTAAGTCTATGTCTGTGAAATCATGTATTTAATCTTTCCTCTTTAAAATAATATATTATAAGTATTAAAATAGCAAGAAATAACTGCCTCAATAGCCAAGTGGTCCTGACCGCGACTGCTACGCTAGAGGTCCTGGGTTCGATTCCCAGGTCGAGCAAAGTGTTATTGGGTTTTTCTATGAAATTCCCAGTAGCAGCTCGGAGTTAGGAATTTGTACCCGGTTAATGGCAATAGGCTCGCCCCCTATTACATGGGACCTAAACATACCGGCGAACTGTGGGTGTACATTAGTACGCCTCTGCCTAACCCTTCGGGGAATACAGGCGTGATGGTATGTTGTTTATTATGTTTTAGCTATCTTTATATTATTAAGCAGTGATCGCCTTATGAAAGCAGTGTTAGCCTAGCTAGTGATATGACCATTGCACTGCCAAAGGTCAGAGGTCAAAGACCAGAAGTCAATGGTCTCGAGTTCAAATCCAAGGCACGCACCTCTGACTTTTCGAAGTTATGTGCATGAAAAATGCAAAAAGATGTTATATTTTTTTCATAGTCGAGTTTTTGTTTTTTTACTTTCGTTTTTCGCTCTAATATATCCATTCTTTTTGTACTCGTATAACTTATCACAGAATATTGCAGATAATATTGATCTTTCGTGACTATTTTGTACCGATATCATTATTTTTTTTTTGTGTAAGACTGTAGGTCGAGATGTTATAAATAACTAAATATTCTGCGACATTTTACAAGTCACCATCACTAGTCCCAAACTAAGCAGAGCTTGTACTATAGGTACTATACAATGGATATTATATCTACTTATATACTTTTTTGTAAATACATACTTACTTATAATACACTAGCTTCTGCCCGCGACTTCGTACGTGCGTATGATATATAGCCTATAGCCTTCCTCAATAAATGAGCTATCTAACACTGCAAGAATTTTTCAAATCGAACCAGTAGTTCCTGAGATTAGCGCGTTCAAGCAAACAAACAAACTCTTCAGCTTTATATATTAGTTAGTATATATACTTAGATAAGAAACACCCAGACGAACACAAACACTTATAATCCTCACATAAATATTTGTGTCCTGTGAGAATTGAAACCACGACATCAAGGTCAGCAGTCGAACTCGAACCACTAAACCACAAATATCGTCATCGTTCTTCTTCGTCGTCATTATCCTTAATAGTTTTTTTTATAACAAATGTGATACATTTAGATACATATTAAATGATTTCGCCAAACTGCGTGACAGTTTGTTGGCGACAGTTGATATCTGATTAGGTACGATACCAAAGTTACACACTGGAATGTTTGAATTAATTATTATTTTTCAAAACTTAGTTAAGGGTCAAGCGGAGCTTAAATTACCCACAAACACGTAATACCAAAATAAATCGTAATTCAATAGTAGGTACATTGTATCATAAGGGAGCAAAGTAATATTTTTACGGCGAGGGCGCTTTTTTGAATCCAGAGCGAAGTGAGGGATTCTAGAGTAGAATCCTGAACGTAGCGAGGGATTCAAAGTACGTCGCCCGAGCCAAAAATATATTTTGCGCCCGAGTGATACACTCTTACTGGAAATAAACGACCGGAAAATCGTTCCAAACTTGGTAAAGTTATCGAGAATTGCGTTCGCTTACATTTGAAGAGCTCCTAGATTAACGGTATCGAAATCCGACTAATAACACACTTTGAATAAATTGTGTTTGAATTACGATTTATTTTGGTATTACATATCATACCATCACGCCTGTATTCCCCGAAGGGTTAGGCAGAGGCGTACTAATGTACACCCACAGTTCGCCGGTATGTTTAGGTCCCATGTAATAGGGGGCGAGCCTATTGCAATTAACCGGGCACAAATTCCTGACTCCGAGCTGCTACTGGGAATTTCATAGAAAAACCCAATAATACTTTGCTCGACCTGGGAATCGAACCCAGGACCTCTAGCGTAGCAGTCGCGCTTAGGACCACTTGGCTAATGAGGCAGTTGTATGGGAAACTTTCGCCTTACACGCAATTTCGGTTTCATTTTGACTTGTACACAGAGAGGGCTCCACGGCACAAAAAGAGAGACACATAACTGTGACTCATAACAATAAGATAAGACAACAAAATCGTACGGGCGAACAGGTTATGTTTAGGTAGGTCAATAAAATGCGAGGTTAAAATCATTCTACAAAAACTCGTCATTATGTACTCATTTAATTTCATCAACTCATTAAAAAGATTCACTGCTGGGCAAAGTTCCTCTCGTAATGAGAGGGATTAGGCTCTAATCCACCACGCTAGCCTAATGCGGGTCGGTAGACTTCACACGCCGTCGAGAATTCTCTCAGACATAAAGGTTTCTTCACGATGTTTACCGTAACCTGTTTAAGCGCGTGATAATTAACTATTAATACGCGGTGTCCTGCCTTTTCGCAGAAAATTGTTTGCCAGATTATCACTTGCCAACCAACGTTTCACAGAATTTTATTTCGCCGAATGATCATTTTTTATTTTTATTTAAAAAAAAACGTTGCCCCACACTCGGATTTTCTCCTGTATCGTGGGTGCGTTTACAAACACAAATTCTCACATACACAAACACCCAGACCCAGAACAACTACCTGTAGATCATACAAATATTTGCTCCATGTGGGGATCGAACCCACAACACGTGTCGCAGAAGCCAATTGCTCAGCCGCTACGCCAAACGTGTCGTCAATCAATCAATTTGCCAACTTATCATGGCAATTTTCGGCGAAAAGGCAGAGAACCATTAATACGCACATAACTTCGAAAAGTCAGAAGTGCGGGCCTTGAATTTGAACTCGCGATCATTGACTTTACAGTTCAATGGTCAATTTTTTTTTCGAGACGTTTCAGATTTCATAACTTTTTTTCAAGATTACACTTTTTTTAGAATTGTTAATGAAAATGTTACCTCCTAATTGTTATATAATTAGATCCGTTATTAATTTATTCAGCTTGATCACGGTAGTTATTATTTTGATGTAGCATTCGTAGTTTTTGTACAAGATTTTGTTTATTGCTAAAGTCGGAATTAGTTTTTTAGTCGGGCGGATACTTTCTACCGGCGCCGCGGCGTGATGGTTCAAAGGCTAGGATATCGCTGCTTCTCTCTCTTCTAGGCTCAAAACTTTTATTTTACTAGCGCTTTATGATATTAATAAATCAATGTATAAATTTATGATACTAATCAATCAATGAAGCGGCGGTAGCCTAATGGCTAGGGCGTCGGACTTGCGTTCATGTGGTTGCCGGTTCGAACCCCACCCATTGCACTACCGACGTGAACCCACTCGTAACACAAGCATTTAGCTTAGCACGAGGGGTTAACAAGAATACTAGTAATGTGTGACCGACATTGCTAGAAAACTTTTTTAAAAAAAAAAAGTCTCCATTTAATTTCAAAAGCACATTACACTGTTTCCTGTTGAATAATTAATATTTTATATTTCCAGGATTAGTTCAAGTAATAGAATCAATAGTTATGGACTGTCTGAAACTGGGAGGCGTGACTTGTTGCAAACTTGGAAAAACTTGTTATCGTAAGTGTTATAAGAGCATGTAGCAAAGGAAAGATTATCTTAAAGCTTTTGACTATATATCCAGTAGTCAAGCTTAAAACATACGTATAATAAAAAACAGCAGCAATTAGTGAATAAAAACAACAATAAAAACTTTCAGCAAATTATTTATGAAACCTAGCTACCTTAGACCATCAGTCTAATGCGTCAGTTTTATCTTTATGAAGATTATGTTTGATTCTTTCAGTTATGACAGACCCTGAAGATGCTATGACGGTGGCGAATGCTTGTTTACAAAAACATTTTGTGTACAGTTTTATGGGAAATTTTCTCGGCCAGGGACTTATTACTTCTACAGGTTAGTAAGTAGTTGTTAGGGTACCTAAAGGAATACCTTTTCCTTATAATATGACGAAAGGTTACCGGTAGCAGTATATGGCTATCTTTACCTACAATCAGAGTCCCAAAATCCTGTTATTAGATACAATCGCCTCTCCAGTTTCTCAGTTGATCCCTGTCTATATTATTAGGATCAATGTGGCAGCATCACCGCAAGCTGCTGAACCCGGCATTCACCGTGTCCGTGATCCACAGCTACCTGGAAGTATTCAATGATCAGGCCAGAGAACTCGTAAAAAATATAGACGCTCACGTTGGTACAGCTGAATGTGATACTTTACCCCATGTAAGAGCATTCACTCTAGAAACGACTTGTTGTGAGTACATTTTAGTTATACTTTTTTATAATCAAGTAGTGCTTTTATGAATTATAATGTTCGTTGGATATGTATCGTGACCTAATAATTAATAATAGGTACTAACTCCAGAAAAAAATATTACCATGAGCGTTAACGAAAGAGGAAGTCTCCACAATGTAATTATTGGTATGCCTATTGTTACTAGCATGATAAAACATATTCTATTCCCCTGCCCTAAAAGAGAGACTCTTGCCACGGTAATGGTATCATACAGTATTGTGACTCAGCCCTGTCCTTGAAATAATTACCTAGGGCTGCGAAATACCTATCTGTTAAAAAAGAATCAAATCATAGATTATTACGTACCGTATTTTTGTTATTGATTATGCCGGCAAACGAACAGACGAGCTACTTGATGGTAAATATTCATCGCCGTCTATGGACACATGCAACATGAAAGTTGTTGATAGCATACCACGATAGAAGCCCTACGACTGCAGACTGTCAGAGCCACAGCAACCGAGGAGATACTGGATTTACGGGAAGACGAAATACACACCAAGGTGCTTCACAGCAGTCTCCGACGTGAAGGTACACAGCCAGTCAGATCCCAAGAGATCCTACCACCGAGCTAGTCAGATATTTTCTCGGCTCTTTTGAGATGCCTATCTGAATGGCAGTGAGGAACGGTATTATAACCCGTCCCCACACGGGGCACTTTCAGTGTCCAGTTAATTTAAAAAATGTAACTCATCTTTGGGTGTATTATTAATGAATTCAAGCAACCAAAAACAGCACAATATAGTTTATAATTTCTCCTTGCCTTAAGTAAGTATCTGTACCTATTTCAATGCTTACTGCTTACGAAGTCATCATACGGTTTTCGTTCGTTACTGCGGCACATTGCGACTGTCGGGTTAAGGAGTGTATACTGAACTCAAAGCGGGTAGGTATGATTCGCAATCCAACCGTTTGTATGAAGACAGAATACTGTATAGATATCTCTGTACTGTGATCTTCTGAGAGCATAATAAACTCAAATTATCTATTTTACTTTTAGTGACTACATTCGGAATAAGAGACGTGAAAAGCAGTTCATTCTTCGCAAAATATTTAGATGCTTTTGACGAAATATTGTACATGGTAATGAACAGATTCCAAACTTTTTGGCAGCACAGTGAATTTTTATACGGCCTCTGGCTTAAGAAGAAGGAGGATAAGACTGTGACGACTCTGAATGAACTGACAGACGCGGTATGTTAATTTATTACCTTTTTCAAAGTTAAACTATAAAGTATAACGAGGCTCATGCTGCTCCACTGTCTCATATTCATCTTTACCTATTACCCATATAATTGTATTTATTCTCTTTCCATTTATAAGTCACATTGTTACTAACAAAATGGACTATGTCTGAAATAAATAAATAAATTAAATTAAATAATATTATGAAGAAGACACATTCACAAGTTAAAGTGTTGTCTCTACTATGAAGTAAATAACTACCTGCGTTCAGTAGGTAGTACCCAAATGATGACCTTGAGATGAAATTTCCAAACAGAATCAAGTTCAGAATCTGTTTCTAAATCACATATTTTGTATCGCTAAGATGGTAAAATCGGTGGATAAGCCACGTCCGAACTCAAATTGCGCGTTTTTAAGAGGAACTTTATTTTTATTTAAATGTATAATATTATATTTTAAAGAATTTTAGAAAGAAAGAAAAAAATTTTATTTGACACAGTCAAGGCACATTTACAAGAGAAAACAAAAAAAATATATATTAAAATAGAGAAAAGACTAAATTATTGTGCCTCACGGCTGTGGCAAATAGGCCCCGTTCAGCATATGCCAGACAGCTAGTGCCTGGCGCTGATTTTCAACTGAGCCTCTCTATTAATTATATATTAAACGGTTCCTATAAGTGTCTAAACTGATGAAATGTATGATTTAAATAAAATAATTTTAGACATTATAGTCCCTAATGGACGGTAGTTGGCAAGGCTCGATACATCACCGGTTCTATTTTTTACAATAGGCATAATTGTTGTTCTCATAAAGTCAACAGGTAAGTAACTGTGATAATACAGGTATTAATAAATTTACAATTTTATCAATGACTAATTCAGGTACGAACAACAAGTGTTCGACACTGGGTTCATCGTGACCCAGTGACTCCCCTCGACTCATATTTTTAATATAGCGAAAGACATCTTGCGGGGTGAGTTGCAGGGGGCTAAGGTCATCGTCGTCGAGCGTCAATGTCGCCGCACGGTGGACAAAAAATTGGCCTTCATAGACTTATGGAACTCAATTTTATTTTTATATATTTCTTCAGTGTCTGTTTTTTTGCCCGATAATGCTACTATTAGCTATTACTAATAGGTACATTTGTTCAAACACAAAAATGTCATCTGAGTTAATTTTGCCCAACAACTAATTATAATTTAGTTCAAATGTGTGCATGCTATGTCATAATATGTGAGTTGTTCTGTGTTTCTTATTTTAAACACTTAAAGGAACCGTTTAATAATTATATATTAAACGGTTCCTATATGTGTCTAAACTGATGAAATATGATGAATGATTTTAAATTAAAAAATCTGCCTGCGTTATATACAGTATGTCAAAAAAATCATAAATAATTTGTGCTATAACCACCTGTAAGGATATCACGTTTTTCCTTGCAGTTCCAGAGATAACCGAATTGTTATCCCAGGTCTATAGAAATTTTTCATAAAAAAAAAAATTTATTCGTTTTTGTGCAGATTTTTTATAGTAATAGCTAATAGAAGCAATATCCGGCAAAAAAGCCGACACTTAAAATTTAAATTCCCTAAGTCTATGAAAGCCTATTTTCAGCCTTCTGTGCGTGCAGAGTCCCCGTTCTACTGGGCCCTTTGCCTTCAAAACAAGTTATTTAAATTTTTTGACAAACATGTTTGCAATCGTGTTTGACTTCCATTCACTGCTTACGCACTGATAATAGAATACTAGTAGTTTAGGTATATATATGTACTACATTTATAATTTAATTTAATTATACGTTTCTTTCTAAAAAAACAGCTGTTACATCCATTTTTAAAACTTTTTACGTCATCATAATTATATTTTGCCTTGAGTAAGACGATAAAGATTCAAAAGTTGATAACATTGCGTTGCTATTTATACCTATTGTAGTCTTTGGTTGCCTATCGTAAGGCAGGCTTTTATATATCTATATCTATATATATAAAAGAAAGTCGTGTTAGTTACTTCATTTATAACTCAAGAACGGCTGAACCGATTTGGCTGAAAATTGGTGTAGAGGTAGCTTAGAACCGGGAAACGGACATAGGATACTTTTTATCCCGTTCCCGATACTTTTTATTCCACGGGGGCGAAGCCGCGGGCAGAAGCTAGTAATTATATAAAAGAAAGTCGTGTTAGTTACACCATTTATAACTCAAGAATGGCTGCACCGATTTGGCTGAAAATTGGTGGAGAGGTAGCTTAGAACCAGGAGACGGACATAGGATACTTTTTATCCCGTTCCCCTGGGATGTGATGACAGACCGAATTCCACGGGGGCGAAGCCGCGGGCAGAAGCTAGTCTATATATATAAAAGAAAGTCGTGTTAGTTACTCCATTCATAACTCAAGAACGGCTGAACCGATTTGGCAGAAAATTGGTGGAGAGGTAGCTTAGAACCAGGAGATGGACATAGGATACTTTTTGTCCCGTTCCCGTGGGATGTGATGTCGGACCGAATTTCACGGGGGCGAAGCCGCGGGCAGAAGCTAGTTTATATATATAAAAGAAAGTCGTGTTAGTTACACTATTTATAACTCAAGAACGGCTGAACCGATTAGGCTGAAAATTGGTGGAGAGGTAGCTTAGAACCAGGAGACGGACATAGGATACTTTTTATCCCGTTCCCGTGGGATGTGATGGCAGACCGAATTCTACGGGGGCGAAGCCGCGGGCAGAAGCTAGTTATATCATAATTCCAACCAATTACTTGTTTCTTACTATTATACATAAAATAATAGTATTAACATTGTTAATGCAATAAAATATTAAAGTAATGACCCAGCATTTACATCAGAATTGTATTTCATTCAGGTGATTCAGAAATACAAAGAAAAGTCGATGAATGGGACAGCAATAGGTATGTATTATCATTTACTTTGTTCAAACCTTGGAGAGTATCTATATCTTCTATAGTATTATAAAATCCAAAATTACTCGTATCTGTACATAGAAGATATTTAAAAGACATGGGTGGGTCAATCAGATCAGGTCTATTTGTTTTTTCTAGGGATACGTACGGCCAGACCCTACAACAAATCCGTCGATATATTTTCTTTTTCCATTTCCTAACTCCATAAACCATCTTCGATAAAAGTTCAGATAGGTTATTGTAACACACCTATTTCTACTAATATAGGTTATATTAGTAGAAATAGGTGTGTTACAATGCATAAATATCAAAAATGGCCTGAATAAGGCTGCGTTTTCACCAGAGATGTGCGAGGTAGCTGAGCGGTGCGAGGATGCGTAGCGTAGCTGTGGTACGGTGTTAGCGTTTCCACCAGAGATGTGCTAGACCACTGAGCGGTGCGAGGATGTGTAGCGACGCTGTGTAACGGTGTGCAGATGAGCAATAGGAGGATGTGTAGCGGGCTCGTTTTAGTTGCGAGCGGGGTGAGGTGTGATGCGACAAACACAGTATAGTGATTGCTTTTGAAATGAAACTACTTTTTACGGATTTTATCGCGTTGTATTGATATTATTTTATTCCTGACGCTTCAAGTCCATTACAGCATCCATGGTCACGGGTAGACCAAGTTGTTGGAGGTTTTAATGTTAAAATTACTAACAGCTACCTTACATTTTTGTTAATTATTAGCGATCCGATTCAAGCAGAATAAGCTCACCGTGTCCTTGCAGTTTTGGGTTTGGATTTAGATTTAATAGATTCTATAATCTGGTACCAAGCAGTTGGTAAAACCCAGCCGTCTTCTTTATTTAAATTTGGGTGTTTTTTAATTTCAATAGCCTCACAAAATATCCTAGGTAAGAAATTGGTTTAATTTCAATGTCTAATAATCGCGTGTCAGAAATTACTAGTGACTGCTATTTTCGCTCGAGTCTGTCCCTAGCATACATCCCTCGCAACACTCCTTCCCTGTAGAAAAAACTCGCTCCACTGAGCCGTTTCCACAAGAGCTTCGCTGAGCGAGGCTAGGTAAATGAAGTAATTCTATTTGGTTCTTAATAAACACATCCCTCGCTAGTTCGCTACGCATCATCGCACATCTCTGGTGGAAATGCAGCCTAACGAGAAAGAATGAATAGAGAGAGCATATCAGTCTATTTACTCAAGGTTGGCGCAGAAGCTATTGAATAGATTTTGTTAGAAAGTATTTATAAGTTTTAACATAAAGTAAAAACATTTGTTTCCAGATACATCTTACAAGCCATTGGTGGACCAGCTCTTACAGCCAACTGGTACAAATACTCTCACTGATGTGGAGATCAGAGACGAATTGAACACTGCTATAGCGGCCGGTTTTGAGACCACGTCAAATTCGCTTGCGTATACTTTAGCATTTCTTGGATCGTACCCTGAAGTTCAAGAAAAATTATATGAAGAGTATGGTTTTTTATTAACTCGTCTACACATGATAACAGAGTTGTTAATCTTAGTGGCAGATTGAGGGGGGTCTTTTGTGAATGCTACTTTGTGTCATACTTGGTAACAATTAATACAAAGTCCTTTCAAAATTGTATATATTTAAAGATAAAGATGATTTATTAGTCAAAAACAGACGTTTACTGTAGGTATACTGAGTAGTCAGTCAAGCAGGGTGTTCAAATTATAGAAAATACAGCATACATATTTTGCCAACTATGGCGTACCAAATCTCTACTATTATAAAATTGTAAAAAAGCTGTGTCTGTACATTGAAGATATTTAAAAAAAAACACGTGGGTTCTGCTATATAAACGTCTCCGAATCCGAAAATTTGATTTTTACTTTTACTACTTGTCTGTTTGTTACGGGTTGGAGCAAAAACTACTGAATAGATTTAATTTTATGATCACTGTTAGAAAGTATATGCTCCAACTTAAAAACTGGTGAACTTCTTATCTCAATTAATTAAACGAATCCAGAGATACACCTTCACCTCCCTGATGTATAGAGGCCCATACAAAGAAGAGATCTTAGATGTTGGTTTTTCATTTTTACTCCTGATATAGCTTCACGTGAGTGAAGCCGCGGGCAGAAGCTAGTTAATTTAATAACTATACAAAATAATAAGCATAACCATCAAATAAACTATTTCAATTCGACGACACGATTGGCGTAGCGGCTGAGCGATCAGCTTCTGCGACACGTGTTGTGGGTGTGATTCCCCACACGGAGCAAATATTTGTATGATATACAGGCTCTCAAATGGGTCATGGGTTTTAATTCATCAATAAAAATGCATATCTTAGATTTGGTTTACCAAACCGTTATGGTTTGGTAAACCAAATCTAAGATATGCATTTTTATTGATGAATTAAAACCCATAAATCGATCCATATTCTGTTTCAAATCTGAGATTTCTTAATATCAATAGCCTTGCCGTTTCAGTGACCCCCAACCATTGAGTCAAAATACATTTTTTTTTAGGGTAATACAGGTCGTCGGTGCAGATGGAGATGTGGATAAGTATGATTTACAGAAATTGGAGTACACAGATGCAGTAATCAAGGAAAGTCTTAGATTATTACCATCAGTGACCCTCGTTGGAAGATATATCGACAAAGATGTAAAACTTAGTAAGTTTTTAACTCAAATCCTTCAAGTATCTACTTATTTACAGACACAATGCATTTTTTGTTCTGTATACTGCAAGACTATATAATTAATTATATTACACGCCGAAACGGTGAAGGAAAACATCATGAGAAAACTGCATATCTGAGCGATTTTCTTGACACCGCGGGCGTCTGAAGTCTGCCAGCCTGTACATGCGCTTCTAGCGTTTACTTGGGGAACTAGACCCAAAATATGAAAGTATACGAAAGTACTATGTATTATAGCAGAGTCGGTAACACTTTTTTATGTGCGGAAAATCCTCATGGGTCGTCTGCTACCAGGGGAAGTGGCAGGGTATGTCGACGTCATTATATAAGTCGACGCTGGTTATCGCTGAAAATCAGCGCTGTGGCTCTGCCTCGTACATGACACACTGCATTATGCTGAGCGACGGCCGTTTTTGCGTGGGCGTGACGCATGTTTTCCATAGGCTTATTTCTTATTCATTTTGCTGTAATCTTTATTTATCCGTGCGTCATGTCGGCGCAAATAAAGTATTTTCTTTCTTTCTTACTTTACATACCTACCGACTATAAACCACACTTACCTTCTCTTAGAACAGAAATAATCTGCGCATTGTGACAAGAGCCTTAACGGGACATTGTTGTTTAAACAAGCACATGTTCAACCTAAGGCTGAGCGATACGCGAACCTGTCGACGTTGTGAAGAGGCTGATGAAACGCCACTTCCTATTCTTGGGGAATGTGGATCGCTAATGCACAAGCGTAGCGCTCATCTAGGGAAACATACCTTAAGCCCGGATGAAATAAAAGAGCTCACCCCTAGGAAAATCCTGCAGTTCATAGTAGCTGCAGGATTCAGCGGTGAACTCTAACTCAAAGAGTGGCGATCACAATAGACCATTTTCGGTCGCAGTGACATTATAGCCGCAAGCAAACAATAAAAAAAAAAAAACCTTCTCTTGCCCTATAGCTACGTCACGGCCATGGGATTAGCGACATTCGCCATAACCACGATTCTATGGTCCAGCATTCGCAGAACTCCTTTAAAGGCGAGGCCTGCCTGTGCCACAAACACCAGTTGCTGTTGATTTTACAAATCCTATCCTTTTTCAGAGAACTGCACACTACGGGCAGGCAATGATTGTTTTATAATATTGTCCGGAATAAACCGTCAGTCATCGTGGGGTCCCGACGCTGATCAGTTCAAGCCGGAGCGATGGCTGGATCCTGTTTCGGTACCGGCAAATCCTAATGCATTTGCCGCTTTTGGTCTAGGAAAACGATCTTGCATAGGTATGTTCTTGTAACTGTGGGTTGGAATAGAAGCATGGTGATACTATTCTTCAAAAAGGAGAATTCTTTACTAAAGAATTACAGGCCCATCTGAGTCACGTCTACAAGTATTAATTCGAATCGTCAGGCATAGAGACTCGACGAATTTAAGCCTCCAGGATTTCGAAGGGATTACGGGTCCACATCAAGTTCAAGTTCAAATGTTTTTATTTCAAATAAGCTTTTACAAGCATTTATGAAACGTTATGCTTCTAGTTGCACGGTTCCAAAAGGTTGATCCTACGGATCCTATGAAGAATCCGGCAAGAAACTCCATGGACACTCTTATAAAATAAATAAGGTTACAATCTTCACGCAGGTACAATATTACGATAGCAGCTTGTGTGAACATTGAAGGTTTATGTCTAAGTGGAAGAGGTCGATGTAAAAATAAAAAATAAACTATGATCACACGGTTATAGAAGATCGAAGAGTATAACCATCTCCTGTATCTTGTTTTCGTGGACTGTGACAATGCCTTTGGTTCAATCGTAAAATGGACTGTTTTGGAGACCAGCAAAGTCAAATAGACTGGTGACACGATACATATTTTTTAACTACCTGCAATCATTATCTGCCGTCTGCCTGGCTAGCCTGCTACCATGCTACTGTGTTACTACTATGTTCTGCAGTATGTATATGAGACTGGTCAGGGTCAGAGTCCCAAAAGGAACATAAACTAGTAAACACCATTAAGAACATACAGACTTTTTCGGTTCTAAAATTAAACTGTTTGTTTCTACAGGTAAGACGTACGCGATGGCAGCAATGAAGGTGGCTGTGGCGCACTTCGTACGCAAGTACCGGTGGACGGCTGACTACACCAAGCTGCAGTGCAAATTCGAAATTACTATGAAACCCGTGACGGGACACGAGATCACGTTACAGCGAAGATGTTGAGAACAAAAAGATTTCTATCGAATATACAACATTATTTTTAGTATAGGTATGCGAAACCCGGATTTTTCAGAATATGCAAGAGAATCGATTCCAAGTTATTTTAACACCTCCCTTAGTGAGCTCCCTTCAATATGGTTGAGCTACACGATGACTGATGCATGCTTGCCGTCAGTTAGGACTGGTCTACTCAAAGCTGCTATGGTTCTTTCCTCAAAAGGCCATTTCAGACATTGCCCTGCATTGTCCCACTCACATTATTTGCATTATTTTATGTCTGGACTTTAAAAGAGACCATGATTCTCTGAGTTTGTTTCGGTGTTTCTTCTCAGAGGTCGTCAGTTAGGAAATGCCGAAGCCATCTAGCTATAAAATAAAAAAAACATTGACTTGTAAAAGTGTCTCTAATGATCTACTTATAGAAATAAATATCATTTCATTTCATTTCACCAAGTTATATTTTGTCCGAAAAATACATCTATACTAAATATATAAAGCTGAATAGTTTGTTTGTTTGCTTGAACGCGGTAATCTCAGGAACTACTGGGCCGATTTGAAACATTTTTTCAGTGTTAGATAGTCCATTTATTCAGGAAGGCTATAGGCTATATATCATCACGCTACGCGGACGAAGTCGCGGGCGGAAGCTAGTAATATTTATTTTTAATGAATATATAGGCAGTCATTAAGGTCGTATTTATTTCATAGCAGCAAGAAATTTACAATACATGGTTATTAATAAGTATCTAAGCTCAGTTTTTATATCTCTCTCTTTTAAACAGCTCAGTAACAAGTGCTGTAAGAATCGATGTTAAAAGCAAAAAAAACTAGTTTTTTTGATAAATGATATTTATTTCTGTAAATAAATAATAAATAAATATTTTGCAACATTTTACGCAGCACCATCTAGTCCCAAACTAAGCAGAGCTTTTACCTACTATGGGTACTAGACAATGGAACAATGGATAATACTTATATATCTACTTTTTTATATACTTTCTTATACATATGAAACATCCAGATGAACACAAACATTAATTTATATTCATCACATAAATATTTGTGTCCTGTCGGAATCGAACCCAAGACCTCGTGGTCAGCAGTCCGGTACTCGAACCACTAAACCACAAAGATCGTCGAGATAAATCTTTTAATGTCCTGGGTTCGATTTCTAGTTCAAGCAGAGTGTTATTAAGTTTTTCTATGAATTATCAGCAGCAGCTCGGAGTTTGGAATTTGGCGGTCGCATTCAGCATCACTAAGCTAACGAGGTGAGGTCAGAAAAAAAAACAAAAAATAAAAAAATAATTGTTATTATTATATTTAACAGAAATATAAAATAATACAATTATCTACAAAAACAAATGAAATCGTGTTAGTTGACATTCAATTTAAATAAATTCATTGAGCAAATCTATTTTTATATTAAACTAGCATCTGCCCGCGACTTCGTCCGCGTAGCGTGATGATATATAGCCTATAGCCTTCCTCAATAAATGGGCTATCTAACACTGAAATAATTTTTCAAATCAGACCAGTAGTTCCTGAGATTAGCGCGTTTAAGTAAACAAACAAACAAACAAACTCTTGAGCTTTATATATTAGTATATAGATAAATAAATAAGTACTAATGTCCTAATGACTTGGTGGTACTAAAACTAAAGAAATAATTTAATTGATTCATTTTGACTGACTTCAAGTGGTTCATGGATTAACAGTAGGTACTTAATTAAAAACATAACTCTCCTGGTGCAGTCGAGGAAAAAGTAGATTGATTAAATTTAATGTCATATCTAGTAAATTAAAGTTGCTACAATAATTAAAAGCAAATGTATTGTAAAATCAGTCGTTTATCAAAAATCTTAATAAAAAGGTAAAATAAATAAATATCCTGGGACATTTTTACACAGCACCATCTAGCCCCAAACTAAGCAGAGCTTGTACCTACTATAGGTACTAGACAATGGAATAATACCTATATACTTTTTTTTTGTAAATACATACTTATAATACATAAGAAACACCCAGACGAACACAAACCCATAATTTTTTTTTTTTTTATTTAATTTCGTCAAAAGTGAAATACAATTTTGACACATGACCAAATTAGTATTATGACGGATGAGTTTGACATTTAAATAAAGATGGCGTTGCCATCATTACTCTAAGCGTTGCCATATGAATCGAATCAAAGTCAGTCTGCAGACAAATAAATACTTAAAAATTAAGAATAAATAACGTTGCTACTAAACCTATGTTTTGGACGTAGCTATCGTAACTAAGTAAATGCAAAATGTAGGAAATTAATATTTTAGTCGTAGGTATGTAAAAAACGTTTATTAAGTCGAGATTGTATGAGTAAGTTACTAGCGAGATTTTAGTCAATGATTTTTATTATTAACTAGCGACCCGCCCGCGGTTTCACCCGCGCTGCCCCGTCCCTAAGAGCCGTAGCATGATGTTAAATAGCGTAAAACCTTCCTCTTGAATCAATCTATCTATTAAAAAAAACCACATCAAAATCCGTTGCGTAGTTTTAAAGATCTAAGCATACATAGGGACAGACAGCGGGAAGCGACTTTGTTTTATAATAATGTAGTGATAAATCGTTCCTTAACATCTTGGGCATTTTTCCCATGAGTGGTCCGAATCCCAAAATAGATTAATATCTCTGAACACGGCCGTTTTTATTTTGTTATTCGAATGAAAACAGTTACCTTAAAATGTAGTTATTATGAGGGTTGTGTATTATGATCGTCCAACGCATCCCTTCTTTAGTGTTTGAAAAATTCTAATGGAAAATCGGCTATCTGGGGTGGTGGCAGAGTATATAAGTTTTATATTTTACTAGCGGCCCGCCCCGGCTTCGCACGGGTGGAGAAATCCCTAAATTTTTTCAAAGTATTCTATAGCAATGAATCAAATGGTGAAAGATTTTTTTAAATTGGCCCTGTAGTTTTTAATTTTATTCGTTACATACATACAAATCTTTCCTTTTTATATATAATATTAGTATAGATTGTAACCCTTACCCCACTTTTCCATATATTTCCTGTCCATTCAAAGGTTATCTGGTAGGTATCGCTATTAACGATAAGACCGCCATTGTACCCTTAGTTTAAAAATCTTTAATTTTGTTTCTCTCATGGTGTGCAATAAAGAGTATTCTATTCTATAGTAGAGTCCTTATATTAAATTCCGGAAGTCCTCTAGTCCTCTATACGTCCTATGTTATAGAAAGCAAAGTGCTACTGAGGATTTTCTGGACTTAGGTGGGAATCAAACCCTCATATTTTGTAGCCACAGAACTCATCATATCATCCGGCCTATAATTATGTTTTTATCATAATCATCGGTTCAAATAAAGTTAAGAAAATTTATGCAGGCTAAATGGATGAGTTGCTAGTTTTTTAAATAAATACCCTTGTCAGACTTTATGCAATTCAAGCATTTTTCCACAATGTCAATGAAAGATTTTTACGCTTCTTAGTTCTTTTTAGCTTAAATCATACCAAATTAGAAATAAATTAACGTGAATATAACTAGAGTACGTAAATTAGAGAAACATGGCTTATCTAAAATCATAATTTACTATAAAGTTTAGAGAATGTGATCTAAGAATACTTATATTCATTTCAAAAGCTATAATAAAATTAATTTGCAGTACCAGTGCAAAAACCATTCCATTACAATAAAAGAAATTCATCTACTACGTAACAAAACACGTATTAATTAATTTTTCTATTATTTTTTAAATATTATATTTTATAATTACTATGTAACATTTAGATACCTTATTGTTTTACAATCAATATTTTCCGCAATTCATATGAATAAACTAATTTGCAAAACTTGAACTTAATAAATTTATTTGAAAACTTGAAATTATTCAAAATTATTTGCAAATAAAACTATTCATTTTTTATTTCTGTTAAAATCTATGTTGCAATTCGGGTATAATGTAAGGCAGTCCTTTTGTTCTTGACCATCGCGAGCTGCCTGGACATATCTGTAATAGTGTAGTGCCATCTTACTGTCAGCTGCTGGTACCAGTTCATTGGAATCCCTGAAAATGAAAAAAAAAACAAAACATTAATATAAATTTGTTTTGCCTCATTAGTCTAGCATTAGTTATGTTAACTTGTTTGGTATAGGTAATACTGATGGATATCGACAGGAAGAACCAATCATGAAAGAAATGATCCAGCCAGTAGAGTTGCCGAAATTAACAAACAGTTGCAGATACCAGTTGAAATCTTTTTTCAGTCGCATTGATTGTTTCAAAAGGAGTATCTATGAAGTTTCTTGCCGGTTCTTCTCCATTAGACCCACCTTTTGGAACCGTGCAATTTTTTTTGAAAATACCTATTTTAGAGGTATAATTGAAATAACACAGAAAACCGTCGTGAAACAACACTTGCGTTGTGTTTTGCCGAGTGAAGGAGGTTACTGGAGGCCCAAACCCTTTTAAAAGGCGGGCAACGCACTTGCGAATCCTCTGGTGTTGCGGGTGTCCATGGGCGGCGGTTATCGCTTACCATCAGGAGATCCGTTTGCCCCCCTATCTCATAAAAAAAAAGCATTTTGATTTGACTTGACGATCTATAAAATGAATGCACTACTTATGAATAACAGTCCATCAATTTGTATAGACTGAGGAGAGAGAGAGGAGGTCTATGTAGCTTTACAGCTTGTATAAGGATAATGAATAATATGATCAAACAATACACCAATAAATCTATCACAAATATAGCGGATGAAGAAGTTAAAATATAATATGTTAGGATAACTGTTATAAGGGTGCTTACTGGTGTTTGATTTACCAAAAATTAAAGTCCTAGTGAAAAATATAGTTAAACAAAGTTAAAGTTTCTTGATCTGGACTTTTGTTTTTTTATAAGAACCCATGTTTCAGGAGAAACTCTTAATGAGGGCAACGTTTTTTAAAAAGACAAAGAATGACGAACAAAATTCTCCTCTTAAATATAGTAGAAACCTAGTACTCACTTGCTAAGATGCCCGGAAACAAGATTGCTGTAAGGTGTGTGCTTGAAGGGATCCCCATACAGTGCACAAACTGCTCTCTCCCGACAACCAAGGTCGTGGGCTCCCATCTGGCTCAGCAACTCATTCACAGCCTCCACCAGGTTCCCGTAGAACTTCTCTGATGCTATCGTCTCCTAGAATATAATAAGTTGTGTATTAAATAAAGCTGTATATTTAGTACTAGCTGCCCGGCCCGGCTTCGCCCGTTTTCCCGTAGGAATGAAGCATTTTGCCGCGGGAAAAAGTAGCCTATGTTCATCAAGGATAATGTCGGCTTCTACTGGTAAAATAATTTTTCAAATCGACAAACAATCAAATCATTCCTCTTTATAATATTAGTGTAGATGTATACATCACATATTGACATGATGACACATCTTCTATGCTAATATATAAAGCTGAAATATAAAGTTTGTTTGTTTGCTTAGACTCGCTAATCTCAGGAACTACGGGTCCGATTTGAAAAATTATTTGAGTGTTAGTTAGCCCTTTTATTGAGGAAGGCTATAGGGTATATGAAGCTAGTTGGTAAATAAAATGAGAAATGCAGAGAGGGGTATAATGGAGCGTAGTATGATAATCAAATTGCGAGACTGAGTTCAAATGCCGGTATCCAGCGTCAGACAAAAGAGGATGACGGAGACCAGATAATGGCACTCAAGTGGAGTTGGGTGGCACGCATGGCTAGACATAGTGATGGTAGTAGGAGCCACACTTTATCAGACTGTAGACCAACGATAGGCCCACCGGACGGTATCGAGTCAATTACCTAAGAGTATTCAATGTGGCAAAAGCAAAGAGAGGATTATACTCAGCAGTAGGTAGATTTGATTAGAGCTTTGGATGTAGGTAATGATAGTGTTACACTAAAGTTATAAATCAATTTTATTAATAACAGTTGCTTGCAAAGTTGCCTGTTACCTGGTCGTTCTTATTCTGAAAAGTCTATAAAGCTTAAAAAGAGGCTATTCTTCATAACACCTACTATTTGTAACATTGCGCCTAGTTTTGACAGTGATACTGGTTTGTTCGAAATAAAACATTAACTTTGAGAATCATACTTTAATGTAGGCTGAAATAAAGGCTGCTGGCACCAATGAATGAGAAAGAGTTAAAGATTACGTTCAGGAAAATTTCAAAACAAGAACAAAGTCTGATATTGATAAAGATCTAATTCCAATACTAAATAGAAAATATAAGAATCTGTAGCTTACAGGGTCTTGTGCAGACAGGATCTGTTGCTGCTGCTTGACCAATTCCGTTTCCGCCTTGATCCTGTTTGTCTCCTTCAGCTTGACCGCAGATACCCTGAGTATCTCGTCCCTGACTGGAGAAGGTGGCGCCCGAGCTGCTAAGGATGCTGCTCGGATCTGAAAATATTTATATTCCTTTGAATATTTAGTTTTATTCGTTAGAGATGAATTTCATCTGAAAGTCTAACATGTTTTTTTATTATCTGGTGCAATTTAATTTTATTTCATTATAGTCACTTGCGTTAATACCATAATAAATATCTAAAGCATTAAATACCTATTTATTTTGGAAATATACTTTTGGTTCTTTTTGATGACATGTTTGTTTACTTTATCAATATACACCAACATGATTGTGTCTCTTCACACTTTTTGTATAGATACTAGACGATAGATAGTAGAGATTTTAGTTATGCACATTTTTAACTTAAATTTCTATAAAATTGAAACAACTTAATGTTAAGAAAGCTAAAAAAATCTATAAAAAGTCCACTTACTGAACTTGAAGCTACAATATCTGAGTGGCATACATTGAAACTGGTAAGGAATGTCCTAGAATTTTAACTAAGCAAAGCGGTTGTATTAGTTTCGTACAGTATGTACGTAAGGATCGGTGAGATTCAAAGTACTCGGAAGGTTCTCGTTTTTTAAAATAGCTTTATACAATAACTTTAATCTCTTTTTGACTCTGTTACTTATTTTTTAGGAGAAAAAAGAAATAGAATAGGGAAAACAGAGGGCGATAGAAGGTTTAATGCAATTTTTTTGCCAAATCTTCTCTAAAAGAACCAATATATAGAACGATGCTAGTTTTTAAAAATTCAAAAGTAGTAGTAATATTGATTCATATTATTATAAATTATAATTTTGGCTATGTATAAGTTTTTGATTAACGTCATAAACTCTTTTGCGCTATTATATATAAATATACACATCAAGCGTCGGTAGCCTAATGGCTAGGGCGTTGGACTTGCGACCATGTGGTTGCCGGTTCGATACCCACCCATTGCACTTCCAACGTGAACCCACTCGTAACACAAGCATTTTAGCTTAGCACGAAGGGTTAACAAGAATATTAGTAATGTGCGACCCACATTGCTAGTAAGCTTTTTTAAAAAAAAAAAAACAATATCTTCTCGAATTTTAATTTTGATCACTCACCAATGCTTCTTTTTCAGCTACAAGAGGATCTTTGGGTGTTGTCTTCTTATTTCGATAATAGGGATTTGGAGGTCCCACGGGTCTGCGAATAATAAGATATAAAAATAGGTATAATTTAGAGTATAAAAATTTACAAATTGTAATTTGTAATATCGCAAAATAGACAAGAGTATTTATTATATTTGTTGAAACACCAATCGTCTTTCCATATAAATTGAACAAGTAAATAAGTAAAGTTGAGATGATTTCCTTTTTTGTTATGGTGTTACAGTCTATCAGTATTAGTATTCCCTACAACTTACTTAGTTTGAAAGCCTCCTCAATTACGTCATATAGGTATTTGACAGAAAATTTAAATGAATTCTTACCTTCCAGCGTTAGTGACTGCTATTCTTTGTGGCACATTAGAAGATGCTGCTGTATTAGGCACTTGGTTACTAGCGGCGTATTCCCCTACATTTGAAGATGGTCCTGAAAAATTAAAAACACCTTATTATTTTTATATTATATATTAATCTCCTTTGATTGAAGGGAAAGACATATGAGACAGTTTATTAGGTATTTAGGTTTCAATACGGTATGATATTCACTAAGCTGTTTTAAAGAAAAAGTTAAAAATGAAAATATTAATCCTTAAATGCCCTAACATTTATTTGGAAACCAATTCTTGAAAGTACTGATCATCATAATCTAGTCAACTAAGGTCTTTGCGTTTGCCATGAATATGCCATTTGTAATCCAAGTTTTGTTCGGGAATAAATTAAAGTATCGTAAAAATTTCATGGACTATATAAAAAAAATATTAAACATGGCACCACACACCTTAACAAAAATAGAACATTTGGTAAACAAACATGGTATACTGAAGGAGACAATTAAATGAATCTTTGTTTACCTGATGGCATACCGAGTCCCCAAGCATTGATATCGTTAGCGTCATTCATAGTTGGTTTGAAGTTTGTTATGGCGTTGCGATGAATGTCTCCAATTATATAACTGTTGAGAAAAATAAAACTATTAATTGTCTTATTACTTAACTAATTATTGTCTTGTTTTGACACGTGATATACCTATTTTGAGAATTGAAAGAAGACAAAACATATTATAGCTATGGGATAAACGTTTTAAATTTATGAATAAGTACCTACGTAAAAGTATTTAAAATAATTTAGGGAGGCTTATTTTGTAATACTCAGTAAAAGCCTTAATAATTTAATGACATTGGTACCTTTATCATTATTAGAACTTGAAGTGAGACAGATAGAACTATCTTCAGCTGTTTCTTAACATATGAGCGTTTCAGAAAAATAAGTCTATTATATTATGCAATTTTTATCATTCACAAGCCTTGTTCAGCAACGAAAGCGATCCAGCTCAAGAGTAAATTCAAGCTTGTAGATTTCACAAAAACATACAAAACTTATTACCAAGTTTTATTTAAATTAAAGGATTTAGAAAAAATTGTTTAAGATGATTGCAATTATACTTTTTTTTAAATAATAATCAAATCCCTTTCGGCTTAAATGAATTAGCTAAATATGCTTCAGTTGCAAAAGCTATAAAACGTATTAATAGCGATGGGTGAAAGTTTGGAGTTATTTATTGCTTATTTGTGGAATTCGTAAAGGTGAATGTAGGTACGAATTCTCATAATAGAGGATGACTAGCTTATGAGTATATTTACTGTTATATATTATTGTTTATATTGTTTAATAACTATTATAATATCCTAATACAACTTTGTTTTTCTCATTTTCTTTCGGTCCTCTTATCCCGGGGGTCACTAAAGAGGTTATTTGGCTTACTTTGATTAGAGGATTTATAACATGTCATAATACTAATTCATTATAAATATTGCCATAATCAATCACTGTAAGCTGACTGACAGCTGCAACACTCAAAACTTTTCCTTTCACTTAATAATATTTCATTGAGATCGACATAAGTATTATAAACACTTCAAATCTAATGAAGATGTTCTGTAAATTGGACTAGGTAATTAATAGTTTTAATTGGGCATGTGAAATCTATTGATTGATTTTTTCTTTATCTATATTCAACTACACTATCCGAATTTTCGCTATTATAACAATTAATGGCCTTTAATTTATTTTATTAATTTGGTAGCCTTCTATTAATTTCCTTGATATCATTAAGTGAAACAAAATGTCTATCGAACTCAAGACTTGGTGGGTTTCTGCTGTTATTCTTAATATTTTCTAAATAATTCTTGAATTTCTTATACAAAGATAACACCAGTTGACTGTATTTCAATACCTACACCTACTAGAGGATTTATGATATTTTGAATAACATAGAGAATTATTATGTACGTCCAACATAACAACATTAATCAGAATTATAGTGCCTTTGTCGGTTATTTTATTCCACTCTATCTTATTTATCTTATCTTAAGTGGGGCCCAAGTAGCAAGGCCTCAGTGCACGACCCAATGGGATCTTTTGTGCTTCCCTTAGATACCTAGTCCTCTTCCGGTCCCAGTTCTTCAAACAGATCTTCCGTGACTTTTATGAGGTCTGAGGGAATAACTCTACAGTCCTCTGGTCTTGGATAACCCTGCCCACTGCACATTCGTATTATAGCTATTACATCGCATGTACACAGAAGGTATTCCATACTCTCAATTCCCTTTTGCAAGCCTTGCAGGATGTGTTCCCATGTCTCCGTCAGGCCCAACCTTTGTGGGAGATATACAGAGATAGACACTCCACCTAACCAGTATATATATATATAGTATCTCATAGTACCTACTCTTTTAGCGTTTGGAAACCCTCAATAACCTTGGTCGTCTCGGGGAAGTTGACTTCACCCAGAGTGACTAACACCGCGCGGACGTTTTGATTCGTCACGTTTTTGCTGAAGTTATGGGAATCAGGTTTCATTTAACTTAAATTAACTTTACCCAACACTATCTCCAGAAATTGCAAACTATAAAACAATAAGTGATAAAAAATACATTCTGGTTCATTCAACACTCACTCAGTGCCAAGTGGAGCACCAGAGAGTGGCCAGTTATCATTGTCGTAGCTCTCGTACGATGGCGGTGGACCTTGGCTGTGAGGTCGCACTACTACTGTGGATGGGTGCGAGCCGTGCCCACTGTACGCCGGATGATGCTGTTGATGAGGACTCTGAAAACAAAATTACTAGGGTTAAATGATAGGGAAACAGAAAATTAGATTATAGCTTAAATTTATTGTATTTTAAATTAAATTTAGTATCATAAATTTAATAATTAAATCTGCAATCTAATTCCAAACTTAATAGGTATGTACTATTGTGAATAATAAAGTAAACATGTAATCTTTTTCATTAACGGTTAACACTGGCTATAACAACGTAATTGTAAACAATTTCAACACAAATTATTCACGCAACAATTTAGCGGTCAAGGAACTTGACTTGAACTTGAGTAGCGAGTATTTGATTCACTTTCTGTTTCTGTAATATAATTTGAATGAAGGAAGCAAAATTCATTCATGTTAACAGACATTCAAAGGCATTAAAAAGAAATTGAAAAGCGTATATACATTACTAGCATTCTGCCCGCGACTTCGTCCGCGTAGCGTGATGATATATAGCCTATAGCCTTTCTCAATAAATGGGCTATCTAAAACTGAAAGAATTTTTCAAATCGGACCAGTAGTTCCTTAACTCTTCAGCTTTATATATTAGTATAGATATATTAGTATAGATAATTATGGAATTGCAAGAAATGAATACTCTACTGAGTGAATACTCAAGACTGATAATAGACTAAAAGCGGGCAACACTGCGAGATATTGATTTATATTTATTTATCATCATCATCATCATGTCATCATGCTTGATTACTGAAGGGTTAGGCAGAGGTTTCCACCTACAGTTGAACGGTACGTTTATGGTAATAGGGGGCGAGGCTATTGATATTAACCGGGAACAAATCCAAACTGAGATTTTTTTAAAAACACCAGTAAAACTGCTTGACCTGGGATCCAAACATAAATCAACACCTCTAGCACAGCAGTTACGCTTAGAACCACTAGACTAATGAGGAAGTTTTATTATTTATTATTTCAAATATACGAGCACAAGACTGCAGATTAAGTGTTGCAAAGGTAATGAGCTTTTTAATAAGTATCAAATATGATACTAATTAAGGCTTTCAAATACATATTATACTGCATTATGCAGCCATAATTGGTGTTATCGTGGAAACTAAAGACAGTATACATGCAATTTGTGATTGTGATGAAATAAAAAAATATCGGTGCATTCACGTAATAATGCGGTAGAAGTATTTATTTGAAGTAACGTTCAAGTTTCGATTATAAAATACTATAGTATTTTTTTGTGAACAAACTCGTAACGTATGTATTATTAATAATAATAAAGTAGTGTACACTGATAGCCAAGTGATATACTTAGTCATGTCCGTATTAATAGTTTAATTATCACGCGCTTGAAACGGTGAAGAAAAATATTGTGAAGAAACCTGCATGCCTGAGATATTTTCTCGATAGCGTGTGAAGTCTGCTAACCCACATTAGACCAGCGTTGTGTCTAATAGCCTAATCCTCTCACTCTGAGAGGAGACCAAGTAGATGGAACAGAATAATGGGTTGATTATGTACAATAACTAAATATGAATAGTTGGAAGGCTAACATGTAATAAGCAAGGTGGCAAATGACATACGATTTTAATTCTAATTTCGATTGACTGTAAGGTTTGTTACTTTATTTAGCTGGTGAGGATATTGGGGATAAAAGTATAAAAAATAGTACCCCACTAGTATCGGGAACAGGGCTCTAAGGTAAAGAACCTTCAGAAGATACGTGTCGTGTCCAGGAGTGCCTACCATTTTCTGTTTCATACTCTTGACCAAGCCGACTTACGAGAGCCTCCACAGGTAAGTTGAAGTTCTTATTATTATTACTCAAAAAACGTTATTCACTATTAATATTAACGGTAAGTATATTTTACGGATTTTATCGCATTGTATTAATTTTATTAAATCCCCGACAATTCGGATCCTTTACAACACCTCAGTACCCGTGACCATGGATGCTGTAAAAGATCCGAAACGGGAATTAAATAAAATTAATACAACGCGATAAAATCCGTAAAAAATAGTTTTATTTCAATGTGATATAAAGTTAAAAGCAGCTTGTTATATAGTGTTGTAGACTTGCTGCGTTTAATGAGAGTGGTAATTATTATAATTCCAAATTTTCAACATGAAGTTTAATTTTTTGTTTCTCATAATGTTTAAGATTATGTAGTTTAGTCCAATTAAAAGAAATTCTTTGTTTCTTTTATTTACATTTTGAAGTAGCAACAGTAGCCGACAGTAACATCATTTTATAAAATTAATTAGAAAAGTAAAACAAAAAACATCCTTCAATGAAAGTAAAATTAACGAGTAATATCATTGTAGAATAAAAAACCTGTTGATTATAATAATTAACATTAGATACCTATTCTTTCTGTCCTAGTATTAGTAATAATATTAGGTGAAGATGTAAAGTATGATATTGATACTTTTATAAATAAAAATACCCAATTTTACAGACAGAAAAAGCAAGAGACGAACATACTATCACTCCTGGATTTCCCAAAAGGTAAGATGAAGGTAAGGTGTATTAAAAACATCCACAGCTCGCTGGTATGGTTAGGTTCCATACTGGCCATTAACTGGGTACAAATGCAAACTCCGAGCTGCTATAGAAAATTTCATAGAAGAACCCAACAAACCTTTTGTAGCTGTCATGCCTAGGACTATTAATGAAGCAGGTGATTAAAGAGATTGGACTAATGAAGCAATTCAAAAGAGGAAACTAAAAATAATTCAACAAAAACAAACCTTATGATGATGAGTAATCAAGTGATGATGGTGATGGTACTTCGTAGTGTGATAGTTCTGATGGTACCATGAGCACAGCTTGAAGATATGACTTAATGCTGGGAATACAAACAGTATGAGCTTCAGGAACATTTTCTTGGCTGTGGTCACTCCCATGATCAGAGGCAACACGAAGACTAGTTTAAGCGCTATCAGCTTTATGACTAAGATGATTGCTATGGCAGCCGTTATTAATTTCTTCTTTATATATTTTTCTGTAAAGAAAAAATATAAAATGTTCATTATTATTGCTTTAAGTTTACTGTTTTAATTTGAACCTTATAACTGTGATATAAAAGCTAACGTAATGCAGCAACAAGTCAACAGTGTCAGTATATTTTAGTCATTGAAGTTTGACAGCAGATTTTAGTCGTCATTAGTAGTTCATTTCATGACGATGCTTTCTGGGTTTCTTATTATCACTAGCATAGAGTTCAAATATAATTGATTCACGCATCTTCACTCATTTTATGAGCAATATTTATCTATTAATTTTAATATCAACATCATAATAAAGCATCAAGTAAAATAAATATACATATTTATAGCCTTCAAAACTGTTCACTATAGATAAGTAGTATAAGTTTCAAGGTTATTTTTAGAATGCGAGAAAAGGATGGCATCATTTAATTTGCAGAACTGAATCCATATCCTCCTCTACTTACTTATCTTGTGAAAAAACAATCTCCCTTGCCCATTGTCCTCTTTTGGTTCCAAATCTATGTGCACCAAAGCACCAGTCTTCGTCAGTGCTCTGGGGGACACTCTCAGGGTAGCTCCTTGGAAGAACGTGTCAGGTAACGTTAGTTTCATGTCATGAGTCACTAAGAACTTGACGCTCTTGTCGTAGAGCGCGTCTGTTATTTCTTCTAGAGGAGATTCTGAAACAAAATTGAGTACTGAATTAAAGATTTTATCTATGACCAATCTTGAGAGAGGCTTGTGGCTAAGTAATAACTAAGCTAATCAACTGATCTGCAAAGTTAAGCTGCCCTCGCCGCGGTCAGTGTGTGGGTGGTTCACCATTATGAATACATCGAGACTCCTCCGTGCCTCCGAGAGCACGTAAAGCCGTCGGTCGCGGTTGTCATAGAAACATCTTTGACAATAAAGTGGTAGTCAAAAGCCCAAAATATCCTGACAACCAGACAATTACGCTAGCCGTCTACTGGAGAACAGAGTTTGTAATGTGTGAACAGAGTTTTTGTTAGTTAAAGCATCAATGGCAAGTGTTAACACCTTTCAAGTGATAAATGATATTTATTTCTGTAAATAGATCTTTTTTAAAGACACTTTTACAAGTCAATGTTTTACATTTTTTTGAACTAGATGGTGCCGGCATTTCCTAGCTGACGACCTCTGAGAAGAAACACTGAAACAAACTTTTTTTTTTTAAAGATTACTAGAAATGTGGGTCGCACATTACTAGTATTCCTGTTAACCCCTCGTGCTAAGCTAAATGCTTGTGTTACAAGTGGGTTCACGTTGGTAGTGCAATGGGTGAGTTTCGAACGTGCAACCATATGATCGCAAGTCCGTCGCCCTAGCCATTAGGCTACCGCTGCTTCCTTCATGCATTCAAACTCAGAGAATCATGGTCTCTTTTAAAGTCCAGACAGTAATAGGCAGTTGATATTACAATAATAATATTATTAGATATTATGCGAGTGTTACGATGTAGGGCAATATCTGGACAAGCCTTTTGAAGAAAGAGCCATAGCAGCTTTGAGTTGACCTGTCCCAACTGACGGCACGCATACATCAGGCATCGTGTAGCTCAACCATTATTTAGGGAGCTCAACGACCTGTCGCACGACGATACCAGATCAGAAAGACATTTGCGTAGGTCATGTAAAATACTCAAAGCTGTCAGAAAACGAAATTATAAATTTAAAAGTAGCCTACACAGTACTCACATTTACATATATAACAAATTCAGAATTTAAAATTAAGTCAAGCTTCATAACAATAATCATTTCACATTTCTCGATCATGATTTATCTCAATATTATTTTATTTCTCAACATTGTGATACAACACTGGCTTCTCAAGAGTTTTAATTTCTCTTGCATTGTGCAAGAGATCGATACTTTCTTCCGGAATGTTACACGTTCTAGATCTAACATCGATTAAGGACTGGATACATTGATGCGTATCTGATCGATCATATCTCTACTATTATAAAATCTGTGTCTGTACTGTACTGTACTGTATAGGTATAGTATAGTGTAGGTACCTACAACAAACAAGGTATACAAACGTCTCCGAACCCAAAAATGAGTTTTTTTTAATTCTTGTCTGTATGTTATGGGTTGGCGCAAAAAATACTGAATAGATTTTAATTTTGTTATCACTGTTAGAAGGTGCTTCAACTTAAAAACTGGTGAACTTCTGATCTCAATTAATTAAACGGATCCTGAGATACAACTTGGCCTCTCTGATGTATATCCCATCCAAAGAAGAGATCATCACTGTTTGTTTTTTATTAAACTAAGTAGATACTTAGTTTCGCAGGCCAGTGTATTTCTTTAGCTTTTATACGTAAGCTTGTAATATTAAACAAAACTTGTGTGTATCTTCAACTCTATCTAAAAGCGCCGAAGATAACCATAAAATGGAACATCATCGGTTATTGAACTATGCCCATGATAGCTAATGCAATTGACACCGGTTATTTCGGATTTATTCACAACTTTCATGCTTACTTAGCAGTTTCTGGTGTGGACATAATAACAATGTTATTATAGCCGTTTTAAGTATGAGAATGTACACGTTGTTTTTTAGTTATGTTTATTAATATTTTTGTCCATTACTCTTGTTTGTAGGTCATATTTACTAAATCAGTGCCCTTTTGACATAATTATAGTACTTAAAGGCATCGTGCGGAACTTCATCAGTATGTTGAAATGAAACTACTTTTTACTGAGTTTATTGCGTTGTATTGATATTATTTATTTGAAACGGGATAAAATCCGTAAAAAATAGTTACATTTAAATGTCTGTGTGTGTCAGAAATTCATCCGTATGAATCATTCTATCAGAATTTCTGACTTTTTTTAATGGGATAGGGGAACAAACGAGCAGACGGATCACCTGATGGTAAGCGATAACCGCCGCCCATGGACACCCGCAACACCAGAGGAGTCGCAAGTGCGATGCCCGCCTTTTAGAAGGGTTTGGGCCCCCGGTAAACTAGGGCCTCCGGTGACTTTAGCAAAGGATTAAAAAGAATAGCAGAATTAGTTGAACCCTTCCCAAGTGATGATTTTACCTACATAGGTGGCGATTGACTTTTGCTTATTTAAATAGATAAGCAGTGTCTGGCCGTAAAAATAGTACTGAATAGTCTCAAGCGTTTTACTTCTAATTTATGATACAGACGTTAATCTGTTACCACTCAATTTCTTATAATAATATCCAGTAATATTAACTTTTATTTCGCTTATTACTTTAAAATTCATAGGATCTGTCAAGGCAAAATCATCTGTATCATTATCATCATCTTCAATCTGTTTTAGTCCACTGCTGGACATAGGACTGTACGCTATTTCTCCTTGTCCCCGTCTTGCCAAATCTAACCCATCTATTAACCAAATGTGAACCATCCATAAGTTAATTCTCCATTACACGCATTCTCGTCAGTTTTCTATTACAAAATACTATCGCTCGTTGTGTGTCGTGTAATTGTGGTTACGCGTAATAAATTGGACACGATTCTTTATAATAGATATGGCTATAATAGCCTATCATTTGTCTGTTGCGTGTTTTTCGGCGATTTCTTTGATTCATTTGACTTTTGATTCATTTGATGTTTTGTAGTTGAGTTGAATTCAGATAAGGCTACTAGCTTCTTCGAGACTTCATCTACGTGGGCTTCAGAATTGGGTTTGAACCTGGATTAAAATAGCCTATGTGTTATTCCAGACTATAATCTATCTCTGTGCATACATATAGATGTATGCACAGAGATAGATTATAGTCTGGAAAAACAAACAAACAAACTCTTCAGCTTTATATATTAGTATAGACTAATATATAAAGCTGAAGAGTTTGTTTGTTTGTTTACTTGAACGCGCTAATCTCAGGAACTACTGATCCGATTTGAAAAATTCTTTCAGTGTTAGATAGCCCATTTATCGAGGAAGGCTATAGGCTATATCATCATGCTAAGATTATAAGTAACTATTCCACGCGGACGAAGTCGCGGGCGGAAGCTAGTATATTATATTTATCCAGATCCATTCAGCCGTTCTGGCGTGAAAGAGTAACAAATATCCATCCATCCTCACAAACTTTCGCATTTATATTAGTGGGATGTTCACACTAAAGCATGATATATCTTCATATCAGGTGTTGCTTGCATTTTCTCGAGTATAAAAATGACTACATATTTAAAAAATCAATTATTTCTATTTACTGCCTCATTAACCTATTGGTTTTAAGCTACTACGCTAGTGGCTCTGGGGAGAGTAAAGTGTTATTGGGTTTTTCTATGAAATTCTCAGTAGCAGATTGGCGGAGTTTGGGATATCTGTCTGGTTAATGGCAATAAGCTCACCCCCTATTACATGGGACCTAAACATACATGTGAATTGTGTATGCACATGAGTGTAATTTTTAATTTTTCCAAAACAGTATTTTCTCGTGCATCGTGGGTGATTTTATAAACAAATTCTCACATACACTAACGCCCAGACGCGGAGTAACTACTTGTAGGCTATACAAACATTTTCTCCGTTTGGAGATTGAATCCATACCTAACACGAGGCGCAAAAGCCGATCGCTTAGTTCATATGCCAAAATGTCATGTTCAAAATGGACGAAAATAGTTTTATATTCAGGTACAATATCAGTATGGATATCAACAGCTCTAAATACATTTGCAGGCATCTCACGGTCGTCACAAAACCCATATAATTTCTTCCTTTCTTCTTCAACCGCAGCCTCTAAAGCAGTTTACAAGTGTTTGTCAACAGCCATGACAAGTGCAAAGCCCTTTGTGGTAAGCCGCAGAACAAGTGCTTCACGCTCCATGAGCTACTGACCCACTGCGAAATGGTCTTTTGTTGCCAATACTGTGTTACTGACCTTTCAAATGTATATGGGGTTAAAATTTATTATAATTTATTTTAACTGCCTCATTAGCTAAGTGGTCCTGAGCGCGACTGCTACGCTAGGGGTCCTGGGTTCGATTCCCAGGTCGAGCAAAGTATTATTGGGTTTTTCTATGAAATTCCCAGTAGCAGCTCGGAGTTAGGAATTTGTGCCCGGTTAATGGCAATAGGCTCGCCCCCTATTACATGGGACCTAAACATACCGGCGAACTGTGGGTGTACATAAGTACGCCTCTGCCTAACCTTTCGGGGAATACAGGTGTGATGGTATGATATTATGTTAAAATTTATTTAAATCAACATTAGTTGCTTTTAATAAATTAGATAAGTTGTCAGATAAATAATTTTGATTTAAATTCTCGTGTAAACGTTAATTTTATAAAAACTTAGCATACCATAACGCCTTTACCTGTATTCTCCGAAGGTTAGGCGAAGGCGTATTAATGTAAACCGTACATCCACAGATTGTCGGAATTTTAGGTTCCATGTATTAGGGGGCGAGCCTATTGCCATTTCATATTATGATAATTTCATTGAAAACCCCAATAACTCTTTGTTTGACCTAGGAATTGACCTCAGGCCCTAGTAGTAGCGTTCAGAACCACTAGTATTTTAGTTTAGTTAAGATATACAATATAAATAATTACATACCTATTGAACTTGGGATGGTTTTTAAGTTCGACAATAACTTTGCATTAGGATCATTTAAAAAGTGACCAGGTGACCACCAGTAACAGCTAATATTTCCAAGTTTTGTTACTATGACCTCAATTTGGCCCTAGAGTAATGGCCCAAAAACTCTTATGTTAATCGATAACAATTTGTCTTCTGGTATAGGTACCTTTCTTAAAGAAAACAGTTTGAAGTAAGAAATTATTCTGTACTTTTCCATTGCTTCAGCTAAATGTAAAATGCGTGACCTGGGGTCACCTACAAGAAACGCATTTTTTCTACCTGTCTGCCCATCTCTGACGTATTATGATAAATTTATGAGTTGGTCCCAAAGCATTGCTTGAAGAGAAAGTATTGGAAATTTCCAGCTGTTTATTTTGCTAGTTTTATAATGTATTCTCATAAATAATTATATCTGACGAAACTTTATGATAGATTCAGCGTCTGTAACTGACAAATATTTGAGAACTTCACATAAAATTAAAATTTTAGAACCCTGAAGTCTGTTCTGAGGAAGAAAAAAGATAGACACTGCAATTTGCGAGGGAAAATATTATGCATTCTATCGAATATACATTTACGATTATACAAAGTCAAAGTCCAAAGTCAAAGTGTTTTATTTCAATTAGACCATTATAGAAGGTACTTTTGAAAAGTTAAAACTAGTTACAGTTTGAACATGTTAGTTATTATGAGTACTAATTAGGTAACGTTATTTATAGCAAGCTTGAATGACATTATGTTAGTGATGCTAGAAGGCCTTACTTACTAGGCAAATAAACTCGAATATTTATCAAAATATAGATTCTAATATTATACATTTCTTGCTCTTAGAAACTGTAGCAGCTTGAATAGAAAGATCATTAGAACATAGCTTACTTTTTTCTACAGTCGACTCATACCACTGCCATAACAATATTATAACAATATTTACGTAATCGAATGTAATCCTTATGTTTCATGCAATAGGAGTTGTAACAACCGCAAATGGCTCGCCAACGGTCACGAAGAAACAATTCAAGGAAACGTCGTTCAGTTTTCAACTTTATAAATTGGGAAATAAGAGTTGTATTGTGTAAAACATTTATTCGTTTATTTTGCTTTCACTGAGGAATGCGAAATGCTTTCGAAATCACGTTTGCGATGAATTAATTCACAGATGTCGATGCTAAAAAAATGAAAGTGGTTAAATGAAAAATGTGATAATTTAATAATAGTTTCGATGGTAATTGAGGTGTTACAGTATTGCCAATATGATATAATATCAAGCATCAAGTTTAATAGTAAATATCGTATTGTGAAGCTTCCTCGATGTTTTGATGATGTAACAAAAATTTTACGAATTTACAATTAAAAAGTCATGGTAAACTGACTACATTATTTCTCTGCCCTGATTCCAATTCATTTATAGTTAGGGCAGAAGGGCTTTCTTCCTTCTTAATAAATAAAGATATATACAGTTTTTCGTGAGAGTTATTTATTAGTTATATTTATTATTTTACTTTCTTTGTTACAGATTCCTTGTAGCAAGTCAAAATTATGAGTTCTATGCGGATAAGTACTTATTTTGTTCAGTAATTTCACACTCATAACTATAAAAACACCATTTTTTATCTTACCTGCCGAATCATCTTTCTGTCCTTATAGAAAATTATAAAATTCATCATGCATTATTACATCATTTACTTCATTAGCCGTAATAAATTCAATTTCAAATCAAATCATCAAATCATCTTTATTTGCTGAATATAAGTCCTTAAGGTCTAAATTAGGTACATTGTCAGTTCCATTATATTCTACCACAACATGGCATGCAAATGTTATGTTACGATAGACACAAGTTACAATATTGTCTATAGTAAAATTAATTGAATGTCATGCTAATAAATTTATGTCAAATTGTCAGTTATACAAAATCAATCAATTAATTTAAGATTTATAAAAGATCTAAAAAGTAAAATTGAGGAGCTTTTGAGGAATATTGAGCCGTTACAGACAAATGACATTCATACCCTAGTGGTATATCTTTCTCTGTATTTACTTACAATGTAATAGCGCATTTTTTTTTTACCTTGACTTTGAAATAGCAATGTTGCTCGCTTAGCACATTTTTTATGATACAGTTGGCTTCACATGAAACAACTGCTTGTTCCAAACAAGTTGCTGAGTGGCACACATAACCACTCATACTGAAAGATTTGCACCACAACGCGTAATTGTTGTTACAATTATTCGAGTTTAAGAAAGAATGGTTGGAATAATGTTGGGTGGATTCATGGTTGTGTCAAAAAAATGTTTTAAGCAAGCGAAAGTGGTTGTTAAGTATGAATAATTCTGCTGACGGATTTGGAAATAGCGGTTTGCTCTTACATCAGAGAATAAGGTAAGCTATGGAACAGTGACGGTTATATCCTACATGCTTTCCGAGGCACGAATGAGTTTGAGTTTATAATGCTGAATTTAATTTGGAGAGTTTGAACCAGCACGCGACAGTTCATTACAGATCGATTCATAGATACTTATGATTATGTATGTATATGTAGATGAAGTATTATTTTAATACTAGCTTCTGCCCGCGACTTCGTCTGCGTAGCGTGATGATATATAGCCTATAGACTTCCTCAATAAATGGGCTATCTAACACTGAAAGACTTTTTCAAATCGGACCAGTAGTTCCTAGCACGTTCAAGCAAACAAACAAACAAACTCTTCAGCTTTATATATTAAAGTATAGATTACAAAATTCCAAAGGTGGTTATTGCAATTTCTTAAAGACAACCGATAGGGCATTTAATTTTGTCCTTTTCAGCTGGACCGCAGTCAAGTGAAATTAGGGAAAACATTTCGACGAATGCATGTCGCCAAGATTAAGACTTTATGCAATGTCATTGACACTGATTTGGAATGTTTGAGACGGAAACAGAAAGTTTACGTTTTCAAAGTGATTGGCGCTAATAAAAACATATCACCAAAAGTGTTTCTTAGTGTCTAGACGGACGTTTCAAATCTGTTCCTAATACATATAATTTTTGGTTACTATATACCCCAATCGGTTTAGTAGTGTGGCAATCATCAAGTCGGGCAATGCTATTGGATTTTTATAGGAATTTTTTGGTAGAAGCTCAGCTCGATGAACTTCATTTTCATGGAGTTCACTGTTTTACATGATATCTAAAACATATCTAACCTTTCGGGGATACAATCGGGAATAAATTGGTTCATTTTGGCAATATAGAAAAAAAACATTCCTACTCTCTTTGACTAATGTCTATTAAAGAATAAAGAGTTCAACAAGGAAAATGCTTATGTAGTGATAAACTTGGCAGAACTAAACAAACTAAACTAAAAAACTAAACAAACAAATAGTAATATAGGTTTATACTAAAATAAACATTTTTTTACCAATCATAATATAAGTATATAAAATACAAATCGAAACGAAAGTAGCAGATACCAGTTTATAGTCCAAAGCAATTTGTTCAGAACTAGAGTTCATGATATATTAGATACTGACACTATGTGACACGAATTGGCCATTGTTTAAACAAGCAAATGCATTTTCACCGCATACCTACATGGATTTCCTCAAGTCACAATGATGTTTTGAAGTGTCAATCCAATAGAGCTGTAGGTTGTCTAGAGAAATCTTTATTGTAGTACTCTGTTTCTGTTTTCATTTTGACATTCACGTCTTTATTAGTGGCCTACTGGTAGGTCTGGGACTGGTCCTTGGGACTTATCCTCAAAGTCGATAATCACACCATTCAAGTTATATCATAAAAATATAGATATGATTATTCATCCATATGGTCCCAATATGGATGAATAATAATATCTATATTTTTATCAGAGAGAAAATAAACATCATAATTAGTTCAAAGTGATCTGTCATAATAGCGCGTTATATATACACTCGACAAAAGAACCTCATCCTTTTTTGAAGTCGGTTGGAAAGATACGCCAGCAAACAAGATACCGGACGAGCCATTACATATTTTAGCGTCACTAGTGGAGGCCCTCTTTGCACTCCTTATTTTAGATTTCTATTAACAGCGACCCTGGCGTTTCTTAAGGGACGACCTTTGCGAGACTTCTTTTTATTTGGACCAAAACTACACATATTAATTAAATTAATAAACGATATTAATTTCTCCGAAAAATGTTACAACAATCTCAGAGAATCACGGTCTCTCTAAAGGTTAAAACATAATTTTCTTACCTGGTTCATCATCCTGGATTTCATTATCTTCATTTAGGTCCCTCTTCGTCTCCTCATCGCTTTTACTTCCAGTGAGGTAGATAGTATTAGCTTCTTTACTATACTTGTTTATGTCCACATTATTTTTTTTAAAACACACACCACTGGTCACTTCCAATTCACCATTCATCCCCAACTTATCGTCCAGATAAGTGTAAACATTTTTTTGTAAACAACTCACAGATGGGGAAACTGTACACTTATTTAAAATATTGTCCCACAACACATTACCAGTTCTAAATGTACCATTTTGGTAAAGATCACTAAAATATCTACCTGATACACTTTCGATAATCTTCATTCGTTTCGATATATCGTCATTGTCATCACATGTGATTTGTTTAACACTAATTAATAATATTATAACTAGAAACTTGGCTAATCTCATTTTGTTTTTATATCTTTCTTCATTTTTTAGAGCCATTGTCAGACCATTACTGATACCTGTTTACTTTTAAAAAGTTATTTTATTTTGAACATACGTTTGGGCTCTTGGTATATCCGCGTGCATCTACGCAAAACAATTCCATTCTCGTGATGTTTTGTGAATTTCAATTTTGGAAAGTATGCTCATCGTTGACAGGTTATAGAATTATCTCTTGTGTTGATCCGGATATGGCGGTTCGTTTCATCTGCAACAATAAGGAATTATATCAGTTGACATGTATGACGACAACTCGGTTTTATGCTATATGATCATAATAATGATTGAATGAATTCGCTGCTCTGGACCCCACGATAGACGTGGACGAGGCCCTGCAACAAATTATGGGGATCCTACGGAAGGAAGGTTCAAAATTATTTCAGCTGCAGCGTACGGGTACGAAGTCCAAACTTTCGGCAGAGACTCTCCGACTTATGGGCGAGAGACGTATTGATGACCAAGCTACTACGTCAGAAAAGCGGGCCCTCAATCGTAAAATAAGCAAGCTGGTGCGACGAGACCTCCGATGCTCAAATACACTCCAAATAATGGAGTCTATTGAGCAAAATCGGGGGTCAAAAGTCTTTGCCCAGAAATTGAGAAGGCCCCTTCTGACGAAGCTGAAAACATCAACAGGAAATACCGTCACCTCAAAGCCGGAGATTCTCGCCGAGATCGAGGACTTCTATGGCCGATTGTACGACTCGCATGCTCCACGACCACAGACCAGACGTGAGGATTGCCGAGCCACCTTGAGTCGCCATTACACCGACGACTTGCCAGAAGTCAGCCTCGACGAGATCGAGAGAGCCCTCAAACAGCTTAAAAATGGAAAAGCCCCTGGGGAAGACGGAGTCACGTCTGAAAGCGGGTGGTAGACCTGTACTCCGAGAGCTTCAGAAGTTGTTTAACTCTGCTCTCACCGACGGGAGAACTCCGAAGGCGTGGAACAGAGGCGTGGTGATATTGTTCTTCAAAAAAGGAGACAAAACTCTCCTAAAGAATTACAGGCCCATCTCGCTTCTGAACCACGTCTACAAGCTGTTTTCAAGGGTGATCTCAAATCGTCTAGCAAGGAGACTCGACGAATTTCAGCCCCCAGAGCAGGCCGGATTTCGAAGGGGTTACGGGACCATAGACCACATCCACACAGTGCGGCAGGTTGTACAGAAGACCGAAGAGTATAACCAGCCCCTATGTCTTGCTTTCGTGGACTATGAGAAGGCCTTTGATTCAATCGAGATCTGGGCTGTTTTGGAGGCACTGCAGCGATGCGAAGTGGACTGGCGATACATCGAGGTGATGAGATGCTTGTATGACGCTGCGACCATGTCCGTTCAAATACAGAACCAGCAGTCTAAACATATCCAGCTGCGCCGGGGAGTGAGACAGGGGGATGTTATATCCCCTAAACTGTTCACCAACGCCCTGGAAGATATGTTTAAGACGATAGACTGGAAAGGAATGGGCATAAACGCGAACGGCGAGTACATCTCACACCTGCGATTTGCCGATGATATAGTCCTTATGGCAGAGTCGCTGCAGGATCTCGAACGGATGCTGGCCGATTTAGCTGATGCCTCTCGACGCATCGGTCTCGGGATGAACATAGATAAAACCAAGATTATGTACAACAATCTTATTACCCCGAGGCCGGTTATCGTAAATGGGTTATCTCTCGAAGTTGTTCAGGAATATGTCTACCTCGGGCAAATTATGCAATTGGGTAGAAACAACTTCGAGAGAGAGGCCGATAGGAGGATTCAGCTGGGGTGGGCAGCATTCGGCAAACTTCGTCGAGTCTTCACGTCACCCATACCACAGTGCCTTAAGACGAAAGTCTTCAATGCGTGCGTCCTACCAGTTATGACCTATGGAGCCGAAACGTGGACTCTCACGGTGAGACTGGTCCACAAGTTTAAAGTCGCTCAGCGAGCTATGGAGAGAGCTATGCTCGGAGTCTCTCTGAAGGATAAAATCCGAAACGAGGTTATCCGACAGAGAACTAAAGTTACCGACATAGCTCAAAGGATTAGCAAGTTGAAGTGGCAATGGGCCGGTCACATCTGTCGGAGAACCGACAATCGTTGGAGCAAACGAGTTCTCGAGTGGAGACCGCGACTAGGCAAACGTAGTGTAGGGCGCCCGCTGGCCAGGTGGAGTGACGATTTGCGGAAGGCAGCTTGCAGTGACTGGATGAGGAAAGCCGAAGATCGGGCTCTGTGGCGTTCACTAGGAGAGGCCTACGTCCAGCAGTGGACGAATATAGGCTGATGATGATGATGATGATGATGAATAATAATTAGTTCTTTTTCAAATCCCCATGACCCTAAATAATGTATTTTTAAATTCTAAGTAAAGGACTTAAATTATTGAAAACATTACGAGACCCAACACTCAGTCCATGTGATGAGTTATTGAGAATTTGTGTTATTTCTTGTGGCTCCCTTTTACATTATACTAACTTCCGCCCACGACTTCATCCGCGTGAAGTATTTACTTGGTCTTAGTGTTATATATAGCCAGCTAATAAATGGGCTATCTAACACTGAAAGAATTTTTCAAATCGGACCAGTAGTTCCTGAGATTAGCGAGTTCAAGCAAACGAACAAACAAACAAACCCTTCAGCTTTATATATTAGTATAGAGTATACATTAAAACTGTATTCAAGAGCCTTTATATAACGATTATCATTACCGTAATATTTTCTTAAACTAGTTCATACTTAACAGTCATGAACTTAGCTAAAAAAAGGAATCCATTAGTAAGGTTTCATATAAATTCAAAAATATGATAAGAATCCTAAGAATCCGATGCATGTCGGAGTTTACTGGTACACAATGATGTTAGAAGTACATTAACGTCAGTAGATTTGCTTACTAGAGATTGAATTTTGACAAAAGGTCCATTCAAGTAATGTCAAAATCCTATCTCTAGTACGCAAATTTATCGACGGATTTGTCATTGATACACAACAGTAGATAACTTAACTTAATAACCTTGCTTTTAATCAAGATTCACATAATTTTCGTTCGATAAATAATACGTATACTTAACATTCGCATCGCATTTTCGAAAGCGTTCGGTTTGTAGAGTGAAAGTGAGAAGATGACATTGGAAATATACTTATGTTGTTTTTTCTTATCCAAGTAAATTGGTTATGCCTTGTTAACCAAAAGGATAGTTTATGGTACTTACGATATTTTTATTGATTTTTGGTTTCTAGTAAATGATTATAGATACTTATTCATTGAACCAATATACCTACCAGTCTAGGGCAACTGGATGAGGAATTTATACTTTCAAGTCAAAGGTCTCAGGTGTATCGTACCTCTGCACCTCTGACTTATGTTATGTGTGTGTGTGTGTGTGTGTGTATTAATAGTTCATTGCCACGCACTTAAACGGTGAAGGAAAACATCGCGAGGAAACCCCACGATGTTGGTGAAATGACGGCTTGACATGCTCACCGAAGCAGTAGGTAAATGTCGATGATCAGCTATCCGTTGACCAACCATGGTAAGCGGAGCCTAACATTGCAAATCGATTTATTACCTTAGTGGCTAAGTAGTAAACCATCAATCACATATCGATATTGGTCGATTAAAGTTTAAATCTAGTCTGCCTAGTTTTTTTCATGATGACTTTTTTATGGGATAAGGGGGCAAGTGAGCAGACAGTTCGCCTGATGGTATGCGATCACTTTTGCCCATGGACACCCGCAATAGCAGAGAAGTCTCAAGTGCGTTGCCCGGCTTTTTAAAGGGTTTGGCCCTCCGCTATCCTCACTCAAATAAACACGTATCTTTAAAAAAAAAATGTCCGATACCCGTGTGGTCGCTCAAGGGCCTAGCAGAATACCAGCGCTGCGTCATTTATTGCTATGATGTGGCATATGCTGAGCTATGGTCCTTTTTTGATCTCACAAAACAGTACTTATATAAAAAAAAAATATTGTTATATTTTGTATTTATCCTTTTTTATTTTATTTGTAACATGTTCTTTTGTACCGCTCAAGATGTGAGAACAAAATAAACACGTTTCTTTCTTTCTTTCTTTCACTCGGCGAAATACAACGTAAGGGTTGTTTCACGGTTTCCTGTAAGGCCATGGTATTACTCCGGTCAAGCAGGCCCATTCGTGCCGAAGCATAGCTCTCTCACAAAATCCAATTTCGAACTTGAATTTCATTACACAGTGAGAGAAGCGTTCATGCAAATGTTATGAAAAGTAAAAATTTAGTGCAAAAGTGTCGGTCACTAGTACATTGACAAATCAATGTCCGGGACGTAATGTTATAACCCTTTTACTTAAAACGAGATATACTTGTTTTTACAACGAATTGAAACAAGTCGGTATGAATGAGACTTCTATCCATAAGCGTGGACATAAACAAGAAACTATGAAGTTTGGATATGCTGTTTTTTAAATAAATAAAAATTACAGTTCCATCCATCCATCGCGCCTTTATTCCCGAAAGCTTAGGTAGAGAAGTACTAATCTGTACTCACAGATCACCCGATTTGAGATACCATGATTTAGGGGGCAACCTATTATTACCATTAACCTGTGACAAATCGAAAGTCCAAGCTGCCGTCGAGAATTTCATAGAAGTCCAATAACACTTTACTCGACTGGGGAATCTTAGACCCAGGATCTCTAGCGAAGCAGTCGCGCTTAGGTGCTCCTAAGCGCGACTAATGGATAAAGTAAACTAATAACTAGACTAATGGATGAAGTAAACAAAAGCATGAAAACAAACACGGATGAATCGAATGTGACTAAAATAGTAATTCATCTTTACAATCTGTTATAGAATTTATTAGATCAGAACAGACGTTTAATGAAAATGCTATTAATTTTACCGTATTACGATCTGCTATAAGCTATAAAGTAGACTGTGATTAGAAAAAATATTGATTTTTTATGAATTGTTCGATAACTGTTATTGATTACATCCATGTTTATTTATGATATAAACTAGGACAGTCTGATTATTATGTATCAGCATGCTATGCCAGTTGGAGCGAAACAGTAGAGTTTTTTAACATTAGTTTGTTTTACGAGTAAGTCTGGTCTAGTTGCAGACGGTAAATCAATTAAAGAAGACGGTAAAGGTGAAGAGAATTGTTTTTCTTCTAATTGTCTTACGGTATTTTAAGCTTGGGATAAAAAATATTGCTCTTTTTTATATATTTATATTTGTGTTATTGCTTTCCTGACGACCTCTGAGAAGAAAAACCAAAACGGACTCAGAGAATCATGGGATTTCTTTTAAAGTCCATTCATTCATAGTAGTAGCAAATAACTAACGTGAGTTAAAATCATCAATGAGTCATAGCGGCTTTGAGGAGAGTCAGTCAGTTTCGGCTGACGGCACGCACGTTTTAGACAAGGACCACAAATAATCTTAGGAGTTCATCAACCCGTCGCAGTCAGATACCAAATGACAGGAACATTTGCGTAGGCCACATTGCAGTCAATGAAATAGAGCAAAATGAAAAAAGAAATTGCTGCAAAAGTGTTACACTTTTAACATTATTCTACCTACAAGTTCAGAATATGTGATGATCCAAATAGAAATAATAAAAAAAAAACATTTTTATTGCAAATTAATTGAATAATTGATTATTTTGCCCCAAATAAATCTATAATTTAATACTTGCAAATAGCTTCTTTACACTATAATTATTAACATTTGGTATCATGGCTGACCAACCTTACGGGCCGGAACTAGTTTGGCGGCTGAGTAGCGAGTATCAGTGCCGCTTATTTTAATTGTGTGTATTTGCGGGTTGAGGAGTTGAAAATAAACAGTTCTTTTGTACTCACGATTATTATAATGTCCACACAAACACAAAAGCAGAAGGATACACAAATTCACAATAGTGCAAAGTTCACGTACACTGTAGTCGAAGAGAAATAGAAATTATAAGCACAAGATTTAGATATAGTCACAGCACAGTAGTTTAGATATAGCAGGATAGTTTTGTTACAGCACAATAGTCTATAATAGGAGCGTACAAGTCCAAAACACTCAAAAATAGCTTAAATTAAGCGTATGCAAAAGCTAAGAAATCGAAGCAAGGAGCATGGGCTTCGCGTCGCGATAGCGAGATCTTGACTGAGGACGGCTCAAGGTGAACGAACGGGCGCATCGATGCCCCTACCTAAGCGGCAACGCCTCTGTCGTGACGTAGCACTTGTCACCGCGAACTGAGCGCGGTTCCAACGCACGACACTGATGGCATGCCGGCACTACGTCATCCGTCATTATAATAATATAAATATTATGCGTAATAGATATGATATTATATGTGCTGTAGATACTTTAATATTAATAAATAAATTAATGTAAATATGTAAATAATATAATGTATAGTGTTTAATGATTATTTGTGTTATGTAAAATATATAATTAAGGTAAATAAGTGTATAAATATTATATACCTATTATGTACATTATATAAATGTGTGCTTATGTATATGTGGTGGGAGTAGCCCACATCACTCCCCCCCAGAGACCTGGTTAAGGGCGATAAAAATCAGGGAAACGGACTTGCCGTCCTGAGCGGGTTGTTTTAGGAGCGGCTGGAAGAGGCGAAGGACGTGGAGAAGAAGGAGAAGGTGGAGAAGAAGAGGAAGAAGGATGCGGCGATGTCACCGCGGTCGGTACAGGAGGTAAGTTGGATGCATTTTTACTACTTCCTGTCAGGTCATCCTCATCGGCCAGAATGTGCGCGGGCTTAAGACGGTCCACTGTCACGACTACTGGCTTACCCTTCAAAAGTAGCTTGAAGGTCTTGTCACCTCTCTCTAATACCTTATGAGGCCCTGTGTATGCTGGTGTTAGGGGGGCACGCGAAGCGTCTTCACGTAGGAAGACGTATTCCGCATCCGCCAGTTCTTTAAATATGAACACCTTGTTCTTACTATGCCTTGACGCTGGAACAGGTTTCAGCTTTTCGGCAAATGACTTCAACCGCGCGGCAAAATCTGATAAGTCAGATGTACTACTTATGCTGGGGTCGAAAAACTCACCGGGTAGCCTTAGTGGCTCGCCGTACAGCAGCTCTGCTGGAGACGCTTGCAAGTCGTCTTTAAAGGCGCTGCGGATACCTAAGAGTACTAGTGGTAATATTTCAGACCAGCTGTTATGCGCGTGGCAAGTTATGGACGCCTTTAGCTGCCTGTGGAAACGTTCCACAAGGCCATTGCATGCCGGATGATAGGCGGTCGTCCTTTTATGCATAAATCCTACTGTTTTGGATAGGTATTGAAACAGTGCGGACTCGAATTGTCGGCCGCGGTCTGTGACAATATCTATAGGGCATCCGAAACGGGCTATCCAACCAGCAACTAAAGCCTTGGCTACTGATTCTGCAGTGATGTCCACTAAAGGTACGACTTCAGGCCAGCGAGTAAATCTGTCAATAGCCGTCAAACAGTATCTGTACCCTTGGGAAACTGGGAGTGGGCCAATCATGTCAATATGCACATGCTTAAACCGTGCACGAGGCAAGTCGAAAGTACCCAAAGGTGCAGATACGTGTCGACTCACTTTAGTGCGTTGGCATGACAAGCATGAACTAGCCCAGTTCCTACAATCCTTTCGCACCCCAGGCCAGACAAACCTTGAAGCTACCAACTTCGCGGTGGTATCGGGACCAGGATGACTGAAGGAGTGGAGACTATCGAAGACAGTCTTGCGAAAAGATTTGGGGACAAAGGGTCTGGGGGTCGGTGTACTGATGTCACAGTACAAAGGCACTTGACTCCCAGGTAAGTCCATTTTTTTAAGACGGAGGGATGATCCGTTGTCTATATACTGGACCAACTCAGGATCGGTCTCTTGGGCCTTGGCAAGGTCGTTCAGACATATTGGGGCACCCAGTTCATCGACACGCGACAGTGTATCGGCCACGACATTGTCTTTACCGGCGATAAATTTAATGTCGGTCGTGAACTGAGAAATATAGTCCAAGTGTCTGAACTGCCTTGGCGAGCAGTTATGTTTCCTTTCATGGAAAGCATAACTGAGAGGCTTATGGTCGGTGTAAACCGTGAAGTGCCTCGCCTCGAGCATGTGTCGAAAGTACTTAATGGCTTCGTAGATCGCCAGAAGCTCTCGATCGTACGGTGAGTACTTTTGCTGAGACGGGCTGAGCTTACGGGAAAAGAAGGCAAGTGGTTGCCACGCGTTGTCTTGCAGCTGTTGTAAGACAGCCCCGATAGCCGTGTCTGATGCATCTGTGACTAACGCAAGCTTAGCTCCGCAATCTGGATGCGCGAGAAGTGCTGCGTTAGTAAGGCTTTCTTTGATGTTCAAGAAAGCCTGCAGAGCATCGCCGTCTAGGCTGACGGGTGCGGAACCTTTAACTGTCCCCGAAAGAAGAGCGTTAAGAGGCGCTTGGATTTGGGCGGCTTTAGGCAGGAATCGCCTGTAAAAATTCACCATACCCAAAAAGCGTCTTAGCGATTTGACGTTCTTCGGTGGGGGAAAGTCACGTATGGCCTGCACTTTGGTGTCCAGAGGTTTGGTGCCGCTCGCCGAAATATGATAACCTAAGAAGGTTACCTCGGGAGCTCCAAATACACACTTGGACACATTCAGGACCATGCCGTATTCCCGCAGCTTGTCGAACACTTGCCGAAGGTGGTCCTCATGCTGGTCCTGGTCCTTACTAAAGACCAGAAAGTCATCTAAATAACAATAGACGAAATCTAACCCTCGCGTCATCTCGTCTATGAAACGTTGAAACGTTTGGCCAGCATTGCGCAGACCAAACGTCATAAACGGAAATTCGAACATACCGAAGGGTGTGGTGATTGCCGTCTTCGGTATGTCCTCTGCACAAACTGGTATCTGATTGTAAGCTTTCTCAAGATCGATGGTGCTGAAGGCCTTACAACCAGATATATTATGCGCAAAGTCATGTATATGACGTATGGGATACCTGTCCGGAATGGTGCGTGCGTTGAGCAGCCTGTAATCGCCGCAGGGACGCCAACCGTTGTCCTTTTTAGGCGCCAGATGCAGTGGTGATGACCAGGGGCTGTCCGAAGGTCTGGCCGTACCGCTGGCCAGCATAGCTGCGAACTCCTCCTTAGCCACCTTCAGTTTATCTGGGGCTAAACGCCTAGGGGGACAGGAAACAGGGGGGCCAGGTGTAGTGCGGATGTGGTGTTGTGTGTTGTGTGTGATGATGCGTGGTGTGCCAGCAGATCGCGTTATCTCCGGGTAATTATCGAGGATCTTATGATACCTTGAGTGCCCAGTCAAGACCTTTACAGAAAATGTATCGGCAGGATTTGTAACGGAGGCTACAACAGACAAAGACGTGGTGTTATCGGTTAATCGTTTGTTGCGAATGTCAACTAACAAATGGTAATAATTTAAAAAGTCTACACCAATGATGGGTTTTGTGACATTCGCAACCACGAAGCGCCAAGGGAAATTACGACGTAGGCCGAGATCTAAATTTAATTCCAGATACCCGTATGTGTCTATTGTAGTCCCGTTAGCTGCTATCAAATTGTAATCAGTTTTACAACGTCGATCACTCAATACAGAATGCGGAAACACACAAACGTCACTACCAGTGTCCACTAAAAACTGGATCTTCGTCTTGCGGTCAGTGACGAAAAGGCGACCGGCGGGAGGGGGACAGTCATCTGTCGCCATTACTGACTGCCCTTGTGGTTTTCCGACTTTTTGAAGTCACACGGCTCGATGCACCTGTTGGCCCTCGCCCCGAACCGTGCGTGGTACCAACAGAATGGGTGGTTGCGGTGGCTGGAGTCCGATCGGCGAGCAGAACGTTCACGCTGGTTGTCCCTTGAAGTTGACCGGGTGCGCGTGCGAGGCATCCGGTTGAGCTGTGTTGTAAGGTCCTTTACGGCCCTTCGAAGCTCTGCGATCTCGGTGGCCATCTCCTGCATACTAGGTCCGGACGTCGATGCCGCAGATATTTGACATGGCGAGACTATGTCCTGGACCCTGTCAGCCAGTTCTGCCAGTGCCTCCAGTGAGCTGTGCGGCTGCGAAGCGAGCAGTGTCTGCATATTGTTCGGCAGACGGCTGCACCAAATGGTCCGCAGAAAGTCTTCCGGCGTGGTAGGTCCCGCTAAGGACTGGAGGTGCCGCAGAAACTGGGATGGTTTGCGGTCACCCAACTCCTCATGCATAAGAAGCTGCTTCACCTTCTTGTCGTGTGATGCCGACAACCTCTTAATGAGCTCCTGCTTCAACTTGGCGTATTTATTTTGCGAAGGAGGGTTTAAAAAAATATCTCGCACCTGCTTGGAGTACTGATGCTCAAGGTTCCCGATGACGTAATTAAATTTTGTAGCATCATTAGTAATATTCGCGTTCGCGAATTGAGCCTCAATCTGCGCGAACCACACCTCAGGATCGTCCGGCCAAAACGGCGGTATCTTAACACCGATACGGCAAATGTCGGATGGCTCGTCAATGGAAACGCACTTTGCGACAGGGCGTTTTCTTTGGCTTGAACGGGTACTTGTGCATGATTTCGCTGAATCACTGCTATCGCTCATCTTGGACTTCGGATATAATGTGCACTATTCCTCTAAATGTGATTATGCTTAACTGTTCTTTATCGGGGTCACCAGTTTGGCGGCTGAGTAGCGAGTATCAGTGCCGCTTATTTTAATTGTGTGTATTTGCGGGTTGAGGAGTTGAAAATAAACAGTTCTTTTGTACTCACGATTATTATAATGTCCACACAAACACAAAAGCAGAAGGATACACAAATTCACAATAGTGCAAAGTTCACGTACACTGTAGTCGAAGAGAAATAGAAATTATAAGCACAAGATTTAGATATAGTCACAGCACAGTAGTTTAGATATAGCAGGATAGTTTTGTTACAGCACAATAGTCTATAATAGGAGCGTACAAGTCCAAAACACTCAAAAATAGCTTAAATTAAGCGTATGCAAAAGCTAAGAAATCGAAGCAAGGAGCATGGGCTTCGCGTCGCGATAGCGAGATCTTGACTGAGGACGGCTCAAGGTGAACGAACGGGCGCATCGATGCCCCTACCTAAGCGGCAACGCCTCTGTCGTGACGTAGCACTTGTCACCGCGAACTGAGCGCGGTTCCAACGCACGACACTGATGGCATGCCGGCACTACGTCATCCGTCATTATAATAATATAAATATTATGCGTAATAGATATGATATTATATGTGCTGTAGATACTTTAATATTAATAAATAAATTAATGTAAATATGTAAATAATATAATGTATAGTGTTTAATGATTATTTGTGTTATGTAAAATATATAATTAAGGTAAATAAGTGTATAAATATTATATACCTATTATGTACATTATATAAATGTGTGCTTATGTATATGTGGTGGGAGTAGCCCACACTAGCTAACCCGCTCCTAAACTCTGATCACGTGTAACCTCTTTAACTACAAATGTCTTGCATTCTAATTAAAAGAATGATGTCGAATCAATGTGGGTTTTACTGGTTTAATGTTTGCTTGTAGGCAGAGAAAGTAAAAACAGTTTGTGGAAAATTTCCAAATCTTGATACAAAATATGGATATTTTCGTGAGCCAGATTTTGTGGTTGATAAGATAGCATTGTATTTGAATACCTTTTATGGAGAATGAGGAAAGGTTTTTAAGAATATTTATGGTGGGCGTAAGATGGATGATGGCGTAGGATGAGAGGCGTGCAAACGAGCTTAAGGATCACCTGATGGTAAGCGATTACCGCCGCCCATGAACACCGTATACCAGAGGAGTCGCAAGTGCGTACTAGCTCTACACTAGTTAAGCTTGCTTCATCATGATCATTTGTAGAAGGGGATAAGTTTAATTAATAATCGACAAAACACTATGTAGAATTTATTTTTCAAAAATTTGATATTTTTCGGTTCAACTATTAACCTAGTTTCAAATCATCATCATCATCATCATCATCAGCCTATATTCGTCCACTGCTGGACGTAGGCCTCTCCTAGTGAACGCCACAGAGCCCGATCTTCGGCTTTCCTCATCCAGTCACTGCCAGTTTCAAATGTCTAAAATTAATAAGATGTAAATATTCAATCTATATTAATGTACCTACCTACTCCAAATCTTATAACTTAATCTTTCAAAAAATGTGAAATCTCATATTATGTTGCTACATATTTTCCATCTGAATCAAATGTGGGTCAAAATAGTAAAATTTTCACATTTAAATAAAATATGGTTTATGACCATGATACATTGTTTTGATGTAACTATTTAAATAATCTCTTATACAAACATGTTAGGCATAAAAAATAATGCAGTTGAATTTTTATAAAACAAAAGATAATGTACAATGAATGGATGGTCTTATCGTGCAAGACGATCTCTCACAAACAATTTTTATAATTTTTTTGGAATATAACATAAATTTTCCTAAGTCATAAAATAACATATATGATACGCGGTGTATTTAGATTAGTTAACGGAAGAAAAAAATGCATAAAAATTTAAATATAATCCCACCAAGCTTTTGAAGAGGTTGCGAAATGTAGGTATTTATCAGCGTTTGACAAATTAGAATGCAATGATTCTGATAGAAACAACAATGTAACGCTAAGGAATAAAAGGGTGATAACGTGTTTATGATCATATATAAATATGCATCGTATATCAGGGTGCAAATTTTTGAATTAGCTTTGATAATGAAAGACACTTCAGTTTGTACTATTGTTATAGATGATCACTAAATCACTATATACATTTTAGATATCAAAATTTAAGTAAAGTGAGGAAGAAACATCTCTAGACAAATCTTCAAAGTGTAGGAAAACGAAGGTCCAACAGAATATAATTGAAAGAGAATAATGGAACCCAAAGGTTGTCTGTCTGGTAGAAAATGACTAAGGCATTATGATCGCCTTTATATACTGCTGTACACATACATTTATCAAATACAAGAACTATTAAATTCTGAAATGAGATTCAAAAACTATTACTAGGTACCTACATCTGCTTACTTACATAATTATTTTAAAGAAAAAATGATAAACTGCACTAAATGTAACGTAATTTTGCAATAGAATATCCATGATATACAATTCATACATCCAAGTGAGAAAATTATAGATAAACTGGTTGTCTACACGGCCACGAGACACACTTTTAAAAGAATTGTACCGGTTTCCTATCCTTATAAAAACTCTGAGACTATTAATATTATGGCACAGACTTCGGAATGAAATAGCTCATGTCGACATGAAAGAAGACAGTCATGACAAAAATTACTCATTCAAAATCAAGTAAGTAGACAATTACCTACGTTATTTCGAAGCGTTTCCACAAATTTTCGAACGCTCATAGCTTCGTAACCTCTTTAAAGTGTATTACCAATAATGGTTTATGGCACAGAGACGTGGTCGCTTACTATGGGTCTCATAAAAAAGCTCAAGGTCACTCAGTCAGCTATGGAGAGAGCTATGCTTGCCATTTTTTTACTTGATCGAATCAAAAATGAGAAGATCCGTAGAAGAACCAAAGTTGCCGACATAGCTCAAAGGATCAGCAAGTTTAAGTGGCAGTGGATGGGGCACATAGCTAGTAGAACTGACGGCCGCTGGGGCAGAAAGGTGCTTTAGTGAAGACCGGACTTCTCTTGGCTGCTATGATGGCGATGATGATGCTTCTTTCTACAGCTCTTTGAAATTACTTCAGTTTTATTTTTATTGTAGTTCACGTTTGGCAACTATATAAAAGACTTGATAATAAATTTGAGTCAAATTATCGAATATATTCAAATAAAGTAAAATCCAGTTTACAGCTGATTGAAGTACTGCCAATCACAATCCAAAGGTTGACTTTGGAATAATTTTACCACAGAACAATAAAACGCTAGAAGAGACGTAGAATCTGCGTGATTTAGCTGTCATCCGTTACGCTTTCAGCGTTTGCGCACATACAAAGATTTTTGTATTTCTGGATGATACGTCATGATAATTATATTGATACTGTTACGCTCTGTTTGTCCTATGATTATTATTATACACATTATGATGTATACTGTATGTGTTTGTCATTTCGTTTTTTTGGGTATGCACAGAGTGTATGTACTATTAGTTAACTATAGTTATTTATTTTAAAGGAATGTCTAGATTTCACTGTGTCAAAAGTTTTTTTATTTTTGTAACATTTTATTCGGATGATTTTTGAGAATGTTCAGTTTTAGTTTCTATAACATTCATCTGATCCAATACCTTCCTTGCATAAAATACATTATAATGCACGTCACACACAGCCATTTATAATAATCTCTCTATAGATCGTCTTAAAGATAGTAGATAGGAAATATAACTTTAGTCTGAGCATGAATCATACTCAAAGAATTAGTATGAAGGAAACCCATTCACAAAACTCAATAAGGTTCGGAGTTCGACAGTCGTGCGTTTTACTTTCACTGCGAAAGTCAGTAGACAAACATTCATTCGAATGTGTGCGTGTTTGGTTATCACCAGACCTTATAGTAAAAGGTTTCAGTATGTCAGATCCTGGTGTTGAAATAACAGACTTTGTTCTTCTATCATTATTGACTATAGAGATAGTCGACGTTTTGTCTTTAATAAAATACGGATCAATTCCGTGAATCCAAGTAATATAAAAATAAAACTAGGTACCTATTGTATTGGGTGTACCTATGCCTGTATAACATTGTAAATAAATTAATTAATAAAATACATATAATACCTTTCATTTTTTGTCAAAAAATACTATATAAAGTGGCCTTTTGAAGAAAAAATCACTTTGGGTTGACAAATTCCCCAAAGTGAACCCACTATACACTAGCTCTGCATATATTAGTTAACTGAATATATATGTACCTAGTATTGTGATATTTACTACAATTATTTAAAGTTGCTAACTTTAAATAATTGTAGTAAGTAAATTATGTGCTTAAAGCAAATGCTCAATTTGACCTTATAAGAGCTAATGCCATTAAATGTTAATAACCACCTACTTTTTTTAAACTTGGTAGCAATGTGGGTCGCACATTACTAGTTTTTAGCATTATAGTAGTTCGTAAGAGGGTTCACGTCGGTAGTGCAATGGGTGGATTCCAAACCGATAATCCCAGGATCGTATCTCCGACGCCCTAGCCATATTATGTTACCGCCGCGCCGCTTCAAAAGTAAAGTTGAAAGAAAATATTGTTATCATAAAAACAAAATTAACATATGTTAGGTCTTAATAATTCTAATTGATTTGAGTAGATTATTATATTTATTGTACTGACAACACTGACACTGCCATGAAGTCGGTCACGATTTGTCGAGTGGGGATGCTTCATGACGGTGTTGCGACCGTCCTGACCACGGCATTCGAATTCTATCCACGGTCGTGGCAACAGGTTTAGTTTTGGTCTGTGATTTATTGTACTTAACATACTTACCATATTTAAGATAATTTTATAAACTACCTACCTGAATTTAGAAAATAATTTATAAATGTTATAAATTATAAATTGTTCCTGGCTATAATTATAATCGCATATCGTGCCCTTGGTTGAAGGAGAAATAAATAAAAGGTATTTGAAGGTAATTATTGTTATTTAATTAATTATTCCTATTTTGCACCAGTAACCCCTTTTGTAAGTATGGAGTTACCACATTTCAGAAGTGGGATGAAACCTGCATTCTTTGTCTTTGTTTTGTCTTTACTAATGTGCAGTAGAAAAGAAAAAAAAAAAACATTTAGTTTGAGTGCAGTATTGGGGTTCAAGGGGTAACCAAATTTCATTGTTGTTTTTCTGCTTTTGACTATGATCTACCGTCTTCAAGATATGCTTATTTTGTCTGCCGTAACATCCTTTTTTTATTTTTTCCTTTGAGTCTTCATAGTCAATGTAACCGTTTTTTTTTAATGTTTCGAGTTTCAGATAATGCCACGAGACAGTGAACAGTCGCCTCTGCGCCGCTTAGCGACGCCAGATGGTCGCGATTCAAGATCGAGAGGTGAAACCAGGCAGCGTAGCCGCAGTTATCGTAGCCGTAGCCCTGTTCGTAGCCCAGCAAATGCCCCAAGCCGCAGCGAGCATCAGCCAAGGCAACGACAGGGTTCCAACCTACATGAACGTGAGCAAGAACTTGAATACCAGCGAGAACGACTGAAGATTCTTGAAGAAGGCATTGTCAGGGAGCGTCGTTATCAACGCGAGAAAGAGAGAGCTCCCGTTCGAGTTTTGCGTGTGAAGATCGGCGAACACACCGTGTCGAGCGCACAGAACTTGGGAACACTACGAAAGAACACGACGCCGCTGCTCGGAGATCAAGGTCAGGACGTAGCCCTACTTTTTCTTCCAAGGATATTATGAATTTTTTAAATTCACTCAAATCTCAACCGGTGGCAACAAACACCTCATTATTACCTACCATCAATCACAAAAACATTTTACCAGAATTTGATCCATCAAATAAGAATCAGAGAACAGATATTTGGCTTCGAAAGTAAATGAGTGTGTTTCTGTCTATGGTTGGGACGAAAAGACGACAATCCATTTCGCTATGCAGAAACTCCAGGGTTTGGCTAAGGTCTGGTACGAAAGTCAGAATTCTATTTTATTTAACTGGACCGAATGGCAGGCGAAACTTTTGAGCGCGTTTCCTTGCGAACAGAACTACGGCCAAACCCTGGAGGACATGCTTCGTAGAAAGAGTAGGTACAATGAACCACTAGAGATATATTATTACGAAAAATTAGCACTACTGAACCAATGTGACATTGTCGGAAAACGTGCTGTTGATTGTTTAATCCACGGGTTGAGCGATAAAACTATGCGGTCAAGTGCTAATGCACTGCGCTGCACCCAGCCCGACCAGTTATTACAATTCCTAATGAGTAACCAGGATGTCTCTCAGTTAGCTGAACACGGTAAAGTTAGGAATAAGATAGGATCCGAACAGAATAATTCTTTTCCTCGTAAGATGCCTAATCAGTCTCAATCTCTTCTTACTTGTTTCAACTGTAAAGAAAAAGGTCACCCCCACTTTAGGTGTCCAAAACCTTTGATTCAGTGTACTAAATGCAATCGATATGGACACAAAGCTGAAGGATGTACATTTAAAAGTGATGTCCAGTTAGATCAAAGAGGTAAAGCTAGCTCCAGTGGTGTCCCTAGGACGATGAAAATATCTGTTTCCGATTCAAACTCTAAGTTTATTAAAGATGCTAGTATTAATGGCATTGTGTTTAAATGTTTCATAGACTTTGGAAGCGAGGTCTCATTGATAACAGAGTCTACGGCAAAATCGCTAGGATTAGTTCGGGTTGACATAAAATCTCCTTTAAGAGGTTTTGGGAACGAGATCGTTTATTCATTAGGCAAAGTTGATACTAATTTGGAGATTGATGGTATTTGTGCTAAGGTCTCTTGTCAGGTGGTAGATGATAGGTATCTGGACGTACCATTATTAGTTGGACAATCATTCACAGAACAGGCGCATATAATGGTATATAAGGATTCTAACGAGCTAAAATTTTACGACACTAATTCTAACTTTAATATGGATGCCGATGATCTGGTTAGGAAACGAATTGTTACGGTGTCAGTGGTTGGAGTTGTTAGTATTTATGGTCCAATTACAATCAAGGCTAAAGTTGATCGCTGCTTAACTGGGTCCATCCTATTAGATAGTAAAGCAATAGGTAGACCTGACCAGCAGTTTGTAGTAAATGGTGGAGTATATCAAATTAAGGACGGTTACGTTTATGTCGATATTACCCCATTGTCTAAGGTAGTTCTTTTGCACGAAGGTTTGATTATAGCTCGAGGTACAAAAGTGCAAGTAGTAAATCGCATCCTGTCGCAGTCCGCTGAACATAGATTGAATTCAGACCCTTTAGATGAGAGTATGGTTCGCATAGGCGATGGCATAGCCGAGTGCTATAAGCAGAACTTATTGGCATTATTACAAAAGTTTAGACACTGTTTTGCATCAAAATTAAGGGATTTAGGGTGTACAAATATAGCGGAAATGGAAATTGAATTGAACAGTAGACGACCTATTGTTTATCGTCCTTATAGGTTATCGCACAAGGAACGAGAGCATGTTAGGGATATGGTTGGAGAGATGTTGGATGCTGGCATCGTGCGAGAATCTGTCTCTGAATACGCAAGCCCAATAATACTGGTTCGTAAAAAAGATGGTGGCTTCAGAATGTGCGTGGACTATCGTATGCTCAACTCAATCACGGTCAAGGAGCGATACCCTATGCCCGTGATTGAAGATGAGATTGCACGATTGTCTGGTCAGGCTTACTTCGTTACCCTAGACTTGACTTCTGGTTATTATCAGGTTCCGATATCGGAAAACTCTAGACCCCTGACGTCATTTGTCACACCCGATGGCCAGTACGAGTTCACACGTATGCCATTTGGGTTAGCGAATGCGCCTGCCGTCTTTCAGCGGATGATTAATAGAGTTTTAGGTTCGTCTAGGTTCACGGAGGCAACTGCTTATATAGATGATGTTTTAATTTATGGTAAGAATGTAGATGAATGTCTGAAGAGGCTTGAAAGAGTGCTAAAGTTGATAGAGCAAGCAAATTTGACCTTAAACTTGTCCAAATGTTGTTTTCTACAAGAAAGGATCAACTATTTAGGTTATGAGATTAGTGCCGCTGGTGTTCGCCCTGGCGATAAGAAAACTCTCTGCGTGGTAGAATTTCCTTGTCCTACTAACCAGCACACCGTGCGACAGTTTTTAGGTCTCGTAGGTTATTTCAGGAAATTTATAAGGAATTTCGCTGCACTATCACATCCTTTGAGTAAGTTACTTAAGAAGGATTCTGTGTGGGAATGGAGAGAGGAGCAAGAGAAGGCATTTATTAATTTGAAAGATAGACTAGTCAGTAGGCCAATATTAGCTATATATAATCCAACTGCTCAAACTGAATTACATACAGATGCTAGCAAAATCGGGTTAGGTGGAATATTGTTGCAGAGGGTACATGATAGTGATCCGTTGCGACCAGTAGCATATTTTAGCCGCCAGACTTCTCCAGAAGAGAAAAACTTTCATGCATTCGAACTGGAGACTTTGGCTGTTGTCTGCTCTTTGAAGAAGTTCCGTATCTATTTAATGGGTCAGACATTCAAGATTGTTACCGACTGTAGTGCGCTGCGTTCCACTTTCTCAAAAAGAGATCTCATTCCACGTATTGCGAGATGGTGGTTACTTCTTCAGGAATTCGAATGTACGGTTGAATATCGCCCTGGTACAAAAATGTCTCATGTTGATGCATTGTCTCGCAACCCGGCAATGGATAACGCTGATTTTGTGGAATCTGAATCTTTCCCTTTTGTGATGACTATAAATAGCGAGGATTGGTTGTTGACTTTACAGCTAGGCGACTCTGAATTGCGTAGGACTCGTGACATCTTAAATAGCAATCTCGATGCTGATGGGTTAAATTACATAAGGGACAATTATTTGATAAAAGACAATAGGTTGTATAGATGTTTAAATGGTGATAGATCTAAATTGCGTTGGGTAGTACCCAAAGGTGCTAGGTGGCAGGTTGTTCGTAAGAACCACGATGAGATAGGACATTTTGGAGTAGAAAAGACCTTAGAACGAATGAAGAGCACTTATTGGTTCCCTAAAATGTCCCGCTTTGTTAAAAAGTACGTTCAGGCTTGTATGGAGTGTGCCTATTCAAAAGGGAGTGCTAGTAAAGAAGGCCATCTGCATCCAATAACTAAAGTGGAGCTCCCTTTCCACACTCTCCATGTAGACCATTTAGGCCCCTTTGTACGGTCCAGCAGAGGTAATTGTTATCTTTTGGTTATTGCAGACGCATTCACGAAATTTATTTTCATAAAACCGGTTCGCAATACCAAATCGAATAGTACGATTAGGGTTTTGGAAGACATCTTTTATACTTTCAGGAATCCAGATCGTTTAATAAGCGATAGAGGCACATCTTTTACTTCCCATTGTTTTAAGAGATTCTGCTTAGGGAAGGGTATAAAGCATGTTTTAAATGCAGTAGCATGTCCAAGATCAAATGGGCAGGTCGAACGTTATAACCGTACGATTCTAAGTTCTCTGACAGCCCAGAATCTTACGGATAACGAAAAAGATTGGGATACCAAAATAGGGATTATTCAATGGGGATTAAATAATACCATTCAAAAGACCACTGGAAAAACTCCCGCTGATGTAATGTTTGGTCTGGGTATGAAATCTGAGGTCGACCCTAGGCTTAACGAGGTTGTTTCTGAGGCCAGGGAAAATATAGATTTAGAATTAGTAAGAGAGACTGTTAAGGATAACATTGACTACGATCAGGCTAAACAAAAGGATCGATATGATAAGGACAGGCTTCCTGCTCGTACCTATAATGAGGGCGACCTTGTAAAAATCACCAGAACTAATTTTAATAACGATGGTAAGAGCAAGAAGCTTGTCCCATCCTACATAGGTCCTTATAGGGTAGAGGCTGTATTAGGGAATGATCGCTATAGGGTCGCGGCTATACCGGGTCTAACAAGCAGTAAGAACAAACGTAAAACTACGGTAGCAGCCGATCGCATGTCACATTGGATTCACGTAGCTTCTTTAGACGTTAATTGTGATGATGAAACAGAAGAAGATAATAATAGTGATAATGATACTGAATAATTGATTGATGATGTAAAACGTGCTTTGAATGTATGAAATGATTAAAATATAATATACATATATATCACAAGATGCCTCGCGTACAGCGATCGCCGCCGGCTTCGCCATCTAAATCCAATGTTATGCTAGTGAAGTCGGATTCGAACATTCCTCAATCGTTATCGAGCAGCCCGTTTGAAAATGTCAACACTACATCACGGTACAAACGTCCCTGCCCAGAGTTTTCTCCTGGCAATGAGCTCCAGGACTTTAAGCGCGAAATACTTCAAATGCTCACCAACTGGAAAGCAGAACAAGAAGAACGACTCACAAAACTTTCCGATAGCCAAAATTCTTGCCTGTCCAAGCTAGTATCCGAAATAGCCGAACTAAAAGTACAAAATCTTGTGATACAAAAATCAAACATTGAAATTGAAAAAACTATGACGTTTATCAGTAGACAGTACGATGATATGGCTAAGCAAATCGATACCCTGCAGAAAGATAAACAAGCTTATAACGCCAGAATAAATTCGCTGGAAGCTAAAATACAAGACCTTCAGCTTCTTTCCCGGTCATCAAGCGTGGAGATCCGTAACGTCCCTTCTAAGGTGGACGAGACAGCGTCGGACTTAACTTCTATCATTACCCAAGTGAGCGCAGCTGTCAACATGTCGCTAAATAACACCCAAATACGTGATGTATATCGGCTACCCGGAAAATCAGGTACTGTCAGACCAATAATTGCTGAATTTACAAATGTACAGACTAAGAATCACCTCATTACATGTGTACGCAATTTCAATAAAACCCATTCCAATGAAGACCGCTTAAATACTCAATGCATTGGTTTGCCTGGTGAAAGACGACCAGTCTATATTGCTGAATACCTACCCATTAGTTCTAGGAAACTGTTCTATGTAGTAAGGCAATTTGCAAAACAAAATGAGTTTAAATATTGTTGGACGGCAAACGGTAATATATTCTTGCGGAAAATAGAAGGCGCCAAACAAATCCTCGTCAAATCAGAACAATCCCTGCAAGAACTACACTTAAATAAGTGACTAGGTACCGTAACTATAAGCCTATTCCCATGCACTATTATATTTAGATTTATAGTGGCTAGATTTAAATATCTTTTGTTTATCTCAACTGTAACCGAACCACTGATACTATGTAAGACAACTATTTTCTACCTAAATTTGTTAATTTACACCACAAAATCTGTACAACACACTTCAACAAATTATGAGAATACTACACTAAATAACACACATATTACATACTACACTATTTCAAATTACACATTTTTAAATTATCCTATAATTACACTAATTCACCACAAAAACAATCAATACCCTACTCTAAACTATATTCATCACACTATGTTTAATAGCTGCTTGGTAAATAAATACATAATCACCCAACTTTTCCATAAAGTAATCAGCAGTTTATTATTACTTTATATGATATTATTAGCGCCGCAACCTATTTTTAGTACATATATCCTAACACTAGTAAATCTTTTGCGTAGGTCTTGGTATTTAATTATTATCTTTTTCTCCTACATACCTCAGCTACTGATAGTTAAAATGTTTATAGACATATTTCTGCATTATCAATTTTATATTATTGTTGTTAATATTTGTAAAAACATACAGACATACATACATACAAATATACATACATACACATATCAACTGCGCTACCAATCAAACACTATTTACAATTACACTTATAATATATATCAATCAATAAAGGATCAATGTCATTTCGAATATAAAATCGAAATTCGATAATATACAGCAAAATACATCAAACATTGACTCGATCTCTGTGTCCGATTCAACGACGTGTAATCTAGATAACTGCATCCCTCCAAATTTTCCGCCCTGTAACTCAATCAAAATTTTAAATCAGAACATTAGAAGCATCACAAAAAATATAACAGGCTTAAAAAACTATTCTTGCCAGAACCAAAGTAGAATGGGACATTATTTCACTAACGGAATGCTGGCTTCCCAGTACGCACTACATTCCTAACCTAGAGGGCTATAACCATTTTAAAACAGAAAAAAATCTCACTCAAAATGAGGGCGTGGTAGTTTATGTCCTCGAAGATCATAAAGTATCCGTAAATGAAATCGCAATCGAAGATGCAAATTGTCTCCAAATAAAACTTGATCAACACACCATGATACTGTCTATATACCGTCCCCCTGGATATAGATCTCTCAATAACTTTCTTCTGTCACTGGATACAGTATTAAACGCCATTTCAAACTACAAAAATATTATCATCACAGGGGATATAAACATAAATATCCATCAACAAAGCAACGATACAAACAAAAATAGTTACCTAGACTTGCTCGCATCACACGGTATTCTTCCAGCACACACACTGCCCACCCGGCTCCAAGCATGTCTTGACCATGTAGGCTTAAAAACTAACCTGCCTGCCTTCACACTAGTAGCCCATTCTTCAGTAACCGATCACAACACTGTTCTGTTATACCTTGCAAAAAAGATACCCAAATTACGCGGAAGAAGAACTATCTCTCGCATCAATCACGACCAACTAGATGCAGATCTTGAACTTATTGATTTTGAGCCAATATACAAAACTGGAAATCCCCACCTAGCGGCTGACTTAATGATTAGTCTAATCACAGGGACTATTCAGTCAAACTCGAAAATAATCAAAGTTCCTAACCGTAAAAAAATACTGAAGGACTGGATCACCCCGGGCCTTCTACGTTGTGTACGGCATAGAGATTACTTAAAGAAAAAGTCAGGAAATTCCCCTGACAACGATATTCTAAGAACAACTTTCACAAGATACAGAAATTACTGTAATAAACTATTGAAGCAAACGAAGATCGCATATGATAAGGCTTGCATCACTGATGCAGGTAACAACAGCAAGCAATTATGGACAGCAATCAACACCATAACGAATAGGGTAAAAAAAAGGGACAATAGGCAAGAATTGCTCACGATATCAACCACACCACTAGACTCTGTTAACCAAATAAATAATTTCTTTGCAGACATTGGGAAAAAGCTTGCTGAAAAGATTGGCAATACCAACACATCTAGGCCATCATCGTCGGTCATGTCTGACAACTCACAATCTATAGTTCTATTACCCACAGATGAGGCGGAAGTTGAAAAGATAATCATCTCCCTTCGCAGTGAATGTGCCGCGGGATGGGACCGAATATCTGGCGCACTGTTAAAAAAGCATATTGCTTTGGTTGTCCCACCCCTAACTTACATTTGCAACCTCGCACTCCAAACGGGGCAATTCCCCAGGGCCTTTAAAAAATCTATCATCCACCCCATTTTCAAGGACGGCGATAAAAGCTGTGTCAGTAACTACAGACCCATAGCCGTGTTGCCTATCCTATCTAAGGTACTGGAACGAATTATGAACCGCAGACTCGTAGATTACTTGACTAGGTACAACATCCTTTCGCCGTCCCAGTACGGATTCAGAGCTGGTAGATCAACTTCGGACGCTGTCCACGACCTCACAAACTACATTGTCACTAATCTAGATAGAGGCCAAAAGGTCATAGGAATCTTCCTAGATCTTGCCAAGGCCTTTGACACGGTCTCTGTCCCCATTCTGATCGAGAAAATGGAACGCCTTGGAATTAGAGGGACACAACTCAGGCTTTTTGAAGACTATCTGAGTGAGCGAACCCAGTGCGTCAGGGTGGATGAGTATATCAGTGATGAGCGGATAGTCACTTATGGGGTGCCGCAAGGCAGCGTGATTGGCCCGACCCTGTTTCTCATTTACATAAATGACCTGGGTTTGCTCACTCTTCCAAAAGGTAAAATAATTACCTTCGCAGATGACACTGCTCTTCTATTCAGTGCCAATACTTGGAGCGATGTCTATGAACATGCACAATCTGGATTTAATATCGTGTCGGAATGGTTGCAAAATAATATACTCACGTTAAATGCGGCTAAAACACACTATCTCACTTTTGCAATTACCCACAGGACAGCACCGAACTTGGCTATACCACACTCGATTATAGCCCACTCCTGTCCCAAGCCACATATCATCACTTGCCCTTGCATACACCTCCAAAAAGTTGATACGGTAAAATACCTTGGGGTTATAGTAGACAGTAGTCTACGATTCCATGAGCACATAACCACTCTTAGTGGTAGGCTGCGGAAATTGATGTACGTCTTCAAGACGCTAAGACACGTTGCTGATGATAATTTAAAAAGATCCGTGTACATGGCTCTGGCGCAGTCCCTACTTAATTACTGCATCACCTCCTGGGGTGGTGCTCCGCAGACTGTTCTTCTTGAATTAGAGCGGGCACAAAGAGCAATATTAAAGGTGTCCTTATTGTTACCATTCAGGTATCCTACTGTCCTTCTATTCAAAATGGCTAAAGTCTTGACGGTGCGTCAGATTTTCATTCAGCAAACCATTCTTCTGCAGCATAATCTCCTGAAATATAATCCCTCACTCTCTTGTGGCAAAAGACGATATAATCCCGTAGACAGAACCCAATTGCCTCTCACTACTAAGCACTCGAAACGCTACTTCTGTCACCTAGGCCCTTATTTATATAATAAAATAAATAAAATCCTGTCGATATATGAATTGCAAAAAATAAAATGCAAAATGAAATTAACTACCTGGCTCCAGGAATTAAGCTATGACGATACTGAAAAACTGCTGGCTGTCTTAGTCTAGATTATATTATCGTATATATCAAAAACCCTCGCACCTTCTGCGCACGCAAACATACACATACTCCTCCACACGCACGCGCACACACACACACCCACCCACACACACACCCACACACACACACACACACACACACACGCACACAAACACACACACACACACACACACACACACGCACACAAACACACACACCTAAAAAGTAGATGAGTAGATAAAAGTATGATAAGTTTAATGTTATTTTGATTTTGTAATTTCTGACCATAATCTACAGTGGAAAATGAGTGCTCAAATTAAGTGTAAACACCAAAGAAGGAGGCCTGGTGTCCTGAAATACAGGCCTCGAGCCTAGCTTAGGCACCAGTCTCCCACAATATGAAATGTAAAATCGATGTTCAACTATTTTGTTATAACCATTGTATTGTGGCGAGAAAATAAACGTTTATATATATAATACAAAGTTTTAGTATAGGTACTTAATTAATAATTATTTAACAAATGAAATGTTTATGATTTATGCACTTTGCGAGAAATAAGAAAATGAAAGTAATCATTACGTTGGATGTGAGAAGCAGGGTTCACAATTATGTGAGAAGCAAGGTTCACACCAACGAAGTGATAAATTAATGGTTTAATATGTCATTGTGAGAAGGAAAGTTCGCATTGGCATGTTAAACTGAGTGATAGTACAGTTGAAGGATGATGAGTCCAGTCATTTCATTGGATGTGAGAAGCAGGGTTCACAATGTGAGAAGCAGGGTTCACAATGTGAGAAAACAGGGTTCACAATGTGAGAAGCAAGGTTCACAATGTGAGAAGCAGGGTTCACACCAATGACATGACACACAAGCTAAGTTGATGTACTTTTGTAGGGAAGTCTTGCAAAGGTATGTCAACACGCCAAAGTTTTTCTTTGATTAGATATTATAATTCTTCATACAATGTATCTGGTATGCCAAGTGTTAGGTAGCGTGCATGAGGACATGCACATGGTCAGGATGGTCGAGTGTTAGGTCTTAATAATTCTAATTGATTTGAGTAGATTATTATATTTATTGTACTAACAACACTGACACTGCCATGAAGTCGGTCACGATTTGTCGAGTGGGGATGCTTCATGACGGTGTTGCGACCGTCCTGACCACGGCATTCGAATTCTATCCACGGTCGTGGCAACAGGTTTAGTTTTGGTCTGTGATTTATTGTACTTAACATACTTACCATATTTAAGATAATTTTATAAACTACCTATCTGAATTTAGAAAATAATTTATAAATGTTATAAATTATAAATTGTTCCTGGCTATAATTATAATCGCATATCGTGCCCTTGGTTGAAGGAGAAATAAATAAAAGGTATTTGAAGGTAATTATTGTTATTTAATTAATTATTCCTATTTTGCACCAGTAACCCCTTTTGTAAGTATGGAGTTACCACACATATCATTAAGATTTGATTCTTTCACAAAACATTGTGATATTTCACAAAAGATTTATTAATCAGATCAATAATTTATATGTAATTACACTTTCCAACGATATAATGTCTTGAATACTTTCTATACTTATAATATAATTCGAAATGTATGTCATGAAGTCAAAAGTAAAAGCAGTAATTTTGTTAGAATATAGAACTAAAGTCTATAAAAAGTCAAACACTTCAAATATGGTTTCCGATGAGAAAAAAAATACTGGTAATACGGTATCTAAAACTGCAAGTCAACATGCACAAATGTTCCAAAAATATAATCAGATATTTGACAGCCAACGGAATCTTAACGATCCAAAATCAAAAGCCTAATAAAGCACCTTGTTTTGGAAACTCTAACCAAAAACAATTTTCAATACAAGTTTTTGCCGACCAATCACAGAGTAGTCACAGTCAAAAAAATGAGGCTTCCGGCGACTGGGACCACAATTAACTCGGACCGCGGTCCCAGTCGCCGGATCCATTTAATTAAAATATTTTTCTGCCGGCGACTGGGACCACCAATAAATCAATACTAAAATCTATTGTTCAAGTTAAAAACAGTACAGTCAAACGAAAAAATTTTCTAAGTAAAATCCTTTGATTAAAAAATATTACATAAACTAGATATGAAGTTATTCCTGCGTTTAGTAATAGATTAATCAAGATTCTATCTTGCCTCATCCAAAATAGAATCTTGATTAATCTATTACTAAACTACAATTAAATATTAATAAATAAATAATTACTATTACCACAATTAATAACGATTTGCGATTACTAAAACATAACATACCATCACGCCTGTATTCCCCGAAAGGTTAGGCAGAGGCGTACTTAATGTACACCCCGGGTTTGCCGATATGTTTAGGTCCCATGTAATAGGGGGCGAGCCTATTGCCATTAATCGGGCACAAATTCTAAACTCCGAGCTGCTACTGAGAATTTCATAGAAAAACCCAATAACACTTTGCTTGACCTGGGAATCGAACCCAGGAGCTCTAGTGTAGCAGTCGCACTTGGGACCACTAGACCAACGAGGCAGTTTACTTACTATATTACTAAAACAAATATAAATAAAATTATGGTTGTTTTTAGATTTCACTTTTTTATTATAATGTTTTCCACTAAAGAGTGTTATTTATTCGTCTCTAAAAATAAAATATTTTTCGATTTTAGAACTATCAAAATGGATGAAGGAAGCCCTTCAACTTCTCACCGTCAGCAAACTATAAATAAATATTAGTTTTGTAACGAAGAGTTTTTTTCTATAAATATTACCTAATTTGAACATTTTTCGTTTGACTGTACTGTTGTTAATTTGAACAATAGATTTTAGTATGGATTTACTGGTGGTCCCAGTCGCCGGAAGAAAAATATTTAAATTAAATGGATCCGGCGACTGGGACCGCGGTCCGAGTTAATTGCGGTCCCAGTCGCCGGAAGCCTCAAAAAAATATGATTAATGATTTCCGAAATGCGATTGCAAAATTATGAGCAAAACATAGTAAATTTATGTTAAATAAAAAATAACTTTCGTTTTTAGATATTTAGTATGGTATGGATATGTGAAAATGTCAATGTCAATAAAGTATTGATGCTACTAAAGAAATTTTGTACGTCATCACTTTTACTGTTTTTGTCATGATAATGCATAAGTCGCAAATTATAAAATAGCGCAGGCTTTCATGGAAGCTAGTGTAACCTTGGTTGATGAGATGCTAAAGGTACACGTCTTTTTATGGGATGCGGGGGCAAACGAGCAGACGGATCACCTGATGGTAAGCAATTACCGCCGCTAATAGACACCCGCAATACCAGAGGAGTCACAAGTGAGTTGCCCGCCTTTTAAAAGGGTTCGGCCTCCGGTATCCTTACTCACTCAGCGAAACACAACGTAAGCGTTGTTTCACGCCAGTTTTCTGTGAGGCTGTGGATTACTCCGGTCGAGCCGGCCTATTCGACCCGAAGCATAGCTCTCACACGGAAAACATGTCACGTCATGTTTAAAACAAAGCTCATGACCGCGTATGTATAATTCTTATTATTTCAAGTAACTTTCCGAATATTCTTAGTATTAATTTTAACATTGAACACTGCCGAACAAGTTTAGTGGTCAAAAACGGGTACTGAATGTGAGGATGGGATTCCTAGATCGAAGGTGGGGTATTCGTTTTTTAACAAATCATCTGCATCAGCTGGGTATGGTATTATAGTACAAACTATGAACATCCAGAGAGAAGAAAACATCAATTAAAATAATAATTTCGGATAAAAGTATGGAAATAGATTTTAAATTATGCAAACGTATTATAGTAGTACATTTCTCCTTCATAATAATTGCGTGCCAATATGCATTAACGCTAATATGAAATCTCCTTTAGCTCTCGCAAATAAAAAAACAAAAGGCAAGTCAGAAGAGACTCCGCGAAAGTCAAAAGAAAGTTGCACACAGAATACCATAAAGTGTGTGATGTATAAGGAATGGTAATAACAGTCGAAGTAGCATTACCATAAGTAATAACTTATGCGTTTCATTTTGAAGACGAATTTTAAGTTTTCGCAATAATTTTAAGTGTATTCAAAATTTTATGGCATCGGCGTCTATTTCTTTCGGCATGAGATGTTCAGTACCATAAACCAGTCTGCTGGTTAATAGCATGAGATTGATAGACCGGAGAAGAGCGGAAGATTGTATTATTTATAATGTGGTCACTAATAGGTCTTCTTTTTTCATTGTTTATATCGGCAAACAATAAGGTGAGCCACCTTATGATGATAGTCAAGCAGTAATCTCCGTACATGGACACCTACCACACTAAAGGAGTTGCCGATGCGTTACTGAATCTTACGGATAGACTGCAGGAGTCGCAGCTAACGAGAAGGGTAAATTGATTCTCACAAGCAAAAATCAAAACACACCAAGGTGCTTTACGACAGAGTCTAACTAATATAACTTAGTAATTAATATGATGAAAGTTCGGAAATATTCTGAATTTTGATTGCATGGAGATAAAACACCTGTTTTGTACAGTTTTATGTTGGATGAGATCGATAAATATAGAATAAATTTAATATAAAAATAAAACATTAATTAAGTAGTACAATTAACTTTCATAATACAAAACAAACACTATATAACCACATATCTTTAAAGGTCACGCAGTTATAACCGGTTAACAATAAACTAACAGATAACGAGTTACAGCATTACTCTGTGAAAGTGCTACCAATAAGATCAACTGTCAAAGAAAAATAAGAATAAGTTTATAATCTTTTGTGAGCTATCCATGACAGAAAGTAAGAAATAGCTGTATTGCATTGAATTGAAATATTGTTTTTTTTTATTTTTATAATAAGCTTACTAGCAATGTGGATCTCATATTACTAGTATTCTAGTTAACCCCTCGTGCTAAGCTAAAATGCTTGTGTTACGAGTGGGTTTACGTCGGTAGTGCAATGGGTGGGTTTCGAACCGGCAACCACATCATTGCAAGTCCGGCGCCCTAGCCATTAGGCTACCGCCGCTTAATACGCAGCTGTTGTAGTATTCAAAGTTATTATATATCGTCTTCACTATCCTTTTGTCTTGGTTTAAGTTTATTTGGAGTTAGCACGGTAAATCCTATTTGTTCAGCTCTATATACCTTAACATACTCTCTCTTTTCAAATATATCGTTCATAGGACAATCCGTCGACGTATTCCACATTGGGCACCCGTTTAAACGGCACCTGAGTGAATGGCACCTGAGGTATTCCACATACGGCACCTATGGATATTTTTCGCAGGTGCCATTAGTGGAATAATTTATTATTTAAAATTTTATTCCACCAATGGCACCAACGGATTAGTAGGTACTAGTGTTGGGATGTTTATTATTTTTAGGACATTAAAATCAAAAATCCAATTAAAATCAGTAGACTATAACATGATAAAAATATAACTTCTTTGTTTTTAAACATTTTAATATCACAATCAGTTTCCTTAATCACATATATTGCAAAATTAGCCTTGAGTTACAATAGAATTTAGAAACAATACTTTTTACGTTTATTTATAATTATTTATCTTAGTTAACTTTGTCATATTAATGACATATTTTTTTAATATGACACTGTCGGTAAAATCAGTCTTGAGTTATTTATTATGTAACATCTAAAGATATAACATAATATTTACTTAAATAGGCACAAGTATATTTTTTAAAGGTCAGCGCATAACTTACTTGTGGCTAAAAATGTTCAATAGATATTTTATTAAAAATGCAGTTTTTCCATACAGTGACCAAAAGAAATAAACCCATTTTTGTACTTTTCTACTATATTGTTAATTAATTGGTTCCTACGTTCTGCATATTTTTGTGATTTTAACTTTTCTATTTTTCCGCGGATTTCAGCGTAATTCTTGCAATTTTCTTGAAGAACCCTTAAAATCTTTGCCAGATTCTTGCTTTAAGAAGGATTGAGTGGACATAGTTCAGATGAATTAGATAGATGGCGCTTAGCTAATCATATTATAGTTTTATTATCATGTTATTATATTAAACCTTCGATCGAAGTATTAAACTTACTACTGATTTTAATAGATTTTTTTATTTTGACATCCTAAAAATAATAAACATCCCAACACTAGTACCTACTAATACTAATCCCTAGGGGCCATTGGTGGAATAAATTTTTAAATAATAAATTATTCCACTAATGGCACCTGCGAAAAATATCCATAGGTGCCGTATGTGGAATACCTCAGGTGCCATTCACTCAGGTGCCGTTTAAACGGGTGCCTAATGTGGAATCCGTCAATCCGTCCTGTCTCTATCACCATCTCCCGTTCATTCCTGTACATTCATAACTATAACGTTTTCATTTCGTTTCATCCCTCCTCTCCTCATCATGTACCCGTAACAAGTCAAACCATTCCTTTATGTTTCTGCTACTGGTGTCATTTGCAGATGGCATCTAACAGACTCTGTATAAATAAATAAATAAATATTCTAGGACATTTTTACACAGCACCATCTAGTCCCAAACTAAGCAGAGCTTGTACTATGGGTACTAGACAATGGATATAATACTTATATACTTTTTTTTTGTAAATACATACTTATAATATATAAGAAACACCCAGACGAACACAAACACTTATATTCATCATATATTTTTTTGTGTTCTGTGGGAATCGAACCCACGACCTCATGGTCGGCAGTCCGGTACTCGAACCACTAAACCACAGAGTTCGTCGAATCTCACGTCGATTTAAAAAAAGTCTAGTGTTATTAAAATTGACCTTATTTATTTCTGATACTTAAGCCTCTGACATACATACATTATAATGATCTTGTAATGAGACTTCTATAATTTTGTGCGTATGTGTACCTATTTCACAGTTCCTGATCTTGTGTGTCAATGCGCATTTGCAATGGTAATTAAGCTTAAAATGGAGGCTATTGTTATCTGAAAACAAAACTAGTGGTATAGAACCAGTCACTTGGTAAGTGCGTCAGTCAGTAATCAGTAATAGCTTAAAACGATACTATACGATTTTAATGATGTTACATTGAAAAAAGTAACTTTGGATCTTTGAATCATGTTTGAGTACTTTAGATTATATGTATCATAAATATTACACTACGCTTGCTCAAGGTAGCTGATGGCAGCCATAATCTAATAAGCTTCAGATCTGCCCAGTGCTCAGTCTATGCGTACCTTTGCTGGAGATGCTCTCAAGACTATAGTAAATAATATTTACACTCATGCATAACATAGGAGGTCTAATGCACTTAGCAGATTTTAAAATCATCACTTAAACCAGTCGTTTCTAAACTTTTTTTGCCCACTTTGATTGTACTGTCGTTAACAGAAACACATTGTTAAAGTGAAAATAAATTGTGCTAATTTGAAAGTAAACTTTAGATATTATTGAAATAATGTTTCGCGGATTATAATTTTCATCCGCAGGCTACTGTTTGGGAACGACTGGTTCAAACAATTATAATACAAAATTACATTGTGCGTTCAGAATTTAAACTACGAACGTATTAACAAACAGCTGCCTTCTTTAATTTGTTTTTATAAACATCAATATAATATTAATGTCTTACTTAAGTAAACTTTAACTGAATATTGATATGTTTAATTATTATCGTACATTAGACACATTTAGAACTTGTTATGCTTTCAAATACCTCTGTTATAAGTTATTATTAACTAATTAAAAGTAGAAATTATAATTTATATGTTTGCTTTGACGTTGATTTGTTGTATTTAGATTATTTATAATGTTTATAGGAAAGGGCCTGGCATACTGACCAATTTTTGGGTGGAAAATTTCCATTGGATTCCGATTGGTCAAAACTTTCAATAAGATTACCAGTTTTATATTGAGGTGGAAGAATTTTGCTGCTATATAAATTCATCTGAATTGCTAACGCCGCGTTTCGAATTACTTATTAGTGTGCTAACATGATTGTATTCCTGTTTGAAGGGTAATGTAGCCAGTGAAATTACAGATCAAATGAGACTGAGGTCTCAAGATCACAACACTCTAGCTTTAACAAGGACGACAAAGCGCGAGCGACACCTCTGGATCCCAACTCTGCTATTTTGGGTTGTTGTACATAAGTCACAAAGTAAATTCGTCACGATAATAGTATGTGTAAATTCCCTCTATACATGTTGTGACGAATTTACTTTCAAGGTAATTATGGTGTTTACAAAATGTGCCGAATTAACTATGTGACGAATGCACTACAGCCCACTATTTTACTGTGTCAAAATCGTCAATCAATGGCTTCTGGGCCCCAAGTCTGCTATTTTGTCGTGTCAAAATCGTCATTCAATGGCTTCAGAATTGTTGACTTTTGACAGTTTTGTCTACGAAATCCGTCAGTTCTTATGTCATTTAGTGCCATTGAACGACCATTTTGATACTACTGAAATAGCAGACTTGGGCCCCAGAATTGTTGATTTTTGACAGTTTTGTCTAAGAAATCTGTCAGTCCTTGTGTCATTTAGTGCAATTGAAAGACCATTCTGATACATTTGAAATAGCAGTCTTGGGCTCCTGGTGTTACCGACGTCAATAGGCTACGGTAACTTCTTACCATATGGCGGGCTGTAAGCTTGATAGTAACCTCACTGGACCCGCTTACTTTTTAATTTTACTCACTTAATTTTTTATCGCAATTTTTTTTTTATCTTTGCGTTGTTTTGTACCAAATTTCAAAATTCGAGTTCACGGGAAGTACCCTTAGTACTAGGGTAGGTTTCGATTCCTAAGCGTCTTGACAGTCAAACAGACAGACAACAAACTGATCCTATAAGGGTTCTGTTTTTTTCCTTTTGAGATACGGAACCCTAAAAATGAAGCTAATTAGTAAACTATCTTCAGACATTAATCATCCTTAAAGTTACAAAGTAATTATATACATTTCAGTTTGTCTTGGTAACTTTTAACTTTCACACTGACCTACCGAAAAAAGTAACAATTAGTGGTTTCTAGTTTTCTCTTTGTAATGGTTTCTGAGGACAATGGGTTATACCAACGACCATTGATTGTCAGATACCTATTACAACTAAAGGTTTCTAGAAAACAAGTGAAGCAAACATAACATTGAAAAGTAAGAAGTAACCTTCTTATTATTGTTTACTATGGACAATTCCATTTCACGTAAGTAAATGCATGAAATAACGTTAGAAGAGACTTTTGTCTAGCAATGATAAATCCAATTGCTAGGCAAAAGTCTCCCAGAAAGCTCTTGATACGCATATGCAGTTATAAAAAATATAACATAGGCGTGGCCCTTTCTCAAGGGCGTGGCATAAACAAGCCGCGCCTTAGATAACCATCTAAATTAGGGTGACCTTGAAACATCAAAATTTTACAAGAATCCCTAGTACAAGAGTCCCTATATACAAAAGTTTCACTCGGTTACCTGTTAAGGGCGCATATGTAAGCACTTTCTCTCCAACCGGTCGAAATGACGCAAAACGTATGTCCGAAGTCGAAATATAACAAGGTCACGCTTTCGACCAGGTATTTATAATATTTATGCATTAGTGATGCGTAACAGGTTTCGTTTATAAATTAATAGCTGATTGGAATTCGGACCTCCGGTTTATAATATTTTTTTTAAGATTAATGATATTTTACAAATACACTCAAGCAGTGATAGCCAAGAGACCATTGAACTGCTAAGCTGTAGGTCTACAGTTCGAATTCAAACCTAAGAATTTTTGCCATCATGTGGTTTATTCTAACCTTGTATGTTGTAGTAGTGTAGTATCTTGGTTGTTAATGGTAGACTCGGCAATCATTGTACCAATCGTTGTGTACCAATGGTTTAATAGACAAGAGCCTCGACCATTATCTAAGGAGGCTCTAATTGAATGGCTGGAGCTATGGCTTTGATTGTGAGAAGGTTTCTCTTTCTCTCTGGAGTCCCTCCGGTAGTTTTGATCCTGCTCCCGATGCGATTTTATAATATGTGCCTATTATTTATTAATTATCACTCTCTTAAACGGTGGAGGACAACATCGTGAGGAAACCTGTATGTCTTAGAGATTGTTTTGATGGCATGTGAAGTCTGCCAACCTGCACCAGGCCAGAATTTTCCATACAATATATTGAGTCAGTCACTCAAGTCCTGGTTAAACTATAGGACACGACCTAGATTATCTAGGGCACCAATGTCAATACGAACAATGATAAACATTTGCGGTCGTGCTTTCTTCTTTAAACAATAAGAGAAAATTAACACATTATATATTCAAATGTTTAGAAAACCAATAAATATTCATTTCTATAACCCTTGTCTGTGATTGACCGGCCTATTGTTTGAATTAGATTTAGAAAATAAACTTTAAGTCAAACGGCTAAGGTTGAAACTGCAGACGAAATTTGTAACAGTAAGGAGATTTGGTGAGTATTTGGAAAATAAACTTTATGTCTTAAGGTTTGAAATCAAATTGTTATGAAGAAAATTGAAAACAAAAAGACAAATAACTGTTATATGATTAAGTATAAGTTTGCATGTCTTTGTTGAAATAGTTTTGTTTACATTTTATGTAATGACAAATTATCTGGAAATGAACTTTAATCGTCTCAACTGTGAGTTCAGTTATCAAGCCGGACAAGATGATATAAGGACTATGAGGGATTTTAATCTATCGTGAAGAGAGGCACATTATGCTAGACCAGCCACTCAAGACAAGAGAAAATTATTGTCTAGCAACAAATCACGGACACAATATTAACAAGTTATCAAAGAGAACGATTTTATAGCACGAGATGGGCGATTTATAATAATTTTACTACAGTTTATTATTAACCTTATTCAGTCGATGTCGTGTTTTTCCATTCCTCACTGACCAGTTGAGAAGTAATAATTATGATGGTTATGGTTATGATGGTTATGATAGCCTAGTGTGATATGTCCACTGCTAGGCAATGGTCTCCCCCTCATGCCTCCATCTATCACGATCTTCTGCTATTTGGACCCAATTAGCATTCAAGGTATCAAGTTCATCACGCCATCTGTATTATGGTCTGCCACGACTCCGCCTATCAGTGTCAGGACTTCAATTACCTAGTTCTGACTCCTGACATACAGGTTTTTACCTAGTTTGGGAGTCAGAAGCTTCATAATAATTGTGTAACCCTATTATGTCAATAAAGATTTTATTATTTATTTATTATTATTATTAATTAGTGGTAATTTCGGTCCACCGATCATCCAACATGCGACAGATATAAGCAAACCCGGCTAAGCAAATATTGTTTGAGCTACGTCAGCAATTGGGGTTTTGGAACACAATTTAGTGTTTCATAAACGAAAAGTAACAACAGTTTATAGTTTTATAGTGTCAATTTGAAAGAGCTATTCAACCAAACACACACTAGAATCGAAATAAAACTATTTTTACGGATTTAATCGCGTTGTATTAATATTACACCTCAGTTTTATTTCAATGTCTAATATTCGCGTAAGTGTCAGAAATCAGTATACACTAGAATCGCTAAAAAATCAAACGTAAGATGACTAAAAGGAATGCAAGTGGACATGCGAAAGAAAGTTACTTCGACAGAGAAACTGTAACATAATTGAATCTACCCAATGAAGTATGGCGTGAAGATATTTCGCATTTCCAGATGAACGAATCCTTGTTATTGTATCTTGTCTTTGTCTCAAATTGTAAGCGGTAGTGATAAAGTAATATCTTATGAGTGCTTTCAATGAAGTATTAGTAAAGTGAAGTGTTATTAGTGATAGCCTGGTGATATGGTATGATTTGGCGAGCGGCTGAGCGATCGGTTTCTGCTACACGTGTTGTGAGTTCGGTCCAAATATTACACGGAGCAAATACTTCTATGATCTACAGGTACTTGTTCCGGGTCTGGGTGTTTGTGTATGTGAGAATCTGTGTTTGTAAACGCACCCACGTTAAAGGGGAAAATCTAGTGTGGGACAACGTTTTATATTATCATTGAACGGCTAAGTCAAAGAAAGTCTTATTATCGCAATATTATACCAGTGAAGATTGTAACATAATTTAAAAGAGTGTATATTGAGTTTCTTACCGGATTCTTCTCCATAGGATTAACCCTTTGGAACCGTGCAACTTTAATCATAACGTTTCATTAGCGCTCATAAAAGCTTATTTGTAATAAAAAACAATTGAACTTGAGCTTGAAAGGCCTCTAGTGGAGACGAGTTCAAGGCTTTGCAACCTTTGACTTTGCGAAGTCACCTGCGTATTGATAGTTTAGATATAGAACATTATAGCCAAAAATTTGCTAAGTGGAGTAATCATTTCCGGAAGGTGGTTGGCAATGACTGACAGAGGAGAGTCGAAGATTCATCTTTGTTGGTATGTAATTAAGTACCGGAATGTACGATTGAATGGAATTTATAGAGACTGGTGAAGAAACTTGGGCTGGAGCATTGAGATTGGCAGAATATATGATAGAGGCCTGAACCCAGCAGTGGATGAAGTTAGGCACCAGTAGATAATGATGATGATTATGAAGAAGACGGTGTGATCTTATCCGTTCTTGACTCAGACCTTGATGATCGAAGTTGTATGAAGGAATGAGAAGGATTAAGTCCGCCCACCGGTGTTATGGCAAGGGATTTATATGTGAAAAATGATAATATCACTTAACATTAAGACATCATAGTTGAAATTTCTTCTACAACAGTCGTAGCTTTTGCGAATTTTAACCAAGAAATTGTAGCTATCAACAAAATATTGGTTAATGTGGTTACTATCAAATTTTCATACCATTACGCCTGTATTCCCCGAACGGTTAGGCAGAGGCATACTTATAAACACCCAGAAAATCTGACCTTGACTTTCTAGAATCTTAAATCAGAACTAAGTCTGATTTAATATTCTAACTAACTAACGTGGTGGTGGTGGTTTCAAGGCTTGGAACTTGGATGAAATAGAGTTTTTTCTTTTAAATAGAAAATGCGATTGTACTTCACGCCTAACGTTGCGTGTTGGCAATTCGAGACCATATGTGTATGCTTGCTTCTACACGATATTTGCGATTTAGAAAGTGCACACATGCATAAATAGATTTCCGATGACGTTATTATTTGTTATTTAAAAACGTCACGATCCTTCATCGTCCTACTCTCTCATTTATCGACTTATGTGATAACTGGAATATGAACACTGCTGCTGTCAACCCCAGTCTTGATAAAAAAATATGCAGGACAGGGCTGGACTCAGTTGTGGCAGCCCGCCAATGCCGGGACCGCGGACGAATGCTACAGCGCTCCCATAGCCCCGGCACCAACGTTGTGACGTGAAACGCCGAGGTTGGTTTTAATCGGTCGGTCTCTTTCAGAGTGGAGTCCGACACACCCCACCGCTCTGCCCGAAGTGGTGGATGGTGCATATAGAATTTCCAACCCCGTCAATAAAAAAAGGCTGTAGATGATAATAAAATGTAATATTGGTCCTCCCCAAGCAACGCACATGGAAACAGCTGATAAGGACGCAGGTCAAGAAGATTATAATGGTATTCATATATATCCCCGTCTACTGTAGACGTATGCCACGCTTGTCTAGATGAAATTTCCAACTGATACTAATTGACGGTAATTGAGGGGCTCATGGCTAAGTAATAACTTAGCTGCAAGGTAAAGCTCGGTCAGTGGACGGACCATTCTTAACACGTCGAGAGTTCGAGACCCCTCCTTTCCTCAGTGAGCACGAAAATCCGTCGGTCCCGGTTGTCATACGAACATCTGTGGTCTGAAGCCCAAAAAAGCCTGACAACCAGTCTATCCTCCGAATATGGGTATTGACTAGATTTGTATGACTTCTCGTACTGATATTCAGCTGCATCCGGTCAGACAGGAAGCCGACCCCAACATTGTTACGAAAAGGATTGGAGAATGAGAATGATACTGATTGAAATTAAATGGCATACCAGACAATCCAATGTGATGGTTACCATAATAACAGATATATCACAGGAATACAATGTGTTTTATATAACTGTAATTATGGTTTATAATTGCTTAACATGTATTACGTAATTGAGGTATGCATAAAATATTGTACAATGTGAAGATTTGTTTGAATAGAAGTCCGTGATTGTGTTCAATGGTATGTACAATTACAAGTACAATTCTTTATATTGCCGCCAAAGCAAGCATACAAAATAAAAAAAGTTAGTATACGAAAACTTTCGAATAAAAACCAACCGGAAAAACTGGAACCCTTCTAAATAAAATACACAATAATAATAAGAAATACAAAACCAAAATTGATTTACCTGCATCCCATAATAATAAATCCGTAACACATAACAATCACGTTTACGTTAATGTTTACGTTTGCGGTTATATGAACTAGAAAGGCGCGCGAACCGACGGCTATCGCATGGCTTACTAAATTCATCTCGACGGAACAGCGCGCGGGAGAAATTGGTGGGTCTCTTTCGCACTGGCTTTTAGTGTTGGGCATGACATGCATGTTGTCAATGTGCGAAAATTTTTCAATGGTTTTTGAAATCTGAAGGCAAATTCAGGTAATAAAGGTAAATTCACTCGCTTTCGAAAAGTATTTATTTACAAAAAAAAGTATATAAGTATTATATCCATTGTAGTACCCATAGTACAAGCTCTGCTTAGTATGGGACTAGATGGTGCTGTGTAAAAAATAAATTTATTTAAAAATTTATTAAAAAATTATTTATTATTATAAAAATAGATAATGTGGTTATTAAACGAAATACATATGTTTAAACCCAATAAGCCCATCAGTAAAATAAGTCAAAACAAAATAAGTCGCATAAGTATTGTCCATTTTATACGTATAAGATTACACATGTATATTATGTGGCATCTGCCACATAATTATAAAAAAAACAGCAGTCCTAGAATAACTAGGCCATTGAACTCATTATATAAGTTCAGCGCGAAGCCTGCTTCTCTATAAATAGTTCCGAAACTATTTCAATACAAGCCGTAATATGTAAACATTATCTTGTAGATATTTTATCGATTCTATCGATATCTACCTACTACAGTACAACACTACAAACGTCAAACCGAGTCCCAAGAGCAAGGTGAAGATCTGGGTCTTTGACCGTGTGTAGTGGCCGATTGCAAACGGTCGACTCTACCATAGCAAAACTGTCTGTTAACTTTTAGTTAAAGTTAAAACAAAAACTTCATTTAACCTTACAAGAGAGAGAGATACTTTAATAAATTAAAGTACGTTTTTCTATAAATTTTAATTAGAATTAAGAAAATGTATTTTTTTAAAACAATTGAAGTAACACAAACTTTGCCGATTATTTCGTTTTGCTAATATTACCATTGGACAAAATTGAGACTTTTATAAAATTGACACTGTGATAGTTCGCTTTTTAATAGAGTTCATTGATTCTTCTTAAAGACTGAGTAGACGTTATAATTATTCAGGATCTAACTGAATTCCTCAAGTGTTCTAAATGTTAATTTATGTTATATCGAAATGGTTTCTACATTTTTGTCTTCTATTAGGGCTACCGCGCACTTGTGATTTTTAGTCTACCGATAGTTTAGTCGCTGTAGTAGTCGTGTATAATTTCATGTCGAATTCTAATCGTCAAATGCGCGCACTGCCATATAACTCCATGGTGAATCCCAGAACGATCAAACTATCGCCCGACTAAAAATCACAAGTGCGAGAGCGCTCTTACAATTTTGTAAACCATCAGTTCTTTGCACCAAACCAAATTCACTAACTACAGTTACCTGCGCGTGGTGCTACCGTGCCGTTTGCTTTCGAAAGCGACAGCCACGTCGGGTGCCAGCGCATTTTAATCGTTCATTGAATACAAATTGCTCCTACCCGATACAATGATAATAATACTAATAGCTTTACTATGTGCTTACTGATTACTGATTATATCGTAATCTTGTGAGTGATGTGGGACACTTTGGGGTGATTCAGAAACAATAATACACTTATAATACTTAGATAGTATAACATCTTACGATTCATCAGAACTACCACGACGATACACACTTTATGTTGTGTATGTATATTGTATGTATGTATGTACTTTGTGTTTTGTGAACGGGTGCTGTCAGTCGGGACAAGAATGCAAGTAAGAACTAACCAGCTCTTACTTGTAGTGGCAATCTTACACAACAAGGGGCATAATTCTCAGCAACTATTTAAAACAAAGTTTAATATTGTAACTGCCTCATTAGCCAAGTGGTCCTGAGCGCGACTGCTACACTAGAGATCCTGGGTTCGATTCCCAGGTCGAGCAGTGTTATTGGGTTTTTCAATGAAATTCTCAGTAGCAGCTTGGAGTTGAGAATTTGTGCCCGGTTAATGGCAATAGGCTCGCACCTTATTACATGTGACCTAAACATACCGGTGAACTGTTGGTGTACATTAGTACGCCTCTGCCTAACCCTTCGGGGAATACAGGCGTGATGGTATGTTATGTTAATATTGTATACAAAAAAGTATCTATGGAATTTCTTGCCGAATCTTCCACATTTTGAAACCGTGGAACTTCTTATCAGGTTGACTTTTCAAAAGAACCTATTTTAACAAAATTTTATGCAGGCAAAACTAGGCCTAAAATATTAGAGCGTATCAACTGTTTATCATCTCGCGCTAGTTCTGCAACCGAACTAAAGGTCGCGCTATCGTCATTACTGTGCTCGCGAGGTAATGACATATCATTGTCACGGTTACCGTATAATCTGTCAGCCGAGTGTCATTATTGTTGAAATTCAAATTCTTTATTTCCGTAAAACATGGTTTGTAGGAAATTGATACAAAATTTATATTTTGACCTATCATATTTTGCTAATTACATGACAGTAAAACATAACATACCATCACGCCTGTATTCCCCGAAGGGTTAGGCAGAGGCGTACTAATGTACACACACAGTTCGTCGGTATGTTTAGGTCCCATGTAATAGGAGGCGAGCCATTAACCGGGCATAAATTCCTAACTCCGAGCTGCTACTGGGAATGTCATAGAAAAACCCAATAACACTATGCTCGACCTGGGAATCGAACCCAGGACCTCTAGCGTAGCAGTCGCGCTCAGGACCACTTGGCTAATGAGGCAGTCATGACAGTTACTTTTCAATAAATGTTTTTAGCGAATAAAAAATATTATTATTTAGCCATTATGTTTGGTGACTTTTAAATCATTAGAACTTTTTGGCAATATTTTTCACATGGATATGTCTGTAGTTCTATAGGAGTTCCTGGTACATTGCCGAGCCTTAAGAACCCGTACTACGGACTGCAGACTAGTGAAGCCACAGTAACCAAGAGGAGTAAGGGCCTATACACACTATAAACGCGTGTCAACGGCGCGTTTATAAAACGTGATGTGCATAGGCCCTAAGAGGGCGCGTGTCTGTGAATCAAAACGTGGCTTTTTAGGCCCAAGGCTCCCTCGCAAAAAATTTTCATACTACTAAGTTGGCACATGATGCTGAGAATACCGTGGACTGATTGAAGAACAAACGCCTCAATACTGGATGAGCTTAAGATTAATAAAAGCCTCTCGACCGTATGCCTGGGCCGTACCCTTGAATATTTCGGCCACACTGCAAGGCGAAACCCTGACAATCTTGAGAGGCTAACGATAACCGGGAAAATCGAAGGACGGAGGCCTAGAGGGCGTAGCCCCATGCGGTGGACAGACCAAATCCGCACTACACTCAACACCGGAATCCACGACGCCATTCACGTCGCCAAAGATCGCAACAAATGGAAGACCTTTGTGGAGGAGAAAATCATGAATGGAGGTCACGACCCTCAGAAATGAGGAAACGACACAGAGAGAGAGAGAAGTTGGCACATAAGCATACGACCCGCCTGATGGTAAGCGATTACCGACTACCGTAGCCTATGTGATGGGTACATCTGGTGGTACCCCTGCATCACAAGAGGTATCACTCGCTCGTTGCCGACCTTGTATAAATCTTTTCACACCCAATGCTGTAGTCCTTTGGGAAAACCTCGGCGGGGAGCTAATTACACAACCTTAGTGTACGTGGGAGGAAATTGCTCTGGTATCCCACAGTATGAGACTAGAGTGGTTTTAAAGTAACAGTTAAGTCTAATCAGTTTTATGGTATGTTTAGATATTTATTATTATACTACTGCCCGCGGCTTCGCTCACTTGAAGCTAAAACTCAAACCAACAATGATAATCTCTTCTTTGTACTTAGGTATGGTTATACATTGGAGAGGTCATGCTGTATCTCAGGTTCCGTTTTATTATTTGAGATAAGAAGTATACCTACCAGTTTTTAAGTTGGAGCATATACTTTCTAACAGTGATAACAAAATTAAAATCTATTCAGTACTTTTTGTGACAACCCGTAACAAACAGACAATAATTTTAAAAATTACATTTTTGGTTTCGGAGACGTTTATATACACTTGTTTTTTTTATTTAATATCTTTTATGTACAGACACAGCTTTTTTATAATAGTAGAGAAGATAAACCGGCAACGCCACCTAGCGGCGTTGTGAGTAAACGTTATCTTACTAATCTGTGTCCATTATAGTATTCTTTTGTTACTCTGTAATATGTTTAATTATCCATTATACATTTTGTGAAGAAACTCACCTCGTTTCGGAAAAATGGTCGGGTGTATGAACTCGCCACGCCAATGGCGAGAGGTGCGGTGACAGTGAGCACTAAGCACAAGTTGAAACATACACCAAGATATTTCCGACTGCAATGTAAGGATGGTTAGCCAGTCACAACACTCACACCCCATGAGGTCGTACTCTCTTCAGAGATTTCGGTCAGTGAGGAAATTATATTTTAACTCACATACTTAATAACTTCATTAAGAAAAGATTTGTATTTTATTAATAACTAGCTTTTACTCGCGACTTCATCCACGTAGAAATTTGTATTCTGATGTATGAGCTATACATTATTGTAAGGTTTCATTAAAATCCTTACAGTAGTTTTTGCGTGAAAGAGTAGCAAACATCCACATTTATAATATTAGTAGAGATATAATATCGCTTTCTATTTTCAAAATCGTCCCACGTTTCACGTGGAAGAGCGATGCTTCGGCTTCGGCCGGCTCGACCAGAGTGATACCACGGCCTCACAGAAAACCGGCGTGAAGCAACGCTGGCGTTGTGTTTCGCCGAATGAGCCAGGTTACCGGAGGCCCAAACAGGCGGGCAACGCACTTGCGACACCTCTGGTATTGCGGGTGTCCGTGCGCGGCGGTTATCGCTTACCATCATGTGATCAATCTGCGCGTTTGTCCCCCTATCCCATAAAAAACTCCTCCTTATATGAATCCGGGGAAAAATAATTTGTCTGATCAGAATTTTATCGTTATCTGGGCATGGGTTACTACAATCTAATTTGTTTGCGGAAACAAGGACCTACCTACTTATTACTTATATTTATCAACATTCTGTAGTTTATTTAGCCGAGAAAAAGTAATGTAAATATCTAATTACAAAAAATCGCGTTAAGAGGTAATTTAGAGCTTATCTCAAGAACTTTTTTTATATTTTGTATATAAAACGTGTTGGTTAGAAAATGCAAAAAGTGTATTCCGATACCGGGAATCGAACCCGAGCCTCCTGGGTGAGAGCCAGGTATCCTAGCCACTAGACCATATCGGATATTATGAGATAAAACAAAATTTACGTTCCTAAACTATTGGAGAGCACTTCACATCAATATTATTTTTATGACTATGGATAAAGATGTTTGAATGTTTATCAATTTATTAATGAAAAAGTTTCTAAAATAATGAAATATACATCGCTTTTTGAGTTAAGTTCAGGCCATCTTTTGGGTTCTTGCTGTTTTCATTCGTATCGTCATAGCCTCGAAACATCATCCATTATATATTAAACTGCTCGCATTCACCAAAAGAGATGATTCACAAGAAAAGCGATAGATGGCGCTGCACTAAGATTTGATAATCTTCGAACTTGTCTGTCTTTCTATTTGATATCATTTTTTGTACATAATCGTTGGTACTGTTTAAATAATTATTAGTTTCTGCATTATAAATGCACCAATTTGTTTTATTAAGTCGAGTTTCAAAACCCGAAAACTGGATTCATTGTTATGCTAAGTTAGTATTTTTCCTTCATGCCTTTTAATTTTAATGATGTTTGATAAAATAAAATGAGTTTTATATTTGACTGAAAACGTTTAATAATATATGAGGCACAAATAAATACTTACCTATCTATATCTATAATCTATAACATATCAAATCTTATCTAAATACCTTAATATAATCTAGCACAAAGCCACTTGATTTGTTATCATTCATCTACAAAAATATAAATGATCGAAAGTCCGGTTCCACTATGTTATCAAGAACATAGAATTTCATCAAATAAAATAGTCATTCCCACGGATTATCATCCAAGGTTTCGTTTACAGTATCTTTCATTTTATTCATTTTTTTCCTGTTCATTCTACTCTCTACTACAGCCCCTTCAACAATCTCTCCCTTATTAAAATCTTCTGCTGTTATTATTGGTTTGAATCCTTCATCAACAGTTTTAATTCGATTACTCTGAATTTCTTTCGGTGCTTTTAGTTTTTGCTGGCGAAATGGATAAAAAACATATTTTACGCCATTTATAATCCTATATTTTGGATATGTTGATGTTCTTCTATTGTTATTAATGCCTAAAAGCTTGTTCATCCAGTACAAGTATGAATTTTGAAGTACATCAATAATACTTCTTTTGCTACGTGATTTGGTAGAAGTTCTATTTTCGTTTACTTTGATGACTTCTTCATTTACGTTAGCAAATAGTTTCGTTCTATCAATGTTGTTATTGTATCTCACAATAGGCGCTACATAAGATATTATTGGTTTATTTGGTATAATTTCTTCTCTGTCCGCAAGATCTAGTATGGATCTACTTTGCCATTGTCCGTTTGCATCGTAGCCCCCTCCTCCTCCGCCCCCTCCTCCACCGCCTCCATAGTCTTGTCCACCTGGATGTTAAAAGGTGAATTTTCATTGTATGTTTGGTTTGATGTGATTACAATTGTCATACTGGGATAATACCTGCTGGCATCCACGCGCCGCCACCGCCGCCGCCGGTCGCCCATCCCTAGAAATTTTATGATTTTTGTAGAAAGTATAATATATATTCATATACTTTCTACTTTATTAATATATATCAAGAAAGTAGGCTGAATATCTTTTCACAATATAACTGTTCTTTAAATTTAGTAATTTTTATTCTTACTGATGCAGTCAGTGATGTTTGCTAAGTCATTCTGTACAGGCGCTTACGAAGCTAAGAAATATTTTGTAACATACCATCACGCCTGTATTCCTCGAAGGGTTAGTTAGAGGCGTACTAATGTACACCCACAGTTCACCGGTATGTTTAGGTCCCATGTAGTAGGGGACGAGCCTATTGCCATTAACCGGGCACAAATTCCTAACTCTGAGCTGCTACTGGGAATTTCATAGAAAAACACAATAACACTTTGCTCGACCTGGGAATCGAACCCAGGACCTCTAGCGTAGAAGTCACGCTCAGGACCACTTGGCTAATGAGGCAGTTTAATAATATAAATATTTTATAACTATTTCAAAAATTGTTTCAAAATTAAATAATAGACAAAAATGATAGGTAAGAAGCAGAAATACATTAGTTATGTGATGTAATTAATAAGTAAATTAACAAATCTGGCCGAATCTAATTTCCCAATAACTAACTAATGCTTTTGTAATCCCATAATAGATTTCATTTAAGAAATTGGGCGTACCTAAATTGTCTGCACACATACAAATTTTGGCGTTTTAATGAGTACATACCCCATCACCGCCACCTCCTCCGCCGACCCCACCAGCACCTTTCTTCTCCAAAATCTTCATGAGCAGCATCATCTAAATACAATATATTTGATTAATGGTTTTCATTTTCACTTGGTTATATAATATCGAGTCATAATTTATAATAACGAAGCCCTAAAGTCATTTTGGGATAAGTAAGCATATTTTTTTTATAACTAAGAAATTATTTATACTAGCTACAGTCGTACCCATAACAACTACGATTTTGGCGCGAACCCGCACACAATAATAATGTGTTAAAATAGATTTCAGTTTTCCATAACTCGAGCCACTGGTGGATCAGAGGGCTATAGTCTCAGGTATTGTTATTAAAAATAAAAATAATTCCCAGATCCCCAGATCGAGCAAAGTGTTATTGGGTTTTTCTATTAATTCTCAGTAGCAGCTCGGAGTTTGGAATTTGTGCCCGGTTTTAATGGCAATAGGCTCGCCCCCTATTACATGGGACCTAAACATACCGGGGAACTGTGGGTGTACCTTAGTACACCTCTGCATAACCCTTCGGGGAATACAGGCGTGAAGGTATGTATGTATGTTATCTATATATACTAATATATAAAGCTGAAGAGTTTGTTTGTTTGCTTGAACGCGCTAATCTCAGGAAGTACTGGTCCGATTTGAAAAATTATTTCAGTGTTAGATAGCCCATTTATTGAGGAAGGCTGTAGGCGTTATCATCACGCTACGCGGACGAAGTCGCGGGCAGAAGCTAGTGCTAAATAAAATAAAAAATTAACACATGAAAAACCGTTCTTATCGATTCAGTAGTCGAATCTGTACAAACTACTTTGAAAAGGTATTGTACTTTATTCTGCTACAGGTTGTATAAAACAGTGTTTATACAAGAATTTTCTGTTCTCTAATTATATCCATAAGACAAGCTAATCTTACTTGACATTTTCTTATTTGAACGCCAGCTTTGTTATGTACATAAAGAAAAATATTACTTTGGATTCCATTTTGGAGTGCAACCAAGAACAGATCTAACTACAAAAGGATGATCAAAATACGTATTATTGTTCTAGAATGCCTTACCAAATCTTCAGGCAAATCTGCGTTCTCTACTTAGCGTGCCTATTGTATTTCTTTGGGTTGCAACTCTTTAGAAATTATTGATGCTATTAATAATTGTGAATTTTAATTGAAACAATGATTTACTTGTACATTGTTTAGGATCAAAACAATGCTGTTGATAGAAACATATGATCGACAACCATTCAAAAACAATATTGTTGTAGTAAAAATACACATATATGTACCTTAGACACCATGAAGGACATCATACTGAACATCATCCCTTTGAAAGACATCATTCCCATCATCCCCATCATTGCTGGAATCATCTGTAAAAAATATATTTATGGGTAATTTGAACTCAGCTCCTATTTGATTAGAACTTACAAGTATTCCAACAAGAAATTCATTGGGGTATAACATAAAAAAACGTTATCTAGGTATTTGGTAACGATTTATTTTTTTATTTGTATTGGAAATTCGGTCCACTGGACTCTTTAGGGTATCTCAATAAATATTTAATAATAACACAATTTGATAAAATATTGTTTGGATTACGATTCATTTTGGTGGTAGGTATTACGTTTTTGTTGGCAAATCCACCGGACTCTTACCGCTATTTTGTAACTTACCATCATTAGTTTCATCTTCATACACATCATAGCCATCATCATCATCTTCTTCTTTCCGAAGTCACCACCATCATGACCACCGCCGCCACCACCACCACCTCCTCCTCCTTTACGTTTTTTTCTACCGACAAATTCATCTACTGTAAAATTGTAGAGATTTAGTGTATTAGTTATATTGTTATTTCAATACATTAGGTATTTAAAGCTAAAAATGAGTTACGCCGAAACTATCCATTTGTTTCGTAAATTATTTACCTACTAGTTTGATATCACTCCTATGCTACTTGCTACTAATATTATAAATGCGAAAGTTTGTGAGGATGGATGAATGGACGTGTGTTACTCTTTCACGCCATACTGGCTGAACGGATATGGATAAAATTTAACAAAAAGATTTATATTAGCCTCTGGAATAATTTTCTTACCATTATTTGGTATTGGAAGTGAAGTTTCTCGTCCTAATGCACTAAATCTGATGATATGGTTATCGAAGAAATTGTCGATGGCTCCGTCGATCATGTGCGTAAGTTCTTCGGAGTTCTTTTCGGAGAAGTAATCCTCTATATCTTTATTTTCATCATTTTTAGTTATGTTTAATTTCACTGGAAATAAATGGAAAGAAATAAATATCTATAGTTCTACTATATCTGAATCCTAGTTAAAATAACACGGTTTGGCAGCTTCCATATTATTGCTGTTTGAAAACGTACAGGCACTTAAATAAATACTTGTCAAGTTCTGGTATATGAAAATAAGTATTTAGTATAGCACTATTTCATGTCTATGTTACATTAATATTTTATTTAATCTGTATCCTCTATAAATTAAGAAAAAAATAATTGAATGTACAAATTGAATTCAATTTTAACTAGTGACTCTTTCGTAATATTTTCATCATCATTTAAATAATACTTTAGTTTGGCTTTACCTTTTAACAGATCATCCTACTCATCGTGTGCCATCACAATCCTATCACATTCTGATTCAGATGTGGCTCATGACGTGGAATAATAAATAATTAGATCGTTGATGAGTTCTGCCTCATTAATAATAACTTTTATAATTCATGCACACTCACCAAACTTCACATAATCCCCAATCACGGATACCTCACTCAAATTATTTAACTGTTTCAAATACATTAAAGTTTTCCTTTGCACGCATGGAAATGACATGTGAAGAAAACAATCAGCATAAACACCATTGAAACTGTCATCTGGATTATCCAGAACTATATCTCTATCAAGAACATCTGTAACTTCACCGTTTTCATTGATTTTAATAACTTTTGCATTTGCTATTACAATACAAATAATTTCTACTATAACTCTTCTAAGTTCCATTGTTGGTAGGCAAATGGAAAACTCGGTTATCGGCTCACATTATTTATTTTCTTTGTTTATGGGATATAAGGTCAAGTGCCATGGTGTTGTCGTGAAAACATGTAATTTTGTACTTAACTATTTATTTAAATAACGTTGTGGTTAAGGGATTAGAAAATACTGTGTAAATAGATAAAAGAGTTTGCTTCTGGTTAGTAAAGCTCTTATTGTGTTTTCAATACAGTCCAATATTGCGTAAACAATAGTTTTTTGGATGCTGTGAAGTTGGTTACCGTTCGTTAAAATGAAACTACTTTTTTTGTGCATACATTACATTTTATAAACTCACTTCTATTTTCAAGTGACTTAAGATTAATCGCACTTTATACCGAACAAAGATGTGAAAATCAAAGTGAAAATAGTTTTGACTTGTTGAATTAGTATTATTTTTATAATATTCGTGTTTTGACATCAAAACTTATCATTTACAGATCATTTAACCGAAAATTTAAGTAGTGCCACAAAAAGAATTCTCAAGAATTAAGTGTTCATGATTTCCATTAGCAATAATTTGCGGTGGTCAGATTTCATTCACACTACGAAAATATTGTTTTATTATTTATTATAAATATTTTACGAGAAGTATCGTGTGTGTTTACGATCACAAATTCTTTCATTCACAAACCCTAGACTCGAATTGAAAGTCATGCAAATATTTGTTGTGGATATCGAAACCGCCATCCCTAGCACCTAAAGCGACTGGCTCAGCCATTGCGTCATTTGTTCTGTCATGTTCTATTTTATCTAGTTAGATCAACTACTCACAATGTTTAAATTCAAGTTCATGTACAAATAATATTTATTTCAAATAAGCTTTTACAAGAATTTATAAAATGCTAAGACTAGTTGCACGGCTCCAAACGTTGATCCTACGGAGAAAATTTGAAGACGAAACTCCTTGGGCACTTTTGGAAAAATAAATCATGAAATTCTTCAAAAAGAAAGAAGCGTTATGATAGAGAATTAGTAACTTTATAGATGCGAATAGTAAATTGTGCATACAATAGATTATGACAGCTATTTACAAGTAAATTAGAAAATAATTTTCAATTATTATGATAACAATGTTGCAAGCAACAATGTAATATTCGTTTTATAAAAGAGTGGCTATCTTCCAAGTTATAATTATAATCTTATCAGATTTAACTGAATGTGTTCGTTTTAATGAGTTTTCATTTTTATGTCATACTAGCTTCTGCCCGCGGCTTCGCCCCCGTGGAATTCGGTCTGTCATCACATCCCCCGGGAACGGGACAAAAAGTATCCTATGTCCGTCTCCTGGTTCTAAGCTACCTCTCCACCAATTTTCAGCCAAATCGGTTCAGCCGTTCTTGAGTTATAAATGGTGTAACTAACACGACTTTCTTTTATATATATAGATTTTACCTTAGTACCCAAGTACCAAAGAGACAATCTATTATCAGGTGAACACAAGGACCAATGTTTAAAAATCTAACACTTATCACACGATAACTAACTGAAGGTAGAACTAATTTGAACATTTATTTATAAACACCATCCAATTTATGTTACCGAATTTTATTGATCCTTGGTACTCGACGACAAAATGTTTTTTACAATGAGCAATGCCAGGGAAAATGAAATAACTCTGTATACATGAAAAGTTTATTTTTGATAATATTTATCGATTGAAATGTACAGAATATGATACCATAAATACAATTTTATAAATGATATGAATAAATATAAGAAATGAGATAAAATACCATAATATTTATGAAAACGATAAAATAAAAATATATTACGTACCTACCTAATATAAATTATTTAATTTAATTATATTTGGTTTCAATAGAAAGCGTAGTCAATAAGAAGCACACATTAAAATAAATATCACAGTTAAATATACTGCTTATATAAATAAACATTTGAATTATAATATACAATTATATAAATAAGAAAATAATTACAATAATAATGAAAGAAATGAGATAAGATATGAATATACGTAAAATAAATAAATAAATATAAGTTTTATTCATAGACGGTGGGAGAAAAATAACTGGAAATAATAAGAATTAAGTATTTTTTTGTTACATAATATGTACATAGATAACATAAGAGGTAAGAAGGTAATGATAATCTTTAACACGCCTATCTTGAAACTGCAATAAATAAACAAATTGAAAACAATAAAGATATTAAGACTAAGAAAATAAATAATCTTACAACTATTCTCAAATAAATTATGTTACAAATAAATTATTGTTTATAATTACTTAGGTATGTTGTCATTTTAAATAACTTTAGTGAATGATGTGAGTAGGATATCCGATAGGATACTTAACTACACGCTTATAAGGATTAAATCAGAATCACCATCCATAACAATCCCCCTGAATGGCCATGACAACGAATTTTTCATTAATATTCCAGGTTTTGAATCCTTTCTTTAATTGTACTCATAACATACTCAAAATGTGAGTACTCAGATAGATAATAATCAAATCCATCTCTATTGCAAATATTTTTTTTTCAATGCAAATATAAAAAGAGTATGGTTATTTCACTACCAAATGATTGAAGTAAAATTAGTCAAGCATCCCATCGAACTATACATTACTAACATCGAATAAGCCAAACATATCAGTTGATCAATCAATGGGTTTAAACTTAACTAGTAGTAGTATCATAAGGCATATAGCTGTTATAATTATTCATGTCATACGCCCTTCTATAACCGCCATGGTGGCCATGTTCGTGTTCATGATGCTCTTCATGGCTATGGGAGTGGTGATGGGAGACCTCGGGTTTGGTGATGATCTCGTATGTAGTAGACTTGTGTTCGCCGTGACCTTTGAGGCCTACAAGAGCTGAGAGAAGAAGAGACATGAGAGCTGTCATCAATGCTTTGCCAGCAAGAAGTGCTAAAGCTCCTAACGCCGCCGCTGCTAAGGTTCCTGGAAAAAAAATAAGTAGTAAATTAAGTGGAGAGAAAGATATGGATTGAAAAAAGAATAAATTTATAACATTAGATAATTAGAAACAAATTAGTTTCAATTAATTATGAACTTAAAGTAGTAGTATCCGTTATCGATTGTATTATATTATGATTGTATTACAATATTGAAGAAATTTCGAACAGAATTAATAAGCGAAAACACTAGGAAGCGGTGAAGGGCGGGCGTTTTGGGGGCTGTCTATATTGTAAAAATGACGTTCAAAAAGTACTACCTAATAGTCTATATTGAATAAATGATTTTGACTTTTGACTTTTGACTTTTGAAAAAGTATCGAAGGTATATTTAAATCTTTTGAAGCCTTAGAATTTTACTTTGACGATGGTTACGTTAACATTTAATACCTATATAATAATAATACCTTCTAATAGAAAACAAATAACTGAATTCTAAAAAAAGATAAGTACTGAAGCTAAGTACTGCAAAATGACATTTAGTCCTTGTAATTCACTTTATATATCGAGTAAATACTATATGCTAATGTAAGCATGTTATATTAAGCATTTAATGATAAGAGCATAAAGAATACTATACCATAAATCCATTATGAAATTATAAAAACAAGAATACTATACCATAAATCCGTTACGAAATTATAAAAACGAAATTATCTGGATGCAAAAATAATTACAAGGTATAACTTCCGAGAGTAATTTACACAAAATCAAAATATAATAATTGTAGGTATGCCTGTTTTGTTAAGTATTTATAAACCAAAAATCACCTTTCATCATCAGAGCAGCGGCCAAGAGAGCACCACCGCCGCCTCCTTTGCCACCACCTCCGAGTCCACCACCACCCCCAGATTTCCTTCCAACAGACTCTTTATCTCCTTTAGCCATATCCATAGCCTCCTTCGTAGTCTGTGGATCCAACAACCGGTACCTCAAAGAATGCCCATCCAAATAATCCTGGAGACGGTACAGCAGGAATCGGTTTAGCTTTTCTTCTGACTTCCCAGGAAACTGGCGTGATAACTCTGCAGCCATTTCCTCAGGACTCGGGATACTAGACGTCTGATTCTCCTTCACTATACTCAATCCCGGCAAAAGGTTTAGCTCATCACGAGAGCTCAAGTCCTCCAAAAAGGACAAAGCATGGATTTTTAAGCATTTTGAATTCATCAAACTATTGCATTCCTTATGCAAAGTCCTTCCAACTCGTTCAGTGTTATTTGGCACATTTTTGACAACATCAATGATTGCGTTTGGATCAGATCCATCGATAGCTGCTTCAGAACCAATCACTGAATATAAAGTCACTAAAACAGCAATGGTAACACATTTGAGATACATTTTGATCACTTTTCACTGCACTGTTTTGATCACTGAGACATTCCTGTGGGGGACCGCTGTGGACTGATAGATTTAATCCGATTGCAATTTATTTTATACCGTCCATGATAACAAAAAGTACAAGAAAAGCGAAAAAAAGAGCAATGTCGTTGCTTTTTGAACGTTATTGTGAGCAGCACTTTCGTTCTGTAAATAAAAGATTGTTGTAATGGAAAAGTTGAAAGTAGTACGATCATTTTTAGTTTTCCAATCGATAATTTGGTGTTGTTTAATAGTTAGAAAGGATTTTGTAGTTCTTATAATAGAATCATTATGTAAAAAGATAATATTTTTGTGACATGTAACATAAATTTGAACTGAAATACACAAATTAATGATGCCGATATGATTGGGCTTATGAATTCTAATATTTATACTATTACCTCTGATGAAGTTAAAGTATGGATTGTGTAACTATTTACTAACTCACTCCTCCGTATTCAGGTTGCAATCATCTTATGTATTTCTAATATACCTTAATATACATAGACGACGATCAATTCGTGCGATGTGTATTTTAAGATGTTGACTAATTAAGGATATTTTCTCATTACCGGCGATACATCCAAAATTGCATATGTTTTTTAGAAATTTGTGACAGAAATCACATCTCAGATTTATCTACCCTTTTTTACCTTTCACGATATATACATTTATCTGAAAAAGACTATACTAAAATGAGGTTGATGTACCTATCTGTATAAAATAACACACCACCACGCCTGTATTCTCCCAAGGGTTAGGCAGACTCTCTAGCAGACATGTAATAGGGGGCCCACAAAAACAAATCCCAAACTATGAGCTGCTCCTGAGAATTTGATAGAAAAACCCAATAACACTACTCAACATGGGAATCGAACCCAGGACCTCAAGCACAGCAGACGTGTCTAAGACCACTAGGGTAACGAGGCAGAATGTATCATAATTATATTTTCCAGCATTTTTATATTTATTTAAACTGCCTCATAGTGTTCTTGAGCGCGACTGCTACGCTAGAGGTCCTGGGTTCGATTCCCAGGTCGAGCAAAGTGTTATTGGGTTTTTCTATGAAATTCCCAGTAGCAGCTCGGAGTTAGGAATTTGTGCCCGGCTCACCTCGCATCGGCTCGCTATTACATGGGACCTAAACATACCGGCGAACTGTGGGTGCACATTATTACGCCTCTGCCTAACCCTTCGGGATACACAGGCGTGATGGTATGTTATGTTTATATTTATTTTCATATATTTTTATATTTATTTTTAGATTTTTATATTTATTTTTAGATTTTTATATTTATTTTTAGATTTTTATATTTATTTTTAGATTTTTGTATTTAAAGCAATATTTGATGTGATCGCAGTTTTTTAAATTATATAATTATCATGTACATTAATCTATATGATTCTCACATTATAAGAACTTAATTGAAAAAGCAAAAAATATCAATGTAGTAATCTTTGTTTAAAGGAGTATCTATAGAGTTTCTTGCCGCTTCTTCTCCATAAGACCCACTATTTGGAACCGCACAACTACTTTTTGACAATTCAAAAGTAGGTAGGTACCTACCTGTAATACTGGTCAAATTGAAATAAAACATTTGACTTTGATTTTGATGTGTGTTTAAGTGATCCTTGGTATGTCAGGATAACAGTCCAGAGTGTTTTCGGCGTTAAATTTCAACTATATCTCTCCATCCATCATACTAAAAAAGCGAACAAAGCAGATATTAAAAATAAAAGACAAGCGCTTTCTCTTCAGTTGTTTTGTAAAAGATTAGAAAAAGGAAAAAATGAACGTGGCGAGGTCTATCAGTGAATGAAAGTTGCAGATTTTTTTTTGTTTCTTGGCTAATGATGAAGGGAATTGAAGGTCGAGTGTTATGCCTTTTATTTCTGCATACTGATAAGTAGCTTAAGTACGAAGCACTATCGAATTTCATATCGTAAACTGATCGAGTTTTATTCTGACTACAAATCTCATACATAGGTACATACATATTTTCACGCCTGTCTCTCAATTGGGGTAGGTAGTGACTATAGATTTCCACTTGCTACGATACTGTCAGACCACTAGGTTAATGAATGAAGATAACAGATTTTTTTTATCTACTTTTTTAATTGCCCCTCACTATGATTTTCTCCTGTATCGTGGATGCGGTTAGAAACACAAATTCTCACATACATAAACACCCAGACCCGGAACAACTACCTGTAGATCATACAAATATTTGCTCCGTGTGGGGATCGAACCCACAACACGTGTCGCAAAAGCCGATCGCTCAGCCGCTACGCCAAACGTGTCGTCGAGAAAAATAATTTTTCGTAGTAACAACCATCGCCTACAAGACTGTCTGAAAAGCATAATAATACACACCTACCTAGCGGACATTAATACCGGTTACAGTGTACCTATGTAATGTAATTTAGGTGTGTTATGTAAGCTAAGACTTCATAATATTACTAACAACACTTACATCCTTAGTTTCGCGAATCACGATCCCTACTTGTAATGCTGATGGATGAGAGAAGTATTTTATTTATTTATAATTGGAGGCGAACTTATTGCCATAATCTATAAGTACTTCTATACTAATATATAAAGCTGAAGAGTTTGTTTGTTTGTTTGTTTGTTTGCTTGAACGCGCTAATCTCAGGAACTACTGGACCGATTTGAAAAATTCTTTCAGTGTTAGATAGCCCATTTATTGAGGAAGGCTATAGGCTATATATCATCACATTACGCGGACTAAGTCGCGGGCAGAAGCTAGTAAGTATATAATTGCCATAATATTGCCAAAGATTTTAATAGTAGATATTTAATGAAACTCCTGATTTTGACTGTATCTGCTACTATTTATTCCTACAAGAATTCTTGTGCATAACTGCACTTGTTCGTTAATTTTATTTATTTTGCATGCTGCAGATGTTCTTTCTGATAAATCTACATAATGACTTTATTATTTTCACATAAGTATCTGGGCAAAATGAATTTTAGGTAAATAAAATGAGACAACACTTGATTTCAATTATTTCATTTATTTTCTTTAGTGCTTAAAGGTCACACAGATAACCAATATATATATATATATACATATTTGAACAAGTATATTAATATAAATTATGCACGATATCTATGTACATATATACATTTTTTATAATTTGATTAATAGAATAGAAGTAAGTAAATAACAAAATCATATAATAATTATAATATAAAATAACATTAAAATACATGAATTATAACAAAATAATAATTATACAATAACACAATATTTTATACATTTAATTATAATATTTTTATAAACAAAATAGGCGGGAAGACGAATGCACACATAATAACAAAATTAAATAAATATCACAATAAAATAATAATCATACAATATTTATAACAATAAAAAAACATAAATAGATAATGATACAACTTAAATTATAATAATGAAAATAAATAAATTATAAAGTAAATAACAGATACTAACGTAAGATAAATATTAATATTAAAATAACAAGTCATAGAAATTGTGAACTTAACCTAATAATAAATAGTTTCAATAAATTATAAGTATTTTCAATACTTTTCTCGAACTAATATTATCGTCACATTGTTTCTTAGTAAAAAAATATTATAATAGAGAAAAAGAAACAAAAGCGAAGAGATAAAATATAATACGAAGAGTGATAACGAAACTGAAATAATAATAATTAGCGTAAAAGTCTATAGATTCAAGTATAGAAGAAGTATATAGAAATACAATAACAGAACAGTAAGAAACAATCAAACAACAATATCTATCTTTCTAGTTTCGCTATAATTTCAATTAATACCTCGATTCTCAAGCTTAAAAACATTTAAGCTCGTATTCTAGAATAATGCTTGTGCGCTCGACCTAGATAATTTCATCTAAAAATAATACCTACTAATAGGTACATTTATAATGTTATATCTAACAAAATCTTTACTAAAATTCTACTCAAGTAATCATCGTGGAATCACATCGTTGTTCTTCAATACAGGTCATACCTTGTTATTTATAAACAACGGCCGGAAATTAAATGCTCTATCTTCTTTATTCAAATTAGAAAATGCCAGTGAAGAGTGTTTAATGCGTTATCTTTTTCTTTCAAATTTTAGAATGCCAGTGATAGAAAATGAGGAAAATAGTGCCTGCAGGAGAACGTTTATGAGCATGGTGGTTCATGTTAAACTTTCAATTTCAAGGTATACAAAAATCTATGTTACTTATTTTAACGTCTCCTAACATTCAAGTTCCTTCCGTACCCTGAATGTCCATATCCACCAACATCTTCATGAGCGGTGGAATGAGAGTGTGAGTGAGAGTAGACGGGTTTGGAGACGATCTCATACGTGGTAGACTTTTGTCCTCCAGATAGAGACTTGATACCGATGATAGCAGATAGAAGAAGAGACATCATAGCAGTCATCAGGGCTTTGCCGGCGAGAAGTGCTAAGGCTCCCAGGCCCACAGACATGAGGGTACCTGCAAAAGAAAGCGAGAGTTATAAGAAGCTATTGACGATTAAGTAAATACGAATAATGAATCGGGTAAACAGAGAGAGATTAAAAATTCAATAAAAAGAACTGGGGTCGTACCAAAATGTGTTATTGCGATCGTATTGGTAGGTATTGAGAAAGAGAAATGAAGCTCTTTACAGTAAATAGCTCTATCCCTTACAGTTTCAAAATTATTTCGTTGATCATGTGGAATGTGAAGATGATGGAACATTTCATAGTTGACCGGCGAAATTTAAGACGTGAATTTAATAGTCTTCAGTTACTGATCACCAAATTCATTAGATTTGATAGAACTTGAAGTACCTATATCGAATTTCGATACACCTAAAGTTCTATCAGTCTCACTTTCTGCTGCTAAATTATCACGCGGGAAAACCGGCGATTTATACATTTTTTTTTAAAAAAAAAGCTTACTAGCAATGTGGGTCCCACATTACTAGTATTCTTGTTAACCCCTCGTGCTAAGCTAAATGCTTGTGTTACGAGTAGGTTCACGTCGGTAGTGCAATGGGTGGGTTTCGAACCGGCAACCACATGATCGCAAGTCCTACGCCCTAGCCATTAGGCTACCGCCGCTTCAATGTGATCAACATGTTCAATCCAAACGTTCAAGTATGAATTATAGGTAGTTGTTCCGGGTCTGGGTGTTTTTGTATGTGAGAATTGATTGAATGAATTGAAGGAGAACCTAGTGTTGGGCAATGTTTTTTTATAAAGAAAGAAAAGAAGAGATAAAATGATTATTATTGCAAAACTAACTAGCACAAATGTTTTGCAGGAAAATCGACTATTGGTAGAAAAATTAATGTTTATTTAGTTTTTATTAGTTATTATTTAAACATTGGCCTTTAAAAAATCAAACTGTAGACATTATTTAAATTTCATCTACTTCAATCAAATCCTATTTAAAATGCAATTATCTAAAGCTTAATGTCCTCAATTTTAAGTTTTAATGATAAATTAAATAGTCACATATCTATTACTGTGTTGACTCATCACAAAAACTTTTCTTTTTACGATGTAATAGAGTAAAAGTAAAAATTAGTACACTCAAATGACAACTATTTCTTTGGCATGCCATGCTCTGGTTGACAACAAAACAGTTTTAGCTTGAAGAAATTACTGTGCTTTCATGATAATTATTTGATCACATTGACAATAATAATATGTATAGAACATAACATACCATCACGCCTGTATTCCCCGAAGGGTTAGGCAGAAGCGTACTAATGTACACCCACAGTTCGCCGGTATGTTTAGGTCCCATGTAATAGGGGGCGAGCCTATTACCATTAACCGGGCACAAATTCCTAACTCCGAGCTGCTACTGGGAATTTCATAGAAAAACCCAATAACACTTTGCTCGACCTGGGAATCGAACCCAGGACCTCTAGCGGTCAGGACCACTTGGCTATTGAGGCAGTCATAAGCCATAAGTCATAGTCATAAGACCATAAGCCCATAATAACATAATATGAAAATATATCCTAATTCAAAAAAAAATTAACAATTTGTGTTATAATTCGGATTTAGATACCGTTAATCTATGTTCCTACCCAAACATTATATATTGAAAAATAAACGACCGTAAAATCGAACCGGTCGAAACTTCGTCAAGTCATCAATAGTTACATCATTCACTTTATTTCCCGTGAGGTACTTTGCAAGAAATTTTTGGAAGTCCTGAGCACGACTGCTACGCTAGAGGTCCTGGGTTCAATTCCCAGGTCGAGCAGTGTTATTGAGTTTTATATGAAATTCTCAGTAGCAGCTCGGAGTTTGGGATTTGTGCCCGGTTAATGGCAATAGGCTCGCCCCCTATTACATGGGACCTAAAAATACCGGCGAATTGTGGGTGTACATTAGTACGTTTCTGCCTAACCCTTCGGAGAATACAGGCGTGATGGTATGTATGTTATCTTTGAATTATGTGTGGACGGTCAATTCTGTCCGCCGAACCGTTAAAACATAAGAATATTTTAGCGGAATTCAACATATCGATTCTGAAAGTGGGTTTTTACTATATGTTGCCAAATATCTTCAAAGTATCTCAACTGAATTGAGTGCCTTTTTTAAGCACCATTATACAAATCTATACACTTTTATGTGTTCGTTTCATTATAACATTTCCACACTTAAGCTGCAGAACCAATTTTGATGAAAATATAGTGATAGATTGGACATTCGAGAGGCATATAGACTACCTTATACAGATACGTACGTCTCCCATTAGACTTTTGGATAATTTGTTTGTAAGTATTTGTATCAATTTTGGGCCAAGCCCGCTTCCAATAAAATGAATGTCTTAAAGATAATACTCTCAACGCAGATGATACCAATTCAACAGATATAAGACTTAGACACAGCATATGCACACAGATAACACACTGAGATCAGGAACATCACTACAAAGTATAGCAATTATGATCGGCACTATCTTTTCAAGATCATTTTGTTATTATCTGTGGAGAGAGTCAAGTTATAATTTTAAATGTATAAATGATATTTATTTCTGTACATAGATCTTTAATGGATACTTCTACAATTCTAGTCTAATCTAATCGTGGATGGCACGTTTGGCGTTGCGGCAGAGCGATCGGCTTCGACCCCAGCACGAAACAAATATTTGTATCACCGATGATGAGTTTTTCCCGGTCTGGGTGTTTGTGTGTGTGATAATTTATATTTGTAAACGCAGCCACATTACCTATTTGAGAAATGCCTTGTGTGGGGCAACCCTTTAAAAACTAACTAACTTTACGAAATAAATTCAGAGCATCATGGTCTCTTTTAAAGTCAAGTCAAACTAGTCTCAAGTATCAAGTAAACTTTTAAAATGTAAGGCAGTATCTGAAATGGTATTTTGAAGAAAGAGCCATTGCGATTTTGAGTAGACCAGTTCCATCTGACGGCACGCATGTATTAGTCATTTTGTAGCTCGAATATAATCTAGGGAGACAAACAACCCGTGATTGGTATCGAAAACTACTTTTTACGGATTTTATCACATTGTATTGATATTATTTTATTTATGATGTTTCTAAACATTTTCAGCATCCATGTATGCGAAAAAGTAGTTTCATTTCAATGTCTAATATTCGCGTAAGTGTCAGAAAGCAGTATGTCTTAAGACAATAAAAATATTCTTCAAAATTTTTTTTTAAATTAGGTATAAGAATTTAAAAAATCTTGGTTCATTAGTATAGTGATAGTAAGCGCGACTGCTTTGCTAGAGAATTTGGGTTCAATTCCCAGGTTGAGCGAAGTGTTATTGGGATTTTGTACGAAATTCCCATTGGCAATTGGATTTATGTTTAGATTGAATGGATTTATGATTTAAGGTTAGTGGCTTGCCCCATTTTCTTGGGATTTGCATATACCAACGATCTGTAGGTGTACAATAGTACAAATCTGCCTAACCCTTCGGCGAACATAGGCATGGTGGTGTGTAGAGTATTGTAATTTTATAATGAGAAGTGATTTCGTTAAAGGTTCATGTTTTTTTTGTTAGTATCCCTGAATTAGTACTTACTAATTAGAAAATCTACCTTCGATTCATTTTGCGTCAAAATATAAGTATAATATAAGTTGATTTTGTCTCATTACTTTAATGAAACTAAAATTTATTTGTCGAAGCGGTTCTTGACTGTTGTTCTATTTATTAATACAATAACGGTCGGACTCGATTACACGGCAAACTTTGATATCGATATGATTGAAAAAAAAAGGAATTATTATCGCTAGATCTAGTTTCTGTTTCCTAAGCCTTTCACTTAATTCAGTTATGTCTTTATATGGAATACAGTGCTAATGGTTTTATTTCTATCTAAATTTTTCTATTTTAGTTGAGGCTCTTAAGAATCAGAAAATTTATGTTTCCTCTTAATGGATTTCTGGGCAAATAATTCCCGGAAATTTTCATCATAATATTTTCGGTTCTAAAGGTTTATTCGTATATTTAGCTTTTATAATAACCTTTATCGCAGGTTGATATTAAAATGATTTATTTCTTCTTAATCCTTTATTTTTCCGTATTTTGTATCAGCATACCAATTACTGTTTTTTTTTGCTAATAACATATTATCGTTTGGTTTGTTCATCATACATATTTTATCCCCGAAATCTACTTCTATCATCTTGAATTAACTGAATCTAATAATTGCGGAACTATTATCCTGTATCCTGATATAATTCACTTCACTACGAACATACCTTTCATCAGAAGTCCAGCAGCCAGTAAACCACCCATTCCACCTTTTTTTCCACCGCCAAGTCCTCCTTTACCCCTCGCTTCTCCAACCATAGCTCTAGCTTCATCAGCAGCATTCTCATCAAGCAGCTTCAGTTTCACTGTATGGGTATCCAAGTAATTTCCAAGTCTGTACAGAAGATATTTATCTAATCTCTCATCAGGCTTCGAAGGGAATGATCTTGCTAGCTCAGCAGCAAATTCTTCTACTTTACTCCCATTTTCTTTACCAGCTTCTTTAACGACACTCACTCCAGGTAGAAGCTGAAGTTCTTCTTTAGCACTAAGCTTCTCAAGCATCGATATAGCTTCTATTTTCAAACACGTTGGGCTAAAAATCCCGTTTGCACAATCCTTCTTCAATGCTCTGGCTGCACTTTCATTTGGTTCCACTAAGTTCTTTGTCGATTCTCCTATTTCAGGATTTGGCAGTGCCAACACTGCTGTTATACAAAATAACAATAATATAATAATATACATAGTGGACGTCTGTATCGATACGAATACTGGTACTGTTTGATAAGCAATTGTTTCTTCCACCTTTTTATATGTCTCACATAGATGTATGATTAGTACGGAGTACTTTTGTATCCATTATATTTTCATAGAAGGCTGACTGCAAAATGTTACATTTTGACAAAGTAAAATGCACTTTAATGGCTTGTGTTGAAGTTCATTCTTGCTTGTAGTTTTCATTAACGTAAGGTTTTCGTTTATTATCGCATGCAGTCATTGGAGTAAGCGACCGATGTAAATGTATAGTTATTATATGGGTTTTTAATATTATAACCATTGTATTTATACCTAATATTTAAATTCTTATGTGTCTTTGTAGAAAAGTGTTAATATTTTTTATTAAATTTTTGGCTATCATGAACTTTTCTATGAGGTATTAAATCACACTACATCTTAAATTTAATTAAATAACGGATATCTGGTACAGTTGAACATGTCAAAATATGATATTGAATTTTAATACTAGGTAGGTACTATGTTCGATTCTCATAAAAATACTGACTAGAGTGAAAACTCCCAAATAGACGTTTAGTAGTTATTTGCTACTATCGTTGTGGTCGTGGGCTCGATTCACGCTTAAGGCAAATATCTTGTATATTTGTAAAGTTTCCGACTTAAAGCTCCTATCTTAGACTAGTGCAGAAACATTTAAAAAACCTTTAACAAAAAAAAAACATTAGCTAGGTACCTGGTATGATTCGATATTTCCTGGGTTTGATTCCAAGGTCGAGCAAAGTTTATCGGTATTTTCTTTGAAATTCTCAGTAGCAACTTGGAGTTTGGAATTTATGCTCAGTTATGGCAATAGGCTCCCACCCCTAGTACATGGAACTTACACATAGCGGAGTCCGACATACCCTGCCGCCTGAAATGGGGCCGAAGTCCCAATTGTATCAGAATGATCCTGCAGTGTTCTAAATGGCATAAGAACTGACAGATTTTGAAGGCAAAACTTTCATTCTAAAGTCTTTGACTTCGACTGTTCCACAATAAATTAGTGGGGCTCTGGTAGCAGATGATATATATCAAAAGAAATACTTGTAAAATTACAATAAAAATTAAGGTGCAGACGCTAGAAACATCAACTCTATTATTTTCTTTTACAAAGTCGGATAGCAAGTAATTAAAACTGTACCAGAATCTAGTTGAGACGAATAATCAAATTTTACAGAACAAAAGCATCGCTTAAAAGTGCATTGACAGATATACTGTGTTTTGACACGCAACGCACGCAAATTTTTACGAATTTGATTGCAGTATGCAATATAAAATAGGCGAACATTTCGGGTCCATGATTCATATAGTGGCAACGACAATTTTGGCAATCAAACATTTTCCAGCTTTCTTCTTCTACTTCTTACAGTGAAGGATGGTAGTCAGCTCTTTATCTTGTTCTCTATCCTTGTTTCTCGCGAGGCAAAACAGTTCTTTGTCACCCACGATCAGGTCCATTCTCGGTTGTTTTTCAGCCATGATATTTTCTCAGGACCCGCTCTACTTTTGCCAGTAACTTTTCCCATTTTCCACCTTTCAGGTCCCACGGCTAAGTAATAAGTAAATTGATCAACTGATCTGTTAGGTTAAGCTGCGATTGCTGCGGTCAGTATGTGCATGGATGACCATTCTTATAACATCAAGACCCCTCCGTGTCTCGGAGAGTACGTAAAATCGTCGATGCCGATTGTTATACGAGCATCTATGACAATTGTTAGTATGGAGTAATCAGAAGCCCAAAATACCCTGACCACCAATTCATCCTCTGAATATCGGTATTGGCCAGACATTTAGTTGCGTCAGGTCTGTTGGCAGTCGCTCTGTGTAAAATACTGATATTCAGCCACATCTGGGTAGACTGGAAGTCGACTCCAAACACTGTTGGGCTAAGGCTCGGAGGATGATGAAGTGATCTTCCGATTTGCGTCTGTGTACTTACTATGATGATTTGGTTTTTATGGGATGGGTGAGAAAATGAGCAGTGGGATCGCCTGATGGTAAGTGATAATCGCCGCCCATGGATGCCCACCCGCAACAACAGATGAGTCACAGGTGCGTTGCTGGCCTTTGAAAGGGTTTGGGCCTTTTCATGTCACATGTCGTCCGTATTCTCCAATTAGCCAGTGATATATAAATACACCACATTTATATCATGTATACTTTCAAACCAAATAGTATAGAAACCGAGGCTATTGCCATTTATCGTATAAATATAATCAATAATCAATCAAATCTTAATTTCAATAGTCATCATAATTAGGTATTGAACATATATTATTCACTCTTAAAAATGGCCTCCCTGAAAGACTTTCACAAGGACACTGCATCCTGCGATATCTCTGGGAGCTTCCTACTACGTTTTTCGGTGGGAAAATAGTAAAACCCAATAAAACTCTGCCTAAACTCGTAACACAACCCAATCCAAATAAAAAAAAAAAGGTTGATTACAGAAAGTTAAATTTTGAAAGAATTTTTGATAATGATAACTTCACATTTACTGGACTTTAGAATTCAGAGGCCAGCAACCCGACCGAACAAAATAATTGTTCAGATAAAATCGAAAACCGAAATGGTATCATCATGGTCGTGTGCCCAGCTACCTATCTGCGTAGAGCGTAGCGAAGTAGGTACACGTGACGTTTGTTTCTGTTCGTCTATTCTTATTATTTGTTTTGTTCCTCCGCAAAAAAAATATATTTTGATTTGAACTGTATAACTATATTATTGTTAACTAGCGCCCCGCCCGCGTTTTCACCCACGCTGCCCCATTTCTAAGAGTCGTAGCGCTAAGTTAAATAGCTTAAAACCTTCCTCTTGAATCACTCTTTCTATTAAAATAACCGCATCAAAATCCGTTGCGTAATTTTAAAGGTCTAAGCATACATAGGGACAGACAGACAGCGGGAAGCGACTTTGTTTTATACTATGTAGTGACAAGGATGACAGTTATGTGAATAATTTATTTTTTTCAATTTGCTGGGCAGTATTGAAGATATTCTTTAGTACTGCCACAGTACTGCACACTTTTGGTTTGTAAAAACTGGCCTAGCCTGGTGCCTTTGTTGTCTGTGATTTACTTACTATTTTTGGCGAGGAACACTAATTGATATTTTTTTTTATAAAAATAGCCTTATAACATCAACTATAACATTTTTTATAAAATTTCATCTGTTATGCTCGACCTGAGGATCGAACCCAGGATCTCTAGTCTAGCAACTTAAGACCAGAATTTTACAATCACAAATTGTCTCATCCACAATCGCCCAGACCCGGAACAACTGTTGTTTCGTGTGGGGATCGAACCAGCAACACGTGCAGCAAGCCGATCGCAAAGTCGCCAGACGTGTAGTCATTAATTTTCTTATGCAATGGAAGACAATGGAGAAAATTTACTTAGATTGTTTTATAATAACGTTTATATTAATAAGATCAAAATTATTTTGATGATTATGTTGACATAAAAAAAACATACAATGAGTATTCTTATAGGAAAAAATTGGTGAATATTACTGTTAAAATGCTGCCCAAAATGGGGGATCCATTTTCTCAACAAAAGATAGAATACATAACTTTAAAAATTAAAAAGTCTTTATCTTTTAAAAAAACCTTGCGGAGAAAATCATAATGTGGGACTAGGATTTTCTCATGTATCGTGGGTCCTTTAACAAACACAAATTGACAACTCATATTTGTAGATCACTAATATTTGCTTCGTGTGGGGATCGAACCCACAACACGTGTTCCAGAAGCCGGTCGCTAAGCCGCTATGCCAAACATATCGTCAAATAGTGATATGATAGTATGATTTTCGCAGATAGACATATACTAAAAGCTCATATTGGTAAATACTGCTCTGCTACTGCTAGATTTCACACACCGTCGACAAAATCTCTCAGGCATGCAGGTTTCCTCACGATGTTTTCCTTCACCGTTAAAATGTCCTCATGCCAGTTGACTAATTAGTATTTGTTATATTAACACATGGCAGTTTGACAGTTCTTTTTTGGGTTATAAAACTAAACATACCCTTCATCATCATTGCCATAGCGAGGAGACCACCCATTCCACCCTTCTTTCCGCCACCGAGACCCATCCCGCTCTTCGCCCTGCCTTCCGCCATCGCAGTCTTAGCTTCTTCCACAGCAGAATCATCAAGCAGCCTCAATTTCACGGAATGACTGTCAAGAAAACTCCCGACGTGGTACAGCAGGGTCTTGTCCAGCTTTTCATCGGAGTCACTGGAGAAGGACCTTGCTAGGTCAGCAGCCACCGCCTCGTAGTTCGATTTTTCACCATCTTTCACTAGACTAACACCGGGAATCAAAGCCACTTCATCCTTATTGTTAAGTTTCTCCAACAACGTGATAGCTCCCACTTTGAGACACGTAGGACTCAAAAGTCCATTGGCACAGTCCTTTTTAATAACACGAACTTGGTCCACTGATTTTACACCGTCGGGGTTAGGTAGGGAGGCCACACTGGCGATGGTGATTAAAACCATATACTTGTACATTTTTACTAGATTGCACGTCTAATCTGGTCAGTTCACAACAATACTGTGTTCATCTAGTATATTGTCACCCTTTTATATTTCATGTTTGTGGTCAGATGATTGCTCCCAGTCCACGCTTGCTTCTGAAAGCATCTCATGTTCAGTTTTTGTGGTTGTAAAATAATTATTAAATTCTCCATGTTCTTTATTACTAAATATACAAGTTCCATTTTCGATTGTTCTGCTATCTATTTTGGTTTTACCAACCGCAAAGTTAAGTTGGTTATTACTCTTCATTTTCGTAGGGTTATAAGCAAAGTTAGTTTGGTTGTTAAATTATCTTTGATGGGAATAACTTCTTTATGTATTAGTGTGATGGTCGATTTTGGCGTCAACTGTTTTTACCGACGTATCGTTTCTTTTGACTCGACGTACGAGAGAATGCAAAAAATATTAGCGAGTGAGTTAGTTTGATTTTGTTTTATTTTCATGATTAGCGGACATGATAATTCATATTTCAGAGTACTTTTTAATGTAGAAGAAAATAAGACTAATTACTGGATACTTTTTGCGTTTTGAACCTGATGCTAGTTCCACGAATGCATTTTTTTGCATTTGAATATAAATGAGTCGTTCTTTACACACACGTTTCTTCTTGAAGTTATTTTTTATGTTTCGGTGTTTTATATATAAAAAGGTAATTTGTCACTTATAATAATTATAACTACCGATAGTAAAAAAAAACGAGACATTTGTGGTAAATCTTGTACCTTTCTATGAACTATTTAAATATTAATTTTCACGTGGGAGAGCCATGCTTCGGTACGAATGGGCCGGCTCGATCGGAGTGATACCACGGCCTCACAGAAAACCGGCGTGAAACAACGCTTGCGTTGTGTTTCGCCGAGTGAAGGAGGTTACCGGAGGCCCAAACCCTTTTCTGTTTCCATGGGCCAAGGAAGACGCCTCCAGCAGGATCCCACATTATCATCGGTGGGGTCCGCATTGAAATCAAACAATGCATGAGGTACCTTGGGCTCATACTGGATGGCCGCTGGCGGTTCGAGAGCCACTTCCAGCACCTGGTCCCGCGGTTGATGGGAGCGGCCGGTGCCCTAGGCCGGCTATTGCCGAACCTCGGTGGCCCAAACAGCAGTTGCAGGCGGCTGTACCTGGGGGTCATTCGCTCTATGGCCCTCTATGGTGCCCCTGTGTGGGCCACCGAGCTGACGAGCCGAGGAGGTGCTATGTTGCGGCGGCCGCAGCGTGCGATATCCGTACGGGTCATCCGCGGGTATCGCACGATTTCGGCGGAAGCGGCATGCGCATTGGCGGGGTCCCTCCCTTGGGACCTGGACGCCCGGGTCCTTGCGTCACTCTTTACATGGCGCAAGGAAACGCGGGATCATGGGGAGATGGTGGACCCAAGGGAGGCGGACCAATGCAGGGCACATCTGCGGCGGTTGGCGATCGCAGAATGGGCGGCGCGGCTCGAACGGCCGGGGGCCGGTATCCGGACGGTCGAGGCACTTCGCCCCGTTCTGGAAGAGTGGGTGGACAGGCGTCACGGCGTGCTGACCTTCCGGCTGACACAGGTGCTGTCGGGGCATGGCTGCTTCGGCAAGTACCTGTGCCAAATCGCCGGGAGAGAGCCGGACGCCCGCTGCCACCACTGTGGGAGCCTCGAGGACACGGCGCAGCACACGCTGGCCGAGTGCACTACTTGGGCAGAGCAGCGCCGCGTCCTTAACGCTGAGGTAGGAGAGGACCTCTCGCTTCCGGTCGTCGTCTCAAGTATGGTCGGGAGCGAGAGCGCGTGGCAAGCGGTGGCCTCCTTCTGCGAGGAGGTCATCGCTACAAAAGAGGCCGCGGAGAGGGAGAGGGAGGCTGCCTCCATACTGCCAATCCGCGCCCGACGAAGAGGGCGCAGGAACAGGGCAGACAATGCCCTGTTTCATCCACCTTAAAAAGGCCACGGGCGGCGGACTTGGGGAAGTCCGTCCGCCCATCACGCAAGGCCCGAGATGGCGGCGCGGTAGGTGTTGCCGTGCCCCACTCAAGTGGATTGGCAGATGGGGGATCTAAACAGATCTCAACAGAGCCGGAGACCGCAATGGCGGTCTGCCACTGCTGGGGTCGCGGAGGAATGAAACCTCGCTCCCGTAACCCCAGCAAAAAGTGGTGAGGCGAAACACCCGTGTGGTTTTAGTCGGTAGGTCACCCACTCTAGGTGGAGTCCGACACACCCCGCCGCCTTCCCCGGGCGGCGGATGTCCATGAGGATTTCCACACGCACAAAAAAAAAAAAAAAAAGCCCAAACCCTTTAAAAGGCGGGCAACGCACTTGCGACTCCTCTGGTGTTGCGGGTGTCCATGGGCGGCGGTTATCGCTTACCATCAGGTGATCCGTTTGCTCGTTTGCCCCCCTATCTCATAAAAAAAAAAACTCTACAAACCCTATATCTACCATACTAGCAATATTTTTGTGTGCTCATATATGTAACCAATGCTTATTTATTTATTTGTTAATGTGTTCTCAAAAACTGCCTCGTTAGTCTAGTGGTTTCAAGTGCGACTGCTACGCTAGAGGTCTCGGGTTCGATTCCCAAGTCGAGCAGTGTTATTGGGTTTTTCTATGAAATTCTCAGTAGCAGCTCGGAGTTTGGAATTTATGCCCGGTTGGCAATGGCAATAGGCTCGCCCCCTATTACATGGGACCTAAACATACCGGCGAACTACGCGTGTACCTTAGTACACCTCTGCCTAACCCTTCGGGGAATACAAATGTCATGGTATGTTCTCAAAAAAGCTCTAATGATTTTGATGAAATTTACAACTCGTAGACATCGATGTAGCTAGCTCTCATTTCTAGGTACAAAAAGACGTCGAAAATATTGTATCATTAACATATTGTTTTGACTGCAAATTAGATCCAGCTAGACTACATTGGTCTTGGGCAGCGGTTGGTAGCCCAGGTACTCCAATCATAATTATGTCTCCCACGCAAAATCTGGATTCTTCTTCTTCAGTACTGTGTATACCCCACACCTATGGTAAGTAAATATAACATACTTTCGCGCCATTGTAGTCCGCAAAGGAGGAGTACTAATGACGGTTCGTTGGTATGTCTATTGCCATTAACCGAACATAAATCCCAATAACTATTAGCGAAGACCTATAATTGGCTATCTGTTGTATAGACATAGTTGCAAATTTATTGTAATGCTGTTGGTTTTCCTAAAGTTTTAAATAAATAAATAATAAATAAACCCTACCTACTTGACCTAGGAATCGAACCCAGATCCATTAGCGTAGCAGTCGAGCTTACAACCATTACACTACTGAGGCAAAATCGTAAATCTTTTTTTCTAAATGATTACCTGGAACCCTTTCCATCTTTATTTTTTCTGGTGCATTTACAATCGGTCGTTAGACCATAAGCGAATTTATGGCTGATAGCTTCTGCCCGCGCCTATAGCCTTCCTCAATAAATGGGCTATCTAACACTGAAAGAATTTTTCAAATCGGACCAGTAGTTCGTGAGATTAGCGCGTTCAAGCATACAAACAAACAAACTCTTCAGCTTTATATATTAGTATAGATATAGAGTATAGATAATATGACGTTTCTGGTGGGGTGGCCAGCGCCGCCCCTACCAGCCAAATAAGGTGACCCCTTTTGACCCTTTTGACCACCGCAGACGGGTCCAGCAAATCTGCTACGAGAGGATTTTGGTGGAAGGATAGCCGCTTTATGTATTGCTTCCTATACCGCTCTATTTCAGAGGTAACTGTCGGCACGTTGAGATATTCATGAACTTCATCATTTCTAGTGAACCAAGGAGCGTGTGCTATTGCCCTTAGGATGCTATTCTGAACTCGTTGTAGGCAGACTATATGTAACTTTTACAGGCAATACCCCATAGCTGAATTCCGTAGGTCCAAACTGGTTTTAACACCTGAGTTTCAACCTAATATGAAGATGAAAATTGAAGACTGGCCGACAATTCCGTCTATTTGCATTATTTTTCTGAAGCAATTTTGACGAATTTTGGTAAAAAGATAGATTAGCCCTTGGTGCAGGACATATGCTTCCTTTTGTACCCAAAAATTTTTTGAGACGCTACAGAAACCGTGGCCAACAACGAGTAAAAAAATATATCATAACTAGCTTCTGCCCGCGACTTCGTCTGCGTGGACTTCAGAATTGGGTCCGGCCTAGATAAAAAGTAGCTTATGTGTTATTCCAGGCTATATCCCTGTGCCAAATTTTATCTAGATCCGTTCAGCCGTTCTGGCGTGAAAGAGTAACAAACATCCATCCATACTCACATACTTTCGCATTTATGATATTAGTAGGATTTTCACGTCGTGATTTTTTTTGTTGAAATTTCCCAATTTACGTAAACCAATTTTATATCAACTCTCGCTTTCCACGAGTGTACAATTTAGTGTTTACATAGGAAAAAAAATGTCGTGGTTTTGGTACCAGAAAGCGGGCAGCGGTGTATGACTAATGACCGCTTGTCATGACCGCTCCGTGCTCCGTGCCCGTAGCACGGAGCGTGAACTTTTGATAAATGAAATAGTGGAAACCATATTCTCATAATGGTAACTGCATTAGATACCAAATACAATTTGTTAAAAACTCTGTCCGATCCTTGAAGTTATTGTTGTTAGACAAAAATTCAAAGAAAAACACTATTACCGAAAAAATCACTACTTTCTAATATTAATGTTTTTTTGCAAGAAACATATCTGTTATAATGATAAATTATATTAATTTTACGTAAATATATAATTATTTAAAGGCTTAGAGAATTATTTGTGGAGTAATTTTCTTTTAATTTTTTAAAGATACTTATAACAGCAAACCGTTTAGTTCCCAGCTAACCTAGTTAGTTTTACATTACTAACCCCATTTTATACGTTATTCCTTGTTGAAATAAGAATCGCACAACGTAGGTGCTTGTCTTATCTAAATAGTAATCTTCTTACATATAATAAGAATGTAAGTGAGCCGTGTCTGTACATTGCTTATATTTATAAAAAAACTATTTTGGGGGACTCAGAATCAGTAACACAATCCATTTCTATTATTTTTGGAACTTTTGTCTGTCTGTTTGTCTGTCGGTTTGTCTGTCGGTTTGTCTGTCAGTTTGTCTGTCGGTTTGTCTGTATGTTTGACCGCGCATCAAATGATAACTACCGAAGAGATTTGGAGGAAGTAGACAGGAATTCATAGCCTGTTTCTTGGATTAACATTTAGGCTATATTTCATTAAAATCGGTTCACTCTATCATAAGTTATTAACATTTTAACGATTGAAAATGTAGAATTTGAATAATAACCGTTGAAGCAAATTTCCTTTTTAAGTATTTCCGTACTAGACTAGCACGGGTCAAACATTATAACAGAATCAAGAAATAAAATTAAAAAAATACACTCACAGGTACTAAATAAGATAAAACAAGAAAATAAAACAAAGAAATCAGAAACCATTATTGTGAACGGGAATTGATTATTAGTACAGTTATTCTAACTCTACTTAAATAAGGCATGACGGGATATACATAGGACTTATCCAGCGAGCATCAACCGGTGTAAAAACTAAATATTTGAGTAGGGTAAAGAATGACAATTTATTCTCTAGAAGACTAACACGACATCGTAATTACCTCAATGAAATTTGATTCCATAACAGGTGTCATTTTGAGTTGACAATTATTCTTTTCTTCTTTATAGCATCCAGCTTTAAAGTAACTGATTTTATAATGTGAAACCTCCATAGTGTAGATTCTAAAGAGTTTCCATCTAATCAAATCATAAAATAATATTATACCACGTATGTACCTATGTATAATAAATAAAAAAAATGGGTCATTTGATAATAATAATAATTGCAACGTGCGTTAATCTTTACTGATGCCGTAACAGTTATTTGAGATTTTTATCTATGTAGGTATGTCTGTTTATATTTGCGAACATTTAAATAAAATTAAGTAATGTAAATTGAGTCAATGGCGCTAAGTGTATTGAAAATATGGAAAACCAGAATCCTATTTTCTGTGTGATTTTTCGAGGTAGTTAGTTGAAACTTGGAGAAGACAACGTCTCTCAGGTCAGCTAGTTTAATAATATGTGGAAAATTTTGTTGGTTATACATTTACTCAGGCTCCAAATTTTTAATAAAACATAATATGTAACTGTTTATTTTCCCAAATAAATAAAATAAAATAAAACAATAAGACCAAAGTTGTATTTGCATTGTATCCAATACCTTCACCAATCAGAGAGCAAAACGCAGTCGATGCGTAAAACAGAATTGGTGAAAAAAACTTGACCTACTAAAAAAAACATAAATAAATTAAGTATAAATAATATTATTGTACCCATTATTGTTCTTTCACACATATAAAAATCAATTTTTGTCTTATGTAATAAAAGTATATTTTTTCGTCCTTCGCTATAAATATCTATTAATATGTATAGAATCAATAATTAATCTTTGTAATTAGCTTATTCTAGCGACAACACTTGTATTTTCTCATTATCTTAATGCATGTCGTGGCAGCCTATAATTGAGGCTACGCCATACAAATGTTTGTTATTTTTTTATTTTATTGCAACCTTTTTATTTTCTATGGTGTAGGCTTTGTTGGTTGTCCTTAAATAAATAAATTATATTATATGTGACTAGCCCCTCAAACTTCGTGTCAACTACAACGTACGCAACGCGAATCGACGCGTGCGCATGATCCACAATATCAAAGTAACGATCGGTTTACTACGAATTTCCGTACCACTGGAGCACTGTTCCTTTCTTGGCAATTATTTTGATGATGCCCTGCAATCAGAACTCTATTGTACTTAAAAAATAAACAGTAATATACATAGAGTACTATGTAGTATTTACAGAGAAAGTTTTTTTTTATGGGATAGGGGTAAAACAAGTAGACGGATAACCTGATGGTAAGCGATTACCGCCGCCCATGGACACCCGTTACACCAGAGGAGACGGAAATGCGTTGCCTGCCTTTTAAAATGGCTCACTCGGCGAAACACAAGGTAAGCGTTGTTTCACGCCAGTTTTCTAGTGCCGTGATATCACTCCGGTCGAGCCGGCCCATTCGTAATGAAGCATGGCTCTCCCACGGTAAAAATGTGGATGGATGACCATTCGGTCGTCATACGAACAGCTATGAGAGTGATGACCAGTCTATCCTTCAAAGCCTAGAAATTGGATAGAAATTGGATTGCGGAAGTCTGATAGCAATCGCTTCGTGTAAAATAGTGATGAAAACAGTCTGACAACGTTTTTCACTATTACTGCTGTTACTCACGTTACTATATTTCAGTTATCGAATGACTAAAAAACGTCTTATGTAATAACAATTACCTTTCAATCGCAATTCATTCAAATATAAAAGCTATCACAGTTACAATAATAGAAACGATTCTTGTTCAAACACATTTCCAATTATTCTTTCTCTAAGAAATTACTTTGCAATGAAAAAAATAAAATAAAAATGTTAAAACAACTCTCTCTAGCGACGGGGTATACAATTGCTTCTCGCTTTTTTGCCTTTTTGTACTACATCAACATCCATATTAATTCTGTAATCACGCTAATAGATGGCGTTAGTTGTGGGTTGTGGAGTTCAAGTATAAAAGTCAATAGATGGCGCTAGCTGTATGCGCTCGCGACTAAAAAGAACAATAAGATTTTGATGATGTTGATTTAGTTTTGCGATATTTCTTTGATTTGGTTTTATTTAGATAATGCTTTATTGTTCTTAAGGTCTGTATATGCACAATGTTTTATTACTTAATATAAACTAAGTACTTAGTAAATAGGTATTTGCTTCTGCAGCTTCCCCTTTAATTTTCTTTTTTTTAAATACCTTGCCCCATCTAGGATTTTCTCCAGTATCGTGGGTGCTTTTAAAAATACAAATTCTCACATACACTAACGCCCAGACCCGGAACAACTACCGTACGTCTTACAAATATTTGCTCCTAGTTAGCTAGCTCTAGTCTATTATAAAATTCTAAAAAGCTGTGTCTGTACATTGAAGATATTTTAACGAATGAAGTGTCGACTGATTCGTCTTTTCAGTAAGAGTGTCATAGGCTATGATTACTTTTTAATAAATCTTTGTTAAAATAAATATTTTCAGAAAAACTTTTTCTTGTGTGCCATTTAGTCATCGCCGGATATGTTTTCAATACCCAATTCTTTGTTGCTTTTCACAATTTTCATATAAATGTTTTTAATATAAAAGGAGCAATTAAGGATCCTGTCAGGCACAGCATTATTGAGGAGGAGAAAAGTATTTAATTGTTTATTTATTTTTGCATTTAAATTATGTAATTATTATATACCATAACATACCATCACGCCAGTGATCCCCGAAGGGTTAGGTCTACCTAACCCTTCGGGGATCACTGGCGTGATGGTATGGCGAACTGTGGGTGTACTAAGGTACACCTCTAGGTGTACCTTAGTACACCCACAGTTCGCCAGTATATTTAGGTCCCGTGTAATAGTGAGCGAGGCTATTGCCATTAACTCAGCACAAATTTCAAACTCTGCGCTGCTGCTGAGATTTCATAGAAACAAACTCGACCTGGGAATCGAACTCTGGACGTCTAGCGTAGCAGTGTGTACAGGTACTTATTACTTTTCTGTTTATTTTATTAAATACTTAATATAAAATTGTTGTCTCTTTATTTATATTTTTATCCATCGGGTATAACACAGTTCAGAAGATTTGCATAAAAAAGCAATATTCATATAAAAAAAAATATAAACACAAAATGAATAGCTTTCTTCTCGTAAGGTCAACGTCCTTACACATAAAATAGTTATGCAACACTGAAAGGCTCATTCATCGTTCATTGCCTGACTAATAAACTTTTGCATCATACAAAATTAAACCTTAAATTTAAACTATAAGGTATAATTTTCGGCGATGGAAAAATAAAAGTTAATTTGTAGGAAATTCAACTCTATTTCTGAGGTCATATAGTTGAGTTTTCAGTGCTGATCGTGGATGGAAAAATGAAAGTCCGTGAAAGTTAGCACCTGTGTCAGGAATTATATAATTGTGTATGTGTTAGTGAGGTCTGTTATTTGAATACGAGTGTGTGTGTTGGTATGTGTGAGTGGCGTGGGTTGCACCTGAAGAGTAATATTATGTGAATAAGTAATGCATTCCATCGCGCCTGTATTCTTCGCCTAATTAGTCTAATGGTCCTAAGCGCGACTACTAGGTACGATACAGGTTGAGGGTTCGATTCTCTAGTCATAGTACACCTCTGCCTATCCCTTCGGGGAATACAGGGCGTGATGATAGAGAAAGCGGCACCGACAAGATAAGAAATACAAATCTAATTTCCTTAATAGGAGTACACCCATACAAAAGACAACAACGCGCAGTATCTATCATTTTATTTCAATATTTTATTAATTTCATAATACTGACATCAGAGAAATCAGCACAATAAAATGAGAAATACCTACAAAATATTCACAAGATTAATTAAATCCCAGCTCACTCTTACAAAAGACATCAACGCGTAGAACCAAACATTGTGATTTTGTGATGACATTTATTTTCAAAGTTATTCGTGTGTATTTTATCGCAATAAATTGATATTATTAAATTAACGAAGTTTGGGATTTTTTACAGCATCCATAGTTACGTGTGGATTGAGATGTTAACCCGTCTTAAATGTTAAAATTACTAACATCTATCACCATTTTTTTGTTAATCCCAATTTAGGCAGATTGATGAATCGTAATATTACATAATATAATGCGATAAAATCCGTGAAAAGTAGTTTCATGTTTATCATACCAATATTTTTACAATTTTAAATTATTATAGGAACACAAAACAAATGACTTCCCCATTAAATCGCAACAACTACAGATCTCGCGTACATCATTTCTCATACAACACACCCGTAACATTCCTTACATCCCCAATACATACATTTACACGCGGTGGCAGAACGGGGTCAAATACACGGATGTGTTTCTATGTGTTAGTGAATGCCAATGGCACGCACACAGACACAACGTGAAAGTGTGAGTACATACACCTGTTGGCTGTAAATGGTCATCATTGATACATAACATACCATCACACCTGTATTCCTCGAAGGGGTAGGCTGAGACGTACTAATGTATACCCGCAGTTCACTATTTTTTGTTTTATGGGATATGCTAGCTGTCTCCGCGAAAAAATACAAAGGCATAAAGAACTACCCGCACATTTGTGCGAGCTCGCCCCCGTTCACTTACCGTTCCTTAGTAAGCGTATAAAAAATCGTAAAGTCATACTCACAAAAGTGAGTACAGGGGCTGAAAGGGATAGGGGGGCAAATGAACAGACGTATCACCCGATGGAAAGCGGTTACTGCTGCCCATGGACACCATGAGGCTATGGTACCACTCCAGTCTAGCCGGCCCCTCGTTCCAAAGCATGGCTCTCCCACGATGAAAAAAAATATTAAAAAAAAAGTTTCTTGCTGGTTATCCTGAACATTTTTTTATGTTTTATGTTATGTTATGTTATTATGTTACTCGCATATTGTACTCTAATTGCTTACCATCAGGTGAACCGTCTACTTGTTTTCCCTCCTATACCATAAACAATATATCACCAAGGTGGCAAACAAGAATACGGCTGTCCTAATAGTCAGCGTTTACCGTAGCCTTATGGATGCTACTTTTCACACCCTTTTTAAAGAAGGGTTTTTTTTAAGTTTTCAGCTTTGGGAAAGCAAGGGTTTCCCAAAGCTGAAAACTTAAAAAACCCAAAAGAAAACCTCGGCCGGGAGCTGATTTCACAACCTGAGTGTGCGTCTGAGGAAATTCCTCTGGAATCGCACAGATTGAGACAGGAGTGGTTCTAAGGTATCCGGATGAACTCCACGCCGTTGACGAGAGGTTGTGATAGACAGTAGCCGTTGGAATCAAGGGCATAACATAACATACCATCACGCCTGTATTCCCCGAAGGGTTAGGCAGAGGCGTACTAATGTACACCCACAGTTCGCTGGTATGTTTAGGTCCCATGTAATAGGGGGCGAGCCTATTGCCATTAACCGGGCACAAATTCCAAACTTCGAGCTGCCACTGGGAACTGGGACTTATACTGTCCCATTGTGCATTGCTGGGCATGGGTCCTCCCTCTCAGGAAGAGAGGGATTAGGCTATAGCCGACTATCCTAGCCTAATGCGGGTTAGCAGACTTCACACGTCGTCGAGAAAATCACTCAGACGTGCAGGTTTCCTCGCGATGTTTTCCTTCATCGTTCAAGTGCTTGATGACTTTGAAAAGTCAGAGATGCCTTGGATTAGTACTTCTAGTTTAAGAATATTGTATATCAAGGTAATTGTATTGTAATTAAATTTCAAGAAGAGAAAAGTAAAACAATATTGTTTTAAGGTTTTTAGGGGAAACAGACTAAGCATTTTAAGGTGTATCTTCAGGATTCATAGTCAGACATCAACCAAATTTATAACAGATGAATTACAAAGAATTTACGATCAAATAAAATAAAAAACTTAAAATAAAAATCGGTTCACGATCGGCTAAGATATCGCTTAACATTTGTAATAATATAAACAAAAAAACAGTAAACATAAATTATAGACTTAGGCCCACTTTCACCAACTTCTTAAACATGTTTAAATTGTATTTAAACTCAATTTTTCATAGTAAATTTGTGTTTAAATACAATTTAAACATATTCAAGAAGTTGGTTGTCCCTTAAAATAGCTGCGTTTAAAATTTTCAAAATTACGTAACGCCTCATCAATCAGTACTACATACATGTAGTACTCATTCACCGACACTGCTCTCTCGCACGCTCGCACGCCCGCACGCTCGTACAGAAGTGTGTCGAGTTCAACGCCCGACTTTCTACGGCGGCCATCTTGAAAACTGACGTAACAAGGATGCTGTGATGTCAACCGAAATGAAAGTTTTTGTTCCGTTCGACTTTTTGTTTTCGAGTTTTCGTAATAATTGTTATGTAATGTTTTGTAAGATGCGCTGAAAAGGAAACTAGACAGTTCTTTTATAATAGATAAAGAAATATATTCTGAGACATTGAAATTATGCGTAGAGAAAAATCATTATAAATAAAAAAAAAAAATTAACCTATGGACCAATTGCAATGCCAATACCAAGGGTATAACCCGTGTCTTCGCGCTTTCAAGGGTCTCACCCTTTTTGAGAGGGGCGGAGGGGGGTAAGATTAAGGAGGAATAGGAAATAGAAAACTGGTAGGTAATAGTAGGTTGCTATGTTGGTTTTAGCATCAGTGGTGCTCTTTAAATCCTCAAAAGTGTAGGTGGATGTCTCTAGCTGTAGAGGATATAGGGATAATTTAAACATAGGTAAGTAACATAGTTTAATAATACAGCATAATCGAGCAAACTGGTTGTTGCCGGTAGCTTCCCTCGCATCTCAAAGTACTTTTCAAGACTGAAGTTAGCCTATTTATTTATTTATAGTTTTAGTTTAACTAAAACGGCGGCTAACTAATTACATTAATTAAAGACATGTCATTTTTTTTATGTGATAGCAGGCAAACGAGCAGACGGATCGCCTGATGGTAAGCGATCACCGCCGCCCATGGACACCTGCAACACCAGAGGAGTCACAAGTGCGCTGCCGGCCTTTTAAAAGGGAGTACGCTCTTTTGTTGAAGGTTTGAAGGTCATATTGGTCCGGAAATACTGCAGGCATTATTATACATTGTACATTTATACACTGTTCTCTCAATACTCCAAACATACTGACAAAAGTGTCTTCCATTCATCTGCAAACACATCACACTCAGACTTTGGTATTCCAACAGCAATACAATTAAGTCGTTATAACATAACATACCATCACGCCTGTATTCCCCGAAGGGTTAGGCAGAGGCATACTAATGTACACCCACAGTTCGCCGGTATGTTTAGGTCCCATGTAATAGGGGGCGAGCCTATTGCCATTAACCCGGCACAAATTCCTAACTCCGAGCTGCTACTGGGAATTTCATAGAAACACCCAATAACACTGCTCGACCTGGGAATCGAACCCAGGACCTCTAGCGTAGCAGTCACACTCAGGACCACTTGGCTAATGAGGCAGTTATAAAAAAAAATATTTAGTTACAAGTACTGATATGCCCATTACAGGTACATGTCATAGGATCTTAACGTTACTCATTACCTGTAAAGGAAGGATTAGTATTTATATAATATTTTCAGAAGTGGCTCAGAATTAGGATTTGTCCCGGCCCGCCTCCTATTACATAGAACCTATACATAACCGAGAACCGTGGATGTACTATCGACAATCTTGGCGGTGAACCACCCTTAAGGTTAAAAACGCTTGCACTAAGCGCGCGGGCGTCCTGTGCGTTATCACCCCTTCCCCTCACCCCGCCGATATTTGATACTATGAATTTCTATTAAATCGTATGATGAGTTTTCGCATTTTAAACTATCCTAATTGGCGGAAGTGAAATGTGGGTGTGGCTGACGTATCGACAGTTGTTTAAAGGATTTTGTTAGAAAAATGGTCGACCACCAAGTTTCGCGACTGTACATTAGTACACCTCAGCCTAACGTTCATACAGAATAATACTATACAGAATACAGGCGTGGTGGTATGTCTAATATTAGCGTAAGTCTCAGAAATAAAAACGTGTTTATTTCTCCAAAAGTCCACGCTCTCGTCCCTCGTAAATTACCAAAACACATCCGACGCTTCACTTTCACAGACTTTCAAGTTTCAACTGTGTGAGCCACTTCCAATACTTTCACCTTCAAGAGAAAAATGCCACATCCGGCTCGCGGTTGCGAAACTTACCACCTGATTCGAGAGGCTCCGTGTGTAATGCCTTTTTTTGTAGTATGCAGGTCCACACCTGTGTTGAATGGCTTTGTTGCTACATTCTAGATACTGACATAATTATCATGATATTACCCGATTGGTTAGGTAGAGTTAACTAATGAATACTCACAGTTTGCCTTTATATTTAAGTTCCATGTATCTGATATGGGGCCTATTGCCATAAAACCAATATCCGAACTGTTAAAGATATTTTAATGAAAAAACTCAATAACATTGAAATAAATCTACTTTTTACGAGTTTAATCTAGTTGTACATACATACATACCATCACGCCTGTATTCTTCGAAGGGTTAGGCAGAGGCATACTAATGTGCACCCACAGTTTGATAAGTTTAGATACCATGTAATCGAGGGCGAGCTTATTGCCATTAACTAGGCACAAATCCGAGAACAAGACCAAATTGAAAATGTCATAGAAAAATTCAATGACACCTTGCTCGACCTGGGAGTTAAACCCAAATCCTCTGGCGAAGCAGTCACGCTTAGGATCTCGTGGCTAATAAGGCAGTTGAATAAGAGAGTAATGGGAAGACATTATCAGAAGTTTTTTAAGTAAGCTAAGACATTGCTCAATGATACCTACACACAACATCAATACCACTAAGCATAACCTGAAATAATTCATAGAAAACTCGATATAAATTGTAAGTGCCATCATATGGGTGGGCGCTTAATCTCACGATAAAATAAAAAAAGTGGAAACGACATGCCCACCTGTTTTTACTCAAAGACCACGACATTTTCTCTTAATTCCCACATTAGCTCCAAAGAATTTTTAACCTTATTCGTCCAGTTGAAAGTTTGTTTTTATGTGAGTTGTTGAAGACTTATGGTGTTATTTCATGGTGTAAATAAAACCATTGAGGGCACTGTGCTTACCCGATCTCACAGTGAGAAAGCGAAGAGAAAGGTGTGCTAGCGGACGTTGCTAGGCCCCAAATTCCTTAGCCGGTGAAACACATTTTTTTTCTTTAATAGCATAAGAGACAAGCTGATTTTTCTCTTTCCAGTAAACGAAACACAGATGCTAATACATACATCATTCTTTAAAATAACTGCCTCATTAGCCTGGTGGTCCAGAGCGCGACTGCTACGCTGGGTCGAGCAAAGTGTTATTGGGTTTTTCTATGAAATTCCCAGTAGCAGCTCGGAGTTTGGAATTTGTGCCCGGTTGGCAATAGGCTCGTCCCCTATTACATGGGACCTAAACATACCGGCAAACTGTGGGTGCACACTTAACTAGTGCGCCTCTGCCTAACCCTTCGGAGAATACAAACGTGATGGTATTCTATGTACAAAATGATTCTAGTATGAGTCTGGCATAGGATGTCTATGGCTAATCCAAAATTGAATATAGATATACTTACTAGTGGGATCAAAAAGATTGTGGTTAATGATAATTTTCATCAAACGTAAAATAGTAAAGATAAAATGAAGGTCCTTTTTATTAAAATTCTTTCAAATAATCTATGCACAGATAACAAACGTCATGCTTTAAATTAATAGGATGGTTTTAGTATGAGTCTGGCATAGGATGGCCATGACAAATCCAAAATTGAATATAGATATACTTACTAGTGGGATCAAAAGGGTTGTGGTTTATGATGATGACTGTCATCAGAAGTAAAATAAAGGTTCATTTTATTAAAATTCTTTCCAACGATCGATTCAGAGCTGACCAATGTCATGCTTCAAAAAATAATATGACTATTCTAGCATGAGTCTGGCAAAGGACCAAGGCTATTCCAAAATTGAATAGAACTATCACTAGTGGGATCAAAATGGTTGTGGTTGATGATTATGATTATCATCAGAAGTAAAATAATAAAGATAAATTAAATTAGTTTTTTGTTAAAATCAATTTAATAAAACAAAATAAGGCTATAAACTTAAATTTAACGTAAATAAAATCTAACCCTGATAATAAATTTAAAAAAAACATAGAAATATATAAGTTTAAGAGAGAAAACTTAGAAACTATGTTTCTAGGGTCGGATAAACTAACAAAATTCAAAAATATTAAATTAATTATAGGTATATAGTAAGTATAATGAAAATATCATTATGTCAAGGCATAAGAGTGATTGAAATTCAATGGCTCGTTCGCTGGTTATAGTTTAGGCCTTTGCATCATTAGTAGACGTATTTTTTCTGATACAAAGATATTTATTAAAAGATGACCATTTTCATAAAATACTTTGGATCTCATAATGATCTGCTTTCTTTTTCAAGCTGACATAATTATGTTATGATTGAGAAAAAAAACATCTCATAAAAGAGAATACTAGAATTTCATGAAATTATTATGAAAAATAAACAACAATGAACAGGTTTAATTTATTTAACAACTCACAATCACCATTATTAATACGAGAAAACGGAACAAAATACAACAAAAATGTGTGCAAGTGAAAGTGTCACGCACACACGAACGCAATGTCTATGTAGTAGTAGAGAAAGTTTGCTGTCTACATAATAAAGATTGAGAAGGGAATGGAGTCGAAAAGCGTTGTAAAATTTTTTAAACTGTCTTACGAATACTGGTTTAAAAATCATAATTATATGATAAATAAATCAAAGATATAACAAAGTTAATAGATATTAATGAAAAAGTAAGTGGTCGTCTTTCAGAAATTGCTTGTACCGCTAACACCACCAATTATTTATACTTTACTTTAGTGGCATTTGTACCTATGTATTTTTTGGTTTTCATCGAAGAATAATACAGTTATCTATCTATCGACGATAAAAAAAATATTAAAGTATCCTATTTGTTCAAAAAAATACTTATTATTTTTTTGTGAACAAATAGGATCCTTTGGTTATAATAATTGTAGGTAATTATGATAAAGGTTACAATTAATTATTAATAATAAATTATAACCTTTTATTTGTATATAACCTTAAAATTACTTTTTATTCTAGGTTACGTTTGATAATGCGTGATAATGCTAAGCACTACAAAGTACGAGATTATTGACAGTTACTTATACTTTTTACAAGAATATCTATTGCTCTGTTATTTTTGGAATTTAATTGGAGAGGATTAGCTCAACTAGAACCATTATTACGTTAAACCGTCGGTAGTCTAATGGCTAGGGCGCCGGACCGTAACAGAAGCATTTTAGCTTAACACGAGGGGTTAACAAGAATACTAGTAATGTGGGATCAACATTGCTAGTAAGCTTTTTTTTAAAAAAAAGTATGAAAATAAGTGAAGATACTACTACTAATATGCCTATTCAATTTATACTTAATTATAGAGTAAATATTTCTTGATGTTGGTGGTTAGCTAGTCTAATTATTCAAGATTTTGTGGTCCAGAATCCATGCTAGACTTCAAACCACTCTACATAGAAAAATGACTTTTCGAAGTCTACTCCACACATTTCTCTGTGGAATCATTTTCACGGGGGTGTGTGTGAGTGAAAGGCGTGTACGCACACGATCGTATCCACGCACCACTGCCTATGTGTGTGTGAAGATAGCGTGTTATTTTGTTTCACATTCTAACTTTAATGAAAACTAGTATAAAAGTGGGTTCGTCCGTTTGTGCTGCTTAGTTTCTAAACGACTTTATATGAAGGAATGACTTGTTTATTTCAGGAAAGAAATACCTATTTTGAATAACTACGATTATATAATTTATGATACCGTCTGAAAAAAAAACGTCTTAAAATAAATGTTTATGATATTGATCTAATATCACTAATAATATTCACTGTAAAATGTTGTATAATGTGTAAGGTGTTTTATAATTGCTACTGTAAGCACGCTCGATAATTTTATAAAAATACCCACCATATACTTGTGCACACGACTCATTAGCTAATTAGTATCCATTAAGAATTACTTTGTTTCTCATCTAAGTGATTTTGTAAATCCTTGAGAAATTAATAATATTAAACCGTGTCATATAATTATTATGTTATTGTAAAGAATTCTTAATATAACATAACTAACTTCAAATACCAAGCCATATAACAACATGTACAAAAAAACATAGTAAGATAAAGTTAGAATCTATATTTTATAACCATTATTAATTAATTTATAATCGACGACCTCTGTGGTTTAGTGGTTCGAGTACCGGACTGATGATTAAAGGATCCATACCAATAGGCTTAACCATTATAAGTGCTAGATACTATGTACACTAGGTCAGAGCTCTGTAGTACGATCATCAGGCTCTGCTCTTAATGAGTGGGTGATGTGATTATGTCCTTAATATTGCCATGGTTGACTGGCATAGTTATCTATTTTAGTTTTCTGCAAGGCATATTTTACAAATAAAGCTCTAAATTGGAAGGTTATATAAACTGTGGATAGTCTTTCAAAATAATTTAAACGTTATCGTGTTTAAGGGGCATAGCATTTTTGTATTGTAAAAATATTAATTTTCAAATATTATTCATCAATATACCTAGATGTTTTTTGAATAATGCAACGTAATAAACTCAGACGTCATTGTTTGACTAAAATTGCTAATAGATGGCGCTAGTAGTATTTCACCAGCACTATAATACGACGCGCTTTGTCGGTTTTGGTACCATTACGGTACCAGGAAATTGAAGATTTGTAATAGTGATCGTACGAGTATGAATAATTTGAAAATAGAATAGTATTTGAAGAGTAACTGTCTCATTAGCCAAGTGGTCCTGAGCGCGACTGCTACGCTAGAGGTCCTGTGTTTGATTCCCAGGTCGAGCAAAGTGTTAATGGGTTTTTCTATGAAATTCCCAGTAGCAGCTCAGAGTTAGGAATTTGTGCCCGGTTAATAGCAATAGGCTAGACCCCTATTACATGGGACCTAAACATACCGACGAACTGTGGGTGTACATTAGTACGCCTCTGCCTAACCCTTCGGGGAATACAGGCGTGATGGTATGTATGTTAGAAGAGTATATAATATATACTTTTTGATGATTCATTCAATAAGACGTCTTGGGGTTTGGGTTGGAATTGTTGGCGACCTTTAAGTCGGAGTCTATCGGAAACCACCTTGGTCCTGGTGTCGAACTGACTAGTCACTATGATCTTAAGTAATCATTGCCACTTATGGACACATTTAACACCAAAGGAGCCCCTGAGGACTTTTTTATGGGATAGGGGGGCAAACAAGCCGACGGATATCCTGATGATAAGCGATTACCGCCGCCTATGGACACCCGCAACACCAGAAAAGGGCGTTACCCGCCTTTTAAAAGGGTTTGGGCCTCCGGTATCCTCACTCACTCGGCGAAACACAACGTAAGCGTTATTTCACGCCAGTTTTCTGTGAAGCCGTGGTATTACTCCGGTCGAGCTGGCCTTCCACGGTTCTTATAACAACCCATTATGGATTACAATTACGAACTTTATAAAGAAAAATAAACGTTTCATTTAATACAATTTATTTGATGTCCTAAAACTAATAGTACAGTCTTATTATTGAATTAAAATATCCTTATACATATTCAACCCACAAAGGTTGGTTCTATGACACATAAACCCGTAACAGTTATATAAAACGAACATATAAGACGAAGTATCTTATAATATTTCTGGACCAAAGGACCACTCTATACAATAAATCGACAATGAAACTAAAGAATTTCATTGTTTTTAATAATGTTCATTCCCTTTACCCTGTACTATCCAAGAACTTTTGTTATTTGTACAGATTTATTATAATAAAATTTATAAAAGGTAAAAATAATAAATTATTAAAACTAAACTCTAAATATCATAAAATTGTTAAATATTAATAACGAATCATGCACCATTTCATTCAGCTTTTTTAAATAAACATATATATTTTTTTATAAATTTAAAGCTTACAAACGCACCATCATTTAAATAATAGTCTTAATATAATATTAATAGTTTTTTTTTCAATATTTGCCTAATATTAAGAAGATCATTGGAAATCTGTACTCATTTTCAAATTTTACATGAAATTGCCTAAAACCAATTATATAATTTAGATTTTATAATTAAACATTATAAAAAATGTGAATAAAATATTTTTATGCTATTTATGATATGAAAAAAAAAGTGGAAATACACCATAAAGAACAATAATTTGAAAAATGTACGAGAAAAAATAAATAACCCTCCTTATAAATATACCCTCATTGTGTTTATGTATTTGACATCTTACAAAGGAATTTTAAAATGTAGGTAATTATTATTTTATGTTTTTATTTTGCTGGCCTAGTTTAGTGTAGTTTTCAGCCTGACTGATTAATCAACCTTACTGATTAATAACCAGACTGAATAAACTTAACTGATTAATAAACCTAATTGATTAATCAAACTGACTGATTAATCAAAGTGACTAATTAATCGACCTAACTGATTAATTGTTCTATTTCCCTTTCATATTTATGAGTTGATGATTTGTTCTTTGTAGGCTAAGTCGTTAGCGTCATTTGCAATGTTGGACGACCTGGCGTAGGGGTAGGTGGCTGCGGATGCTGTAGGAGATGACCACTGCTGAGATGACTGGAAGCCAGCAAGCTGGAGAAAAATTATCTGTTCATTATCATCTTTTTTTTTATGGCATAGAGGGGCAAACGAGCATATGGATCGTCTGATAGAAAGCAATTACCGCCGCCCATGGATACCAGAGCCTGCAGACAAGTAGTGAATAGTTCCATTAGACAAACAAATAGAAACAAAATGTATGGAGATGACATTTATGCGCGCTCGATTTGTCGAAAGCTTACGTCATTTGCGTAAATCATGCCACTTGTTTACAGGCATAGAGGTGTCGCAAGCGCGTTACCTTTTAAAAGGGCTTGGGCCTCCGGTATCCTCACTCACTGTGCAAAACACAACGTGAGTCTTATTTCACGCTGGTTTTCTGTGAGGCCGTATCACTCCGGCTGAGCAAGCCCATTCGTGCCAAAGCATGGCTCTCCCAAAACATAATTAACTCATATACTGTCTCGCTGCTGGGAAAGGGTTTCCTCTCAGGGATAGGCCACAGAACATCACGCTGGCCGTCTTCACATGCCGTCGAGAAAATCTCTCAGGCTGGCAGAGTTTCCTTCTTACACCATTCAAGCGAGTGCCGATTCAATAGTATCATAACTATTAATGCTCTTCTTGCCTTGCATTTGAACTTGAGACCTTTGTACTATCTCATTTTCTCTCATTCTCATGCGTATTGGCATGGTGAATCGTGCTATATTGAATTCATTGCAAAGTAAGTCATGTCAGTAAGTTGAGAAGCAAAATAACTTGCTTTTCAATAGTTGTCACTGACGTCACCGTAAATTCAGAATGTGAAGGCAAATTTTGACATGGCAGGTGGGACTCGAGGTGGCATAGGTCATAGCGTCTGGTGTATCTAACAAGGAGACGCAGGTTCGAATGCTGCCCGCAATTCGAATTTTTCCTTCACTAAATTAACTCAAGACGTTTGACTTGGAGGTCATATAGGTAGCTATCACTGCTCTCTGCTTATATAATCTGTTGTAAATACTGTGACAGAATCAGTCACCCAAAGCAGTTAGTGTGAAAGTGTTTACTTACACTTTGCTCGACCTGGGAATCGATACCAGGACCTTTAGCGTAGCAATAGCACTTAGGACAATTAGACTAACGAGGTAGACTTCTGACTTCCCTTCTGACCTCCAATTCTCAAGGTTTAAAACTTTTTTGGTCCTATTTCTCAATAAAGAGTCTGTTTCCTATTCTCTTATTACATATTATATACACACACAGGCCTTTCTCCCACAGGGGTAGGCAGAAACTATCTTGCATACTTCTTTTGCTTCTGCCACATTCATACATTCATCTCAAACATACTCGCCGGTTGCGAGTACTACGCACTTGCCTATTTTTTATTACATAATGAAATAAAAAAAAATGTTAATCTTACACCATCTCTCACCTTCCCTCCGATGCTGTTGAGTCCACCTGCACTCAGGAGCTTCTGGATGCCCAAAGCCGCTGCTACCACGAAGGCCAGTTTCGCCACCACCAAGGCTTTGGTAACCAAAAGAGTCAGACCTCCGAATAGTAGGCCAGCTACAGCGAGGACCTTTACTCCGATGCCTGCTAGAAGTGGCGTGTACTTCTTGATTTTACCTCGAGCTACAAAAAAAAAAAATTAGTAGCTTCTTCATAGATTGGCTACTAGTATAGTTCTATCCTTTACTAAAAAAAATGCAGACAATCCTAATATAGATTCCCTCATGTATTACAAATACCCATACCCGGAACAACTACCTGCAGTTCATACAAATATTTATTTCGTACGGGGATTGAACCTACAACCCATGGCGCAGAAGCCTGTTATTCAATACGCATATAAAAAATCTAGAATAATCCTATTAACTAATAATTTATTAAATACCTTATCAAACAATTATGTAATATTCTACTAATATTATAAATGTGAAAGTTTGTGAGGATGGATGGATGGATGTTTGTTACTCTTTCACGCCAGAACGGCTGAACGGATCTGGATAAAATTTGGCACAGAGACAGATTATAGTCTGGAATAACACATGGGCTACTTTTTATCTAGGTCGAACCCAATTCTGAAGTATATGCAGACGAAGTCGCTGGCAGAAGCTAGTAGATCTATAATTCTGTACTACGTCTTGCCTATGTAGATTAAGCTACCTACTCAACATAATATTTTAACATAACTGTATGTATTAAAGTATTAAGTACCTATAATTTAACTACATTGCTGTACCTTTACTGGGTTTAATGTTGAAACTGAACAATAATATTTTTGTAATATCTTTGTAACACGTGAATGCAAATACAGAACTTGAAACTTGAAAAAAAGTTTATCACTGCCTACATAACATAAAAGAAACCCTTCATCGCCGACGCGTCTGTCTGAACGGGAAAATACTCAAAAACTACTAAACAGTTTTTCATACGGTTTGCACCAATGGCAATGGATAGAGTGATTCTGATTGAATCTGTAGGGTACAGCTAGTTAAAAATATATTTGACTAGCTTCTGCCCGCGACTTCGTCCGCGTAGTGTGATGATATATAGCGTATAGCTTTCCTCAATAAATGGGCTATCTAACACCGAAAGAATTTTTCAAATCGGACCAGTAGTTCCTGAGATTAGCGCGTTCAAGTAAACAAACAAACAAACTCTTCAGCTTTATATATTAGTATAGATATAGAATACAGTTTAATTAAAAATATACAAAGTAGATTTTACTTTAACATTGGCCCTGCTAATAACACTAAAATTAAATTGGTCCCTCATAAAAGGTTGGGAAAAACTGGTCTAGGCGCTTCATTGCGACCACAGTAACCTTGACCGCGCGGTCATTGCGCTCACGTAAGAGTTCACTGACCTACTCTACAACTTTCATTTCTGTATATGTATTTACATCTTTTCTCACGAGACTAGATCCAATTAGCGTTGTCAATGCATGTTTATACGATTGATAAAATGGTCAGCTCTTACGCTGTAAATTTTAATTTTTTGTTCTTTTGGATGAGTAACTGAACCTATTATATACCATGACGCCTGTATTCCCCGAAGGGTTAGACAGAGGCGTACTAATGTACACCCACAGTTCGCCAATATGTTTAGATCCCATGTAATAGGGGCGAGCCTAATGTCATTAACCGGGCACAAATTCCAAACTCCGAGCTGCTACTGAGAATTTCATAGAAAAACCCAATAACACTTTGCTCGACCTGGGAATCGAACCCAGGACCTCTAGCGTAGCAGTCGCGCTCAAGACCACTTGGCTAATGAGGCAGTTAAACCTATTATATAACATTATTTTTATTATTATTTATTATATAACATTATTTTTATTATTATTTGTTATATAACATTATTTTTTTAGTATAATACGAAACCTGAATATAGTTTGTTCTGAATAAGTAGTTGAATTGATTCCAATCATTTTTACACCATGTTATATTTTGTTAACTGCCTCGTTAGTCTAGTGGTCCCCAAGTGCGATTGCTACGCTAGAGGTCCTGGGTTCGATTCCCAGGTCGAGCAAAGTGTTATTGGGTTTTTCTATGAAATTCCCAGTAGCAGCTCGTTAGTTAGGAATTTTTGTGCCCGGTTAAGGGCAATAGGCTCGCCCCCTATTACATGGGACCTAAACATATCGGCGAACTGTGGGTGTACCATAGTACACCTCTGCCTAACCTTTCGGGGAATACAGGCGTGATGGTATGGTATGTTATATTTTGTCCCCAAAAATATTTTAAAAAGTTACAAGTGGGCAAAGCACAAATTTATTTATTTAGTTCTTTAAACCTGTACTTATGCTGTTTTGGAGGGATTGGCAACACAGGTTACCCACAAGGATCATAAAATCCTGTTACGCATGATGTAAATTTCCAAAATATGAGGAATACCAACCTTCTACAAAAGTTCGTGCTGCTTCCTTCAGTTCTCCAGGCTCGAACTTGACATTTAACTTTTCTTCTCCGGTGGGGTCTCTGGAAAAATAAAACGGTATGATGTTTTATCTGAATACAAATTTTGCTCTCTAACTTCTCGAAATTCTGTTCCTAAGGGTCATAGCGTGATGTTAGTATCAGACATTCCTCAAGAATTGAGCTATAAAATGCATTGATAATTTTCTAGTATTTCCTAAGATTAGCACGTACAAGTAAAAAATGAAATCAGTTATATAATCACTAGCTTCTGCCCGCGACTTCGTCCGCGTAGCGTGATGATATATAGCCTATAGCCTTCCTCAATAAATGAGCTATCTGACACTGAAAGAATTTTTCAAATCGGACCAGTAGTTCCTGAGATTAGAGCGTTCAAGTAAACAAACAAACTCTTCAGCTTTATATATTAGTATAAGATAAGATAAGAGTATAGATATAGATTATTAAACAACAAAAAAGAACAATGTTTACATAGTTATTTTTGTGAAAGAATAATTAGACTTGCGGGCAGGATTTGAAGCTGCGCTACGCTATGATGCTATGACCAGTAAGGCACCGTGAGTTCCATCCGCCATATCGAAATAATCAAAAGACGCAGATACGAATCGTGCACGCAAGTCGAATTTTTCCTTCAATAAAATGACTATGTAAACATTGCTGTTTTTTGTTGTAAATATAAATAACATTACAAAACAGCTTCACACAAACATAAACATTAGAAAATGTTTTCGTTTCAGACGTAAGCTATTTCATAATCACTGAAACATTACGATTTTTCACGCATTTTCACTTCATAACATAACATAACATACCATCACGCCTGTATTCCCCGAAGGGTTAGGCAGAGGCGTACTAATGTACACCCACAGTTCGCCGGTATGTTTTTAGGTCCCATGTAATAGGGGGCGAGCCTATTGCCATTAACCGGGCACAAATTCCTAACTCCGAGCTGCTACTGGGAATGTCATAGAAAAACCTAATAACACTTTGCTCGACCTGGGAATCGAACCCAGGACCTCTAGCGTAGCAGTCGCGCTCAGGACCACTTGGCTAATGAGGCAGTTTTCACTTCATTTGCATCAAAATATACTGCTTAGTAGGTAAAATACTAAGTTTATTACACTTTAAACTTTAATGGGGGACAAGCCTATTAACCAGACATAAATTCCAAACTCTGAGCTGCTACTGGGAATTTCATAGAAATAACCCACTAACACTTTGCTCGACCTGGGAATCGAACCCAAGACCTCTAGCGTAGCAGTCGCGCTCAGGACCACTATGCTAATGAGGCAGTAGTATATGTACATAATCAACCCATTATAATATCCCACTGCTGGGTAGAACTCCTCTCATAGTGAGAGGTATATCGCTTATAATCCATCACGCTAGCCAAATGCAGGTTGGCAGATTTCACACACATTCGAGAATATCTCTCAGGCATACAGGTTTCCTCACGATGTGTTTCTTCAGCGTTTAAGCGCGTGATAATTAACTATTAACATACACATTGTTTCTTAAAGTCAGAGGTGCGGGCCTTGGATTTGATCTCAAGATCACTGGATCATCACTGCTTTACGTAGTACTTTTGGGTCCCTTGTAATGGGGAATGAACCTATTAGTATTACATATAGTACTAGATGTTACTTGCGAACTCTTCCGCGTGGTATTATAAAAAAATGTAGCCTAAGATCCTCCTTGTTACATCAGCTATCTGCCAGTGAAAGTCCCATCAATATAATTACAGCCATTTCAGAGATTAGCCGGAACAAACAGAAAGACAAACAAAATTGTAAAAAGAATTGTTTTGGTATATGTACCACTGTGTAAATATCCAAATGCACTTGTAATACTATATAATTAGTAATACGAAGCGGCGGTAGCCTAATGGCTAGGGCGCCGGACTTCAATCATGTGGTTGCCGGTTCGAAACCCACCCATTGCACTACCGACGTAAACCCACTGTGTAACACAAGCACTTTAGCTTAGCACGAGGGGTTAACAAGAATACTAGTGATGTGCGACCCACATTGCTAGTACTTAAGCTTTTTTTTAAATAAATAAATAAGCGGTAAGTAGGTAATCTAGATAAATGTATGTAATTAAAATTATATATGTGTATATATATGTATGTAATCATATTATTTATAGAAGTCTATGAAATATAAAAGTGAAACCATTTATTACTTATAAAACAATGTGTTGGTGAAAGTGTTTGTATGTAAATCTCATACAATCTGTATTGTATGGATTCAAAGGGCGGTTTTAATCTTTGATTTGAATTAGTTGTATGTTTTTATTCTCTTGCGTCATGTAATGTATGATACAAAAGATACACACACATGTTTATTTAATACATACATATTGAACTGCCTCATTAGCCTAGTTGTCCTGAGCGTGACTACTACGAGCTCGTCCTGGGTTCGATTCGAGTCAAGCAGTGTAGCAGCTAGGAGTTTGGAATATGTGTCCGGTTAATGGCAATAGGCTGGCCCCCTATAAATGGGACCTAAACATACCGGTGAACTGTGGGTGCACATTAGTACGCTTCTGCCTAACCCTTGGGGGTATACAGTCATCTTCTTCATCTGAGCCTATACCCAATTACATTGGGGTCGGCTTGCAGTCCACCTCGATGCGGCAGAATATCAGTATTATACACGAAGCGACTGCCATCAGACCTCTGCAACCCAATTTCTGGGCAATACCGATATTCGGAGGATAGACTGTATCAGACTTTTTGGGCTGCTGACTACCACTAACAATTGTCATCGATGGTCGTATGACAACTGGGACCGATGGCTTTACGTGCTCTGCGAGATCTCGATGTGTTAAGAATAGTCACCCATCCAAATACGGAACGCGGCGAGCGTAGCTTAACCTTGCAGATCAGTTGATCAGCTTACTTATTACTTAGACACGAGGCGTGTGAAGTCTGCCTACCCGCTAGCTAGCGTGGTGGACTATAGCCTAATTCCTCACATTTTGAGAGGAGTTGTTTGTCCACATTTAAATACGTTGATTATATTATTGCTGCGCAGCAGTATAATATTTGGTAATGCAGTGACACTTAGAAATATCCAAAATAATCTTTGAATTCAAAATGTGATGAAAAGTAGGTACTTATATGTAAAAAAATTATTAAAGAAAATTTTTATTTAAAGTGTTCTATAGTTTCTACATACTCCTATCTATGAAAATGCTATGAAGATTATTTTCTTCTATAGAACATTCAGTCCATACCTGTATTCCCCGAAGGGTTAGGCAGAGGTCATACTAAGGTATACCCATAATTCGCTGGTACGTTTAGGCTGTAGTAGGGGGCGAGCTTATTGCCATTAACCGCGCACAATTTCCAAACTCCGGGCTGCTACGGAGAATTATATAGAAAAACCCAATAACACTTTACTCGACTGGGAATCGAACCCAGGACCTCTGGCATAGCAGTCGCACTTGAGACTAACGAGGCAGCTTCAGTCCTTTCAGTCCAGAAGCGTCAAAAGTTCCGTTAAAATATATTTTTTGAACAAACAAAGAAACAAGTTGTTATTTCAAATCACTCGCAACTCAACTACGCATGACAAAATATACACACTTCAAGTGTTAAAAGTAAATTAACGTAAACCATACCCATTGTATTGTAATTTTCTCTTTTAAAACATTTTGGAAAGTCGTACCTACATTTATCATGTTTGTTTTTTTTAACAGAAATATCCAGCGAACGTCATTACATAACATAACATACCATCACGCCTGTATTCCCCGAAGGGTTAGGCAGAGGCGTACTAATGTACACCCACAGTTCGCCGGTATGTTTAGGTCCCATGTAATAGGGGGCGAGCCTATTGCCATTAACCGGGCACAAATTCCTAACTCCGAGCTGCTACTGGGGATTTCATAGAAAAACCCAATAACACTTTGCTCGACCTGGGAATCGAACCCAGGACCTCTAGCGTAGCAGTCGCGCTTAGGACCACTTGGCTAATGAGGCAGTTTCCAGCGAACGTCATTAAGGGCAGTTATTTATTAACCTTTGTGCTATATTTAGGAAGATTGTTTGTTTTTAACCCCACACGACGATGTTTCATTGTATTATGATCAACTCACATACTGTCCCACTGCTGGGCACGGATCTCAAGCTGAAAGTGCAAATGTTTTTATTTCAAACAAGCTTTTACAAGCGTTTATAAAACGTTATGATCCTAGTTGCACGGTACCAAAAGGTTGATCCTATGGAGAAGAATCAGGCTAGAAACTCCATGGACAATCTTTTAAAATAAATTAAGTTACAATTTTCACTGGTACAATATTGCGATAACAAGATGTGTGGGCGTTGAAGGATGTCCAAGTTTGACTGAAGTCGACGGTATTAAACGAAGGTTTACTTTATTTGAGAACCCGATGTCATTTCAAGATAATAAATAAACTATGTGCTAAAAACACACACTATCAAAGCGAAGACTACTCACTCATAATTTTTTCCTTCACCGTTTAAGCGGAATGATTGATTACATAACATCACGCCTATTTTCCCCGAAGGGTTAGGCAGAGGCGTACTAATGTACACCCACAGTTTGCCAGTATGTTTAGGTCCCATGTAATAGGGGGCGAGCCTATTACCATTAACCGGGCACAAATTCCAAACTCCTAGCTGTTACTGGAAATTTCATAGAAAAACCCAATAATACTTTGCTCGACCTGGGAATCGAAGCAGTCGCGCAATGATTGATATGTTTCCAAAATCAGAGGTGCGTGCCTTGGACTCAAACATGAGACATTTGACTTGGCAGTCAAACGGTAATACCTACCACAACTATCACTGATTTATTCTATTTATTTTATCAGTTTCAGTGTGTTTAGAATTCATATAACGTTAATTTAAATAATTTAAAATTATCTAATTTGCTCATTAGCCCAGCGGAGCTAAGCGCCACTGCTGCGCTAGAATCCTGGGTTAAATTTTCAGGAAAAGTCTTATTAATTTTTTTCTAGTAAATTCTCAGTAGCAGCTCAGGGTTGGATTTCTTTCCCGAATTTAAGCAACTGCCTCATTAGCCTAGTGGTCCTGAGCGTGACTGCTACGCTATAGGTCCTTGGTTCGATTCCCAGGTTGAGCAAAGTGTTATTGGGTTTTTCTATAAAATTCCCAGTAGCAGCTCGGAGTTAGGAATTTGTGCCCGTTTAATGGCAATAGGCTCGCCCCCTATTACATGGGACCTAAACATACCGGTGAACTGTGGGTGTACATTAGTACACCTCTGCCTAACCCTTCGGGGAATACAGGCGTGATGGTATGATGGTATGTTAATATAAGCAATAGCTCGACCCCTATTACGAGTATATGGGACCTAAGAATGTCATCGAATTCTTGGTACATATTAGTACATCTTTGCCTACCCTTCGGGGAATACAGTCGAGATGGTGTGTTAATATGTTATTTGCGTTATCTGTTATAATAGTATATGAAATTATAGTACATAATTATAACGTAACAAAATCAACCCATTATTATTGTCCCAGCTGGGCACGGGTCTTTTTTCAGAATGAGAAGGATTAGGCTAGTACTAATTGATGATCATATTAACACCAAAATTGATTACTATATAATGTTAATTAAATTGTTATTACTCAGTCAATTTCAGTGAATATCAAATGAAATTAGCCCTAATAAATTATTAAAGTAGACTCACGCATATATTAGCGAAGGTTAAAGCAGAAACGTTCAGATACGCTCAGGCAGTATCTGTAGTTTGAATACTTCTAATACATCACCATAAGTGTCCACTCTATCTTCCAAATTTTCACTCCAAATGAGGGGGGAAGGAGGGGCAAAAAAACAAACTTACTTCTCAATAGCAACTCCTGAAAACAGCTCGATTCTTCCATCTTCCTCATTCGAAGGTCCTGGAGCAGCACTGCAGGCCACGATAGCCACAATCAAAAATACACACAACACTCGCATTTTGAAAAAAAAAAAAAATTTTATGTGTGCCTCTCTAAGGTTTTTTGTCCTTAGTATTCGGAGGTCTAGGATGAAGTGAGAAATGCCCGGGATGCCGCTCGCTTTTATATTGAGCGTTATGTGTGAAGAAGGATGAGCGTTACGGAATATCGTGTAGCGCGACTGGTAATTTTGATACTTGAATTATTGGTGAGAAATTTTGGGGTGTAATAAGCAAGGATAAAAGAGTAGACATTTTTTTTAAAAGTTGCCTACCCTACAGTTTTTCTTTTTATATCATGTGTATATTTACAAACACAAATACCCCGCCTCAAGTGTACTATTTTATCATGTTTGTTTAGTACACTTGAGGTTAGATTTTAGTTGCGAGTTAAATAATGTTTTTTTTATTCTCTCTTAGAATGTATGTTTTAACCTATCTATATACTAATATATAAAGCTGAAGAGTTTGTTTGTTTGTTTGTTTGCTTGAACGCGCTAATCTCAGGAACTACTGGTCCGATTTGAAAAATTCTTTCAGTGTTAGATGCCCATTTATTGAGAAAGGCTATAGGCTATATATCATCACGCTGCGCGGACGAAGTCGCGGGCAGAAGCTATATAGAATATTTTTATAATAATAAATACTAACAGAAATACAGGCGCGGTGCAATGACCCCAGAATATAAAGAGTACTGTGATTATTGCCAGTTTTATTTTCACAAATTAATTAGAATACTAAGTACGAGTAACAAAAAAAAACCCTTTAAAAAGGCGGGCAACGCACTTGTGACCCCTCTGGTGATGTGGGTGTCCATGGGCGGCGGTTATGGCTTACCATGAGGTGATACGCCTGCTCGTTTGACCCCCTATCCCATAAAAAAAAATATATCTTGCAATTCCCTAAGTATCAAGTGCTCTCACACCAGATAACTTACATTCATTCATACATACATTACGCTGCGCACACGCCGTTCTTTCAAGCTACAAACAAAAGTACCTACTCCACACCGTAGTACCTACTGAAGTAAAACAAAGACTTTTGTAGTTCCTTTAATTTATTGCTATTGTGAAACATGTTGTGTCCGATCTTTATTTATTTTATCACTAGCTTTTACCCGCGGTTTTGCTCACGCTATATTAGGTTTGGAAATGGATACCAATAATAATTTAATCACAAATCAACAGTGATGACCGCTTCCTTGTATGGGTTTATACATCAGAGAGGTCATGCTCTATATCAGGATCCGTTCAATTAATTGAGATAAGAAGTTCACCAGTTTTTAAATTGGAGCATAAACTTCATATCAATGATAGTAAAATTAAAATCTATTCAGTAGTTTTTGTGCCAATCCCCGTAACAAACATACAAGAACGTTAAAAATCTCATTTTACCTTAACCCACTTGCTTTTTTTTTAATATCTTCAATGTACAGACACAGATATTTTATGATTATTATAATAGTATAGATTACCTCTATAATTTCGTTATCCGCTATACATAAGTATGACATAAGTTTAGGCTGTAATAGGTGGCGAGCCTATTGCCATTAACCGGGCACAAATTCCTAACTCCAAGCTGCTATTGGGAATTTCATAGAAAAACCCAATAACACTTTTCTCGATCTGGGGATCGAACCTAGGACCTCTAGCATAACAGTCGCGCTCAGGACCACTTGGCTAATGAGGCAGTTGTGAGAGAGGATACTGGAGATCCAAATCCATTTAAAAGGCGAGCAACGCACTTGCGACTCCTCTGGTGTTGCTGGTGTCCGTTGGCGACGGTTATCGCTTACCATCAGGTGACCCGTCTACGCGTTTGCTCCCCTATCCCATAAAAAAAGAATAGAATAAAGACGGACTTAGTAGCAGTCATATCAGAGTCTCAAGCCATCTTATACTACTGGTTAGTAATGCAACGGTAATTGTCTTTGTGGACTGGGAATAGAATTCTCAAAAACATTTGACAGTACTGTATATACTGATTTCTGACACTTACGCGAATATTAGACATTGAAATGAAACTACTTTTTACGGATTTTATCGCGGTTTATTGATATTATTTAGTTCCCGACGTTTCGGATCCTTTACAGCATCCATGGTCACGGTCCATGGTCTGCCCGTGACCATGGATGCTGTAAAGGATCCGAAACGTCGGGAACTAAATAATATCAATAAACCGCGATAAAATCCGTAAAAAGTAGTTTCATTTCAAAGTACTGTATATTTTCAAGTGAAATTATTTTCTGTGTCAGTTGGCAGAGCACATGTTATTGTTGCATTCTTCGTCGATTTGTTGTCAAAATTCAACTTTCTAAAGGATATTGGATTCGGTATTTATGGGTTTTGACGTCATAGCTGTACGTAATTGTTTTTATGTAGATCTTTTACTACTTTTAACTTCATTTAATAAAGTAAATGAAGTTTTTATTCATGGGATAAGGGGGTAAACATGCTGCCGGACCGCCTGATGGTAAGCGATAGATACATTTAAAACTAAGTATCTAAATAACTTTAGGAGGTCCATTGCATGATTTAGGGCCGATTTTTCCATCATCAGATAATTTTTAACGTAGGAATTAACTATTGACAGATTTTGGATAGAAAAACAGTAAAAATTTCCAATTTATTCCTCCGATAAAGATATCTGGCGATGGAAAAATCGGCACGTAAAAATACACTCAACAACTCAAATCTTCGAGATCTTTTTAAATCTCTCAAAATTAGAAATGCTATCTCTCAGTCCTCGTCATGTAAACAGGTCAAGGATGCTACCGGGAACTTTCACCAATAATCTATAAAGTTGGGCGCACATTACGCCACCGATGCTCCACAAAATAGTTGAAACTGAATTAGGAATAGAAAATTTCTTATCAAGTTTGTACTTTTCTTACTAGAGATTTGCTTAAATTAATGTCAAAGTCCTATCTCTAGTGAAAAAATCTAACGCCTTATTTGTTATTGAGACTTGCTGTCTCAATAACAAAGCAGTAATTTATTCATCCTGCAAGGTAAGAAGGTAAAAAATATACCAATCTTTCAACCAAGTTTAGTTAAATTTAGGGAACTATCATAAAAAAAATTAAGCAGTCTGTTTGAAAAGAAAAAAATAAAATTAACCTCGCCTCGAAAGGTAAAATTCTTACTGCTTCCTATTCTTAAGCTTTCAAGGTGTTTTACTCAAATTCTGCTAAGAATGTGAATTTGTGAGGATCTAATTATGTCAGTATCACTGCATAGGATAAAACAGTCTTAATTCGCAACTGTATATTTATGCGTTGTTCTTTTATACTACACAATGAATTTTGATATATTTCTATATATAATTCTTCTGTACGTGTGTTGACAGTGAAATCCTAAACGGCTGGACCGATTTGAATGAATTTATTTGTGTATGTTCAAGCCGATTCGAGGATGGTTTAGATTCACAAATAAGCCCGGCAGATGGCGCTGCAGTTGGGTTCTAGAAATTTATTTATTATCAGGGCAGGACAACGTCTGCTGGGCCTGCTAGTATTAATATAATTAAGAAGATATTTTTCAAAAGGTTTAGATGTAAAAATAGTATATTGTAGTTTAGACATACCATCACGCCTGTATTCCCCGAAGGGTTAGGCAGAGGCGTATTAATGTACACCCACAGTTCGCCGGTATGTTTAGGTCCCATGTAATAGGGGGCGAGCCTATTGCCATTAACCGGGCACAAATTCCAAACTCCGAGCTGCCACTGGGAATTTCATAGAAAAACCCAATAACACTTTGCTCGACCTGGGAATCGAACCCAGGACCTCTAGCGTAGCAGTCGCGCTCAGGACCGCTTGGCTAATGAGGCAGTTGTGTGTTGTAGTTTAGACTCTTAAACTTTAATTTCAATGTAGAAAGCCAGTTACTCTAAACTTTAGGGTAACTGGGCTTTAGGCTTTCAGATAAGAGTACGCTATCTCTGTTAATTGTACTGTTTGTGAAACCCCTCGCAACCAGGGCTTGTTACATAGTGTTTCTTTTCTTGTTTTTCTCTTCTTTTAAGAAAAAAATAAAATAAACAATACAGAAAAAAAACGTTAAAGTAATGTAAAAACTATAAGAAGTTTCAAAATAAATAAATTGTGGCCACGTGTGCGCCTAGTATTATATCTATGTCGGTTGCATCGCTGCGTTCAAGGTCGCGACAATGAACTCGTATGGTCGCTTACTTTCTATTTGAACTGTCCCTAGTATAAGCTGTAATATGAGATAAAATAAATTATTGAGCATCAGTACAATTGAGTTTTTAGCTTTCTTTAGATTACAAGATGATTATTTTTGACATAATATTTATTTTTCACATTATACGTTTTAAGACCCGGTCTGTATGTATGTTGTAGCGATTAAAGTAATACTGCAATTTTCATGTTAAGAGCCAAAAATTTATTTGGACCTCACAGTCTCGTTTAAAAAAATGTAATTATATGTAAAACCGCCTAAATAAAACCTAAAAATACTTGATTTTTGAAGGTGGTTTTACTTTTTGATAAGAACCTATATATAGCATATGGACAGGCTTACAAATGAGATAGAAATTTCGGGTCACTTGCACCAACTTCTTAAATATGTTTAAATTATATTTAAACACAAAATTACAATAGAAAATTATGTTTAAATACAATTCAAACAGAAGTTGCAGGTGCATGTGGCTCTTAATATTGATCTGATTTTTTTACATATACGTCACTACGTGAGATGCAATGGGTGGGTGTTGCGCAACGATCTGAGTGCGTTGGCACACTTAATGTTGTATAACAACTATTTATACCGAGACGTGGTCAGTGTTATGAGTACAACAATATTATAATTTATGGGTAGGTTCATTTTTACACTTGAAAGTAGAAATTTAATTAATTAGGGACAATAAGATTTCTGGCTTATCCTGTGATTTATTATGATAGGAACATACTATTACGCCTGTATTCCCCGAAAGGTTAGACAGAGGTGTACTAATGTACACCCACAGTAGAAACGGGCTAAGTAGAGGGGTAGTAATGAATACTCACAATTCGCCGGTACGTTTAGGTCCCATGTAATAGGAATGGGAACGTGCCTATTGACATAACCAATAACCAGTAAATCCAAACACCGAGCTGCTACAGAGAATTTCATTGGAAAAATCTATAATTGCTCAACCTGGGAATTAAATCCAGGATCTCTAATAATACATAGATTTATTGAATACTAGCTTCTGCCCGCGACTTCACGTCATGATATGTAGCCTTCCTCAATAAATGGGCTATCTAACACTGATAGAATTTTTAATATCGGTCCAGTAGTTACCGAGATTAGCGCGTTCAAGCAAACAAACAAACAAACTCTTCAGCTTTATATATTAGTACTAGCTTCTGCCAGCGATTTCGTCCGTGTAGCGTGATGATATATAGCCTTCCTCAATAAATGGGCTATCTAACACTGAAATAATTTTTCAAATCGGACCAGTAGTTCCTGAGATTAGCGTATTCAAGCAAACAAACAAACAAACTCTTCAGCTTTATATATTAGTAAAAAGTAAAATCGGGCCAGTAGGTCCTGAGATTAGCGCGTTCAAGCAAACAAACAAACTCTTCAGCTTTATATATTAGTATAGAGTATTGATTTGCCGAGGACGTTAACAAGAATCCCACGGTCCTGGACTTCTGAGTGACAGTGTCTGATTAGGACTGACTACATCACGAATCCTATGCTTCTGACCATGAGAAAATGCAGCCTGTCGACAAAAAATCCAAAATTCGGCAGTGTAGGTATAACCTCTCCCGAGACAATCCACGGAGTATCCACGACAAATTACCCCACTAAATTATAAGTAAAGGAGACCAACATACCCAGTCCAAGATATTCACACTTAAAAATTATTAGGTGAAATCAGACAACTCAAAGACACATTTAGGAAATATATGCATATAAATGAAACAGGTTATGTATATATAAGCTTGTAAAAAGGCAGTTACATCAAGCAAGTTGAACTGTTTAGTGTAGGTAGTCCGAAAACGACACATTGGGGTCTATTGGATAGTACACCGGTCTTCATAGAATTGGGCGCTGAAAGGGTTATCCAACGCCATTGTGCTTTCAGCTATTTTATCCCTCACTTTGTCCGACACAGTGTATATTCCTCCCACCATTCTCCTCACTCCTCTGGATATGAACATTTTAGGGTTATGCTTGTGGAAGAATGCTTTCATCTTTCGATGTCGTAACGCCATCTTCCGCCTGATTGGATGAGGTCTGCTAAATACTGATCTTTTTTTCTTGGGGAAAATCCGTCTTCTTTTTTTACCCATTATTTGTTATCAAACCAGTCTATCCGTTGTTATGTGATTTCATATTTGTCTGTATGTTTTTCTGATTTTATTGGATTTTATTACAAAAGGATTCGTTTTAATTTTCACATTCTGCCATTGTGATGTTTTTCGGTGTCAGGTGTGTTGCTGTCATTCTGTGAATTTTTACTGCTTTTGTTTATTTGCCAGTGATTCATAAACTTTGTAATAAATACTCTTTGCAATTCATAATGTGAAATTGGCAGAAAGACAATGCTTTGAAAAAGGTGAAGGCAGTTGTTATCTTTGGAATGTTCATTGAAAAAGTTGAAATACTTTAAATGGATAAATATTGGTATACGTTAGTAGAAATATGAATACAATATTTTCCACGTGTGGGGACGAGTTAGAATACTGTTCCTCACTGCCTTTCAGATAGGCTTGTCGTAAGAGGCGAGAAAATATCTGACTTGCTCGGTGGTAGGACTTCTTGGGGTCTGACTGGCTAGCGAACCATTTTAAAGAGTCTATCGTAAAGCACCGCGGTGTGTTTCGACTTTTGAGCATAAGAGCCAGTTCCCCCTCAGTTGCTGTGGCACTGGCAGTGTGCAGTCTATAGGGGCTCTTAAGGATGGGCCACGCATCAGCAACTCCTCTGGTGTTGCAGGCATCAATGAGTGACGATGACTACATACTTCCATGTGGCTTCTCAGCTCGTTTAATTGATAAAAAATATAAAAATAAAAGAACCAGTTACGTTAATAAATTGCGAATAATTTATTATAAAATTATAATATTATTTTTATCTTCTTTGGTTACACAGCAATAATAATTGTATTCAATTGTAATCCATAATCTAGCCTTATTTTTGTAAAGATTAGCATTATTAAGCATCTTTAATACATATCCGAACCCCATTTTTTTCTAAATCCGTAATTTTATTATTCTTGACAAGTTTTTATTGATTGAGTTATTAGCTACTTTTTTCTGCATATAATGTACTTGTTCCGAATGGTTCCATAGTGTATGGTTTTTAAATGCTTTTATTTTATATTTAGGATAATGCAAATAGAATGCTTATTTTAAATTACCATTATTGCACCACTACAGGCACTGGAACATAATCCCCTCTTCTATAATGCTCATCATAGTATATGTGGTCTTCATTCTTCGAAGGCACCTGGATGATTTCCACTTGGGTCTTAGTGTCGTCCTTCCTATTCTGGTAGCTATGGTTGTGATCAAACATGCCTTTGAGACTGAGGACTGAGGCCATGACAGTAGAGAAGAAACCCATCATGAGACCTGAAAATTTGGAAGTATATTTTTAACTGACAACTTTATTACCGCTTTAGTCTAGTGGCCCTAAGAGCAACTGCTATACTAGAGGTCCTGGGTTTGATTCCCAGATACAGCAAAGTATGACTGGACTTTTCCATAAAATTCTCATTAACAGCAATTTACAATAAGATCAATAGAAGAAGAACCGACTACCGCTGGAGTAGACGTGTTCTTGAGTGGAGACCGTGACTTGGCAAACATAGCGTAGGATGCTCTCCGGCAAGATGGAGTGATGATTTGCGAAAGGTTGCTGGCGGAAGCTGGATGCGACAAGCCGAGGACAGGGCGAAACGGCGCACATTGAGGGAGGCCTACGTCCAGCAGTGCACAGAGTATAGGCAGATGATGATGATGATGATGATGATGATGATAAATGATAATAGGCTCGCCCCTTATACGAGACATAAAGAAAGCGGATTACAGCCACACTTTATTCTTTAACTCCACATGCTGTCGAGGAAACCTCATTATATTTTAATACGCACATGATAACAACTCTACACCTTTCACTTGGTAATCTAATATTTATATCACTAGGCGGTCACTGCATTGTTTCTTCATAGGTTACGAAACATGAGAATTTAGTTAAATTATTAAAAGATAAAATTTTAAAGATATAAAGCAAGTGTTGCTCTATATAATATACAAACAGATAAGACAAAAACCCACCTTTAGCAGAAATAAATGCCAAAGCCTTCAGAGCTATAGGAATCAGTAGGCTCTTGGCCGCTAGCAGACCAAGAATTAAAGGCATCATGTACTTTTTCTGCATCTTTGAGTACTTGTTGCCTCGTCTGTTCTTTTTGTTAGACTTTTTGATAACTTTGAAAATGCATTTTTTTCCTTTTCCCTTGCCTTCTCGATGTTTCTTATTCAATTGTTTCTTTTGACTCTTCTTTGAAGATTTAAGCTTCGGTGAAGAATCTTTTAGGCTTTTTGGTTCTATGTCTGAAACTTTGTTCTTTCATTTAATTAAATTTTATTTGAACACATTTTTTTTACAGATACATATCTTGTATTTTAATAGTGCAAGTGAATTTGAACCTTATTAGATTGTTATCCCTATAATGCAGGATTAAATTGCAACAATTAGTAATTCAAACTCAATTTGTGAAGACCGTAACGAATGTCATATTATATCTTTGACTATCTATCTATAGATAGTCAAAGTATTATATAGTTATTTGTCAGATCACAGAAAGGTTTTAAAATAGAATGATCAACCCATCCATCTTCTTTCTCAGCTTTTTAACCAATGCTAAGGACAAGTCTCCTCCTAGACATCATCAATGTGCGCAAGTCCTTCACCAAGTAATTGGCAGATACAAACGTAAAAGATATAATAAAGGAACCTAGAAATATCTACTAACTAATAATACATCAAAAGATGAAAGTTAACCATTACCTTGCAATGATCTTGGAGCAAAATTCCCTGTAGCAATAATCCACTCCACCGGTTCAGTAGAATTGAAACTTCCATTCACATAGTCATCATGACTTGTTGGTGCAAATCCAAACACCGTTTCAGTCTTAACTATACCATAGTTATTTGCATTATCTAGAATCAACCCACGAGAATAAGGAAGCATTTTTAATTGATGGATCCTTTTCAAACGGTTTAAAGTTCAAAATCGATTAACTGTCGCATTCTATTGCTGACACGATGTTCGGTTAGAAAAACAAGAATAAAGTGGTGTTAACAAACGTTGTCATTGAGTTTTATAGCGTTGAAATGAGACCACTATGACCTATCAAGCGTCGCGTTTTAATGACTTAATACCTTTTTATGAGTAATTGTGCGTTAATTTTAGTGTGAGGGGGAAAGCTCAGTGACATTGTGACTAGTTTCTCGTGTACTTACTGTTATAATAGCTCAGTAGTCTTGAAGAACTACTGAGGGGCTCGTGGTTAAGTACTAACTAAGCTGATCAACTGAGCTGTGCTCGCAGTGGTCAGTGTGTCAATCGGTACCATTCTTAACACATCGAGATCCCTCCGTGCCTCGGAGAGCACGTAAAGCCGGCGGTCCCGGTTGTCGTACAAACATCTATGACAATTGTTAGTGATAGTCAGAAGCATAACTACCTGGCAACCAGAAATTGGGTTGTGGAGGTCTGATGGCAGTCACTTCGTGTACAATACTGATATTCTGCTGGGTAGACTGAAATTCGACCCCAATATGTTGGAAAAAGGCTCGGAAGAAGCAGTCTTGAAAAACTACAAATATCACAATTAAAAGAGCTTCCTAGGGGGCTATATAAAAATGATCAAGTTCATATTCAAATGTTTTTACTTCAAATAAGATTATACAAGCGAAACGTTATGATTCTAGTTGCGCGGTTCCTAAAGGTTGATTACATGGAGAAGAATCCGGCAAGAAACTCCTTGGACACTCTTTTACAATAAATGGTGTGTCACTGTACAATATGACGATAATAGGATGTGTGGAAATTGGGATCGGACTAATATTACTGCGAAAATGCTAATTGGACAATCCTTTTACCAAATCATTGTTAAGTAATTATAACTATTGAGCCTTTGCCATAAACAAAGCTGTAAGGCGTGTGGTCATTAGTACCTACACTTCTTCACACACACTTCATGTTTCGGCCTTGGTGGATATTAAATAAAAGTGGACTGTAATTTCTATGGTGCTGGTTTATTCGCCGTATAAAAATCCATGAAAATTAGATCGTCCGACCGGTCCTGAATCTGTAAGCGAGCGCGGCCCGCAGCAATTCTGTCTTGCGCCCGCGCTGCCCGCCGTGGTGGGAGCGTGCGTGGGCAACCGGTCAGTGCTGGGGTTTGATGTGTCGCAACACTTCATCTTCATTCATCTTTGTCACACACATCAAGAATAGGCATGATGACGGTTAGCAAGAATTACTAAAATAATATGTTCATATACTGAAATATAATTAATATGTTTAGAAAAAAATATTTATTTTTATTTATAAGACGGGATTATTAATTTATTTGATAAAATAAAACTCCAAAATACACAAGTCCGCCATGTTCAGTTGAACACCAATCAGATTCAATTACGTCACATCTATGTTGAACTGTCACCGTCACGTAAATTTCGTACGAATTTCGACGATCTCCGCGCTTAAAAATTGTTTATTATGTATTTCCTAATTGTATATTACTTAGTTTTTTGTTCTACGACTTGTTAAGAACTTATTAAGTAATGGAACAAGGGTTTACCAAGGCAAACAGCTCTAATTTGCCCAGAGTTGATTTGTTAATGCATGCTGGGGCAGTTCCTGGCATCAAACCAATACTCTGTTCAGCAGAATTTAGAAATGTTAAATAAAAACTATATTAAAATTACTGTAACTATACGTTACAATAGTTAAAAAAATAAAATCACTTTTAAAAAGCACAGCTTCATATGTTTAGTTTTAATAATGTTTTTATTTTATAAAATATGCTATCAAAGCTATCTCGGGTTTGGACTACATTGAAATATATTACAACAAAATAATTATCCAATAGTAAACCTAGTTTGCAATTAAATACTGGAGTATTTGAAAAGTTTATTAAGGAAGGAAAGAAAAGGAAGCTGCAAATTTGTGTGGCTTAATCTCGCCGTGCAAGATTAAGCCACTTATATCTTATTGTTTTGTTGTGTGGCACGTAAACAAATAATTTATCAGGGTATTTTTTTGACGTATTATCACACTGGGGAACAGCACACCACTTATACACTTGCGAAGTCATGTCTAAATAAAAATTAACAAATATATCATCTGATAAGTTGTTTAATCTCCTATTGTGTACGATGCCAAAACATTGAAGTGACGTCATAAGCAGACGCCATGACACCAGCGACCGTTTTCGCCCTAATTAAAAAACATTGAATTAAAATCGCATTTTTGTATCAAAAACCATGTTTTATTGCAGAAATAATTTATTTTTCGGAAATAGTATAAACATAAGAATATTTTAGAACAGTTTTTGAAAATCAGTCATCATGCCTATTCATAGATAGTTTTAGTTCCATGAAATAGAGTGCAAGCCTATTACAATTAACGGCTACAAAACAAAGCTCCAAGCTGAGAAATTAACCCCTAATCATATCTATACTAATATATAAAGCTGAAGAGTATGTTTGTTTGTTTGCTTGAACGCGCTAATCTCAGGAACTACTGGTCCGATTTGAAAAATTCTTTAGATAGCCCATTTATTGAGGAAGCCTATAGGCTATATATCATCACGCTAAGACTAAGTAACTATTCCACGCGGATGAAGTCGCGGGCGGAAGCTAGTTTAACATATTTTTTTTGCATTTTCCATGCTAAAGTTATTTTAGTGAAGGAAAAATTCTACTGCGGCCACCGTAAGTCTGACGTCACCTTTAAGACGTAAATTCAGAATATGAAGGCAAATTTCGACCTGGCTGGTGGGACTCGCGGTGCCTTGGTGGTCATAGCGTCTGTTGTAATTAACCAGAAGACGCAGGTTCAAATCCTGCCCGTAGTCTAATTTTTCCTTCACTAAAATAAACTTAGTCAATAACACTTTATTCCAACTGATAATCAAACCTTCTCTGAGGAGAATGAAAAGTCTGCAGATTACAAGGTGTGTGCCATAATACACCATTTCCTTCGTTTCTTTTGTTCTTTTATAATGTAGAATAAGAAGAACTGCCTCATTAGTCTAGTGGTCCTGAGCGCGACTGCTACGCTTGAGGTCCTGGGTTCGATTCCCAGGTCGAGCAAAGTGTTATTGGGTTTTTCTATGAAATTCCCAGTAACAGCTCGGAGTTTGGAATTTGTGCCCGGTTAATGGCAATAGGCTCGCCCCCTATTACATGGGACCTAAACATACCGGCGAACTGTGGGTGTACATTAGTACGCCTCTGCCTAACCCTTCGGGGAAAACAGGCGTGATGGTATGTTATGTTAAGAAGAACTACTCATGTTTTTTATTCTAGTCTTGTCTGTTTGGCCTGACAATACTACATCATAAGAATGCACTGATATGAATAATGGGCAGCAAATTACGTTAATTAGAGCCGTGATGTCCTAGTAATATAATCATTGGACTGCCAAGTCAAAAGTCCCGAGTTCGAATCCAAGGCACGCAACTTTACGAAGTCATGTGCGTATTAATAACTGATTATCACGCCTTTAAACGATTAAGGAAAACATCGTGAGGAAACCTACATACTTGAGAGATTTTCTCGGCGGCGTGTGAAGTCTGCCAACCCATACCTATTAGGCCAGCGTGGTGGACTATAGCCTAATCCCTCTCATCCTGACAGGAGACCCTTGCAGTCCCAGCAGTCGGACAGAAAAATGGGTTGATTATGTTATGTTTGTCCTTCCACAAAGTATGTTGGATATTGATGAAATTTACATCCAGCTTTAAATCTTTATACCCATCTTTTATCATTCGTTTCAACATCATATTTTGATACTTCTCTTAGTTCTAAGCTATTATCATTTACGTTTAAATTTAGTCAAAGCTAGTAGGTACCTATATCGTAAATAAATTGATGTCTGTCAATCAGCCTTTGCATCATTTTCCTTTTAAACTGCATTTTTTCCCAAACCACAAAATATAGGTTTACAAAATAATGAATAGTTAAATGGAGCGTAGCTTTTAACTTGTGATTGTCTGTGGTCATTTATTTGTTGTTTCAGGGCACGAATTTATTATTTCAGAATTATACTTTTTGGAATTTCAATATGACAGCGAATCCTATTAAGGGGTCTAAAATTCTGCATTATATTAAAAAAAATACAGAGGTCAGTTTATTATTTTTTTCTTTTTTTAATCTTAATTATCTAATTACTAGCAAAAATGTAATAAAAATGTATTATTACTCTAAGTCTTAAGCGTGTATTTTTATACTTCAATTATCAAACTATGATCAGCATTTCGTCACTTTTAATACATCCATAGAGAAATTTTAAGCAAACTGAGGCAATTATTGTTCAATCGGTTTAAGCTGTAACTTAAAGTCAGTAGATAAGTTCGCATACTATTTACATTCGGAGATAGTAAATAAAAATCATAAAAAATCAAAGCACTTTCGTATAATTATATGATTGTTAGCGATACACATTTTGTCTACATTATATTGGTAACTACATCATCTATTCATACTAACAATAAATAAATAAATAACTTATCACTAGCATTTATTTATATTTACATTTGCGCGAGCTTAAAAATAGTATTGATTGTATTAAAAAAATAAATACAGAAAACATAGTCCAAGTTTTGTACGAAAACCAGAAAAATATGAAACAGAAAAATCTGCCAATTAACTATCGGTGGATTTATTTTTTGTTTTCGACTTCAGACTAGCAGGGATGGATTCCGAATGGACGCTTACTTAGACTGAATGGCAACTGCGAGTCGTCGACTTTATTTTAACTCTTAAATATCACCGACTTCAATAATTGGTTCTACATCTTCCAAATTCTTGGCTCGTTCTTGATGCTAATAACATCAAGGTTTATTATGAAATTCCATTCCAAAAAATCTACAACCCTGTTAGTAACATTTTGGTGCGGAATCTCAATCGATTCTAATTCGTCTGTCTGTGTGTCACAGTCAATTGTTTCTTCCAAATATTTGAAGTCGGTCTCTCTTCTCTTCTTCTAATATCCTCCTTTCTGTAATCCCATGACCGCTGCAAATAATGCAAAGAAAAAGCCTGCCAAACCAGTTGCTCCTATAAGGAGTATTAGACCTGCGATCATGACCGGTACTAACGCGAAGTACTTCATCTTGTAAGCCAGTAGCAGTGGCAGCATGTATTTCTTCAATTTCTTCGGTTTGAGCTTCTTCTTTCTCTTGTTCTTGTGCCTCTCTTCTTCTTGTCCTTTAATACTGCCGACATCTTCTTCCTCGTACTCTCCTTCGTCATCTTCGAATTCATCGTCATCCTCATCGTCGTCATCGCCCATTATATCTGAAATCAAGAAAGAAGTTGTGTGAGTTCTGGTTGTAAAATGTTTTAGTGATGAAGATGTTTAACGATCATGATGAAATACATTGTCTTTTCAAGTCTCAATGGTATAATATTTTTATTTATGTTTTGAAAGTAGCCTCCACACTAGGATTTTCATCTGTATTTCTCCTGTATCATACAACCTTTTGCTCCGCGTGGAATCGTTCAGCCGCCACGCCAAACGTTTCGTCAATTGTCATAATTGTATTTTTTTCTTAGTTGTTTAATCGCTACTAAATAATATAATAACTATGTTTAAGGTTTAGTAGCTACACAGTATTTATCACGTGATCGTAACGAAACATTATCTACAACAACAGCCTGATAGGATAACAACCTATTACTGTTATGTTATCGTGAAATGTTAGATGAGCGCTGATAACGTGAAGCATGCGTGTTCTAATTATTAACAGCGTAATTGACAGTAATCTGTACGTGTTAGAGTTAAATTATTATCTTTATCACACTAAATGGACGCACATTCTTGCCAGGAAAGTTCTGAGAATGTGTAAACCATGATGGTCCCTGAAATGGAGTTAGAAAAAACATATATTGCCATTCTAATTTAAATAAATTTTACTATAGCGTTGAGCCCCAAATACTACGTTTCTATCAGTCCACTGCACTTACCGCCCTGCTCACCCGATAATAGAGAAACCGTCGCAATCATACCACTATCATTACCAACCGTTACAAATTCACCGTCGACTGATGATCATTAAAAATGTACAGAAGGTTCACTGTTTATTAATAAGACTTTTTATTGAATATGGAAACTATTGTCATTATATATACCATAACGCTTGCATTCTCCGAAGGGTTAGACAGAGGTGTTCTTATCTACATACTTAGTTCGCTGGTTTAGGCTCACGCAAGCTTACAGTTTCCATACCCAGCAGTGGGACATTATAATGGTTGATTATGTTGCTGATGGTGTATTGTTTTTTTTAAAGATTACTAGCAATGCAGGTCGCACATGTAGGTTGCACTAGTATTCTTGTTAACCCCTCGTGCTAAGCTAAACGCTTGTGTTACGAGTAGTTCCAAGTCGGTAGTGCAATGGATGGGTTTCGAAAAGACAACCACATGGTTGCAAGTCCGTCGCCCTAGTCATTAGGCTACCACCGCTTCAACGCTTCTTCGCTTCTGTTATGTTATAGCGACCCATCCGCGGTTTCATCCACGCTGCCCCGTTCGAAAGAGTTGTAGGGTATGTTAAATAGCTTAAAACCTTTCTCTTGAATCACACTATCTATCTATCTATCAAAATCCGTTGCGTAATTTTAAAGATCTAAGCATACATAGGGACAGATAGACAGCGGGAAGCGACTCGTAGTGATTGAGTTGGAGGCTGACGTTTGAAGGAAGGAAGAATTACTACATCCACAAGATATCATATCAACTAAGCCTTTTGCAGTCATTTTCATTGTGACAACCAACCAGCAATAACTCTCGCTGAACTGAATGTCATCAATATTGTAACTGGCAATCGTTTCCGCTTGTTGACTGCAGTACAAGTAAATGCATATCATAACTGTACGATACGTCACGGACTTTGAGCTTAGGCCTTTGCCGTTGTTATAAGAAAAACTATAATTATGCTGTCTATGGATTGTTATTTTATCATATTAATGTTCGGACATTTCAAAAGCCAATTATCGACTAGTTTCCTGTAACTATCTTCTTGTCCGTTCTTGTCCCATCAAAATAAATCGATTTTCAAAAATCGACTCGGGCAAATCGATCGAGTAGTTCTCATTTGATGCTCTTCTATACATGCAGTAATTGTATTTAAAAAAATTAAAACAAAAAAAAACGAACTAGGTAATTGGGAAATAATTATTTAAATAACCTTAGACTATTAAAATTATCTGGGTTGGTTAATATATCTTATCTTGTGTGGGGCCGAGGCATCTAGGCCACAGTACACTTCGACCCGATGGTATCGTTTATGCCTCCCCAAAATAACCTATTTATTTATCTTCTTCTCCCAGTTCTTCCATGAGGTTTATAATGAGGCCTGGGGGTATGAGTCTGTAGTCCTCTGGTCTTGGATAACCCTGCCCCAAGAGGCACATTCGCTGCCTAGTCATTGCATCGCATGTACACACAAGGTGTTCCATGTTCTTAATTTCCCTTTTGCAGGCCCTGCAGGCTGATGTCTCAGACAGACCCATTTTTTGTAGGAGAGCGTTAGTCCCGAAATGTCCGGTCAATATAAATATCAGAGCATTGTTTTATTCGGGTTCTAAACTTATGCAACGAATATTGGAAGATGTCCTTCGCTCGGAGCTCGGAGTTTAAGATTTGTGTCTGGATAATGGCAATAGGCTCGCCGCCTATTACATGGGACCTAAACACACCGGCGAACTGTGCTGTACATTACTAGCACTAGCCTAATCCTTCGAGGAATACAGGCGTGATAGTATAATTTCTAGAACACTTTATAACAGCAGCTTCAATTTATCGTTCGTTTGTTTGTTTGTCAACATGCAATACGAGTTCAATGATACTAATTATTAAATATGAAAGATCGCGTGATTACACTAGCCGTTTGTCACGATAACATTCTACAATTTCGATTGTAAATCTTTTGTTTCTAAAATTCAGCCTTTTAATTAATCATTGCTAATTATGTGTGATGTGAACGATTTGATAACTAGTATTATGTGCCGTTAAGTCGTAATTATAGATAGCTAAGTTCCGAAGACGATTACGGTCTTAGATATTGATTAATTAATTACACGTGGGAGATGTGGGATGTGGTGCGCATGGGATTAGGCTATATTCCACCACGCTAGCCTAATACGGGTTGGCAGACTTTACGCGTCGAGAAAATCTCTCAGGCATGCAGATTTCCTCACGATGTTTTCTTTCACCGTTTTAAGCGCGTGGAAATGTCAGAGGTGCGTGCCTTGGATTTGACTTAGGACCTTTGACTTGGCAGTCCAATGGTCATATCACTAGGCTATGCTGCTTGCTGCATAGGAATCGATATAAAAAAAGAATGTAAGTTTAATTATTGAATATTAATATTAAGTTTTTATGAAGTACTAGCTTCTTCCCACGACCTCGTCCGTGTAGCGTAATCATATATAGCCTATAGCCTTCCTCAATAAATAGGCTATCTAACACTGAGAGAAATTTTCAAATCGAACAAGTAGTTCCTGAGATTAGCGCGTTCAAGCAAACAAACTCTTCAGCTTGATATATTAGTACTAGCTTCTGCCCGCGACTTCGTCCGCGTAGCGTGATGATATATAGCCTATAGCCTTCCTCAATAAATAGGCTATCTAACACTGAAAGATTTTTTCGAATCGGACCAGTAGTTCTTGAGATTAGCGCGTTCAAGCAAACAATCAAACAAACTCTTCAGCTTTATATCTATATATATAAAAGAAAGTCGTGTTAGTTACTTCATTTATAACTCAACAACGGCTGAACCGATTTGGCTGAAAATTGGTGGAGAGGTAGCTTAGAACCAGGAAACGGACATAGGATACTTTTTATCCCGTTCCCGTGGGATGTGATGACAGACCGAATTCCACGGGGGCGAAGCCGCGGACAGAAGCTATTTATTATGTATATAAAAGAAAGTCGTGTTAGTTACTTCATTTATAACTCAAGAACGGCTGAACCGATTTGGCCGAAAATTGATGGAGAGGTAGCTTAGAACCAGGAAACGGACATAGGATACTTTTTATCCCGTTCCCGATACTTTTTATTCCACGGGGGCGAAGCCGCGGGCAGAAGCTAGTATTAGTATATATGGAGATACGAACTAGGTTCTTTTTAGAAAGATTAAGGCCCTAGAAGGCAATATACACAATGAAATAAAAGTTTATCCAAAGGGCTCGTAATATTATTTAAATTAAGCGCTGCCGAATAAAGATAAGCTAATCTGTTTTGGATACTAAATGATGATGATGATTGATAAGTAATTCAATTTGATGCTTACATGATATTGATCTCCTTAAAGCAGTAGGCTCCGAGAATCCTTCAGGCTTCTCAATGATTGGTTCCTCAACATCCAAAGACCGCTTCTCATAATCATCCCTCCTGATCAAGGGTATTGCTCTCACTTGGAACTGTCCATCATCTGTCAAATTGCTTTTCTCTTTGGCAATTGGGATATAATTACCAGGGAAAAGTCTATGAGTATTATTTTTGACGTCAGCGTAATAAACGTTTCTTTCAACTTGGGGCTCTTCCGCTCTCAGAGGAATCGCTCGAGGTTTGAAGGCATACCTCTTGTAGGTATAAGGAAGTTTCGATTCCCTTGATTCAAAGCTCGAAGGCTTGATAACAATCGAAGCACTAGTGACGTCTATCACAGAATCACTGTTTTTACTCCAAAGTTTTTTCAAAGCGTCCTGGTACTCGCTGGCCGAGGCAAAGACCACAAAACAGAGCACTAAAGTCTGACAGAACATATTGATGGCTAATTAATGTCACTGGTTACACAACACTTCACTTTCCTTAGACGGTCTCCCTGAATACCACCATTTTGCATCAAGCGGTCGCGCAAAACTGAATTACTGTCGCTGTATCACGGTATATTTATACATGTGTAAGTTAAAGTTGCGTTTTTCCAGTCAATTCACGGTCGGGCGGGCCTACAGGCTTCCTTTGGTTTCAATTCCGATATGAACAAAATGTATTTGAAATGAAAAACCCGTCCGTTTTCGCGTGGCTTCTTCCGTTAATGGTAGACGACAATTTCACCAATTGACTGTGGAGTAATTTGGTGTTGTTTATGTCAGGAGATGCTCTGATATGTGGGTAGGTGAAAAGCTATCATCTTGTCTAAAATTGAGTTGTTAAGTGAACATCTTTATAAGAAATTATATTATTTGTCTCGGTTAGATCAAGAAAAAGTTTTTAGCAAAATGTATCGTTATTTATCTTACTAAAATGTTATTGAATACTTTAAATCACATTAGAATGGCCGAAAAACGGCTCGGTCAAGAGTACCCTAAACCGACGTTCATGTATGAAAAGATTGATGAGTGTGGATGAAGCTAAAGAGGCATGTCAGAATCATAGCAAGTGGAAGTCTGTGGTCTCTGCCTACCCTTACGGGAAAGAGGCATGACTTTATGTATGTAAATCACTTATGGGAAATAAGTTATTATATTTAAATAACTATCTGACTCTAAATAATTTAAAAATGTTACAAAGTCAATAATTTTTAAACGTGTTCTAACTTTAAGTTTAACTTGCGATCAAAACGACTGCTAGACAGCAGGGCTTGTCCAGTTCTGTACTAGTCAATCTATCAGACCACGACAGGTTCAAGTTAGCAGAAGGTACGTTTTTCAAGTTCAATAGTGACCGCGTTTATTGAAATATTTTACCATTAACCGCTCCACTGGGTTTAATTGGTAACTGCAAATGCAACAACCAAGCGTTAAAAAGTTATACTCTCAAATATTCATAGTAATTATAATTATTTATTTATCTTTAAAATGCGAGCCTGACACCCATAACACAAGTTCAATCTTAGCTTGGGTGTCAGAGTTCAACTACTATGTAAATTGTTTGGCAATATTATTTATTATTATTCCATTTATTTCAGGCGACAAGGCCCATAAAAAATATATATAATACAATAATGATAACAATTAACAATAGGCAACGCACTTGTGACTGATAGTTTAATAGTATATTAAACTATCAGTCACAAGTGCGTTGCCCGCCTTTTAAAAGTGTTTGGGCCTCCGGTAACCTCATTCACTCGGCGAAAAACAATGCAAGCGTTGTTTCACGCCGGTTTTCTGTGAGGCCGTGGTATCACTCCGGTCGAGCCGGCCCATTCGTGCCGAAGCATGGCTCTCCCACGTCAACCCTTTTAAAAGGGTTTGGGCCTCCAGTCCACCTTGCTAGCCTAATGCGGGTTGGTAGACTTCACACGACGATTAGAATTTCTCAGGCATGCAGGTTTCCTCACGATGTTTTCCTTCACTGTTTAAGCGCGTGACAATTAGCTTATAATACGCACATGACTTCGAAAAGTCAGAGGTGTGCCTTGGATTCGAACTTAAGACCCTTAACTTAGCAGTCCAAGGCTTTTAAGCATTAGCTAGTTCACTATAGTAACACAGTGCGTATTACGCATAAATACTTATCTGTAATACATTACCCTCCTTTTTTCTTTACAGTCGAGTGAATCGTGTACATAATGACGCGTACACTGTACAATTACATTGAGCGAATACTGTTACTGCTTATCTGCTATTACTATTTACGGTGTAATATTATTACTAATAATTAATATTGCCACAAACACATAGCTACCTACCATAACCTTGGCTGCAGAATGTCCTAGGTTCGATGCTCAGGATTTTTGTTTTGATAAAAAAAGTTGACCCACACTTGGATTTTCTCCTGTATCGTGGGTTCGTTTGCAAACACAAATTCTCACCTATACAAACAACTACCGATTGATCATACAAATATTTGTAACGTGTGGGGATCGTACCTACAACAGGTGTCGCAGAAGCCGATCGCTCAGTCGCTACGCCAAACGTGTCGTCAAATTGATTAATGATTTTGATGGAGTATGGTGTAAGTACAGTTTTAGACTGTCTTATTAGTCTAGTGATCCCAAGCTCGACTGCTACGCTATGTTTTTAGTTCGATTCCCAGGTCAAGCAAAGTACCAAATTCTCAGTAACAGCTGTAGTTTGGAAGTGGGCCCGTTTGAATGGCAATAGGGTCGCCCTCTATTACATGCGACCTAAACATACCGACGAACAGTGGGTGTACATTAGTACGCCTCTGCCTAACCCTTCGGGGAATACAGGCGTGATGGTATGTTATGTTATATTATTTAACTTTAGGGTATAGAGAACGGGCGTTTCCTCGCGGGACTCTAGCGACCTCGCTTAGTTCTTTTAAGGTCTCACTTTTACAAGTAAATCTTTTTTTTTATTTGGCACCGACACTTCCTTACCGAAATTTTGTATTGACTAAAAATCACACGTGGCTACACAAACAAAACAAATATAACATAATCAACCTATTATATGACCCACTGCTGGGCAAGGGTCTCCTCTCACAATGAGAGGGATTAGGCTATAGTCCACCACGCTAGCCTAATGCGGGTTGACAGACTTCACACGCCGTCCAGAAAATCACTCAGGTGTGCAGGTTTCCTCACGATGTTTTCGTCCACCATGCGTGTGATAATTATCTTTTAATACACATAACTTCAAAAAGTCAGAGGTGCGTGCTTGGATTTGAACTCGAGACCTTTGACTTGGCAGTCCAATGGCCATATTACTAGGCTATCACTGCTTACCTCATGGTTGGGGCCAACGAATATTAATTAATACTTGAGAAAATTGACGACACGTTTGGCGTAGCGGCTGAGCAATCGGCTTCTGCGACACGTGTTGTGGGTTCGATCCCCACACGGAGCAAAAATTTGTATGATCTACAGGTAGTTGTTCCGGGTCTGGGTGTTTGTGTATGTGAGAATTTGTGTTTGTAAACGCACCCACGATACAGGAGAAAATCCTAGTGTGGGGCAACGTTTTTATAAAAAAAAAAAAACATGTACCTACATAGTTATATTAGCTAATCTGTGACTCACGAAAGATATTAACGCCATCGTAAAACCAATATGTTGAGACAATGTCGAAAACGACTGAATCGATTTCGAGGTCATTATCTAAATAATGATTGATGGGTTCTCCATCGATCATTATTTGTCTAGTCATAACATAACATACCATCACGCCTGTATTCCCCGAAGGGTTAGGCAGAGGCGTACTAATGTACACCCACAGTTTGCCGGTATGTTTAGGTCCCATGTAATAGGGGGCGAGCCTATTGCCATTAACCGGGCACAAATTCCTAACTCCGAGCTGCTACTGGGAATTTCATAGAAAAACCCAATAACACTTTGCTCGACCTGGGAATCGAACCCAGGACCTCTCTAGCAGTCGCGGTCAGGACCACATGGCTATTGAGGCAGTTAGTATTTGTCTAGTCATGAACCCTTAAATCATATTGTGATCATAAAAAAATATTATATTAGCAACCTAGCTATATAGAGACTCCAATAAATAAAAGCAGCGGTAGCCTAATGGCTAGGGCGTTGGACTTGCGATCATGTGGTTGCCGGTTCGAAACTCACCCATTGCACTACCGACGTGAACCCACTCGTAACACAAGCATTTAGCTTAGCACGAGGGGTAGAAGCAGAAGAAGAAACAAGCTTCCATCTAATAGCGAAATGCACAATGTATGCGCTACTTAGATGGGAAATACTAGGAACCGATGAGATAAATGAAGAACAGTTAGCAAAACTCTCCATCGGACAACTGGTGGACTTCTGCAAGGCTACGGGAAGATTTGCGACGCCGAGCGCCAGTAACCCATGACGGGATCCACCAAAATGGGGAACTGGGCGAAATAATCCCAAAATGAGGACTGATCGCCCGCCTGGTGCCTGCCGGCGTCCCCGAAATATAAATAGAATAGAATAGCACGAGGGGTTAACAAGAATAGTAGTAATGTGCGACCCACATTGCTAGTAAGCTTTTTTTAAAAAAAATTGATTTGATTATTGAACCAGTAAATTATTCGAGGCCAAATTTCTGTCAATTTGAATTTTGTCGACGATCATTATTATAAGGGTCAATTGCAATGGACTGTGATAGGCTGAATGGTTCATTAGTTTTGTCTTTCTTATCGTTCCGACGTGTCGTTGTACCATTTCGGTCACACGCTCGTATTTCCCAAAGGATTAGGTAGAGGTGTACTAATGTACACCCACAGTATTAAAGGATAGCGGGGACAAACGAGCAGACTGATCATTTGATGGTAAGCGATTACCGCTGCCCATGGACAACTGCAACACCAGAGGAGTCGCAAGTGCGTTGTCCGCCTTTTAAAAGGGTTTGGAACTTGAGGATACCGGATCCTCACTCACTCGGTGAAACACAACGTAAGTGTTGTTTCACACTGGTTTTCTGTGAGGTCGTGGTATCACTGTGGTCGAGATGGCCCATTCGTGCCGAAGCATGGCTCTCCCACGTTGACTTGATTACTTAATACAATAGTTTTTGTCTGGCCGTCTGTTCGTTGGTTTGGTATGTTTTGATTGCTAAATCACTAATCCAAGTTTTGATGAATATTGTTACAGAGATCGATTGAACATTGGAGTATAAAATATAACACGGGTTATATTTTATCTGATAAAGTCTTTTAGAATGTATGTAGAACCACAAGCAACAGCTGATTAAACAATAAATATTTTGACTTTCCTTTCTTTGTTTAGCACTGAAAATCCTCACGGATTATCTGCCACTTGGGGAGACAGCAGGGTATCTCGGATTCGTCCCGACAAAGACCATACATGACTTCGCATGTCCTTTAGTCACGGCAATGGGATCCGTGATATTCACCACGTCCACGACAGGCTATGGTCCAACGTTCGTTGTACACCTTCGAAGGGTGATACCTTGCCTTGCATACTATTCTAAAGTACCCATGAGCCGAACACGCGCTCTACCTACTGGCGCCATTGTCTGGTCTTAGCTCACGGAGGCTGAAGGTCTATTTACGCCCCCCTGCGCCCGGTATGTCTACTGTGAATCGAGAGAGAGAATGACTGGTCAATTCTCTATCCTTTTCCACCGCCTCTTTTGCAAACATAACTTGCTCGTGACTTCAATAGCCTGAACAGATGAGAAGACATCATGTATTGATGTCTTCTCATCACAATAGACTATATAGAAATAACATTATTTTAGTGAAGGGGCTTGCGGGCAGTCAGGATTCGATTAGAACCTGCGTCTTCTAGTTAGATACACCAAACATGCTTTTCAATAGTTGTCACTGGCGTCACCTTTAAGACGTAATTCAGATTATGAAGGTAACATAACATAACATACCATCACGCCTGTATTCCCCGAAGGGTTAGGCAGAGGCGTACTAATGTACACCCACAGTTCGCAGGTATGTTTAGGTCACATGTAATAGGGGGCGAGCCTATTGCCACTAACCGGGCACAAATTCCTAACTGCGAGCCGCTACTGGGAATTTCATAGAAAAACCCAATAACACTGCTCGACCTGGGAATCGAACCCAGGGCCTCTAGCGTAGCAGTCGTGCTCAGGACCACTTGGCTAATGAGGCAGTTATAGTAGTAGGTATAATCTATATCTATACTTCTATATACTAATATATAAAGCTGAAGAGTTTGTTTGTTTGTTTGTTTGCTTGAACGCGCTAATCTCAGGAACTACTGGGCCGATTTGAAAAATTCTTTCAGTGTTAGATAGCCCATTTATTGAGGAAGGCTATAGGCTATATATCATCACGCTACGCGGACGAAGTCGCGGGCAGAAGCTAGTTATATATAAATAACTTCAGAAAACAAATTTATATTCAAACACGGAAACATTATGCATTCTTTCTTCGGGCATTTTTTGCGCATATATGAAACGAAACTATGTTAGCATCGTCGTACAGTCGTGCGTAAAACATTTTTAATTCGTGCTAAACGCACCACAGGACGGAAGACATAAACTTCCACAGTTAGTTGCTAATTACCTGTTTATTTGCCGTGCGGGTATTGATGTAGAAAAGTGAATGTGTATTGAACTATGTAGCTTGGGTTTACATGGGAGAAAAGTTGTGACGGGTAAGTTTTGGAACCGTTTTGATTAGACACAGGTGTTAAGATTCTTTAATGGAGTGAATGACCATGTTGATCATCATAATCACAGAATTATTCATAATCTTGGGTGTACATTAGTACGCCTCTGCCTAACCCCTCGGGGAATACAGGCGTGATGGTTATGTTATTCATAATCTTATCTAATAGGTAATTTAAAATTATTTTAGTGAAGGAAAATATCGACTTGTTATTACGAAACAAATAAATAACCATTATCCTAATAGGCAACATTGCTTTCATCATCATTATCGTCGCCAAAAACACTGTTGTCATCATTTTAATCACCATAAATCATCACATTTTGTACCTGCCATACAAAATCTGTGTTTTTGCTGCTACAGTTACTTTCATGACTGATAAGAAAATTTATTGACAGCCCTGTACACACTAATCTCCCGTATATTTCCGAAGTATCACGCTATGTCCTATTATTGCGTTTTATGTTACTATTAAACCAGAAAATACACAAAAGACATAGTAGTCATACACGACAGTATTTCTTATCTATTCGATTTTAACTGTAGGAATACATCAGTGATTTAATAGCAGTTCTAATATATTAAGAGTTAGGTACAAATTGTTATTTTTAAAGACAGCTACCGCTTTATATAACACGCTGAGTGATGTCGAAGGAGTAAATAATTATGTAATTAAAAAGTAACACAAGAACAACCACAGTGGGACCAAAGTATCTGACGGACAAATATTTTTCTCGGGTGGGAACTTTAATTAAGGTGTAAAGGCTAACCGAAGTAATTTTTCAGTATTTATTTCTAAGTTCAAACTATGACTATAACTACTACGAATAACATAACATACCATCACGCCCGTATTCCGTGAAGGTTTAGGCAGAGACGTAGGTACTAATATACACCCAAAGTTCGCCGGTATGTTTAGGTCCCATGTAATGGGGGGCGAGCCTATTGCCATTAGCCGGGTATAAATTCCAAACTCCGAGCTACTACTGGGAAATTCTTAGAAAAACAGTTTGCTCGACCTGGGAATCGAACCCAAGACCTCTAGCGTAGCAGTCACACTCAGTACCACAAGGCTAATGAGGCAGTTATCTACTACGAATATGTGGAAACGGTATAAAAGTGTAAAATTACCAAGAACTGTCATATTCCCCAATGAGTAATAAGCTCTATTATTTGGAGATTGAAATCGAATTGAATCGAAAATCGATTGAAGAAATTTGTCAGTTATGGATACCATGTGTGGACCGACCCTAAGTTAATTTTATTTGGCCCAAGAGCAGGGGCTGAGATTATTATGAGTATTATGACTAGCTATTTTAGTTAAGGAAAAATTCGACTTGCGGGCAGGATTCGAACCTGCGTCTTCTGGTTAAATACACCAGACGCTTTGACCACTAAGCCACCACGAGTCCCGACCGGAGGTCAAAACCCTTTTAAAAGCCGGACAACGCACTTGTGACTCCTCTGGTGTTGCGGGTGTCCATGGGCGGCGGTTATCTACCATCAGGTGATCCATCTGCTCATTTGCCCCCCTATCCCAAAAAAAAACCAGCTATGTCGAAATTTGCCTTCACATTCTGAATTTACGTCTTACAGGTGACTAACTAGAAGACGCAGGTTCGAAACCCGCCCGGGAGTCGATTTTTTCCTTCACTGAAATAACTTTATAATCTTAGAATGGAAAATGCAAAAAAAAAACATATTATGACTAGTCTAATTAAAAAAAAAAAAACATACCATCACGCCTGTAAGTATTCCCCTAAGGGTTAGGCAGAGTTGTACTAAGGTACACCCACAGTTCGCCGGTATGTTTAGGTCCCATGTAATAGGGGGCGAGCCTATTGCCATTAACCGGGCACATATTCCAAACTCCGAGCTGCTACTGAGAATTTCATAGAAAAACCCAATAACACTTTGCTCGACCTGGGAATCGAACCCAAGACCTCTAGCGTAGCGGTCGCACTTGAAACCACTAGACTAACGAGGCAGTTTATTTGTTTATAAAAAAAATGTGGAGATAAAATTATTTTCAGCTAGAAATGGAATGGAAATCGTGCAGTTCCTTCGTTGTTCATTATCGTTCCTGCTTGTTCTCACAGATGGCGTTATTTTTAACATTCGTCCATATCTTTCAAGATAATAAATTATTATTCTAAACTTTTTTATAACGTACTATCACGCCCAAGTATATCCTGAAGAGGTGTACAAATGTACAACCAGAGTGAGTCGGTATATATTAGGCTTTAATTCAAACTGTAAGTTGCTACTGAAAATTGCATTGAAAAATCTAATAACAGTTTAATTCGCTTAAATATCGAAACCAGGACTTCACACGCAACAACTATACTTATACCACCTTAGCCTTACCTTATATGATGCCTCCTTAGCCAACTGGTCCTGAGCACGACTGCTACGCTAGAGGTCCTGGGTTCGATTCCCAGGTAGAGCAAAGTGTTATCGGGTTTTTCTATGATTTCCCAGTAGCAGCTTGGAGTTAGAAATTTGTGCCCGGTTAATGGCAATAGGTTCGCGCCCTATCATATGGGACCTAAACATAACGGCGAACTGTGGGTGTACATTAGTACGCCCACGTATAGTTGTGCATTTTCCATGCTAAGATTATAGTGAAGGAAAAACATCACCTTTAAGACGTAAATTCAGAATGTGAAGGCAAATTTCAATCTGGCGGTTGAGACTCGCGGTGTCTTAGTGGCCATAGAGTCTGGCTTATCTAACCAGAAGACGCAGGTTCGAATCCTGCCCGTTTTCCTTCACTAAAATAACGAGGAACATACGTGCAAAATGTTATCTATGTGGGGTATTGTACTAGCGTGATTAATCTGTAGATTTTAATATGAAAAGGTTTTATTATTAAATGTGATTAAAGGGTACCTACTATAAGAAATAGTTACAAGAAGTGTTAATAAAATGAATAACAAAGGTGTTTCTTTAAAACATAATGTATTGACCTGTAAAAAAAGTTTATAATAAATCATTTAAAGTTTTATTGCCACGATCTACATCACCATAATAATTGGTAATATAATTTAATATGAATGAGCATTTATCTTAGGATAAATTATAATTAATGAGTATTCAGGCACAAATATTTAGCAATAAATAAAACAATAAATTAGTTATAATAAAAACAGTCGCAGCTTACAAACTAAAATAAATAAACCTTTTAATAAAAAGTACCACATATCGTTTTTAAAACGATAATTATTTTAACAAAAGCACCACTTTAAAGACTAAAATAATAAATAATTTAATTATGTAAACCTTTTTTTAATTACAAGACGCGTGTTCTCCAAGAACGTTCTAAAAATATAAAAAATAAATAGAATCATTTTTATATTTAGCACAGATATATTTAAAAATCGAACACGTGTCCCGTGAATAAAATTTTTGAAGTTTTTTTCTTTTTATATCTACAATTTTTTCTAGTATTTGGGCGGAGAATTAAAAATATCTTACTAGTTGATAATAGGTGCAAAACTAGTTTAAATTACATTGATTAGAGTTGATAGTAGGTACCTACTAGGTTCAAATATAGAAGATATAAAAAAATAATTTAACAGTGACGGCTTCTAAAGACAATCAAAGTATTTTGCAATACCAATACAATTATGGATAATTCATTAATATCAACGATAAAAAAATTAAAAACACGTTATTTTTGTGATAAGTACCTACCTAAATCATTCATACTTCTTAAACAAACAGTGGCATCGTGTTTAAGATCAGTTTCACGGTACTATAAATTTTAATCAATTGATTTACTAACTAAGGCTTTGTGTCACGATAACTTGTGTGACTTGGGGTGATAAAATTCAAATTGTCTTTAAGTATTTTATGAATTCGGCAACTGCGACATATAAAACCTGTTTTGTAAACATTGGTTAAATGTTATCCAATTCCAGAAAACACTTTCAACAAAAATAATAAGTACATAGGCCAAAAGTTTTTCTCAATCAAAAATGTAAGCTTAATTAAGAACCAAACAATTTAGGAATCAGAATTCACGTCCCATTCATAGAAATTACTGGAGAGAAGAATTTTAACATCACTTCACACGATACACAGGTAATAGAAAATTAAGAAAAAAAAATGTAAATCTATACAGGATTTTCATCTGTATCATCAACTAGGATCCATAACATTATATTCTCTATTCCTTCTTGTATGCGGAGTATGGAAGATCGTATGCTCGTCGGTCCCAGCCGCCACTGCTACCACCGGAGGACCAACCATGGCTCTCGTGGCCACCGCCGCCGCCACCACCTCCACTCTTCGCTGACATCAACTTCTTCAACAACATAATGCCCGAGAGGAGAAGAGCGATCTGGAATTGAGAAAATATGTTTTAGACCGGTTAGCTGGATCTGGCTGTAGCTTTTTTTTTGGTTAGTTTATAGATTTGGTTTTTTAGCTCATGTATGCCCCTTCGGGCCTATAAGAGAGATTGTTGTTATGTATATAATTATAAAACAACTGTTAACAAAAAGTAAAACAGCCCTTCAAAAACATAAAAAAATAATGGCATGTGCGAAACAGTTTAGGAAGTCGATTCCTTCCATTTGGTCGGATCTTTTGTTTTCGCGACCGACTTCCGAAACTGTTTCGCATATTATGACATTTTTTTTGTATTTGAAGGAGTAAAAACTCCTTATTAAATAAGTTAATTTAATTCATCATGTTGAGTGGGAAGTAGAACTTTACGTACTCCGGCGATATTGTTATTACTCGCTCGTGTCAGGAGTCATTTTGTTCTAAATTATGTAATCAGATCTTGACCAAATTTGAATGGGACTAATTCTGTGGGGAGTATATTCTTCAACGGAACGTTGTGGTGTGAATGAAGATGTAGTGACTAAAATCGAGAAAGGTATTTTGAGATGGTTTGGTCATGTTGAAAGAATGAGTGAAAGGAGAATGACTAAACAGATATACGAGAGTCAAGTGAATGTTCCGAAATCAGATTGAGGAAGTTCTGAAAAATGGCTCGGTCAAGAGTACCCTAAACCGACGTTCATGTATGAAAAGATTGATGACCGTGGATGAAGCTAAAGAGGTATGTCAGAATCGTAGCAAGTGGAAGTCTGTGGTCTCTGCCTACCCCTACGGGAAAGAGGCGTGACTTTATGTATGTATGTATAGTCTTAAATATAAAGAAAAAACTATACAATAGCTTAAAAATATTTTTTAAATCCGTCCACAATTGACGAACATATAGCTGATGAAGATCATACACACAGAAGAACATAGAACCTTCTCTTCAAATTAGTTAAAAAGTTTAAACTACGTACTTTGATACGTAAATAAAACGATTATTCACCAAGCGGTGATATCTTATCGCATGCAAATGAGAGTAAATTGTAATGACTGCGAGGTAAATAACTTTCGAGATAGTGTTATACTATAGTAGCAGGACTGAAGGTCGTTATTACGTGTGTTTGTTTGTTAATCTCTTGCCGAATTATGACGGTCTACATAAAAAAAACCATATTCATCCCGTTTTAAATTAAAGTAAAAAGTCATTCCATCACGCCTGTATTCCCCGAAGGGTTAGCAGAGCCGTACATTTACATCCACAGTTCGCTGGTATATTTAGTCCCTTATGTGACGAGCTTATCAAGTCGCAAACTCCAGCTGAAAATACACTTTGCTCGACCTGGGAATCAAAACCAGTGTTTCTAGCGGAACAAAAGCATCTAATAAAATAATAATTCGCATGAACAGAGCATAAACAATAGAACTAAAATAATTAATCATAATTTTTTTTTTTTTACTTTTAGAAAAAATAAAATCGATATTAAGATAAAATATGACGAATGTTTCCTTCACTATAAATAACTTGGTAGTTGGTTATATCTATACTAATATATAAAGCTGAAGAGTTTGTTTGTTTGTTTGCTTGAACGCGCTAATCTCAGGAACTACTGGTCCGATTCGAAAAATTCTTTCAGTGTTCGATAGCCCATGTATTGAGGAAGGCTATAGGCTATATATCATCACGCTACGCGGACGAAGTCGCGGGCAGAAGCTAGTAATAATATAAAATAGCATTTTTATTACAAACAAAATTTGAGTTTGGTAATAAGAATGCCAGATTTGTGTTTTTATTAATAGCTGTAGGCACTCATATAATTTACCGAAACACGAAAATTAAGGACAATACCAGCTTTTTTCTCGAAATAGTTTTTTTAACTGACCACGTTTAGAGTCAATGGACAATAAGCTATTTCAAGGCCTTTTTTTCAGCGCATTCATGTTCATCCTGTTCAACAGACTGTGCAGTTTTAAAGTAACAATAGTAGGTATCACGATACGGATCTTAAAATACTAAACTTCAAGGTCTACCAGCAAAGTTGCCACCAGCTGTTACTATTATGAACCACATTAAGCGTAAACAATATGTAAGGTATGACAAGATATATGAATATAACTGAAACAAAATTCTTATTAATCCCAAAGAAAACAGTGATATCTAAATGTAAAAAAAAACATTTTGACGGATTTTATTGTGTTATTATGTATTTAAATTACAAATTAAAAACGTATTGTGGACCGACCTCCGACGAGATCGACAGACGACCAGGTAAAGATCGCTGGGAAGCGCTGGATGAAGGTGGCATATAACCAGTCCTTGTGGAAATCAATGTGGGAGGATAAATTTAGGGAGAAATGAGGACCAAGATGGATGACCAAAGTCAGGGACGGAAATCAGTGGAAGGAAGTGGGGATGCCTACGCCGAAAAGGCGACTACTGCTTAGAGGTGCAACTTACTTACACAATCACACATAACACACCACAACATTTAAAATACTTAAGTACATACACATATTATACTGTACTTTACTTCTAATCTAGATAATACTAGACAATACAAGTAAAATATTAAAATCACAGAGTAAGTACAATTTTGGGTAAACAAATCGTTAGTTATTATTGTAATAGAATTAAGACGCTTTTATTTAATTACTAGCTTCTGCCCGCGACTACATCCGCGTACCGTGATGATATATAGCTTATAGCCTTCCTCAATAAATGGGCTACCTAACACTGAAATAATTTTTCAAATCAGACCAGTAGTTCCTGAGATTAGCGCGTTCAAGCAAACAAACAAACTCTTCAGCTTTATATATTAGTATAGATAATATAGATTAATGTCGATGACTATTTGTTTAGCAGTGGTCTTTTTGGCTGAATCAGTACCAAATATGCCTCCTAAACTCTAACAAAGCTATAATGAGCTATACTGCATCACTGTAGATCATATTAAAATTTTCATCTTCACTTAAATCAGATCATAAGAAGCCCATCCCTAAAATCAATCCAAAATACCTGTGTTACGATTCGTGTTCTAATCAATCAATCATCATTAATATTTGATTTGTAGCGACAATTTTATTCATCAATCATTTACCTACAGATTAACCATTGATGTTCGCTGAATAAACTTTATTAGGTACCTGTTTAGCTTTTTTACTGACTAGTTCTAACGGAACACGCTTGATATGGCTAAAAAAACATAAACACGAATATTCAAATGCGTTGTCCCAAAATTTCAAAGCAATCCCTGAAGAAATTTCGGAGATTTAAGAATTTCAATGTGAAACATAACATAGCATACCATCACGCCTGTATTCCCCGAAGGCTTAGGCAGAGGCATACTAGTGTACACCCACAGTTCGCCGGTATGTATAGGTCCCATGTATTAGGGGGCGAGCCTATTGCCATCAACCGGGCACAAATTCCAAACTCCGAGTTGCTACTGGGAATTTCATAAAAAAACCCAATAACACTTGGGAAATTCTGGAGGATGTCTCAAACATAAAATATTTCCATAAGACAAGGTTTGTTTTAGTATATCTATGAATAAGTCTCTGGCATCCGCATTACCAAACAGTTGGAAGCGTCCGAAAAGAATATTAATTGAGCTTAGCATTTTTATACTAAACTAATAAGCAGTTTCCTATACTTGATAATAATTTATTAGCATCGCAAAACCGGCCTTCATATGGATCAAGGAAAAGGAACAAGCTTAATCAAAATAAAACTTGCCCACAAATAAACCTTGCTCAATAAAACAATCATAAATAGAACTAAACCTATAAAAATAAAAACATAAAACCATACAACTAAAAAAATTGAAATAAAAATTTCAAAATAAGTAAATAATATAAAGAACATTACCACGTGTTGCGTTTGAAAGCCGGTATGTAAAGAACGATGCTATTTTACTATCGGTATAAGTAAATCTCGAACGGCTTAAATAATTACAAGCCGCACGAGATTTACTTGTGCCGACGGTAAAAACTTCGAATTTTGGTGCTTCGATATTATGGCTGCTTCGATTTATAAAACGTGGAGCGGGTGTAGCGCTCCACTGCAACGAGATGACTGCCGGTTAGTGCCCCGGCTTGCTAGCCCTATGAATTTATTTTCCCCGGTTATGAAAAATATTTCATTTTTGTAAAATAATTAATTTTGGTGTACCGAGCAGTTCATTTTTCTTTATTGTAACACTAGCTTCTGCCCGCGACTTCGTCTGCGTGGACTTCAGATAAAAAGTAGCCCATGTGTTATTCCAGACTATAATCTATCTCTGTGCCAAATTTAAATAGTGTTTTTTTCTAGAATTATGTGGCGCCCTGTTCCGAAATGCTTAAGTACTTAATAAATTCAGTCTTAAAATAGTGAGACGGCACTAGAAAATTATGCTTAGAAATAGTTAACTTTTTTTTTCAGTTTTTGCTGTATTATAAAGGAAGGTTAAGATGTAATAGAATACAAAAAAAATCAATACTTTAGTTACATTTAATTAAAAAGTAAGATTTTGCCATCTTTGTATGAGAAAAGAAATTAAACAAAATCAAAAATAGAATCAAATCAAATATCAAAATCAATTTTTTACCAAATTCCTAGCAATTCCCCCTAATTCTAGCAACACTGGCACATATTAAAATGCGCACAACCGGAGCAAATGAAGCTAGAATGGAACACCGAAGGTCACCGACGTACGCCTTCAGAACTTATTAAATTCCTTTATTCAACAATAATACAGACCATTATGGCCATTATTGTCTATGTGATAAGATTTATAATTGTTATAGTCTAAATAATATATTTCACTCACGTGGTTTTAGGAATTACTGATTTCAAACTTTATTGCTACAGGAATTTGGTTGAAAATTAACTGCGGTTTGTTTTAGATAGGGCTTGCTATAAAAACACTTGTGTCACAATTAAATGTTTTGATGTTTTAATTAATTTGTTTTTTTTTTATTCTGATATTTTTAGTTTAACTGCCTCGTTAGTCTAGTAGTCCCAAGTGCGACTGCTACGCTAGACGGTCTGAGTTCGATCCCCAGGTCGAGCAAAGTGTTATCAATTGGGTTTTTCTATGAAAATCTCAGTAGCAGTTCGGAGTTTGGAATTTGTGCCCGGTTATTGGCAATAGGCTCACCCCTATTACATGGAACCTATACATACTTACTGGCGAACTGTATGAGTACCTTAGTACACCTCTGCCTATCCCTTCGGGGATTACAGGCGTAATAGTTTGTTATGTAATTATGTTTATTTTAAATATTTATCAAGTAGTTAATATTATAAATAGCTATTTTTGCGTCATGGACGTACCTACTGACTTACAGAAGTATTTTTTCTTTGATGTGTAACATAACATACTATCACGCCTGTATTCCCCGAAGGGTTAGGCAGAGGCGTACTAGTGTACACCCACAGTTCGCCGGTATATTTAGGTCCCATGTAATCGGGGGAGAGCCTATTGCTATCAACCGGACACAAATTCCAAACTCCGAGCTGCTACTGGGAATTTCATAGAAAATCCCAATAACACTTTGCTCGACCTGGGAATCGAACCCAGGACCTCTAGCGTAACAGTCGCGCTCACGACCACTTGGCTAATGAGGCAGCTTCGGAACACTCCCCATAAAATAGGCGATAGAAAATGCATGGTAGGTATTAAACTTGACCAATGATTTAGTTTATAATAATATTTTTTTTATCTTAATAAATGTGTCATCGATAATATTCATTACGTATATGTTAACAAAAAATGCCTACTAACAATGTGGATCACACATTACTAGTATTCTTGTGCTAAAATAAATGCTTACGTTACGAGTGGGTTTCGAACTGGCAACCACATGATCGCAAGTCCAACGCCCTAACCATAAGCTACCGTCGCTTTTTAAGATCGATCGATGAAAATTATCCATCGTATCCTTTGGGATATAATAATAATGAAATCTTTAACACAATCACTCAGCATCGAACCGGCGATATCCCGCAACGATATCGCGTAGTTACGCATACTAAGTTACGAGGTATGACGTAGGTAACCTCCCTACTTCTACCACGCGGTTAAATTAAACTGAATAGGTCATTCACCTTATCAGACTTGGTGATGTATATAGATAGTGATATTATTTTATTATCTTCCCATTTTATATTTTAAACTAGCTTTTGCCCGCGGCTTCGCTCGCCTGGAGCCCAAAAACCAGTAGTGATGATCTTTTCTTTGTATAGATTTCTATACGTCGAAGAGGTCAAGCTGTACTTATCTCAGAATCCGTTTAATTTTTTGAGATAAGAATTATACCATTTTTTAAGTTGGATCATATACTATCTAACAGTGATAACATAAATAAATACTATTCAGTAGTTTTTGAGCCAACCCGTAACAAACAGACAAACAAACAAGAATTTAAAAAATCACATTTCTGGGTTCGCAGACCTTTATACCTACTAACCCTAACCCACTTGTTTCTTTTAAATATCTTCAATGTCAGACACAGCTTTTTTACAATGTTATAATAGTAGAGAAGAAATCGATTTATGTCCTGTCTATAACAATGTTTTTTTTTGGGTACAATAAAAACTATAAACACGTTTGGCGAAGCGGTTGAGCGATTGGCTTCTACGCCACGTGTTTTGGGTTCGATCCCCACATAGAGCAAATATTTCTATGACCTAGTAGTTGTTCCGGGTCTGTGTATGTGAGAATTTTGGTTTGTAAAACCCTTCCCAATACAGGAGAAAATCCAAGTGTGGAACAACATTATTTATTAAAAAAATACCTCATAGACACCTCACAGAAAACCAGCGTGAAACATACACTTACGTTGTGTTCCACCGAGTGAGTGAGGATCCTGGAGGCTCAAACCCTTTTAAAAGGCGGTCAACGGGTTGCGGGTGTCCATGGGCGGCGATAATCGCTTACCATCAGGTGATCCGTCTGCGCGTTTGCCCCCCTATCTATACTCTATTACTAATATATAGAGCTGAAGAGTTTGTTTGTTTGTTTGTTTGCTTGAACGCGCTAATCTCAGGAACTACTGGTCCGATTTGAAAAATTATTTCAGTGTTAGATAGCCAATTTATTGAGGAAGGCTATAGGCTATATATCATTACGCTACGCGGACGAATTCGCGGGCAGAAGCTAGTCCCATATAAAATGTCTAGTTAGTCTAGTCGTGCTAAACCCGACTGCTAAGTTAAAAGTCTTGAGTTCAATACTTAGGCATGCAGGTTTCCTCACAACATTTTCCGTCACTGTTTAAGCATCTGACAACCGTCACCCGCTATAATTAAGATTAATTATAACTAATCTTAATTCCCACACGAATCCTACAAGTCAGAGGTGTGTGTCTTGGATTAGGATTCGAGACCTTTGACTTGTCATATCACAAAGCTATCACTGATTTTTACTTTGAAGTATAGAGGGTTTGAATCTATGTCAGTCTTCCGGCACCTCGTTTTGCGTTGTAGCCCAGGGGGACCACAGCACTCCACGCTATCTTCCGACATCAATCTATCATTAAACTATTCCCCTATATTTCCCACATGAGTACATAAGTACTTTATTACTGAGTGATCGCGCCTCTACTTTCACTGACCCGACCTGGTCGTGAGTTCAAATCCAGAAATTATACTTTCTATGCTTAAGTGATTTACTTGATCGCTTGAATTACTTGATGACTCGTTAAAATTATTTTGATTGCTTATTTAATGCTCAAGCGGCGATAGCCTAATGGCTAGGGCGCCGGACTTGCAATCATGTGGTTGCCGGTTCGAAACCCACCCATTGCACTACCGACGTAAACCCACTCGTAACACAAGCACTTTAGCTTAGCACGAGGGGTTAACAAGAATACTAGTAATGTGCGATCCACATTGCAAGTAAGCTTTTTTAAAAAAAAATGCTCCTCATCAGAAAAAACCTAATGTGATTAAAGTATATCCGTGAAGGTGATAAGCTGATATAGTATTTCGACAGTTGGTAATAAAATATTCCATACAAATAAGCATACGGACCGTCTGATGGTAAGCGACTCCCGACAGCTTATTAGACGCCAGCAACACTAGTGGCTACAACTAGTGACAACACTATCACTCACGTGAATTCATCTTGAGGCCAGTCTGTAAACCTTATTTGCCAAGTAATTTTACTAGGCCACAATAATTTTATAGTCATATTGCTTAGCGGCAGAATATTAGCGATGCGATAGTGGCAAACTATAGGAACACAGTAACAGAGGCATACGACTTATTAAATCGTTCGGGAAATACAGGATTGATGACTATGCTAACACTAGAGTATACATAATCAACTCATTATATGTCCCAATGCTGGACACGGGTCTCCTCTCAGAAAGAGGGGGATTAGGTTATAGTTCACCACGCTAGTCTAGTGAGGGTTGGTAGACTTCACACGCCTTCGAGAAAATATCTCAGACGTGCAGGTTTCCTCACGATGTTTTCCTTCACCGTTTAAGCGCGTGATAATTAACTATTAATACGCACATAACTTCGAAAATTCTGAGGTGCGTGCCTTAGATTTGAACTCGAGACCTTTGACTTGGCAGTCCAATGTTCATATCACTAGGCTAACAAAAAATACTACTGTCTTTTTTTGTTCTATTATTATTATATTCTATTAACTTTTTTTGTTCTGTTATTTCAATCATGAATCTACTGATTCATGATTGAAATAACGATTTAGAATTACGAAGTCTCCTAATACAGGCTTCATTCCCTTAAAACAAAGCTCCTATCACTAAAGTTGAAACTGGAGAACTAATAAATCATCAATTCGTTTTTACAATAAGGTCACAGAAATTACTGACATAATTAACTCTCAATGAGCGCGTACAAGAATCTGCGCTATTGCCCTTAGAATACACTAATTGTGTAGAAAGTTAACAACCTGATTGATACGCCATTCACATTGAATGGGGAGATTAAGGAATAGTAAAAAATGTAGTCAATATAACTGAGTAATTTCAAAAAAATCCAGGACTGTATATGTCAAGAGTAGGTTTAGCGCGTAATAACAGAAAAATCCAAAAAATCATAGCAAATACAGACGAAATAAGATTCTTCATTTAAAAAGCTAAAAAGTTGGGACAAATCTTGGAATTAGGTAATAAAGACAAGCTTAGTCATGGACTAAAGCTAAATAAAATTACAATTTTCTTTATAAACACTTTTCCGAAGTGAAGGGAATTCAAGACTGTATTATTATTTGTCGAGGTTATTTGAAATAACCTCTGTAATATTTAATAAATTACATATTATCTATACTTAGTATATAAAGCTAAAGAGTTTGTTTGTTTGCTTGAACGCGCTAATCTCAGGAACCACTGGTCCGATTTGAAAAATTATTTCAGTGTTAGATAGCCCATTTATTGAGGAAGGTTATAGGCTATATATCATCACGCTAAGACTAAGTAACTATTCCACGCGGACGAAGTCGCGGGCGGAAGCTAGTCATGGATAAAAGTGATTTGACCTTACGGTATGTAATAAGTTACTTATTTATTCTATTTCTCCCTATAACAGATACGATGAAACACCGCTTCTTCTTCTTTATAAATTAGAATTACATCTTCTACCATTACCAATTATATCCAATTTAACTACTGTAACATCATTTCCTTCAATCTTTAAGACTATTGAAATCAGCTACAAATTAATAAATAAGACTAAAGCTGGTAAACATCCAAGTTATTATAACAATAAGAATTCATCTAATATATTTAATGTTGCTGCTGGTGGGTCACGCAATAAAATTTCGTACCATAATTATGATTTTGGGTAATTAAAAGTTGTGTTCCGAGTAATTAAAATTATATGCATATTTTTCATGCTCGGAGATGTACTGCTAATTTCGAATTAACTATACCTACTGTTTTACATTTTTACCGTAAACCTAAATCAACTGAACACAAATCCGTATAAGGATGTTAAATAAATATAACATCTAATATAGTTCACACTAGATTATTATTGCTTTGAGATAATATGATGTATAGCAATCTAATCAATGAATATCATTAGGTAATGAATGATGATGATGGAATTGTAAATAAAGAACATGATGGAAAAAAGGCTACAAAGAAAATCAGAAAAGTTGAATTTGTAAACACGATATCGAATGAAGAAAATAGTGACTAATGATAAATTAATCATTCTAAAGATTGTGAAGCAAATTCTTAATATCACAAGGATCATTTTCCTAAGATTGCATGCAACGGTCTCCTAAGAATTTCGATGTTATCTTAAATACGTGAAACAACGAGGGAAGTTCAACAACGCATGAAAGTGCCAACTCAGTGGGTCTATGATGATGATGATGATAATAACAGGATGGCATTAGAAGTGACATTTGTGCAATGATTACTTTCTACAGAGTATGATCTTTAACTTGATATAGTGTTGGTACATGGGTGTCGAGAAAGATCTTTGCGTATCGATTTTTTGGGTACCAATTTTCCTTCTAATACCAATCGCGATTGGAAGATTGTCTTTAAAAACAGATGTAGCAGTATCAATATTCATTCATTGCTATTTTCTTCAACTATTCCCACCTTTCCCCACCGTTCCCTAATTTGATTGACTTGTAAAAGTATCTATTACAGAAACAAGCATCATATTATGATATTTTAAGATCACCTTATGCGTTTTGAAATGGGTGCATACTTTTAAAATTTGACGGGACTTTAGCTCAATTGTGAGAGATGTCATAAGTTAGAATAATACTAAGCTGATGAAGGTAAAAATAACCTATGGTTTAAGGTTTATCATCAAGGTTGAGCGGAAAATAATATTTGTTAAAATATAGACAGTTTTTTCCATAATAACATCTGTGACAATCAATCAATTGTATGTCAGTATATCGCATTAATATTATTTTGATACAATGATAAGTAAATAAACCCCAGTCCAAGTCGCATTAGAAGCTAGACTAGAATCAGAAAATCATGTCAGACAATAGTTCCGCAAACATTTATATTTCCTCCATGATGCGACATCGATCGTCCTCAATGACGCTGGCATTGATTCGTGACACAGTTTACATGATACAAGAAAATACAATAATGTGAACTTAATCGATGTGATGTGCATTTTCTGTGATGAAGATAGCTCTGCTGATTTATTGGATGGATTCGTCATTAGTACAGAAATAGTTATTTTAAAGAATAAATGAACTTTGAAGCAAATTAAAAAAGTTTTGGCTATAATACAGTCCGTATTTCCTTATTTGAGGAACTGCGAGATTGGAACTAGATCATATCGTTTCACAAACGGTTGTAAAAGTATATTTTAAATAAAAACATTTGAACTTGGATTAAGCTCTATAATTGCCAAAACGTTTATATTGGGCCCAAAAAGTGACCCTTCTTAGAATTCCTTGGCAATTGAAATTAAGTGTTTGGTATTTATAGATTAATCAATAAAATAGAAAACTGGCCTTAGATAGCTGTGGAGAGATCCTTGGGAGGTTATGGGGAAGATAAAGACTCAACAGAACATATAGGTTAGAAAAACAAATAAAATAGGGCATACACTACTAATTTTAGTTATTTATAGATAGGCACAGTAAAATACTTTTCTAAGTAATTATTAAATGTTAAATGTAACCCTATTATATTTATAATTTAATTGTAAATACACTTCGAATCGTGACTTCGATGTACCAGAAATATTTCAAAACAGTGTGTTCCTTTCTAACAATCGAGGAATTTTCTCAGTAGCGTTAGAAGCAACATTTATGAATTTCATTTATTTGAATGTCATTTATTTGTATTAAAATCAATGAGATGTGTAACGAGTTATGAAAGAGTTTTACGCTTGGTTTTTGAATTTCTGAATTGACGGTTGATGTAACAGCTGAGCTATCGGTTCTCAGATCGTGGGTTCTAGATGTGTGTTTATGCAAAATGTTGTATTTGACAGTAAAAAACGTGGGGTAATGTTTTATGTGGATAGACAAGCAGACATTAGATAGATAATGAGCAATGTATAAAATGCAATGCATATTATTACAGCTTGTAAATTTTTTTTTAAGACCTAGCTGTTGATCGCGGTTTCATCCAACCCAAAAGGATTACTAAATATAACTCGGCGTCTAGTTGGCGTATTGAGATGAAACACACATTAGATCTTCAGTTAGACCTCCAGCAATACGGTTGTGAAAACTATATCTAATTTCGTGTAGAAGCTTTTGCGTGAAGCTTGTACAAACATACAGACAAAAAAATTGTTCTGGCTTCTGTTGCTCTAATAAAAACTCTTGATATTAGTTTTTCTTCTGACATCGGCCTGTTACAATTTTATTATATGCATAGAACTTCTTTCTCTAACTAACAACTATTATTCATCCAGCAAATGGTAGATGTACCTTTTAGATTTTCATTTTCTTTTTTTGTTAATATTTTCATATTACATCTGTGTGTGTGTTCAATGTGTTCATACCCAATATTTTTTTTCTTTCTTTACTTATTTCTGCTGCCTACCCGAGCAGGTGACATTACATTATTTTTTATCAATTCCTATCAGAACTTAAGTTAACTGCCTGATTACTCTAGAGATTCAATCCCAGGTCGAGCAAGTGTTACTGCATTTTTCTATGAAATTCTTAGTAGCAGATTTTGGTTTGTGTTCAGTTTATGGCAAAAGACTAGCATTTCACAGGTGTGTTATGATAGTATGTTAATATGAATATCTCCAAAATTTCTCGACTTTTTTGCCGACATTACAGGACCGCTAACTCGGGAACCACAAATAACTAGTACCTAAGATGTAAGTGTAAGTAATCGCTCGCGGCCACAATGAAGTATCATTTTCTATTCGTGTTACAAGGTCTCTGCCTCGGGATCTAACTTTAGTTTCATATAATAGATTTGAATTGAATTTATAGACTTGAATTTAAAAACGTGAAAACATACCATCATATCAACACGCATTTTTTAAATTAAATCATATTATTTATTAGGCAGAGGCGTACGTGCACCCACAGTTCGCCGGTATGTTTAGGTGCCATGTGATAGGGAGCGAGCCTATTGCCATACTATTGGGTGTACATTAGTACGTCTCTGCCTAACCCTTCGAGGAATACAGGCGTGATGGTATGTTAATGCAAATTATTTATTTGCTTAGTAAGTGCACAAATACAGGTCTTATTACATCATCAGTGGTGCTGAAACTTAGCGGTCTTTTACAGGCGCTGCAAATTTAAGGGACCACAGAGATATACTAATGTACACAGTTCACCAGCTTAGGTTACCATGTAATAGGGGGCGAACCTATTGCCGTTAATGGGGCACAAATCCCAAACTCCGAGCTGCTACTGTGAATTTCAAAGAAAAACTGAATAACACTTTGCTCGACCTGGAAATCGGACCCAGGACTTCTAGCGTAGCAGTTACACTTGAGACCATTACACTAATGACGCAGCTGGGTAGGATTTAAAGAGTGAACATAAAAGTCAAAGAGTTTGAATCCAAGTTACGCATCTTTGACTCTTCGAAGTCATGTGCGTATTAATAGTTAATTGTCATGTGCTTAAAAGATGAAGGCAAACATCGTGAGGAAACCTGCATGCCTGAGAGATTTTCACAACGGCATGTGAAGTCTGCCAACCCGCATTAGGCCAGTTTTGTACAAAAGACAGATAAGTTTAGGTTAAGTTCCCTTAAGGATTTTCCTGAAACTACATTGTAATTCATATAATGAATCATTATTAAAGAAAAAACAAAAACAAGTGTAATTATGTTAACTAATACATAATTGACACGGTTTTAGAATTAGAATTTATTGTCTAGACTATGCTAAATCAGATAAGAAATAATGAGTAAAACTTTCAAAATTATAACGGACACATACATGTAAACATTACTGTTTGAGCCTTTTCCAAACTAATATCAGTTTTGAATAATAATGAATAAATAAATAAATAAAATCAGTAGTTTACATGAAGCGACTGCCGCCAGACCTCTGCATCCCAATTTCTGGGTAATACCGATATTCGGAGGATAAACTGGGATGTCAGGCTTTTTTGGGCTTCTAACAATTGTCATAGATGTTCGTATGACAACCGGGACCGACGGCTTTACGGCACGGAGGGTCTCGATGTGTTAAGAATGGTCCCATCCACACACTGAGCGCAGCGAGCACAGCTCAACCTTGCAGATCAGTTGACAAGTTTAGATATCACTTAACTACGAGCCCCTAAAATAACTGTTTATAACCATGTAACAATCAAAAGTTTACCATTCTCTAATTATCAAAAAAGTGGTTTATATGATGACTTTACGAACTCGGTTAACCTCAAAACTAAAACCAAAGCAATTATATTTAAATAATAGTAATAACAACTAACAATGTCAAGATCAAAATTGCACTAATGTTAGAATAGAAAAATAAAGATTAGAATTAAAAGTGGAACGAGGGAACATTTTTAACACTAGAGAATGTGAATTCATTCAAAAGAATTTATCAATAGGAGCTTTTACATGGAATTAAGATACTTTCTTCTTAATTGATGTAATCTTTTCATTGTGGCATAATCATAACCTCTAAACAGTTAGATACAGTATTAAAGACATAGCATTAGATACCATCACGCCTGTATTCCCCGAAGGGATAGGCAGAGGTGTACTAAAGGTACACCCACAGTTCGTCGGTATGTTTAGGTACCATGTAGTAGGGGGCGAACCTATTGCCATTAACATGGCACAAATTGCAAACTCGGAGCTTACTTACACTCAAATTCAAATCTGTATAAAAACATTCCAAGGGCTTACCCTCAATCTTCTTAACGGAATAGAATATAGGCCACAACACAATTAGTGAATGCATTCTCACATTATGATCATAAGTCATTCCATTCTCACGACACTGAACTACAAAAGGGTGGGAAAAAGAAAATTACTTATAATTAGCCGTTTTCTCTAGCTGTATTGATGGTGCAAAAAGCGCAGGTGATACGCAAAATATGTAGGAAGAGAAGTGAATAAGTGAGATGTAAATTATTGAAAGTTTAGCTTTATTGAACGTAAAACACGTCTAGATTGATGTTGAAGCAACACGCAAAACAGAAAGAGAAGAAAATAAAACCATTGATACTATTAATGAAGAATTAATAATATAAGAAAGTTCAGACATTTTGTGGCATAATTTATAAATCGAATGTAATGAGAATGACAAACCATTTCTGTTGTATTCAATGAAGTCTTGATGATACGAAATATAGGAAGCTTAATAATTTGAAAGCTCAAAGAAATTATAAACACGATTGTTTAATTATTCAATGCATTCATAAAAACAATATTATCTAAATCATTGTCATTTTTGCAAGGTTTCTTTTGATGATAATTTTGCGAAAAGAAAGATATTCGTTAAATTTTTACTGATCAATGATCAAATAGATAGAGAGAAGATAGAGAAAGAGAAACTCAAGCTGATTTTGATGAGTTTTACAGAAGACATTGGCCTGGTAGTTATTCTATTAATTCAGTACCCGGACTCCTTTAGGAATCTGTCCATTACCCTGGATGAATGACTCAGAAATGTCTATGTCGATTGTTTCTATGATACGAATACTTTTCATTTAAATTTAAGCAATGAACTATGTCCTTCGTTATCTTCATTATTTAAATGTTGTGCTTTTATTCTCTGATTTAGTGTATAAAAAAAATCATCTAACGGTCACTTGATATCTGAATCATCTTGAATCGTCGATAACATTCATATTTTCAGAAAGAAAGCTTCCACATAAGAAAGCGGAACACAATTCATATTATTAAACAAATCACCGTCATTGAAGTGATTTAGACCATTTATGTGGTAATGAATGATGTGAGTACCACAAAATACTACAGAACAATGGTCTGCAATGATTTAATTGCCCATATGTGCTTAATTATTAACAACTTTCACTAACATGTGCTATACCTGCATACTACTTAATAATTAGTGGCCATTAAGAGATGACGATGTCTGTTAAAAAAGCACTCTCATATTATCTAGAATCAACAATTACGTCGTGTGATAAATGTTACGTGCAATGAATGTGCAATTTTGATAATTGATATTTTAATCCACGACAGACAGATTGGATGAGCTTATAAGACCTACGTGGGCATTGAACCAAATTATGAGGGAACGAAGGAACTTCGAAATCGTCGGGGATAGTGCAATACCGCGTAAATAACACTTGGCTGTAAGGTTCATTTTTAATTTATAATCAGGCCTTAGAACAGGTTATGAGGTTAAATTTTCAATGTTATTAAATTAAAAATTTAACCTTATAGCCATTGCCCTAAGCTCTAATTATCAATGAACGCACGAAGCGCCTGCCATCAGACCTCCGCAACCCAATTTTTGGGCAATACCGATATTCCAAGGATTGACAGATTGACAAGCTTTTTTTGGGCTTCTGACTAACACTAACAATTGTCATAGATGTTCTTATAACAACCGGGACTGACGGTTTTACGTGCTCTCCGAGGCACGGAGGAGACTCGATGTTTTAAAAATGGTCACCCATCCACACACTGACCGCAGTGAGTGTAACTTAACTTTCAGATCAGTAATTGATCAGCTTAGTTATTACTAGCAATGTGGGACGCATATTACTAGTATTCTTGTCAAACCTTCGTACTAACCTCAATACTTATGTTACGAATGCGTTTACATTGATTGTGCTATGGATGGGTCTCGAACCGGGAACCATGTGGTTGCGAATCCAATGCTCTAACCATTAGGCTACTACCGCTGCAATTTTTAGTTTAAAGACAGAAGTAACAAAGAGTAAACATTCCGAATATAAGTTCATATGTCTTTCTTGTGAAAGTAAGTAACCTTTAAAATATGCTTTGAAAGCGTATCTAAAAATATACACGATAAAATAGTAGTGCATAAGGGCATACGCTCAGCGACTCCACTAATTAAGCTGTCATCACGTCATGTTGTAACTGACGTTACAATACCGAATCATCAATCAAATTTTAAGGCGGATCTAATTAATTATAAATAAAGAGGTTTTGAGTTATAGAAGGGTCAAAAGTGGCACCAAGTGGATCGTGTAATATTACACTCGACGCTGGATAGCGAGTTCCTTTGCTTGAACTTGGCTTGACACGTTGCCGCGTGTCTAGATAATGTGATGATTTTAACGATTCATATATTAACTAAGTAAGTAGATTCAAAGATTTATTGCTTACTAAGTGTACATTATAGTGTTAGCAAGAGTTAACGAGAAATTTGATGTGCCCAAGAACTAATATGTCGTGTCATTTTCTTTCTTAAATATAAAAATCAGAAGTTCTGAATAATAATGTACGTAACAGGAGTATCATGTTTGAACCCACAGCAGATCATAAATTTTGTATTGTGAATCATATTTTATTATGATTCATCGAAAGCGTCTGTTTTAGCTGATGGTCCTTTGATTGCAAAGAAGTTATTATTGTTGTTTATTTAAACCAATAATAAACAAAATATATAAAATAATATGAATGGTACCTTTGACACTATCAACGCCTTGCCCGCCAACACGAACAGCCCAGCCATCGCCATCGGGATCATGGCTACCATCTTCATCGCCCCTCCCATCATCATCATACCCATCATTTTCTTCATCTTCCCTCGACCTGAAATTGGTTTGGTTAGCTATTAGTGTTATTTGTTGAGTTTGTTCATCGCCTTGATAGTTCTTTCATTAGTCAAAATATAAAATATATCATTTGAAATTAATTATTTGAATTCGTTTTGTTTTAAGGCATTAATATCGCCATGGTCCGGAGTTTATTATGTTGTGTTTAAAATTTGTTGGAACACAAAGAATAGTAGAAGAAGAAGAAGTACTCAATATTCCACCTTGGGGATGTAGTAGTTTATTAATGCCGTTGTTGCTATAGTTCAAGCCTCAGTTTTGTGAAAGATCAGCTGTTTTGGACTGTTTTAAATAAAATTAATCTAGTACATACGCTCGGTAATAGATCTTCTTAATGATATAATGGTTTCTGTTGGTCAAACCATGTAGACATCTGAAACCATCAAATTGTCGGTTTGATCCTAAGTAGCTTTTTTACTTATTAGCCCAAATTGGCACAGCTATACACTATTTACCAGATTGCATGATCATAATAGCCAAACGAACTGACGATCCATGAACAACACTTTGCATTTCGGAAGAAATACTTCCCGGTTTCAGCCCTGAAAGTGATGGCATGAAAGTAGCTGTAGGCAATAATTTAACTAAATCACGCAAACACACCGACAAGCTAAACGCTACGTTTCTTACATTTCAACTGCTAATTACTCAAATGGATTTCCTGATTATAATTTGAGCTCGTGTTTTCATGCTCTGTTAAAAAATGAAGCTTCCTTGATAAATAATTATTGATTTATAGACTTTTTATTAGTGTAAAAAAAATTGTCTTCCTGATCAGATTAATAGATTAATCGATTTTTCTGAATGTACGAAATAAAGATTATAATCGGCTGACTATTGATAACAGCGAACTATTTCTTCCAACAGTATCCTGATACCATTTTTTCAATGAGATTAAGGTCGTAAGTCTAATTAATAGTAGATTGTCCCCAAATTCTTATTAAGCTTTTGTTTGGTTTGTAAACTTTTTCCATTTCAAAAATTATTTGAAAGAGGTCAACTATTTAACAATAAACAAAAGTAAATCAACATCATGCGGAAAAAGAAAGTTCTTTTTATTGTAAACGACAAAGAAAATCGTGGTAATAATATTTTTATGAGCATTGCAATAGTTTTCTGTAAGACGGCTATTGTAAACATTTTGCTAGCACTTGTGTGTGGGAAGCAAATATTAGAATTATCATCATCAGCTTAACCCATTTACTATTTCACTATGGGCACGGGTGTCCTATCAGAATGAGAGGAGTTAGGTTCCCTTATAAGTTACATACTTTAACACCGACTTATTGGAAACCTTAAAATAATATCAATTTAGTTTCTATGTAACAAAATAATATGTATTTGATCCTTGTTTTGCCGAAGTGTGATCTCTTCCTTTGTACGAGTCCAGCGTCCCCTGCCACGTTCGTGGTGAATATAAGGGATCCCCTGGCCGAGACTAAAGGGACAGCGGTTTTTAGTCGGTACAAGACCAACACCTTGTTGCCTCCCCGGGTAGCAGTAGATCTATGAGGAGGTTTCACTCTCCATAAAGTGGGTTGTCGTTAGCCAGATCGCTCTTGAAATCTCGCCGCCAAGTGTGCTTGCTTTTTTTTCTTCTACAATACGCATTACTACACAGGTTAATTCATAGCTTGGGACTGAGTTTTAGCTCTGTCTAGTGGGATAACGTGTGTTGGTATTTTGTACTTAAAGTAGTAGATATGTTACAATGAACTCATGTTTTATGGAAACAAAATGATTATAATTTTACAGCAACTTTACAGTTTCATATTCTTAGCGGGCATTCACAAGCAGAAAATATATTTCCTCGGTCCATATATGAAGCTAAAAATGTTATATGGCAACTCGACAACAGTTATTAAAAATCAGTACACACCAGTTGATGGAGATGACCATAACGTTATAACAATCGCTACACATTTTGCAGCATGAGCCAGCGTTTGCGCAGATCGTTAAGTATAAGATGGTGATTTATTTAATGCGATATGAACTTCCCGACTTCACTGTTGAATCGGTGAAAGGAGTGATTTTTGTTTAGGCAACTACAACTTAAGAATTTTACGGTACTGTCTGATTGTGAAATAATTGAGATAAATCTTGTGATTGCAAGTTTGATACTTGCACGGAAGTGATATTTGAATGACCTTTGTGAATGCACCCACGAGAAAATTTCAGTGCGGGGTAAAGTAAAACCAAAACAGAGGCTAAGTAATATCGATCTATCGATCTGCAAGGGTAAGCTGTACTGGTTGCGGCTAGTCTTTGGATGATTGGTAATTCTTATCAAATCTGCTATCCATACTAGTAAGGCTAATGAGATTCCAATGACAGGTATATTTTTATTAAATTTTATTTCTGCCACAGTGTAGTAATCTCAAGCGTGACTGCTGATCATGAGATCTTGGGTTCAATACCCAGAACAAGCAGTGTTATTGAATTTTTTTTCAGTACCTTGCATCTGGGAGCTTGAATTTGTGTCCAGTCATGTCTATAGTTTCGCACCCTATTACATAGGACCTAAAACATGACGGCACATCTCAGCCGAACCCTTTACGTATTCAGGCGAAATGGTATGGTGATATCTTTCTGCAGATAAGGTTATTAGGGGTATTAGGTTGCTAACATTTTCTCATAGGACCTCATTAGATTCAAGAAACACGTTTAAAGGTCATAGGACAAGTAGCAAAAGGTTAGATAGAAATTGCTATTAACTAAGCAAAGCTTTAGCAAATAAATAAATCTTATCTTTATGGGATGAAGGCTATATTCTTTTGAATTAGGTAAGCTCGCATTAGATGACTAACAAATAATGATTTTAGGTAAGAGCAATTTTTTGCTAAAATAATGGGATATTGGGGTATTCTCCAAGTGAGATCAAGGCTCTATTGACGCAGTGACAAAGAGAAATTGCTTCTCGACTACATATCGTGGGCCCAATTCAGACATTAACAAAATTGGAAGAAGGGTCTTGATGATCCCAGAACCTTGATGGTGAATTAAAAAAAAATACTTACTAGCAATGTGTATCGCAGATTACTAACATTGTTGTTAGCCTCTCGTGCTAAGCTAAATGCTTGTGTAACGTAGGTTTACGTTGGTAGGTGGTCCTATGGGTGAGTTTCGAACCGGCAACTACATGATCGTAAGTCCGATGCCCTAGATGCTCCTATTAGGCTACCGCTGCTGCTTAATATTATTGACTGAGATCATTTCAGGTTAATCCCTTATCCTGATCATTTTAGGTTAAGGGATTTTTCATCACCCATCCAAATATAGACCACGGCAAGGCCATTCATTGCATATTGACAGGTCTTCGCGATTGTCATTAACCCATTATAATGATACCATTTAAACATATGAAACATCATTAGATTGATGCGACAGATATCTAAAGCATTTGCACTCATTTCTAATGGAAATAGTCTGAGAGACATTGAAAATGAATATATTTTCATGTAAATAAGACATGCTTGAATATCATTCACGCAATTGATTGAAAGCATCTATAGTATTCTGTCATTATAGATAAAAATCAGTTTTGTTTACTATTTATTAATATTTTTTTATTATTGCTAGGCTTACGGTTTATCATCAGTTTGCCTGATTTTAAGACACTGACACTGCGACCTACGATGGAGCGCGCTTGCCTAGAAGAAAACGATTCACTCGTGATTTAAAGACACCCAAATTATATCTATCGGGGAAGACCCATCTATTGGTCACAAGAGTAGATCGTGAGGATTTGACTCTCAGATTGTGCAGTGTTATCGCCAATGATAACATACCGTCTTGCCTGTATTCCTCGAAGGATTAGGCAGAGGTGTTCTTGTATACAGTTAAAAAAATAATTAAGTATGGGGTTAGTTAACTATATCTTTTTCTTGACACAATTTTTACGAAATATTATTACAATCTTTGTCAAAACATAAATGTCGTTAGCTGCTTGTATACCGATTTTGTTGACTGTACATCCACAGTTCGCCTGTATTTTTAGGTCCTATGTTATGATGGGTAAGAATATTGCCTTTAACCGGGTAAAAATCAAAACTAGCAGCCGTTAATGAGAATTTCATAGAAAAACCAATCCGATCTTTGCCAAAATGCAGATGCTTTTAGCTGTTTGAATACCTAATTTTTGCATTGAGTAAAACAATACATTAAGTTGAGTAACCATCAACGAATTACGACAATTACACAGTTCTACCACTCAAACAAAAACAGAAAGGTGTCTGCTTAATTTGATTTAAATCTCAATTCAAGAATGGTGTCAAAATGTCTTAAATTGAAAAGTAACGACGCACCAAATAATTATAGTAATCAGTCTCGCACTTTTGCGTTGCGACAATGAGTTATAAGTCCATAGTACTTGAAGTTGAACTGTCATAATTATGTCAAAGGTACAATTTTTGTCATTTTTGACATCGAACGTGTCGCTGTTAGCAATTATTAAGAACACGCACTGTTTACTGTATAACTGACGTGAGGTGGTTGGTATCGTAAGGTAAGGATCTAAAATTTTGATCTGGTCTCATTTTCGTACATACTGTAATTTATGGTATTCTATTATATTGACCTAGGGTTTGTATATGACACTGAACTGTAATCAAATTATGTATATTGTGTGTACAATATTGGGGAAATTATGTATATTGCGTGTGTACAATATCTATTGGTAATTTTGATAAAAAAAATTAATCTTGAATGTCAAATGTCATCTTTGGGTCGTCCTTCTTTCTACCTCATTGCAATACTTATTATTGAAGTTTGACGTTGTTTTTAGTTCAGCAAAATACCATTTCAAATTTACAGTACTGACATTAGATCCAAGATATATTTTGAACATAAATATCTGAATTGATTATAAAGATTAACTACTTTTTAGGATAAAAACACTGACATAAAACATTCTGTAGGAGGTCGTTAGAAACAAATTTATATGGGACTATATCGGAAGAAATAGTTGAATTCAGTTCAAAGTTGGCGAAGCATAATATAAACACAAAAAATAGTCCGATTGAGAACCTCCTCCAATTTGTAAGTTGGTTAATAATATAATTATATTTACCTTCTTCAACTCCTTTATTCAACTCCTCTCCCGAAATTTTCGGCAGTGACAGCTGAATCGTCCTGGAATTCGCGAACGCCGCAATCCGATCCCACAACATCTCAGTCAGCGCCTCATCCTTGCCCATATTCCTGGGCAAAACCGCATCAATATCATTCTCGTTCATAGCCGGGACATCCGCTGACGTAGTTTTGACAACATCAACTCCATCAACCAATGGTATCACTTCCATCCTGGCTGCTCTATCGAAGAATAATATGGCCTTCTTTTTCAAACAAGGAACGAATCCATTTGAGTGTTGGCAGTCTTCATATATTTTACTAATGTGTCGCAACCCGAAATCATCGGCTAAAGTTAGTGTTATGAACAAAGATAATAGTACAACTTTTTGGTACATGGTTGTGGTGTCGGCGGCGCGGTAGAGGAAATATGACTGTGGTTGGATGGCCCCGGCAGCGCAATTTATATGCTATGTTACGGGGGCATTAATGAAGCTTAGATTGTGAGGTTCCGTTCCTACACTGTGGTAGGAAATAGGGATAGTTTGTAAGGGTAGAATGGAGATTATTATTCCTGCATGTGATTGAAGTTGTAGTTTTTAAAAGAAAGTAACTATGTACTGCATTTCCTATACCAATAAACAAGCTACTGCAAAATAAAGACACATTTTAGAGTTTAAACATAACATACCATCACGCCTGTATTCTCCGAAGGGTTAACCAGAGGCGTACTAATGTACACCCGCAGTTTGCCGGTATGTTTAGGTCCCATGTAATATTAGCCTATTGCCACTTACCGAAAAAAATGCCAAACTCCTCGACCTAAAATCGACCCAGGACTTTTATCGTAGCAGGTGCGCTTAGGACCACTAGGCTATGAGGCAGTTTAGTTTAGAGTTTAAATTCATTTTTGTATATGGTGAATGGATCTTTTAAGAGATGCTTACATTGAAATAATAATTGCTATTTATAACGTTACTAGCTTCTGCCCGCGACTTCGTCCGTGTAGCGTGATATATAGCCTATAGCCTTCCTCAATAAATGGGCTATCTAACACTGAAAGATTTTTTCAAATCGGACCAGTAGTGCCTGAGATTAGCGCGTTCAAGTAAACAAACAAACTCTTCAGCTTTATATATTAGTATAGATTTATCTACTGTTAATATATTTTATGGAGCTATTATTCGAAATAAATTCTAATTGTAAACATAAAATCTATCGTTAAGACGGTATTTCACGAGAAAAGTATGGTTTTAAATTAAAGCTGAAAATATAATTTCAGCGGTTCTTAAAATTGTTAACAGTAAGTTAAGTGTAGTGTTGTAATTGTTCATATAACCTAAATTTTATTAGTGAAAATGCTTGAACTAAACTATGTAGATTAATTTAACACCTAGACTTAGGATTGAGAGCATTGAAATAAACCAACTTTATATGGATTTGGTTAATGGTTATCTGCCTCATTAGACTAGTGGTCTTGAGCGCAACTGCTACGCTGGAGGTCCTGGGTTCGATTCCTAGGTCAAGCAGTGTTATTGGGTTTTCTATGAAATTCTCCGTAGCAGCTCGGAGTTTGGGATTTGTGCCGGGTTATGGCAATAGGCTTGCCCCCTATTATAATTACAAACATACCGGCGAACTGTGGGTGTACAATTAGTCTGCCTAACCTTTCGGGGAATACAAGCGTGATGATATAATATATAAAGTTATTTAGTGAAGGAAAAATTCGACTCGCAGGCAGGATTCGAACCTGCGTCTTCTGGCTAGGTACGCCAGACGCTATGACCACTAAGCCGCCGCGAGTCCCACCTGCCATGTCGAAATTTGCCTTCACACGCTGAACTTACGTCTTAAAGGTGACGTCAGTAACATCTATTGAAAGGCAAGTTACTTTGCCTCTCAACCGACATGACTTACCTTACGGTTAGTTCTATGTCATACGATGCTACCATACCTAATAACTAAAAATATATAAAATATAAATACTTAAAATTCGCAAAGGACGCAGGTTCGAATCCTGCCTGCGAGTCGAATTTTTCCTTCACTAAATAACTTTATAAAAATTAGCATAAAAAATGCAAAAAATCACAAAAGGTTTCATATAATATATGTTATGTTTTAATTACTAAAAACTATTTTGAAATCAAACCTTTTTCAACGGAAAACAGTGTTATAAAGGTGAATGTACAAATAAACATTTTTTTTTTATTTCTACATTTGTTTAACTATTTTACGTAGTTCTAAATGAGTGCGTGTTTATGTGCCTGACTGATTTATTACTATTGTTTATATTGCTCATAACTACTTACTTCAACATACTATCACGACTGTATTTACTTAACGGTTCGGCAGAGGTTGAAGCAGTGGTAGGTCAAAGTTCAATTGTTTTTATTGTGAACTAGCTTTGGCCCGCAAGCTTTGCTCACATGAAGCTGTATTAGGATTAGAAATGGATCCCAAATATAATTAAATTATAAACCAACAGTGGTGATCTCTTCTGTATATAGGTCTGTATATATAAGATAGGTCAAGCTGTATCGCAGGATTACTTTAATTTATTGAAATAAAAAATTCACCAGTTTTTAAGTTGGAGCATATACTTTCTCACAGTGATAACATTTTTTTTTTATGTGATAACAGGCAAATGAGCAGACCGATCGCCTGATGGTAAGCGATTACCGCCGCCCATGGACATCTGCATCACCAGAGGAGTCACAAGTGCGCTGCCGGCCTTTTTGAAATCTATTCAGTAGTTATTGCGCCAACCTGTAAAAAACAGACAAGAATTTTAAAAATCTAATGTTTGGCTTCTTAGGCGTTTTTTATGCCCTAACCCACATGTTTCTTTTTTAATATCTTCAATGTACATGTACAAGCGTTTATGAAACGTTATGATTATAGTTGCACGGTTCCAAAACGTCTCACTCTAGGATTTTCTTGTGCATCGTGGGTGCGTTTACAAACACAAATTTTCACATACACAAACACCCAGACCCGGAACAACTACCTGTAGATCATACAAATATTTGTTCCGTGTGCGGATCGAACCCACAACACGTGGCGTAGAAGCCGATCTCACAACCGCAACGCCAAACGTGTCGATGAAATCGATGAATGAAAATGAAATAATTTTCCAACAAATCGGGCGTTAATAAAAATAATCTCTAAAAGTGTGGAGACCATTTTCGCCACCACACCAAAAGTGTAAGCAATTTAGTGTTGGTGACGTTTTCAGTTCATTTACCCTGTAGGTAATCATACGGCTAGGTTTATCCAATGACAGCGGAGTTCGTACGGCGGACATCTCGTTTAAAAACGTATTTATCATACATACATACACACCATTACGCCTGTATTCCCCGAAGGGTTAGGCAGAGGCGTACTAATGTACACCCACTGTTCGTTGGTACCTTTTAGGTCCCATGTAGTAGGGGGCGAGCCTATTGCCATTAACCGAGCACAAATTCCTAACTCCGAGCTGCTACTGGGAATTTCATAGAAAAATCCAATAACACTTTGCTCGACTTGGGAATGGAACCCAGGACCTCTAGCATAGCACTTAGATTTTAATAGATTAGAATCTGCAGTAATTAATTAACTGCAGATTCTAATCTTATGTTAGTAAAAATTAAAAAAAAAGTTGTAGTCTGTAATTTTGTAACTACAACTGCTTTCTCTCGTGTTTTGTGATTTAAATAACCATTTTGATTATGTCAATGAGCATCATTGTGGTACTTCTTGTTTATCTATTGAATGCAATATACATATTATACTTACTACATAGTAAAATTATGTTATAATTAACGCGATACTCTAGTGGTCCTTAGAGCATCGCAGTCGCTCTTAGGACCACTGGTCCTCGGTTCCATTCACAGGTCGAGCGAATTTAAACTGGTACCTTACGCTCTGAAGCCCCGCTTGCAACCATTATATTCAGCAGTCGATGCGTTTTTGCTGTGTTTGCGACCTTCCATCCGTGAGCAACCATACGGCTATTAGATATTACTTTCATTACCGTTTCAAAAAAAAAGTGTGTAACGATTGTACATATTATTACACCTACTTTCTCTTGTACACAATTACATGTTAATTGTTGTAATTTCGTCTATACGCACTGAAAAGTTATTGCATATAGTAATAGGTTATTTATAGGTGATGTATTTATTTGAACTGCCTCATTAGCCTCGTGGTCCTTAGCGCGAAGCGTTATTCTATGGAATTCCCAGTAGGAGCTTGGAGTTTGGATTTTGTGCCTGGTTATAATGGCAATAGGCTGTGGCCTCGCTCGCTTCGCTAGCTCAGCTCGTGCGTCGTGTGGTCACAGTTCTAACCTGACCAATATTTAAATTTCGTTCATCCAAATTTCTGTCAAAATTAACCATTATTTTTATAGTTCATTGCATTAATTTCCATTAGTTCATTCCATTTTACTGTAGGAGAGCCAGATACCACGGCCTCACAGAAAACCAGCGTGAACGCACTTAAGTACGTTGTGTTTTGCCGAGTGAGTGAGGATACCGGAGGCCCAAAACCTTTTAAAAGGCGGGTAACGCACTTGTGACTCCTCTGGTGTTGCTGTGTGTCCATGGGCATCGATAATCGCGGTAATGTTTTATTTATTTATTTGCTTTCCATGATGTGTATAATAGATGGTAGAATATAATGTTGGTTGAGTGACAATTATGGACCCTGTTATAGGGCACAACAAAATCTTAAATTCTATTTTTAATTACATATTAAATACAATGATAAATTATAATACATTATTATTTCTATTAATTATACACTTATACATTATTCATCATCATCATCATCATCATCAGCCTATAATAGTCCACTGCTGGACGAAGGCCTCCCCCAATGTGCGCCATTTCACCCTGTCCTCGGCCTGTCGCATCCAGCTACTGCCGGCAGTAGCATATATTATTTTATATTAATTACCTGTCAGTGAAATTAGTTAGGTCAACATTTATTATATTATCAATTATAAGTACATTATATTATGAAGTGTGAAACATAATTTTTGTGTTTATATATTCCCCAATATCAAATATTTTCTTTGGCCGGAAGAAAGGGTCAAGTGCAATCGTTTGAGGTCACAGCCGTGACGACATGAAGTTCTGAATAAATATTATAATAATGCAGCCATCATCATCGGTTTAGTCACGGAGACCATGACAGTTCTCAAGTGTCTTTACTTTCACCATACACTTTACTATTAATTTGTTTTGAGTGGACCCTCAGGCCTTAGTCTACTCTTTCAGTTGTGTTACAATGGTCCTAAGTGACGTAAGAACTGACAGATTTTGAAGGGAAAACTGTCAAGAAATAGTTCATTTTCACATCAAAAAATTGTAGAATTTAGTCTTGTGTTCCTGTAGAGTTCGCTGCGAAAAGACGACATTTATGCTGGTTTGAAATTAAAAGAATAAATAATCATTTGAATCCGTAGAACTGTTTTGAAGGGTGAAGTGAATAAATTTGTAAATCAATCGATCATTGATTGTCTGCTTGAATACAAGCCACAGTTCTGATCGGCCATTTTTTTTTAAAACGTTGACCCACATTATTATTTTGGTCTGTACCGTGGGTGCGTTTACAAACACAAACGCCCAGACCCGGAACAACTACCTGTCGATGATACAAATAATTGCTCCGTGTGGGGATCGAACCCACAACACGTGTCGCAAAAGCCGATCGCTCAGCCGCTATGCCACGTGCCATTTTCCAAATATCCCATAGGAACCCCGGTACTCTACAATACCAAGTGCGACTGCTACACTGGAGGTTCTGAATTCGATGTCCACGTCGAGCAGTGTTATTGAGTTTTTTCCATATAAAATTTTAGAAGCAGCCAAAAGAGTCGCTCTATTATTATGGGACCTAACACACCGAAAAACGGGCGGAAATGGGCGTATATTAATGTACCTAGCCTACGTCTTCAGGGAATATAGGCGTGATGGTATGTATGCCTTATTAGCTTAGAGGTACTCTGACTGCAAATGCTACGCTAGATACCCTTGGTTTGATTCCTAGGTCGAGCAAAATGTTATTGGCTTGCCTATGAAATTATCAGTAGCAGCTCGGAGTTTGGAATTTTGTGTCCGGAAAATGGCCATATAGACCAAGAGCCCGTGAACCCCAGGTGCCAGACACCGAAGGTCTGGGGTTCACGGGCTCTTAGACTAATAGGTTTTCTCACTTAATCTTGGTATCTAAACATAACTAACTAACCTAACCCTTTGGGCAATACAGGCGTGATTGGATGTCGCTACATTATCACCCATACCCGGAACCTGCTGGCCGTATCTATTTGTGTCGAGCAGGAATCGAACATGCGACCAGTAGCGCAGAAGTCGATTGCTCATTCACTTCGCAATTCAAGCTCTCTCTAATATATCCTTATTATGTATCATGAACATTATATCTTTTCATCTCGCTGTTCTATGCTAATTCAAACTTCATACATACATAATCACACATTAAACTTCTTAAACACCACTCATACAAAGTACCTATAAGTAAATCTTAATGAAGTTTCAACACAATTAATTTTATGTATGACCTTCCTAGGAAAATTAAGTACTTGTATCGCACACTTTCATGGGAATTAATAGTACACGCGCTGGTGATTGTGGATTGTTGTAAGTTTATATAATACTAGCTTCTGCTCACGACTTCGTCTGCGTTGACTTCACAATTGGGTCCGAACTAGATAAAAAGTGCCTATGATCTATTTTATCCAGATACGTTTATCTGTTCTGGCGTGAAAGAGTAACAGATATCCTTACCCCCTCTTAAACTTTAATGTTTATAATATCAGTAAGAAGTAGTATAGGTGTGCCTCGCAGCGCTACTTACGTTTCCCTCGATTTTATTATAGAGAAAAAAAATGGGACAAAATATATCGTCCAAACTACGAATTTTCGCGGAACATATTTATTATTGATATTTTTGGAATTTCCTCTTCTGATTAAATAGGTCATCTGTATTTTAAATGTCATCAACTCGTGGCTGTTTTATTAATTGTTTGTTTGTTCTGTTTTAATGCACACGCCGTTGAACCAAATTGGATCAATTTTGGTAAATCAAGTATAAAAGAAATATTTATTTAGTAGTATTAGTAGTTACTTACAGATATTATTAAAAGTAATTAACAATAAATAAAATATTAAAGCAAGGTATGTTTGCATGTCTCATGGCTTAAACAAAAAGGTGCCCGGATAAGCTTAACGTTAAGCAGGAGGTTATTCCTACTTGACGCTGGTTTTCATCTGGTAAAGAAATTGTTTGGATTTTGGAGAAGGACTAGTTCAGAAAGTCTTTGAGGAAAATTCTTAAAACATTGAAAGAATACAAGACTACGTGGGTAAAATCGATTGATACTTAATAATAATCTGGAAATAATCTTCCAACTTAATAGATTTTACTCAACTGTGTGGGATTCGGCTTCCGATCGAAACAGAAATTCTTTTACGGCTGAATGTAATCATTTCACCCGAAATAATTGCCATCAGACCTTCGACGATATCAAATTTCTGAACAATATTCTAAGCGATATTCTAAGGAATCTCTGGAAAACTTTAAAGAATCCCTATACTTAGGTATATTTTATTATTATACATATATATTATACACACTATATAAGAACTAGGTATATTTCATAATTATACACATATTATATATGAATATTATACACACAAAATAAAAATACTTACAATCCAACACCACCTGGGCCTGTACACCATTATAATCGTGCGTACACCTATATAAGTTCCGTCATAAAACATCGCACGGCAGTTTTAGAATTTACTACGCGTGAAAGTTTCAGTTCTGGCACATATAGTGTACCATAGATCATAATTATGTTATTTTAATCTAAGTAGCTAATAAAAATATTCCATGATAGCTTAGTGATATGACCATTGGACTGCCAAGTCAAAGGTCTCGAGTTCAAATCCAAGGCACGCACCTCAGACTTTTCGAAGTTATATGCGTATTAATAGTTAATTATCACGCGCTTAAGTGAAGGAAAACATCGTGAGGAAACCTGCACGTCTGAGAGACTTTCTCGACGGCGTTTGAAGTCTGCCAACCCGCATTAGGCTAGCGTGGTGGACTGAAGCCTAATCCCTCTCATTGTGAGACCCGTGCCCAGCAGTGGGACATATAGTGGGTTAATTATAGCTAATAAAAAAATATTAACCAAAATTTACATAAAATAATATTATTGGATGGCGGTAAATAAGCGGTTATTGGGGAAGTCTTTGGGAGGCCTTTGTTCAGTGGTGCAGGCGTCTTTTGGCTAATATGATGATGACATAAAATAATGAACATAAAAGTCATACCATCACGCCTGTATTCCCCGAAGGGTTAGGCAGAGGCGTACTTACGTATACCCGGGTAAATACTTAAAAACATTAGAACATCATTAACTTGATCTCAAAGTTAATAATGCACATAATTAAAACTACAATTATTATGTTATTGAAAACTTACCTAATCTATACCACTAATAACAAAAGCAAGCAAGAAGACAAAAAAAAGACAATCTGAAACTACTGAAAAATGAATTGTTAAATGATGTAAACCCAATGATGTATGATGTATGTAACCCACCATTCTTTGAATATCCCCAATCAAAGCCCCCATTCCTATGTTTATGTTCATGTACCTAATAAGGGGCGAGCTTATTACCACGGGCAGAAATAGGAATTTTTCTCTGTGTTATCATCTTCAGTGTTTTTGTTTTGTTTTATAAACAAACACTCGTTACTCCGTAGTTATTCATCTAATTATTGCTATAGTTTACATTTACTATCGTGAAGGCTAGACTGATAACCACAACATTGCACATCACATACTCTATGTAGTAGTTCTTGCAATGAAAAATAGATGGCGCTGGTTTCAAAATAGCATAATATGTATTTTGAAACCAGCGGGGTACTAGTGCGCAGCTCCATTTATGTATTTTTTCCGTTTACTTCGGTGGTTTTAAGAAAAACATTAAATACGTTTCTTATCCTGACGATAATGAACACAACAAATTGATGCCATAATATTTGATTTATTTTTCAGAGACAGAGCGGATTGTTTCCAATAGGAAATAAGAAATCTTTGGAATGAACTGTCGTCTGCAGTATTTCCGGATCAATACGACCTTCAAACGTTCAAGAAAAGTGCGTACTCCCTTTAAAAAGGCCGGCAGCGAACTTGTGTCTCCTCTGGCGTTGCGGATGTCCATGGCGGCGGTGATCGCTTACCATCAGGAGATCCGTCTACTCGTTTGCCCGCTATCCCATAAAAAAAAATAGTAGATTAATTAAGGTGTAGGAACTGTCAATCACTAGGTATTCATATTTTCATATCTTTGTTCTACATACAATACATACATACACTCACGCCCTTCTCCCACAGGGGTAGGCAGAAACTATAGACTGCCACTTGCTACGATTCTTACATGCCTCTTTTCTTTCTTATTGTTCTCAAGCAAAATAATAATTATTTTGAACATTATTATTATTATGAACTTGGTCCCAAGCGCGACTGTTACACTAGAGGGGGGTTCGATTTCCAGGTCGAGCATAGCGTCATTTTAGCCATTTTAGTGATTTAGAATAGAATAGGATATCATGTATTAGGTATACACCAAAAACTAATGTCAAGTATAAGTTATCAATCATAGAATATGGTACAATGGGTACAACGGTCTTATTTAGGATAGGTAATCACGTGTGAAAGCCATGCTTTGGCACGAATGGGCCGGCTTGACCGGAATGATACCACGGCCTCAAGAAATCCGGCGTGAAGCAACGCTTGCGTTGTATTTCGCCGAGTGAATGAGGTTACCAGAGGCCCAAACTCTTTTAAAAGGCGAGCAACGCGCTTGTGACTCCTCTGGTGTTGCGGGTGTCCATGGGTGGCGGTTATCACTTACCATGAGGTGATCCGTCTGCTAGTTTGCTCCCCTATCTCATAAAAAAAGGTTAAAGATCGTATTCTGCTAATCTAAAAGCGAAAATAATTTCAAGATCGATTACAACGAATCTTAGCGCTTGCGTGCATGCTATTAAATCATTTATTCGATAATTACGCGCATGTTGAGCGATAGGTTATTGCTACCAATTACGAAAGATAAATCAATTGATGACATGTTTGTTTTCTAATTAATGAATGGATTTACATGGATTAGTTATAATATTGACAGCGCTGTAATGAAAAATAAATGTAGATGGATTCGATCGCAAAATTTATTCGCGAAGTGCAACTATCATATTAAGATGCTTAACCGGAAAATATTATCACATTTAACAAAACTGCCTCATTAGCCAAGTGGTCCAGGTCCTGGAATCGATTCCCAGGTCGAGCAAAGTGTTATTGGGTTTTTCTATGAAATTGAAAAGCAGCTCGGAGTTAGGAATTTGTGCCCGGTATTACATAGGCTCGCCCCCTATTACATAGGACCTAAACATACCGGCGAACTGTGGGTGTATATTGGTACGCCTCTGCCTAACCCTTCGTGGAATACAGGCGTGTACATGTTATGTTAATTATCACATTTATCATGCATACTGCTGAAAAGTGGAATACGCTTCCCGAGTGGGTCTTCCCTGATAGATATAATCTGGGTGTCTTTAAATCACGAGTGAAACGGTTTCTTCTAGGCAAGCGCGCTCCATCTTAGGTCGCAGTGTCGCTTAACATCAGGCAAACTGCCGATGAAGCGTAAGCCTTTCAAGAATAAAAAAATATCGATGTAGGTACAGTCACGAGCATCAATATGTATACACATACTAAAATTCGAAAGCGTTTTTTTATGAAATGACGATTGCAAACTTTGAGATAATAACAATAAGCAGCGGTAGCCTAATGGCTAGGGCGCCGGACTTGCAATCATGTGGTTGCCGGTTCGAAAACACAAGCATTTTATCTTTTTGTGATTTTTTTTTTGCATTTTTCATGCTAAGATTATAAAGTTATTTTTAGTGAAGGAAAAATTCGACTCGCAGGCAGGATTCGTCACCTTTAAGACGTAAGTTCAGAATGTGAAGGCAAATTTCGACATGGCAGGTAGGACTCGCGGTGGCTTAGTGGTCATAGCGTCTGGTGTATCAAACCAGAAGACGCAGGTTCGAATCCTGCCTGCGAGTCGAATTTTTCCTTCACTAAAAATAACAAGCATTTTAGCTTAGCACGAGGGGTTAACAAGAATACTAGTAATGTGCGACCCACATTGCTAGTAAGCTTTAAAAAAAAAGAACAAGCATTTTAGCTTAGCACGAGGGGTTAACAAGAATACTAGTAATGTGTGACCCAGATTGCTAGTAAGTTTTAAAAAAAAAAAACATTAAAGCATTGGTTCGAAAATTCTATGTGCTCGTGACTGTACCTCATACATTTACTTATATGAAAAAAACATTAGGATTTTTTTTTATTTTAAAGAACATAACAATTATTTTTCTTTATTTTTGGTACCTACCTAGGTACTATGTTCTACTGTGATTGTTATTCTATACTCCCTGCCGATATTTTTTTTTATGAACTTTGCCCTACACTAGGATGTTCTATTGTATCGTAGGTGTTTTTACAATACAAATTCTCTAATACACAAACGACCAGACCGAGAACAACTATCTGTCATCCCTACAAATATTTGCTTCGTGTCGGGAATCGAACCGCAATACGTGGCTCAGAAGTTGATCGCGATCGATACTATTACTAATAACATAATCAACCCATATACTGTCCCACTGCTGGGCACGGGTCTCCTCTCAGAATGAGAGAGATTCGGCTATAATCCATCACGCTAGCCTAATGCTGGTTGGCAGACTTCACACGCCGTCAAGAAAATCTCTCAGGCATGCAGGTTTCCTCACGATGTTTTCCTTCACCATTGTAAGCAAGTGATAATTAATCTATACTGATATATAAAGCTGATGAAGAGTTTGTTTGTTTGCTATAACGCGCTAATCTCAAGAACTAAGTACTAGTCCGATTTTAAAAATTATTTCAGTGTTAGATAGCCCATTTATTGAGGAAAGCTAAAAAGAAGCTGAAAAGAGTAATATATATTTTTAATGAATATAGGCAGTCATATAAGGTCGTATTTATTTCATCACGATAGTTATTATCAAGATAGTTATTAATATGCACATGATTAAGAAAAGTCAGAGGTGCGTGCCTTGGGTTCGAACTTGAGACCTACAACATAGCAGTCCAATGGTCATACCCCAAAGCTATCACTGCTTTTACTATTACTAATATTAGAGCCTAATTATTACAACCAGTTCAAAGTAAAAGTGGGGAAAAAGCAGGATAAGTATACCAGATTGTTTTGATTCAAGACAGATGCAAGTACACAGATGTGGGGCGTTATTGAACTGAGTCAATCGTCGTGTAATTGAGAGCGAATTACATTGCATCCCGCTTGTGTTACAGATAGTCTAAGTTTATGGTAAAGTTCAAGATTTTCTAATCATCTTTAAGCTTAAGTATCTACTTGTTTTATACTGATTTCTGACACTTACGCGAATATAGAGTGGGCCATGGATGCTGTAAAGGTTCCGAAACGTCGGGAATTTAATAATATCAGTATAACGCGATAAAATCCGTAAAAAGTAAGTTTTATTTCAACCTACTTGTTTTTTTAATTTGTCCATTTTCTGTTGTAAAATGCCACCTAATTGTAAGAAGTTGCTGATGCGTTGCCAAGCCATAAGAGCTCTTACGGACTGCAGACTGTCGGAGCCGTAGCAATCCATAAGGATCTGGCTCTCACGTGCTAAAATCGAAATACACACCAAGGTGTTTTACGACAAACCCTGATGTAAGGGTAGTCGCCAGCTAGTGAGACTCCGAGAGGTTGTACCACCGAGCAAATCAGATATTTTCTCGCCTCTTACGAGATGCCAGAGGAGGAGCTATATTTTATCCCTTCATAACCCACGGGTTTTACTCCGTGTCTATCCGAGAAATATTAGGCAGAGATGTGAGGTTCCCGCTGCTAGTGTATTGTAAGTTCAGTTTCAACAACTTCAGTGATGTTTGGGATATTAGTATTTTTCTAAAAAGCCCAAACCGATACAGTGACCTTGACTTTGACAATCCGCTTCGTCAGCATGAGAGCGATGACTGTTCACGCACACACACAAACCAAAACCCATACAAGCGTGATCTCGACGTGTACATGCACGCCTCAGTGCACGGCCATACGATGCAACGATTGCACGCTCTAAAAGATTTATAGATAAATGCAGTTCCCGGTGAAAATAGATAAATGCCAGTGCACATTTACACAGTCCACATTTCAATAGACGCAAGCGCATACGCCGGACATCGGTCCACATTGAGGGACACCCGCGGTTTTCCAACAAGATGCAGTGCCGCGGTATTGTCCTGTTGTGTTTTTGTGTGCTCTCGGCTTCGGCTGACACCTTCGGAGCCAGCCTGAGGCTTTTGGGCAGGGTGTACGACAACTGCGAGAAGTCGCAGGAGATTGTTAAGTGTTTGAAGATCCAGGTGACGAAGTTAGCGGATAGGGCGGCGCGTATGGACTCGCTGCAGGTCCTCGATGGAATCAGTTTAGTGAAGCGACCTGAAGCTGCGCGGGCATCGCCAAATGCACTCCCAGAAGATGAAGAACTCGAATCACTACCATCGGACAAAATCGACAAATACTTACAGCTTGCTACTACAAAACTAATGCAGACTCATCGCGTATTCATATCTCCAATGGAAGTTGGCGAAGATGTTGGACGATCTCTAAGTGAAGCTAGAGGTAAACTGAAAAAGATGATGGGTCCTATCCTCGCTGGCGTTGCGATCAAAGGTGGGTTTCTGATGATGGCATTCAACGCGATTGCTCTAATCGCCGGAAAGGCATTACTTATCGGTAAGATTGCTCTATTGCTTTCGGCAATCATCGGCTTGAAGAAGTTAGTTTCTGGTGGAGAATCCCATGAGAAGACCACGTATGAGATCGTGAAGCATCCTCAGGTATCCCAGAGTCATACGTACTCCTCTTCCCATTATGGCAGCGACTTCGACGCGACAGGTCCTGGAGGTCATTACAGGAGGAGCGTGGAAGACGAGGCCGCTGCGCAGGACAGGGCCTACAAAGCCTATGCCAAGAAGCAGTAGGTTTTAGAAACTACAACAGGATTACGACTCCATAATATTACAAAATTCACAACGACGCGGCATTTTTTATTTGCACCATATTATCCAAAATATGATTTTGGAACTTATGCAAAGGAATAATGTTTAACCAAAAAATAATATTTATTATGCTTATTTAAACGACACTAGGTATAACTCGATAAATAAGTTATTTATTCGCTAGCTTAGTCCCATATTTATTGTTATTTATTCAATGCATAATAATAATAAAAATTATAATTTATTATGTGTAAATAAGATTGCGTACGCAATTTTTGCATGTGTGTATGTATGTTTAGTACATTAGTTATGTAGTATTGTGTAATCGGATGCACCAAATAATAATGCTAATAAATACATAATTATACAAATAATAAATTATATAATAATCATGAAATAATAATAATTATGCTAAGACTTTTAGGCTAGTCGACGGGTACTGTGCATTTCTGTTTTCTATGTTTGTCCAATTTTGTAAAAATAGCTTATAAGTTATAGAATAAGTTTTTATGTTATTTTATTTATACGGTGCTGTTTAGGATAATTAGTTAATTTATTTATTATTATATATATATAATAACATCTTCATGTCGATAATCGACAAGGTGGTTACGCGAGTACCTTTTATTTATTTATAAACAGAAATAATAATTGCGTAATTAACCCACTTATTATAAGATAATAATTTATTTAATTATATAAGTTGTAATGATGATGAAAAATATTCTTATAAGAAACCAACGAATGACGACCTAAAGAAAATATAAAAACTTATTGTTTGTTTTATTTTTTAAATTGATTGGGGACGAGAGGTTAATAAAACTATTTTGGAATTTGGTTATGCTATTTGTTATTTTAATCTTTACATAATTTTGGGTGGATACCAACTCGAACGAAACGTTTTAAGTTTAATTTTATCATGCGTACCGCTGAAATGTGAAATGCGCTTCCCGAGTGGGTCTTCACCAATATTTATAATCTGGGTGTCTTTAAATCACGAGTAAATTGGTTTCTTCTAGGTAAGCACGCTTCATCGTAGGTCGCAGTGTCTCTTAACATCAGGCGAATAGGCGATCAAGCATATAAAAAATGAAAAATATAGCAGTATTAATATTTGATCTGATATTAAAATCAATTCAAAATGTTTCGAATAAAAATATAACTTGACTTGCCACAAATAAATTGGTACAGATAGAGAAATATACAACCAAATTAATACCACTGAAATTAAAATCCTATTTCTCTGTAATGAAGATAATTTGTGACACGCCAAGATAACATACCGAAGCAAATATTCCAAATACTGGATATAAGACGGCTGAACACCGAGAAAAATTAACAGTATACATAAAATATAATTTATGACTACAAAGTCGATAAACTAAATAAAGGAAGTAGTTATCTTCTTTAAATAGTTACGATTTACCAAATTACTGTAATGTGCATGGAACAAGAATTTGGCAATATCTTTTGCCGAACATTATAAACGAGTTACCAAATAAATTACAAAATCTATATATGAAATGTGATAAGAGGAAACAACTAAAAACTATTGTAAAGAAACATTACTTGTCTGTACCTAGTGTTATAATATAACAGCTAAGATATAATCTTATGTTACCTTAGAGCGCGGCTCATCATGGACGGATAAACCCGTACTGGGATTGAGATCCATGATTGTATAAATGTGTATTATGTATTTTACTATCAAATAAAAAAAAAGTAAGTAATATTTATTTGGTTACGGTAATTTATTCAGCAGTTTAGCAGATTCTTTTAAAATAAGAATATGGTTAGTACTTATTTCTTACAATTATTAAGCTCAAGACTTCGAAATTCAGTGACACAAATATAAATGGAAATATTCCTTTGAAAAGAGAGAATTGTAGTATTGACTTATATTATAACCAGATAAACAAAGAAGGTATCTATATAATTACCAGTTTATTTATTAATTTTAGCCGATATAACCTACTATTATAATACTTTGATATAACTATTGGATAAAGATCTTCCCTAAAGACTTTCACAAGGACCGATTATATGTCGCCTGTATCCAAAGACTCCTAGTAGACGTCTCTTAGCTGATATGATAATGGTGATGATTGATGATGATGAAAATAAAGAAGGAAGGACATAATAGAAGACCTACTCGAGTAGAGTAGATAATAGAAGACCGTGCTTGGGCCGACTCGACCGGAGTGATACCACACGGCCTCACAGAAAACCAGCGTGAAACAACGCTTACGTTGTGTTTTGCCGAGTGGGTGAGGATACCGGAGGCTCAAACACTTTTAAAAGGCCAGCAACAGCAACATTTTGTACTCTTCTGGTGTTGCGGGTGTCGATGGCCGGTGGTAATTGCTTACCATCAGGCAATCCGTCCGTTCGTTTGCCCCCTTATAAAAAATGACACTGAACATTTAATGAACAAGAAGTATCCAAAATTACCCACAAGTGACATGAAATGTAATTAGACATGCAACGGTTCATATAGCAATTTATTATTTTCTACTGTCACGCTCGACTGGTCAGCATTTGCATGATCATTGTTGCTAGGTACAGATCATGCATTATCGTAAATACGAGTTAAAACACTAGTTATTGGCACAACATTGTTGTTTATCATTGAACCGATTTTATTTTGAATCATTTGAATATTTATTGTTCTTGCTATATCATTTTTCCCTGATGGGTAATGAAGACACGCTCCTTTTGGAAATATTTAAGGCTAAATGATTGATATAAGATATAGATCAGAAGATTTTAATTTGTATATCCAATTGAAATGGTAATAAGCCTCTGTACTGAAAAATTATAAGCTCTTTTGTGTGATGGTCATGAAATCCATGTTTTCTTATAGTGCTTTAAGCACTTTACTTTTCAGATTGATTCTATAAAAAAATGATTTACAAACTATTGATATAACAACTACTTTTACCGGATCTCCGATTTTTCTGACGTTTCGAAGCCTTACCAATCATTCTTGGTCATAGCGATAAACTCCGTAATTCGTAGTTTTATTTCAATGTTTCATAACAATGTCAATATTTCAAAAGTAGTTTGTCCAATCATCATGTCAATGCAACATCATTGCACATGTATCACCGATATGTTTCTGGACGATCTTATGATATTAATATAATCCGAAATGAAGCTAAGATCAAAAATGTCAATATAAAATTCATTACACTGCACTTAGCGCTTCTGAACTACGCTTGTCACCAATGCGAACACTAAATCAAACATGGAGTTCTACTTTATGTAATAACCGTTATAATTATTTTTAGACATGCTATTATAAATATTCAGGCATTCGCAAAAAGAAAATGCGTTTTATTTTATTCATATTATTGCTGTCTGTCGTGCTGCGATGCAAATCAATATTTCATTTACACATCAATAATATTTGATAATTATGATTGTTGTGTTTATATTGGCTGTATGTACCTATATCATTTTTAATAAACGTTCTTGGTGAAGTTATATTACCTGAATGTAAGCTAATATAAATATATTATTTAATACAGTCATGGCATATATCTAGTTCATTGTACCATATTCTATGATTGATAACTTATGCTTGACATTAGTTTTTGGTGTGCAATAAAGGATATTCTATTCTATTCTCATCTCATACCTACTTACGCTGAAAAATCAATTTGGGTAATAAAGTAATAGGTGAAAATTCTTAGCACATCGAAGTCCCACCGTGAGAAGATCACTAAGCGATAAATCGTGATTGTACAAACACTTTTGATACTTATTAGTGGTTATATGGTTAGAAGCTCAAAAAACCTGACAATCAATTTATGTATTCTTGGAATCCTAGTAAAACAAAAATTGCATTGTGGAGGTATGATGGCAGTTGCTTCCTTTAAAATTTGATTAGACGAAAATCCGGCATAAATATTGTTAGCGACATCAAATTCGAAATCAATTTTGTGGATCATAATGCATAGGGGAATTTCAAATTAACATAGAAGCCCACGTGCTTCTAACTAGCTAGTTAAACACTTCGCAATAATGATGTCAGTAATAAAAAACTGAGTGTTAGAGTAACGGAAGCAGCTGATAATAAATTATATTCAATCCTAGAGACAGTTGGAGCAAGACTAGACCGCTATGTAACCGTCTAGTCTAATAGATGAAGAGATAAGCATGTTCGTTTGTATGTTGATGCTACGGAGAAATATTTTGTATTTCCTTCTGAAAAAAACACAGATTTATTTTCATAATAACAAAATGCTTTGGCTTCGCATGGGTATGTTAGCCATTACCTTTCCAGATTATTCCTCTTTCCATTGATAAGAACCTATGAAAAAATACATGATCTAGTCAAAGTCGTTATATTTATTATTAGTCATATTTGCTTATAGAGAGATATAATAAAACTTACAATTGTCATCCGACAAGTAACGAATAATATCAATATCAAATTCAAAATACACAAACCTATATTTTTCGTAACAAGATACATTTGCAATGAAACTGAAATCAAAACCAATAAGTCCAACTTTATCAACCTTACACAACCAAGTAAACACGACTGCAGAACCTAGTCTATGCCAGTTATAAGCCAAAGAATTCTATCAAAGAAAACTGAGAAAGCTTTGAATGTACACGCAAAATGTATCGCACGCGATTCGAACGCATGGCTCGCCGGCATTCAGATAAAAAACTATGAAAGCCGCTCCAGTAGTGGTGGATTATAAATAAGTAAGAAAACCGGCGTGAAACAACGCTACGTTGTGTTTGGCCAAGTGAGTGAGGATATCGGAGGTCCAAATTCAAAACGCGGGTAGCGTAGGTACTTGATCCTCTGGTGTTGTGGGTAAGCGGTTACCGCCACCCATGCACAATGGGCGCGGGTAATCGGTTACCATCAGGCGATCTGTCTGCTCGTTTGCCCCCCTATCCCATAAAGAAAGTACACTTACCAGATTTATATTTACTTAGTGGTAATGCATTGTGTTGGAGTAGCATTTACCAGAAATATTTGTTATGCGTTTGACCACTATCTTGTTATTGCACCTACGAAAGCACGTGTAACGCATACGAAAATAAGAGCAAATTAAAATATTACATGCACACTGAAGCTAAAAGTGTTTTGACTACCAATTTCATTTCAGGAAGGGACAGGAATTCACCTTGATTGTATGGTCAATGAGTAATAGCGATGAACAACTCCGAGAAGTCTAGTCGTCCTGGAATACGTTTTGTTATTATAAATTATGGGTCAGGGTTACAATGCGTCAAATTAGGAAGAAGCTTCATCAAGTTTTCTGATAGCGATTTTGATCGATGGTCGTTCGATTATATTATTTGAAGAAGGTTAAGATCAGAAAGGTCTTCTATTACTTTTTCTGTACGTGGATAAATCTCATATTCCGATGGTGGTTGTCAGAATCGTACTTCACTTCTTTTGCTCTATTGGTATAGTCGTGGAAATCATGAGCACATGCTCTACAACTCCAAGAGGTCAAAAGTTAGAGGTGAGATCTTGATACTTATCTTACTCGAAGGTGCGTGTGGCAACGTGTAGTATTACTTGCTTAAATTTATTTATGAGGTACTTAGCTAACTATGAAGACTACCGACTTCTAGCCATTATCTTTATTGAAGTGTTAAATTAACTACTCTGATTATTCATCATTTCACCGATCATTTTTCATATCAAATATTGCTAAACACAGCCACCAATTTCCTTACAAGGAATAATCGTGTTACTCCCCAATTAATAACTTATAATGACCAGCAATTACAGTAACGGATATAGCTAGAATGTATGGTCTCCATTTAGTTGCCAATTGGGCTCGAATCGGAAACTGTTCCTACTCGCACACCATTTTCTTAGCATTTAGAGCGTGAAATCGCATAAAGAGGATGTAGTTTGTAGATAGGTGGGAAAGAGACAGAAAACACCTATTTTCTTAAACCTAATTTGTTTTCACTGTTAATGACAGCAGTGATATAAATATGTGGCTGATTAATTTAATTAATAATACTGATAATGACGCTAATAGACTGATCCTACAATATCAAAAATTATATATATAATATACAATAGTATATTTTTGTGATCATTTTTTCTTTAGAGTATAAATTTCGGAGAGCACGTTATGTTAGCGGTTTCGACTTGGTAGAAATCCGAAAGACTATTATACCAAATCTAAGAATATCCATATTGTCTAGGAGCTAAGTCACGGAGATTAGATGTGCGGATATTTAAGTCGCTTTGCGGATATGACTATAATTTTGGCTGTATCTGGTTAGAGTGAATATCAATATTATCCGCATTCATTAGTCACAGCCCTTTGTATCCAACTACTGGGTATAACTGTTCTCCAAAATATATCATTTGTCTTCGTCTTGAGCTACTAGATTCCAATATAGGTACTTGGAAAAACTAAGAGGTTACTCCATTTTGTAAGCTTTAATCTATATAATGTATTTTGAGTTTATACTTTGGTATTGAGAGTTTGGGACCCATTTTTAATAAACGCTGATTATTTTTAATATTTTTATTAAGATATAATTAATATTATGGAAGACATAAAGCATATTCTTTGTAAACAGGAATTTGATAAATAAAAGTGTTGAACTCATCATGGAACTTTAAATTAAGCGAAAGAATTTTTTCAAGGTAAAGAATACAGATATTTTGAAACAGTGATGACTAGAAGGAATATTAATTTACCTATTTTTATCTAGAAGAAATAATAATTTAAAACAATCGTTCAGGTTATGAAAACAGTTATGACCTAGATAAACTTATCGAAAAAGATACATTGCAGGTTAAATTCTCTTCTTGCTTAAATAATGATGTGATTTATTGGTAAATAATTTATCTATGAAACTAGTGAAATTTAAACCTGATTTGTTTTAGAATGTCTTGCTGAAATATGTGTTTTATCGTCTCTACAAGATGCTACTGCTTTTAATTTAGATTACTAATGGAGTTCTTAATTAAAAGGAATTTAACCAGTATTAATAGGAGTCCATGCAAAGTTTCTATTTCTACCACTGACTTCATCTCTAGTATCAGATTCTTTTTTAGTAACGAACAGCCTTTCTAATCTGTTTCTAAGTTCATCGGGAGTGATGGGAGAAGCTGTTGAAGGTTCGGCTGCCTTTTCTCTGTAGTAGTAGTCAGGATGGGGTTGACGTCGGTAGTAACCTGAAAGGAAATTCTTGGTAAATCTGACTCGAATTAAAGTTTAAAAAATTGGGCAAGTTTATGACCAAACCGATAAGAACAGACCGACTGCTACGCTAAAGGATTTGAGTTTCTCTAGTCGAGATGAGTATTATTGGGTTACTCTGTGAAATTCTCTTGTTTTGATTTTAGGCTGGTTAATCACAATAGGCTCGCTCCTTATTATAAGGGTCCTAAACGTACCGGCAATGTGTAGCCGAACATTTGAAGAGTACTTGAGTGGACTGAGGAAAACAGATGTGACAGTTATGTAAAAAGTACAAAAATACCTGATAAATACGGGAAATCATAAATCCATCACGCTAATGCAGTCAGCTTTGACATAAGCTTTCGGATTTTTGGCATTTAAGTAGTCATAATTGTCGTAAAAAAAATTCATAACTAAGTATTTATACTTTTTATAAAATTGTAACGGGGCGATGTCCCTACATTAAAGATATTGAAGAAAAACTAATAATTATGGGTGGACTTAATAGGAGCAACATAATTACGAGTAGGTATATAATATAATCGCAAGCACCCAACAGCAGATTATTAAATCCAAGTATTTTAATTAAGAGGATGAAAGTGATAAATCAGAAGATCTATGTATAAGCACTAGTTACCAAGCAAATCGCAAAAATAATCTAACTTGCAGGCATATTGTCAGTACTTATAAAACTGCCCACCCCGCTAAAGCAACAACACATAATACTCGTACTCACATAATTAAATCGGAGGCATTTTCAACTTTAGTTTTGAAACATGTTAAGACCCAGAATAGTTAAATTCAAAGATATCTTGTGTAGGGTTTGTAACAGTGCACCGGCAAGAGGTAAACGTACCTATCGGAAACGGAAACGTTGTAAATGTCTCCGAGAGTTTACACTAGATGTCGCTAAATATACTGTTGAGTTTTATGCCATTATTTAATTTATTTGGAAAACTAAAAATAAAGAAATAGTGCTGAATAAATACTATTTCTTTGGTAATAAGTGAAGAAAAATATTCAGGAAGTTTTGTGTAATCATTTTGAAAAAGAAAAATATACCTGAAGAACTGTGATGGTCATGGTGATCCTGATAATGTGCTGGATTTTCATACGCAGTATAGGATGAGAGTGAAGGTCCTCCGAATCCTCCAAATGATCCTCCTTGACTTCCAAACCCACTAAACACAGTTACAGCTAATAACGCTATTTTAGCTAAGAGAAAGGCCTTTTTACTGGCGATCAATAATAAACCCAATAGCAATGGTAATAATGTTGAAAGCTGAAATTTGAAGCCGAGAAGGAATGGAACTAGAAGATTTCTGGCTAAGAGACGTCCTGAAATTAATGATATAAGTGAATAAAAAAAAAGATATACACAAAAAAGGGAAAGGGATTGTTACTCCTTAATACAGGTTATTTTGTAGCCTGGCTAAGAGTACAGCGCCTCCCAACCTGATTGAACTGTTATGTACAAAATGCTGTATTATATTAATGCTCACTGTACTACAACCTCATAGGTACCTATTTTGTGAATATTATTAAATTTATTATTATAAGATATATAATTATCATCAAACATAATCGTAAGGTATAGAGAGGTAATGTTCTGAATCAGCAAAAACATAAACATTGATTAGGACAATAAGCTATCCAGTTTAGATAACGTTGATATAAAAACACGCAGTCACAATTTTTGGTGAACATGATAAGTGAAATATTCATAATTTAAGAAAAAGATAAATGTAATAAATTCTATAGAAACGATAGCAATTAATTATCTGATGCGAGTTCGTAACTCAGCCAAAAGGCAGCGCTATATCAAGTTCAATGGCATGTCCAACCTTGAACAGGATAAGTTAACTTGTTTTAAGGTGAAATCATAGATGGCGCTAAATTAAAAAATAAAGTGTAACAGGCATAACAGACTAAGACATGTTTTCTTTCTATAATTGTATTATAGATTTAAGGAACAGAAATTATGCTTGATTATTGTTACTGTTCGGTCACGTTGTTGTTTTATTATTATTATGGTTCTACGTAAATTACCTTTGGCAAAATTTGTTTTATTTTAGTCGAAGGTAGATGGCTTATCTTTAAGGTAACACTTGATCATTTATTTCATTCATACCTGTGGATACCTCATTAGGCTGATGGTAGGTTCTATCTTTGATCCTTGGATCCATTACAAACTCCAACACTCCATTCGCCAACGTTGGTCCTATCCTCATAACCAACCCAGGATATAATGTGCTCAGATCCCAATGTAAAGACCTCTTGGAAATCAAGTTACCTGCATCTTCTAACATTGCACTGAAATAATTATAATTGTGATTTAAAGGAGGCCATGATCATATTTTGGGGAAATAAGTAGGTATAGTTTAGAAATACCCAAGTATTTCGAGTTATCACACACTTTAACGACGAAGGAAAATATTGTGAGGAAACTTGAATGCCTGAGAGATTTTCTGTAGACCCGTACTCATCAGTGGGCCATCAAGCTATATCTATCGAGATATAGCTTGATGTTTAATTATCACAAGATGATCAACTTACAAGCCTTATTTAATAGAAATGTTAATAAAATTATCAGTTTTATGAACTATACATGCTTTTTTTGGTTTTTAGTTCAAATAATATAGTGGTAATATAATATTATACACTTATAATTTTTCTAATTATGTAGTCATAAATGATAATTACATATACCGAAAATCCATAGGATCTTTATCAAGAAAAGCACCTATATCTCTCGGTGTCTTGTCATCTCTTACGAAAGAAACACCAGTAGCCAAACTAAAAGCATCAGCTTCATCGTACTTGTTCAATTTATTCAATAGCTCTTTACCAAAACACACTCCAACTTCAGTACTCCTGCGCACACTTATACATTCGTTCAACTGGCTATCATCGACATTATTGCCTTTAATTTCTTCACCTTCTTGCAAATCGATTTCTAGTGGTATCACTTCAACAACTAAAATCAGTAATAACACACCTTCTAAATTTCTCAATAGACACATTTTGAGACGTTTTTCTTAGAGCATGCTATGGTTTCCAACACAACTATCCTTCTTACTTCAATTGTAACATTAACAAAACTATATCAGGTCCCTGTTGGTTATATAGACTTTCCATGTTCTGTTCCGGTGAACTTTGCCATTGTTTTGGTGTTACGGTAACTTCTCACAACAGACAATAGGTGAAAATTCGCCGAGGATAATTTGCCAAGTATCTTTGGGAACAATCTCTAATTCTGTTACGGCAATTGCATAATATACGTAATTTTTGGTTGTTGGCTAAATTACGTGTGTTTTGCATGGTTTGTGCTTTGCACTGAGGCAGTTGAAATTATTAACGACAAATTGCATCAGCCTTTCTTGAGTTGCAACTTATTAAACAATAACAGTCAATTAATTTTGAATGAAAGAACATTACGTTCGTAGATCAATAACGTTGCATTATCTTTTATGATTAAATTTGTTTTGCTTCCTAATCTAATTCTGTAATTTACGCGTTCAAAAAGTGAGACTAAAAATGATATTTATTCCGATTTATGGTGAATGTTATAATAAAATCTAAGCCCGTTTATTACAAATTACCAATCCTTAATTAAAACAAGATTGAAGCTTATTATTTCAATAGAAAAACATTAAGATTTATATTATTACAACATACTTATTATTAATGATAATGTATAGATAATGTTATAATTCTTTAATTAACAAGTAGATCAACTGAAAAAGAACTTCCAATAAAAGTAAATCTACTTTATAAGAATAATTTCACTAATTGAAACTCTCCTGCGAGATAATAACGATCTATAAAATGATCAATTAAAAGTATATAAAATTAATTGTACCTACGGAAGTTAATTATGGTAAATAAAACGTTTACTCTAACTTTTACTTTTCAAATGACATTACACGGAAACCATATCCGATAGTAAGCATTACATATGAAGCCTTTGACCCCACATTGTCTCACAGACTCTGAATCATTTGATACATCATAGATATTTCCAACATACACATGATTTTCATTCTTATGATCAGAGTTACAAATTTGATATTTCTGTGTAACCTTTTTGGTTGAAAAGTCTCTTTGAATTTTAGTATGGTCAAAGAGTGAAAGTGTTTTTTTCTTCTTGTGTGTCCGTCTCTCTGAGTAAAAGTTTCTGATGTAATATTTTCGAGTTTTAAATGATAAAGATAGATTTCACGTCTTACTTTGATTTTATTAGCTATCATTAAGACTATCGTGGGCTAGAAATTATTATTTATTTTTAGTTCATTTCTTAGTTTTTATTAGTTAGATAACTTGTAGGTTCCTTGATTAAAGAAAGTGCTTTTTAATTTAATACACCATAAGAATGATGTTGAATGTTGGACATAAATTACAATAATTATGTTGATGATGGCTGATCACAAACTTTAATTGTGTATAATATTTTGTTTATTAACATCTTCCTACCCTTGTCCTAATTTATTTGGGGTCGGCACGGCATACGTATCCTATTCTTTCATTTATTTATTTCTGTCATTTGTCAAGCAGTTGAGTTTTTTAACTTCGTATTTTCTATTAAGTTATTGTATCTTTGCAAATTTTTTCTTCATTATTATCCATTGCATCCTATTAAGATCATAAACGTGAAAATTTGAGAGGATGTATTGATGTTTATTACTCTTTCACGCCAGAACCGTTGAACAGATCTGGATAATGTTTGATACAGACAAAGATTGTAGTCCGGAATAACATATAAGCTACTTTTAATTCATGTCGGACCCTATTTTGAAGTCTAGTCTAGTTGTATAGTCATAGATACATTTGCCGCCCTGGCCTATTTCTTAATGTTATATTCTTTTCTAAATATCAACGCCATCATTTTGTGTAATATCATTTATTTAAATTACTGATACGAGTATAAGGTACAGACGCTTAGTTCTACGCATTATTTCGTGTCTTCGACCTCATTCATGAACTACGACAGTTCCGTACATTAGTCATCCAGGAGATGCTTTCGCTGTTGTCGCCTGAGGCCCATCGGCTTTCTGTATCTCATGCATTTTATGTAACCTCCCCCTCTTTATTCTCTCACATTTATTTTCTTACAACAGAGCATTGCATTTACAACCAATTTTTTTAACTAAACACTACTTTAACTATTTAAGAACAAAAATCATATTGGCTTGGCATTATTTGCCCGATATTCGTAATAACTTTGTCAGAGTAAACCACGTCTAGAGTTCACACACCTTTACGAGTAAGTCCATTCCAATACACACAACCTTGTATCAACCCACTAAAGTCTAAAATCGTACATCAAGTATCACGGAAAACAGGTATTTGCCTTGTCCATCGAACAGATTTAAATTTACTGCTATCAGATTCGTATTTTGATCACGACCACCTTTATTGTTACGGTAATAGAGTTCATAATTATTAGATTAAGTTTTTTTGAGTTGAAAATTTACATTTCAAGTTTGCTTTAAAGGAAAAGCGTTGGATGTAAACCGGACACAGGAACGCGTGTGAAGTGAAATTTCTTTTTTTTTTCTCTCTTCGAAAAAGGATGTCGAAGGTGCGCCTGACACAAATATCTTTTGATGATGTAGTTAAATTATGCGTATAATTGCGGAATGCGGTACTAATATTAGGTATATATGTGGGTTGTATTTGTCATAGAAAGGCCTTTTATATGTATTAAAGGATTGCCAGGTCAAATATTATTTTATACACAACGGTGCTTGACATCGGCAATATGTTCTGTTACGCGGGTCCTTATGCTTTTTTTAGATTCGCCTATGTATGAGAGACCGCAATCACAATCAAGCTTGTATACTCCTGCATCTTTACATTATCAAATCACGACGCTTTGGACCTATTACAGGATCCATGGTCCAGTGTGCCCGTGACCATGGACGCTGTATATTTTTCCATGTCAATAAATGTCAACATCATTATTGCTTGATTGCTTTTAATGCCTAACTGTCTCTAGTAGAAGTTCTAAGCGGTACAGATTTTGGGTTCGATGAATTACGTAATTATCAGTGCCAGCTCGGACTCTTCTAATTTGCACTCAGTTAATGGCAATAGGCGCATCCGCAATTATATGAGACCTACATAAACGTTAAAAAATTACACCTCTGCTTAACTCTGCGGGTAATACAGGCATGTAAATGTTCTTTCTTTCTTCTTTCTTTTTTTAAGTTTTTTTTTCATTTTTATGAGTACTTAATTCAAATATTTAATAATAGCTTCCGCCCGGGACTTCAATTGTGTGGACTTCAGAATCAGGGTCCTTGATAAAAATAGTCTATTTGTTATTTCAGAGTATAATCTATGTCCGTCCCAAATTTTATTCAGATCTGTTATGCCGTTCTGCCGTGAAAGAGTGACAAACAGCCTAACAAACTTTCACGTTCATAATATTAGTGGGATATAGGTCATACAAACAAAAGTTACGGAAATTAAAAAGACAAAATTGGGTCGTCCATTATCGTTCGCCAAATACGTGCATATAGTCACACCCATAAATTTGCTGTCCATCGCCTACATAAAACACTTACGCAACACGTTCTAATTTAATACGCAGTAACATCCGCATTGAAACGGGCGATGTATTGCAAATTGTCACTCCACGTGTTCATCATGATCAGGTCGAGATCATGGTTTGGTATTTGCTAGTACAGTCGTAAAATGATTAGTTATGTATGGGTGCTTGATAAACAATATCGATATCTATACTACTTTTATTCAATACATACACTCACACCTTTCTCCCACAAGGGTAGGCAGAAACTATAGACCGTCACTTGCTACGATTCTTGCATACTTATTTTGCTTCTGCCACATTCATACATACGCGCCGGTTGTGAGTACTTGTGAGTACTACGCACCTGAGCCAATGAGATCGGCGTATATCCTTCTAGGACGACCTCTTCTGACTCTGCCGCTGATATTCGCCTTATAAACTCCTTTCATTAATCTTCATTCATTCATTCTCTCAACATTTCCAAACCATATGGCATATCTATTCTATTCATGAATAGAATAGAATATGCCTCATATTCTTTTCAATACCTGTCCAGTGTCCATACATCATCTTTCAGTCCGCAATGTTTTCTTATCACACTGTTCCTCAATCTATCAGAGTCTATTTTTTTAGCTTCAATAGCTTCAATACTAGCTTTAGTAGCACTTATGCCTTTGCACTCATATTAGGAATTGATTCCACAACAGGCTGCGCAAGCACAACAGTAGCTTTAATTCTTAATTTTTCTTTTTTTAAACATCGCTTAGAATTGCTAATATAAACTTCCGGATCAAATAACGTCACTTATGAAGCAATAAAATTAGCAAATATAATTCACGCAATGGCATAAATATCCTGACCATTTGACACTTTCTCATTTTGCACTCCTTCCGTTAGTGTACGACTTTACGTAAGGCAATGGGAAGGTCAAATATTACGAAGACTGATACACGCGTCATCATATCATCATCATCATCAACCAAAAGAAGTCCTCCCCGAAAGACCATTAAGGTAAACAGCCCAGTAACCGTTAAGTTTTGAACTTCGCCGACTTTGCAGGTCTCCTATGCTAAAACTAGAAGACTTACAATAATTATTTTTACATTTAAAGATAGTAAATTTATTCTTGTTTTTTATGATTACTATTTTCAAAATTAATATAAACGTTAATATACAATAATACAACAAAATCATTAAAAAGGGTCATTTGTACCAGTATCCGTTAGATTTGTACTAGTAATCGTTATATTGTCCCATAATCCGGTATTTTTTACCGCAAATATGAACTCTATTGCTTGATATTAAAGTTCACATTATAATACGTATCCAAAGAAAATATATATTTTATAAAATATAAAAGTTTTTAATAAAATCAGTCTTTATCAATATTATTTTCAGAAAATTTTACTTATATAAATTTCAATGTCATAATTAGAAAATTGGAACCAGGTAGGTATATAACCTACATAGGTAAAATAAGGTATGAATTAACTTATGGCTAAACTCTGAATTTATGCTTGAATAACATTAAAGCCTCAATATCAATAGGTTTACCTGCGAAAAAAAATTGCACCAACATTAAAAACTTAACAATCTTAGAATGAGAATACAAATCTGGTAGTTTTTGTAAATACAGCTTGAATAATTTGTTAAAATGACACAAAATTAACAAACATCTTTGCAACAAACATTTGGAGATATACAATGAGATCATTATGATAAAATTATATTAATAGGCTTCCCCCTTAGTCTCGATCGCCTGTGCCCAACGGTGTGTCAGGTATACCAGAAGATCACCAGCCGACCTACACTTGCGAAAGCCGTACTGCTGGTCACCAAGCATCTGGTGATCCTCTAAGTACCGAAGGAGCTGGCAGTTGCAAATGGACTCCATTATCTTCGAGAAAAGGGGGGGTAACGGCTATCGGTCTGTAGTTGGATGGATTTGAGCGGTCGCCTTTTTTAGGGATCGGGTGGACCAACGCTGTCTTCCATGATGTTGGGACAACGCCAGAAGAGTAAGAGAGCCGAAAAAGACGTGTTAAAACCGGTGCCAACTCTGGAGCGCACATCTTTAACACAATAGGAGGGATTCCATCAGGCCCACTTGACTTAGATATCGAGGGATACAAGTGCTAAACGCACTGCGCGTTGGTGGAACCGGATATCCGGCATACAGCCAACGAACCGCGGTATGGTAGGCGGCTCTTCTCCCCCGTCATCCAAAGTTGAGTTGGACGCAAAGAGTTTTCCCAGAAGATCGAGAGAAGAAGGCAGGCGCTCAAGCCTCTCACCAATTCTACCGATTTGCACCGACTTCGCCCTTGCAATGTCTCTTTTGAAGGACCTAGAGGCAAAGTTATACTTCTTTTTTAATGCGCTGGTATTTACATCCCTTGCCGCCACCGCATCAGCCCAAGCTCGATAGGCTTCCTGCTTCCGACGAGAGGCCTTTTTGAACCAAGGTCGAAATTTGCCACTAATAGGGACTACAGAGGATAGAATGAAAAGTTCCATACCCTGCAGCACCACATCAGCAACAAAATCAGCAGCGACGTTGGGATCATTCGGCGAGAAGCAAACCTGTCTCCAAGGGTAGGACGTAAAGAATGACCGCATCCCATCCCATTCTGCTGACTTGTAGTGGCACACACTGCGGCTACGTACAACTCGCGATCGCGACGAGCATGGCATGAGAGGCACTGTACTCCGGACAAGGCAATGATCCGACGAACCAAGCGGGGCGCCTACGGATACATGATAGCCGTCCGGATGTGAAGTCAGCAGAAGATCCAGCATTGAAGGCTTCTGGCTCTCCACATCTGGGATTCGCGTGGGCGTGATGACCAGTTGTGTCAGGCCATAATATGTTCTTATCTCAAATAATTAAACGGAACCTGAGATACCTACGGCTTGACCTCTCTAATGTATAGAGACCCATAGCCACAGCAAGTAAGAGCTGACCCACTGGTCAGCTCTTGCTGATTAAAAACTGATACCAGTCAACGACTCAATGTTTGAGCACATGATGTGTTGTATACCCTTCAGCTGAGTTTTTATTACAATAAGGCATTTTAAAATGTCTGTTTTGAGTACTATCTTGTATGAAAGGTGCGTGGTATAAGGGGTATAGTTATAGGCGTAATCATTTAGAAATAATACAGAAAAAAGAAAAAAGGAATCCAATCCATGTGGTTTTAAAAGAACGTACACAGTCATTTCAATTGAAGTCAAAGGAAAATAAGCTCTTACTTAAGGCAATAAGAATCATTACGGATTTAGGTGCAACTGTTAATATACGTCCTAGTACCCGGCAGATCTTTATACCACAGTTTCAAAGGAAAAAGAGACCTATTGCAAGGCAATAAGGATACAATAACGGGTATCGGTACAATGGATATTACCGGTATGATGCTTGCACCAATATCCGGTAGAAAATGGAAAATATATGCCGGTTGCTGGGTCAACTAGGGATTAGTGCGTACCAATAAATGTGACATGCAAAAATAAATACTTCTCAATTAGATTCACCATAATTTATAGTTTATATCGTTAGATAGTTCACTCAAATATTTCAATAAATTAACACCCTTACCGTATGGTCATCCGTAGCAGCATGCCAAGCTGAATAGTACGACGGGGTGATCTCGCGGTTTAGAGACCGGACCTCCAATTTTCTTAATATTTTTGGAGAGCACACTTTTATGGTTACACAGTTTTGCCACCATAAAACTTATTGATCAGTGTTGCAATTATTATTGTACAAAATATTACCAAGAATGTGTTACAATTTACAAACTTTAATTTGTGCTTGGTAGAAAGGTGGAAAACAAAAAAAACTATCTAGTTACCGGGTATTGGGACGCTGCCGGAAATACGTACTTCTACCTTACAAGGACCGGTTATATGCCGCCTGCATCCAACCTTCACCAGATCGTCCGTCCATCTCGTTGGAGGTCTTCCCACGCTGCACTTTTCGGTGTGCGGTCTACACTCGAGAATCTTTCTGCCTCAGCTGCCATCAGTTCTACGAGCTATATGCCCCACCTGCCGCCACTTAAGCTTGTTATACGCGCGTCGCGTATACTTAAATATTTAAATTGCAATAACTATCTCATTAGACTAGTGGTCCTAAGCGCAACTGCTACTTTCGTCCTGGGTTAATTTCCAGGACGAGTAGCTTCTTGCCCGCAGGCGAATGACTTGGGGAGTCCGTCGCCTAATCAGACAATGGCCGAGATGTGAGGTGACGCCTCGCTTTCTGAAGGGGTCCAGCTTATGCTGGACCACAGCCTGCCACGAAGCCCATGACCGTGGCGATAGGGCAAGAGAAGGCACCTATGGTTTATAGTTAGTACGAGTCCGACATACCCCGCCGCCCCCTAGGGGCCGGATAATCCATGAGGATTACCCGCGCTAAAAAAAAGATAGATCGAGCAATGTCATTAGGATTTTCTGTTCTTCGATCATCCTCCTCCGAGTCGTTTCGGTCGACTTCCAGTCACACCAGATGCAGCTGAACATCAGCATTTTACACAAAACTACTGCCGTCAGACCTCGGTAACCCAATTTCTGGGCAATATAGGTATTTATAAATATTTATATATATTTAGGAAGAAATACTGGTTGTCAGGCTTTTTTAAGCTTCTGACTACCACTAACAATTGTCAAGGATGTTCGTATGACAACCGAAACCGACGAATTTTCGTGCTCTTCTGATGTGTTAAGAATGTTCACCCATCCAGATACTGACCGCGGCGAGCGCAGCTTAACCTTGCTGATCAGTTGATCAGCCTAGTTATTACTTAGCCTCGAGCCAAGAAATACAGAAGTTATGGTATATAATTGAATGCCTACAGAGCAGTGTGCTGTTAGTGTATACTGTAATAAACATGCGCGTGCGCGTTCGTCATCTCATATAACTTGTTAATGCGATCTCAGGTGGCCCACATACGAGCAACGGCACTGATCACGTTATTTTGTAGTAAATTATGCGTTCAATTTAATATTTGGATTTATTTCATTGATATTTTTTTCAAAAGGTTGTAATTTTTAATAGATTAATTTGAAATTGAATATTGAAAATTCTTGATTCACCAAAGGTTTACTAGTATGTACTGTAGAAGCCGGCAAACGAGCTCGCGAGCCATCTGGTGGTATGAAGTCATCGTCGCCCATCGAAACCTGCAGCACCTGAGGAGTTGCTGATGTGGTACCGAGCTTACCCTTATGAAAGACCCTGACTGCCAGAGCCGCAGCAACTGGAACCGGCTCTAACGAGCAAAACTTGACACACACGAAGGTACTTATCAATAGACTCTGACGTAAGGGTGTTCGCCAGCCAGTCAGACCAGACAAGACAAGAGGTCCTACCATCGACAAAAATAAATGATAGACTAGAACTGATAGAGAATGAAAAAAAAAAATTTGAAATATTAACTTTTTTAAATATAATTGTTATAATACAAACCGCTGATAATGCAGCATTATAGACAACATAGAGAAAAGGAGCGTACCGCAGACTAAAAAGTAAACTAATACAAATAAAATTATTTCGCCATAAACTAGTGTTGGAATAGCTACTGGAAGTGGACATCTCCAAGGATCTACTACGACTATGTTTGTTGAATGTAACTTAGAACTGCGTTAATCATTCCTTCTGTAGGTTCAACTACGCTATCTTTTAACCACTATCTTTTGAGCTGATTGATGGAGATAATGATGAAACCCTTTTCCTTACGTGTCTGCAGTCCACATTTCATCAATAACCTTTCTCCGTAATATATCAGTTTCACACATTAAAAAGCGGTGGTAGTCTAATGGCTGGGGCGTCGGACTGCGATGTGGTTCCCGGTTTGAAACCCACCCATTACACTATCGACGTGAACCCACTTGTAACACAAGCATTTAGGTAAGCACGAGGGGTTAATAAGAATACTAGTAATGTGCGACCCGCATTGCTTAAAAAAAACTCTTTTTTCGTCTCGGCCTTCGTATAAGTCTATCTACTTTTATGTCCAATATTTTTTGTTCTTCATCCCTGTCAGTAGTAGTCTAGTCTAAGTCCTACGCTAGAGATCCTGGGTTCCATTCCCAGGTCGAGCTAAGTGTTACTCTATCATATTTTCTTTAGCAACTCGGCTACAAGCTCGTTACATGTTACATGGGACCTAAACATACTGGTACACTATGGATATACATACATAAGTACACCTCTGCCTTACCCTTCGGGAAATACAGGCGTGATAATATGTATGATTTGATTTCCTGCGCTTTACATAGATATTAAGTCAATACCATGCCAAATGACTGCTTAGTTTTAATACATTACGCGTGTCTTCAAATAGCAAGTTTTCGTGATTGAATGATATTAAAGCATTATGTTCTATCATTAAACTGTCGGAAAGTACAAATCGGAATGATGTATTGTTATATGTCATATCTTTAAATTTTTAATTTTCATTCAAATGATGCACCCAGGAATAAAATAACATATACCTAAGCATCACACATTACATACCTATTCCTCGAAGGATAAATCTCATCGTCGATTATATTTATACTAATATTATAATGCTGAAGTTCGTTTGTTGTGTTTGTTATTTGTTTGGCCAGTCTCATTTTTTTCAGGAACAAATTTTCAATTCATGCCTAAGAGAAATTATTTTTGCTGATCTTTTTTATCAATGAAAAATGTTGCAAAAAAATGGGAAAAAATATTCCTTTTGAGAGACGAACTGAATCATGGGCAGAAGTTAGTCATAGATAGACCGAATGTCAATTTGTTTGACCTTGACTTATTTACAGGCCATGCCCCACAACCACGCTTGGAAACATTAGGACAATGATGCAGTAACTATTCTCATTCCAGCAAATCTCTGGCCTAATAACGGCTTATTTCCTCACATCACTTTTTAGGGTTTATATATTTTAGGAAATAATACCATTTGCTGATGCGTTGTCGAGCCCCTACGACCTGCAGACTTCCGGAGGGACTAGCACAGGATCAGGTAATTGCATCCAAGATGCTTTACGACAAATTTAGGGGTAAAGGTAGTCACCAGCCAGTTAGACCCCAAGAGATCCCACTACCGAGCAAAGCAGATATTTTTCTTGCCTTTTATATGGATTTGTGATGGATGCACTGTCCTAAGCTGCGTTTAATGACGGTATTATTGATCAACTTATCATCACTTAGCTACGAACTCCTTGAAACTAAAAACTGTCGTGGTATTACAAAGAAAGTGACGCCAAAAGCTTTTCACCATCACCTGGTCAATAAATTGATACTTGATAGTGGTGTTCTCTATAATTTTCAATCTATAGTGGACTGAGATGCGCTTCGTAACAGTTAAGTCATGATATAAAACTGTTTTAAATTGAACTAGTGCTGACGTACAGTTGGGTAGAAAATAACTACAAAATTCAGAATATGTTGTGGTTGAAGAATTATTTTTCTTTTGATTTGTGAGGATAATGGGCTACAACATTAGCCTCGGGTCCTAAGCGCAGTCCTGATTACTAAGTGTTATTAGGTTTTTCTATGAAATTATCAGTAGCAGTTCGTAGTTTGCATACATACCCGGTTAATGGCAATAGGCTCGTACTACATGGGACCTAAACATACCGGCGAAGTAATGATTTACATAAGTACGCCTCTGCGTTACCCTTCGTGAAATACAAGCGTGATGGTATTTATGTTTTGTTGAAAATTACAGTTAGCTCTAACTCATCATCATCATCATCAAACCTTTATCCCAATACATTTAGGGTCGATGCAACGTATCCTTTTATTCCATTCAATTCTATCACTGATTACATAATTTGACTCCCTTTACTATTGTTTGCATCAGCAGCTAACTCAAACTAATGGCAGTTATTTCTAAAGTTATTCAGTTCATAGTTCTAAGAAGGCAAAAAGGCACTCCTGGAAAAATTAAAATGACACACTGTTCTGCCAATAAATCAAATTTTAGCAGATTTTTTAAGGTTTTAGCAAGTTTATTTTAACAAGTTATCCTTTTTTGTAAGTCTATTCTTCTGCTTGCTGATTAACCAACGTCTTCTGATCAAGCGGTAGTCGCGGCAGATGCAAATTTACGCCATTTTATTTAAGTAAAGGTCGGGCCAAAACTATTTCTGCTTCTAAAATCTGATCTTCAGAGAATTGGAGGAAGAAGAAGACTGCTGGCTAAGCTATCAAATGTTAATTTTTTTTTGTTTAAGGACCCATTTATTACAAAGAACGATTAACTTAATACACATTATTTTAAGAAACGAACCTTTATAATATCAGTGCCTGACAGTACCGAACAACATAAATGCATCGCTGCATCCCTCTCAGCGATAACCAGTGTACCGTGACACTAAGCGCATATAAACGCTACCAATGTTCTAGATATACACAGTGTCCATATAGCCAACATAGTGCAAACAACAAACATGGTAAAGTATCTCCTGATATTGACCTTGGTCGCCGCTGCTGCAGCCAGAACGGCGACCACCACACAAAACAAGCTAGAAGCTCGAAGCTCAGATGATAACGTATTAGGAGACCTAAAATTAGCTTATGAAACATACAAAGACTGCAGCGGGTCTGATATTTCGCACTGTCTCAAACGAAAACTGGCAAAGACTTTGAGCAGACTGACGAAAGCTGAAGAGTTGGACATCCTGAATGGTGTGACGATAACCAAGGATAAGGATGTGAAGATTGTGGAGACGGAGGAGGCGATCCCCAGAGGGATGGATGAAGGGTCGCTCAACAACCTCATTTTCGACAAAGTTGTTAACTTTATGCGGTCCCATACTTTGCAGGTAAGGAGTTTCAAGTATCTTTTACCTTAATTCTGCCTTAAAAGCATATTGCAAGTGAATCTTATTCCAAACATAACTCATAAACCTGAAAGTTGTGGAGCATGATTGAAATGTAACTGAAGTGCCTAAAATCGGTCATGAAAATTACTGTATTCAAAAGTTGAATATCATTTAACAGAAACATACAATAATTGTACTTGCAAGATGCTGTAAAAAACAGACCAAGCCAAATACTTTTTTGCCTTCCAATAATCAGTCCATTATTTTTGATATCAAATCAAAAATAATGGATCGAGTATAGAAGATGAGATTAGAATTTACAAAATCAGCATTCAAAAGTGTAATTTGATCATTGACAGTTGGAAACCAACTTCAACATGAACTAAGTTTATTTTAATATGGTAAAAGAAGTGTTAATTACTACGCCTAACCTAACATTGAGTTCCATGTAGATAAGAAAAATACGTCTATAAATTCCTTTTCTGTATAACATGTATACTTGTAATAGACTAGACCACTTACCTACTGAAAAGCATAAAAGAGCTATTAACCCATGAAGTGGCTTATGACGGTTCTAATACTATTGAAGTTCAAGACATGATCATCATCGTGTGTGTTTGAATTAGGTGTAATTAACTTAAACAATGTAGCCCCTGCAAGTAATCGTTGAATATACTCACACTTTATGTCTCACATTGTATTTTCAAAATCTATGAAATGTTCCCTTATAATTTCGTTATCTCAAGTGAGGAGGATTGGCTTGTAGGCTCATTTATCTCAAAGGACATAAAAGTTCATGCTGCGCCTTCTGAAGTAGTCTTCATGATCATCATTTACAATCAGTTTGGTTATATTTCTCAGTAACCTTTCATAAGATTGCTAAATCAAGGTTTCGACTCGTATCTTCAGCTAGCAACTTTTTTTTTTGTGTGTACTCTCATCTACTTAGAATGAGAGTACACTTTACTTTGATAAAAAACTATTTACACCTAAGGTACACATACTACTAAGGTGGCCAACAAGCATACCACCTGATGGTAAGCGGTTACTGTAGCCTATGGACGCTTGTAACAGCAGGGGCATCACTCGCGCGTTGCCGATCCTGTAAAATCGCACTTACGACTATTAGAGTTAAACTAGGTAGTTAGTTACTTCACATTCATTCATTGTTTTCATGACATAACTGGTTTACTTATAGAGCTAAAATAGAGTAATTATTATTCATAGCACACTTAATATACCGTAAGTAATTCTATATTATGAATGCATTCATTTGCTTCTAATACGTTGCCTTGCCTATGAATTTGCTGATTCGAAGTATTGGTTGGGTTGAAGTTCCATAATATCTTATATTCGATGTCAATAAATCAGTATCATTCTGTCACTTACGTTACGGTGAAAAAGTTTAATTGAGCCGCCAAATCCAAATTTCAATTAGTTTCTCGGAATTTGTAGATCTTTATCATATTGTAGATTCATGGCAGTAGTCATTGCAACATTATTTACACAATATTTACAACTGAGTATTAAATATTTAGCATAAAAATTTTAATTGTAGCTAGGAGTTGCTTAAATTATATATTTTGGATATTGGCAATGTTTTTGGCAACTTTTTTGGTTGATAAAGATTTTTAAGCAAAGGTTTTAGTTCTCATTGTGACGGTTGTATTCTAAAGGTAGATCGAAAGGTAATATAAAACTAAGTGATAGGCTACAAGCTGCTAATTGACGTGGTTTGAGATGAATCTGCTTCCACTCTATTGCTTACAATTCATTGCTATCGCTTCGTTTTTATATTTCTTTTATATAAAGGATAAGATTGCTTCTGGGTATCCTAACATTTTCTGTAGTTTGATTCAAGTTGAATGATAAAATAACATCATTCACTTTGACTTAAATTTGACAATTTGTTTTTATATTGACTGCTAGGACCAATTCTGCACCTAAAGTCAGTTCTAATCACTCAAAACTGAAAAGACCTTAAGTCAAAGGTAATCCACACACTGGCATTTTGTTTAAAAACAGAAACGCCCAGACTCTGATAAATTACATGTAGGCTACCATATGCACAATTTAGCCCTAAGTATCGTAAATAACAACATAGTTATTCCACTAAACTAAAAGTATAATTGTACTCAAAAATTATCGCAAAGGTTACATTGTGAAATTTGTGATACATAAACTGAATGAAAATTCCATTTTAATCCTTTTTAATTCTCCCTTCTGATTTTTTTGAAAGATCTCGCAAATAAGGTTGGCATAATCTTTTTGGATGTCTCAGTAGTCGAGTAAAAAGCTTATAACAAGCGTATGCACTACTCCTCCATTATCTTTCTAATACTTTGTAAGTTCCATTCAGCGGAGGGTGACAAATTATACTGCTCGCATAATGAGCTGGCGATAATTATCAACTGTTACAAAGTAGAAAAGTAGTGTCAAATAGCCCACCATTCATTATATGCCTACTAGAACCGTCCTAGACTAAGTATACTCAATAACTGATCGTATCATTAACGGGTTAAGCGAAGCTACAATTAATAGCTGTCATGTTTTGAACACTTTATATTTGTATCTATGCTTTGAGTCATTTCATTTCAAGGAAGTCTCTCGTCTCGTCTTACTATAACTATCGACCCGTATTTTTATCTACTGCTAGAAGTAGAGACTCTGTTAGTGAAGGTCGCAAATCACGATCTTCATTTTTTTATAAGGCTCCTTCAGCAAATCATCACTCCACCTGGTTGGCCAGTGTCTCACACTTAGCTTTCCTAGGCGCGGTCTTCACTCAAGAACCCATTTACTACAACAGTTGTCAGTTCACCGAGAGACATGACTGACACGACTAATGATTTGAGTCATATCTATTTAAGCAGTGCATATTTTATAATTTCCCCTTCTTTACTAGGTAAGCTATTATTGAGAAGCGTAGTTACTGGTATCCCCTATTTCGTGTGTAAAAAAAGACAGCTTCGGCTCTAAGGAATATTCTGTGTATTGTGTAAGACTTTACAAACATAAACACAAAGTAAACTCATACTCGATACAATCTGTTAATCACACAAATATTTGGCCAATCCAACACGATGTTTACGGTAGTGCTAATCTGAACATAATATGCTACATCAAACGTGGTGTCAAAATTCACTAAGATCCGGCTCCCTCATAGCGTGATGGTTCAATCTCATACAGCAATGCGTAAAAATGGCATACCACCCACCAACGCAGCGTGACTGCTTTCCCGATGCATCTCATAATTGCACTCAATTAGAACATCTTCACTTTTTGTCGGACACACTCTATTAAGTAGAGTTTCTTCTAATTGGCTTGTGCGTGATAATTTCTATGCGTAGAGAAAATTCTAAACGGATAGAGAGCATAGTACTGCGTGTCATTTATATTAATGTGATTAAATTAGCAGCTCATTTTGTCGCAATTAGGACTGGGATTGTAAGAAATTATTGCAGTAGGTTCACTACTTATAAACAACAGTGTTGTTTGTTGTCTACGTTTTAATAATAACTCAAGAATAAGGACACCAAAGATGAAGATACTTAAGTGCTAGGTGCATAATATTATTGCACGATATTATTATTTTGCTTTAGTATAATGATCATAGTATCATAATTATGAATAAAACATCCAAACGTGCAATATAATAATACCGTGCTCTTGTAACAGAACTAAGTCTAAAATTTCCGGACCAAAAGACCATAATTGTATCTTTGAATTTACATAATTTAATTTAAAAGAACTGTAGCCCCTTTGAATGTATATTTTCAGTCACTGGATGCGAAACGTAGTCGGCATCAACATACTGTATGTTTATGTTTTCTTGGTTTCTATTTTTTCCTGTTTTTAATATTTGGTATGCAACAATCTTTTTTATTTTTTGTACAACAGATCTCTTTGTTTCTCTTTTCCTAAATACCTTGAAGGGTCATAGTTCATCAATAGTGATAACAGGACAAGCATTTAAAGAAGGTGGCTGGGAGCGGATGGATACGAGCTACCCAAGACCGGGATGGTTGGCGCTCTTTGCGGGAGGCCTACGTTCAGCAGTGGACGGCAATAGGCTGATATGATAATGACGATGATCACTGATATCTTAACATTACACAATGAAAATGGTCATCTGATAAATGATAATATTATTATTTCTATACTTAAATAATCATTTTAAATACACTTTTACTTACCTACAAGTAATTATCGTACGACTCTGTCAGGAAACCCCGGAACGAGTATCAGGTATCAAAAATATTTGAGTTCTTGTATTTCTCTGAGGCAATATCTGAAATGGCCTTTTGAATAAAGAGCCTTAGCCTGAGAGACCGATAGCCTGTCTTAATTATTAGAGACATTATTTTTCAATTGTTTCATGTTCAAAAATCTTCCGCAACTTCAAATTGCGTGTGTTTTTGTAGGAAGCTAATGAGTTATTGTCTTTAATTATACATTTGAATTGAGTTACGAATTAATTATTAATCGTTTCGATAAAGTTCGAGGAATCGATTCATGTTCATGTTGCAATTAGTTCTATAATTTGTCATAGCCTGACATGGAGAATAATAATTATATTATGTGAACGAAATAAGACTTCGTGCCATTTCTTATAGTCGAAAGAAAGAAAAACCTCACCGTACGGGGCCGGGTTAGAATACTGTTCCTCACTGCCACGCAGATAGGCATCTCGTAAGAGTCGATAAAATTTCTGACTTGATCGGTGGTAGGTGCTCTTGAGGTCTCACTGGCTGACTATCATGCTTCGTCAGCGTCATAAAGCATCTTCATGTGTTTTTCGACTTTTGCGCGTTAAGAACAAGTTCGCCCTCGGTTACTGCGGCTCTGGCAGTCTGCAGTCTGTAGCTCTTAAGGGGGCTCTTCAGTAACTCTTCTGGTTTTGCAGATGTCCATGGGCGATCATGATTACTTACCACCAGGAGGCTCGTCAGCTCGTTCGTTATAATCAAAAAAGTTAATAAGTTTAAATTATGTTTAAAATTAGAGCATAGATTTTATAGGCATTTCATCTTATGTAAAGATTATTTTTATTTAAAAATCTATTTTCCCTGAATTCCAGGTCAAATTCCCCACCGATGATGGATCAGACGCGCTGTCAGAGGACCAGGGTCGCAGCAAAAGGAAGAAAATCGCGCCGCTTCTCGCTATCCCCCTACTCATTGGAGGGATGATGGTACCACTGGCTTTCGGAGCGCTAGCACTCCTGGCTGGAAAGGCACTAATCGTGTCTAAGTTGGCACTGGTTCTAGCTGGTATCATTGGGCTGAAGAAACTGCTGTCTCCAAGCGGAGGTGGTCATGAAGCTCATGAGGTGGTCGTATCGGCAGGACACGGTGGCTCTGGGTGGAGCAGGTAAGGATGAGATAATAATAATAGCAACGGTTACAATAGGAATACGACGTCTGTTACAGAAAAATAGCGATTATGATAAGGAATGTACGTTGCATTATTGGACCTCCACTGAGTACCGAATCCGGTTCAAATGATTCGCTTCCTTTGATCCAGTGATTGAGGATTGTCCGGGATCGGGACCTGAAACTTACATTAATACAGTGATATTTGTTTATTTGGAGATGAGAGATTATGTAATTATAAAATGTAAAATATTTCGGTTTTTTGTGGATAAGTTAGTCTGTGCCTAATTGTCGTTTTGATTAGGTACGTCTTTTTCATTATTAATAGTTGACTGGTATTTCAGGAACTCAAACTAACAGGCTAGTGAAAATATAATTGAGTATATTGACAAAATAATTTAAATCGAGTGATTATAGAGGATGTAAATAGGTTTGAGCCTTACAATGGGCCGTTTTGTTTTTCACAAAAAAACTTTTGATAAATGAATCATAAGAATAATAAAAAAATCTAAAAGCCGGTTAGTGTTTGATAGGAAGATTTTTCTAAAGCCCAGTGGTCCTGAGAGCGACTGCTACACTAGAGGTCCTGGGTTCGATTCCCAGGTCGAGCAAAGTGTTATTGGGTTTTTCTATGAAATTCCCAGTAGCAGCTCGGAGTTAGGAATTTGTGCCCGTTTAATGGCAATAGGCTCGCCCCCTATTACATGGGACCTAAACATTTCGGCGAACTGTGGGTGTACATTAGTACGCCTCTGCCTAACCCTTCGGGGAAAACAGGCGTGATGGTATGTTATGTTTTTCTGAAGCACAAGTACAAATAGTCGAATATTTACTATACGTAGAATATATTTTTTAATCTATCTTTATATTAATCTGGTGAAGTATTCGCAGATCTTTTTTAGCCTATAATTAAGACTAGTAGAAATAACATCTTAGTAGACTAGTACTAGACGATTAGTTACTATTCTCATTTTGGAAATGTATATTTGAGCAAATTATAATTCCCTAAAAATAAAATATATTGTATAAAAGGACCAGCATGCATGAATATCATTCCACTAAAATATTGTGTTTTTTCTAAAATAACTTGTTACAGACTTTTTATATATATTTTTTTAATTTACCAGTGTTGCGCAAAGTGACCACCTCGAGAGAAATGCCGGGGGCAACTCAGGGTTAGGCATTTTTTTTATTATTTTGGATAGATTTTAAATCAACGTATCAATCAAATAAGTATTTTTGGTTACTGTAGGGTATGCCAATATTTAATTTTCTTAATATTTTTCAAATTTCCTCCGATCATGAAATCGTAGATTTATGTAGGGCAATAAGACCATAAAAAAATATTACTACATTTTACACTTTCATTTCACGTCAAAATTTATTTATTTTGAATTTTTTTCTAGTACTTACCTCATTTTTTTAACATACTTCTTTATTTTGATTTCAGGTCGCTCGAGAAGGCCCACGATTTAGCGTACAACGCCTACACCCAATAGCCTGAACCCACCAATTAACATTAATTAAAACGCGACTATAAGGACCAAACGGTTTCACATGAATATTATAAATAAACAACATAATAATTAATTTATTTACAATTACATTAAACGTACTTATGCAACTATTGAAAGAGGTCGCCTGTAACAATTTTATTTCTAAAATCTAAATGGATACGTATTTATTTGTAATTTATTATTACCTCTATAATTATTTATTGAATTCCATAAATTAAGTAACAAGAACATATTTTGTTAAATGACTATTTGACATTTAAATATCTACAGAGTTGTGTCATATATTTTATATATATTTTTTAATATTTTTTTATTTGTTTTAGTAAAATCATAACAAGTTCCATAATAGCAGGAATAGAATATATTTTTGAGTGAAGGGTATTTATTATATTCATAGCTATTACTTCAAGGGTCAGTAAAGCATAGTAGCTGTTTATGATGGTATAATATTATAGAAGGGTATTTTGGTTGTTTATTATATTGATAGGTATAGAAAAGTGGAATATGAGTTAGCATTTATGGCTTTTTTAAGTACCTCAAATACTCTTTTAAGACTAAAAATAATCTTTATTATATAGTCCTATATAAAATGATTTTTAGTTAGAAAAAAATATTTTAATATTAATATATTTATATATATTATAATATGTTTATAAAACTTATACATACAAGACTTTGGGGTGTGCTTTAATTAATTAATTTATATATCAGCAGAATCCAGTTGTTAGTACTTTCTTAATCCTTTTTTAAAGTATATAAGTATTTTAAGTATTGAATGAGCATATTTTTGTATGATTGTATTATATTACATATTTATTTATTTATGGTGTGAGACATATTTTATGATACAAAGACTGAAAATATATATTATTGTATAATAATTATACAAGTATAGTATCTACATGTACATATGTAAATAAAATATTGCATTCATATATTATTTTTCTGTATACCTATATAAATTTAAAGTATTATTAATTGCCAAATATTATTTGTTATATATTAATATACATATAATATAAACTACTTAGGTTATAGATATCATATTTATTTCAATTTTTTCCTATAAAAGGTGCTCATTTATTTAAATTTAATGTAAATATGAAGTATATATTATTCATTTTCAATTATTGAATTTTACGTTCCAGTCAGTTCGTTAATATATTAAAATAACTTAATAATTTATTATCAAATGTTATTAATTAAACTGTTGGTACTCATGTGTTTATGGTTTTATTTTTGTTATAATTATGTTTATTCTCCTTTTTATGGGATACGAGGGTAAACGAGCAGAAGGATTACCTGATGGTAAGCGATAACCGCCGACCATGGACACCCGCAACACCAGAGGAGTCGCAAGTCCGTTGCCCACCTTTTAAAAGGGGCAACGCACTTGCGACGGAGTGAGTGAGATTACCGGAGGCACGTTGGGCCTGCGGTAATCTCACTCACTCGGCGAAACACAACGCAAGCGTTGTTTCACGCCGATTTTCTGTGAGGCCGTGGTATCACTCCGGTCAAGCCGGCCCATTCGTGCCGAAGCGTAAAGCGTAAATAACGTAGTAATAAAAAACTAACATGATTTTATAACTACAATTTAGTTATTTCTGAATAATCAGTACCTTTATTTTTGTTGTATCAATAGCTATTCGGAAGATTCTCGAAAGTTTCCTCGGAATGTTCTTTTACCTTTAAAACAACCAATAATAAACAATGAATGTAAAATAAATTTATGAGAAACATATTATTATTTACTGCCTCATTAGTCTAGTGATCCCAAGTGCGACTGATACGCCAGAGGTCCTGGGTTCGATTCCCAGGTCGAGCAAAGTGTTATTGGGTTTTTCTATGAAATTCTCAGTAGCAGCTCGGAGTTTGGAATTTGTGCCCGGTTAATGGCAATAGGTTCGCCCCCTATTACATGGGACCTAAACATACCGGCGAACTATGGGTGTACCTTCGTACACCTCTGCCTAACCCTTCGGGAAATACAGGCGTGATGGTATGTTATGTTATTATTATTTTATAAACGATACCCAACTACTAGTATTTCTTCTTCTAGGGGTACTTTTACAAATCCATTCTTCATTGGATTCACATACACAACGTCTTTTAGCCCGCTGATCCGCACAAAAATTCTAAAAGTCAAAGTTGCACCTAGTTTTATAATTTTGGCCTTTGGGTTTGTTATGTAATGCACAGCTGTGCATTACATAACAAACCAGCGGCTCTTAGGCTATCACTGCAAAATTATTGTAATAAAACTAATAAAAAGAAAACAACTCCCAATTAGCATCGAACTCTGAACCTAACTACACGGTGTTCACTTTCGCCTCATGTAAACACAGTTACTCAATATGATTCCGTTGTTTGTCACACAAATAAAACAATGGTTATTCATGCATTATGCAGAAAGGGGCGGCTGCCAAAATTTTTATGATGTATGGTAAAAGAAATTGTGTCAGTACGTGTAGGTTTTTGCGACATACAGTTAAATACATGCGTAATAATCAATTATGCATGAATGAAAGACTGCCGCAACTGCTACGCTAGAGGCTCTGGGTTTGGTTCGTAGGTCGAACAAATTGTTATTGGGTTTTCCTATGAAATTCTCAATAGCATCTGTGAGTTTTGATTTATGTGCAATGGCAGTAGGCTCACCTAAACATACTAGGAGCAATGATAGTTATTGATAATTATGACCATTGTATTACTGAGTCAAAGTACCTCTGACTTTTCGAACCCGCATAAGCCTGACGTGGTGGAATAATTAAAAGCTGCAGAAAAATAAATAATTAAAACTAAGCGACGACGACCTCTGTGGTTTAGCGGTTCGAGTACCGGACTGCTGACCATGAGGTCGTGGGTTCGATTCCCACAGGACACAAAATTTATGTGATGAATATAAGTGTTTGTGTTCGTCTGGGTGTTTCTTATGTATTATAAGTTTAGTATTTATTTAATGTAAGGTACATTTTATATTTGTATTTCATAGTCAATAGTGTAGAAATTACTAAATTTTAGGTGTTCATTAAGTTGATATAAATATTGTTGGTTACATAAGGAAGCTATAGGTCTTTTTGTGTTATTTTGTCTTAGATTATTATGTGTTGAATGACTGTTTGTTTCTTTCCTAAATAAATAAATAAATAAATAAGTATGTATTTACAAAAAAAAAAATTATATAAGTATTATATCCATTGTCTAGTACCCATAGTACAAGCTTTGCTTAGTTTGGGACTAGATGGTGCTGTGTAAAATGTCCCAGAATATTTATTAATAAGCCTGCTTATTCTGAGAGAAGACCTGGCTTAGCAGAAAACAGAATAATGGGTTGATCATGAAATCTACCTGAAAACTATAGGTATACATATAAAATACTTAATTAATCCAATAATTTCATTGTTAACGTGCATGTTAGACTCGCTCGTAAACTTTTCTGGGATATAGGCGTGACAGTATGATGATATGAAAAACGCAAATAAACTTAGCCTCCGTACTATCATACTCCCGAATACACAATACGTAGTACACTTCACACAGACAAACCAAATGCATAACGATATCGGACCACAAATACATAATTTCTATCAATATTACAACGCCATCTCAGTGCCCTTAGATCAACGACCTCAAAGAGAAAGTAGACGGAGATACATCATTTTCAAGTAATTAAGTCTATCTCTATTCAAGAGGATAAGACGGAACAGGATGGAATGCTTATTAAAGGAAATACTCCATAAAACGGTGAGTTAGCATCTTTAGAGTGAGATTGTAGTGTTGGAAACCGGAGAAAGTTAATATTTTGTGTATAAGGTGTAAATAAAATCCTTAAACTTATTCATAATGTGTATTATGATAAAAATTCTTTACTTTTAACTGTTTAGAATCTAAACAGTAGAACTGTAAGAAATTTATGCAAAACTTAAAGCAAATTTATTTTATCAAACTTTATCCTTTTAACCTTTATTAGATTCCGTACCAAAGGACCAAAATTTAAGTGATAATTAGTAGGTATCGAAAATATTCTAGCAATTATCTAAAACAATTTTTTTTTCTATTATTTTTATATATTAGATTTATTTCTACACCTACCTACTTCTTTAATCTATAGATTCTATACCTACGATCGCACATTTTATAAAAGGGTAAATAGGTAGTTAATTAAATGAAAATGTTTAGTTAGAAAGCTAAATAGTTTTACAATCGCACCAAGCAAGATTATTTATAACATTTTACTTTCACTTTATTTTTAAAATAATTTAAAATCTATATTAAGCTGAAGAGTTTGTTTATTTGCTTGAACGCGCAAATCTCAAGAACGACTGGTACAATTTGAAAATTCTTTCAGTGTTAGATATTGAGAAAGGCTACGCGGACGAAGTTGCGGGCAGAAGCTAGTACATAATATAAGAGCGAGAGAACATACTTAAATAAATTCCAAAAGTCATCATAAGATGTAAACTATGGTTCGTTAAAGAAAACAGAAGTGAATATCAGCTTTCATTGGGTGAAAAAGTAGTTAAATTAACGCCTTGGGTTATGTTTCAAACTCTTGACAGAGCTCCATAATAACTATGACATGCACTTATGTATGACGTAGAAAGCTTAAAGTTACGCTGTATGGTCAATGACCAGTTTCTCATGGTCATTGTTACCTGTAAAGTTATAATAATGTTGCTTGTAGTTCATTCTTATTGTGTAAGTATCTTTATGCACGATTTTGTTGTGTTCTATGCGTGTTTTTGATTAAAATAAAAATAAAATAAAATTACCTAAAATATGAACTGAATTCATTCAAATTTAATCAGTTGAATTATATTATATTTTTTATATTAATATCAGGAGAACTGCCTCAATAGCCAAGTGGTCCTGACCGCAACTGCTACGCTAGAGGTCCTGGGTTCGATTCCCAGGTCAAGCAAAGTGTTATTGTCGAGCAAAGGGTTTTCTATGAAATTCCCAGTAGCAGCTCGGAGTTAGGAATTTTTGCCCGATTAATGGCAATAGGCTCGCCCCCTATTACGTGGGACCTAAACATACCGGCGAACTGTGGGTGTACATTAGTACGCCTCTGCCTAACCCTAAGGGGAATAAGTACAGGCGTGATGATGGTATGTTATATCAGGAGAACATGGTTCACCGGCTCACTGCCTATCGTATCTAAATTGGATAGGCAAAAATATTTATGAACTAAGCTGATCTTTTTTAGTAAGTAATGAAGATGGGATTATTATTATTGATCATCTGCTTTTGAAAGATTTTAGATAAAATTATTTCGGATTGGAAGATTTGAAGGATTTGAACGATGTTACAAACTAAGAACACATGGTTTTTCTCCATGTCAGTACTTATAACAGTACCACAGGATGCATAGCCGTAGTTTTCACAACAGCCCCAAACTAAAAAAATAAGTACATAGGTATTCACCAAACGGAACGATTTAATAAATAATTAAATTTCGTCTTACTACATAAAGGACATTTTGAACACAAAACCGGCCAAGTGCGAGTGGGACTCGCGCACGAAGGGTTCCGTGCCATTATCGAGTCCGACTCGCAATTGGCCGGTTTTTTAGTATTTGTTGTTATAGCGGAAACAGAAATACATAATATGTGAAAATTTCAACTGTCTAGCTATCGCGGTTCTTGAGATACAGCCTGGTGACAGACAGACGGACGGACGGACAGACAGCGAAGTCTTAGTAATAGGGCCCCGTTTTAACCCTTTGGGTACGGAACCCTTAAATGGTCCTTGGCTCAGCATGTGGAACGCTAGATCTTGATAATTAAAGTCATAAAAAAATAAGAGATATTAAGCAACTCTAACTTAGTAATCAAAAGATTTTCCTGTTAATACAATTTATTTCCAACTAAAACATCCAATGTTTTCCTCCATCGAATTGTTTATTTACGCTGTGTTCAACCCGTTAGCTGGTTAAATTCAGATTACGCGCCTGACCGCGAAAATTACGATCAATATTATTTTGGTTGAAAATTGTTTTTTTATGACAGTGCTAACACTTATTTTATGAAATCAACAGAGGTTCAAGTTCAAAGTCAAACATAAACGTTTTGTTTCAATAGGGTATTATTTAATTGCCTGTTGTTTGATTTGTTCAAAACAATAGCCTAATTGAAAAACATAGATAATTGCAGCTTCTTTACTAAAAAAAATTAAATCAACTCATACTGCTTTCTGAAGCTTACACGAATATTAGACATATTGAAATACATTTCTAATACAATGTACAACAACAAAATACCTTCAGTGTTATTTAAATATTCAAACCCACATTGCCAATATTGACCTACAAATGCATTACACAATACAAAAAATCAAAGACTGAGTAATTTCGAATAAAAAACCAACAAAAGAGATTCGAAAAACGTCGGTAAAAAACTGGTTACATCATAAAAGTAATTCTGGTTCGCTTTTTTTTGGAAAAGAAAGCGATGACGGACCGGTTATGCCGAATGTAGGTGCGTGGTTCCACTACATAATAAAATTATAGAAGGTGAATTTGTTTCGGCACGAATGGGCCGGCTAGATCGGAGTGATACCACAGCCTCACAAAAACTCGGTGTGAAACAACACTTACGTTCTGTGAGTGGGGATACCGGAGGCCCAACCCCTTTTAAAGCTCGGGCTACTCACTTGCGACTCTTGCCCGATTTACCATCCTCGGCCACCAGGCCCGTCGCGAAGACCCAGTAATGGTAACCCCCCCCCCCCCCCGACCCTTGCTCGAGCCGGCCCGCGCCGAGCCAGTAGCTTTAAATTAGTCCCTAATAATAATTTAGACCAGATCCAGCCGTCCCTAGCTGCCCCCCCCAGCAACGCCCTAAGCCGAGGCCCGTGTCCAGGGGACGCCCTCAGCTGCTGTTGCTTAATTTTAAGTTGCTCCTGGCTGGAGGCATTCGGTGTCTCGCCACCAAGTTCGGTTACGCTGTTAAGATTCCCTGAATCAACAGCTAATGTCCATTGAAAAAAAAAAAAAACTTGCGACTCTTCTGGTGTTGTGGGTGTCCATGTGCGGCGGTAATCGCTTACCATCAGGTGATACGTCTATTCGTTTGCTACCTATCCTATAAAAAATGATATAGTCGTTTCTGTACCTGAGTGTATCTTTATAATGAAACGTATCGTGTGTTAATGAAAAACCACTCTAAATAAAAAAGGCAATATTCCTATCGTTTCTATCTATATATAATGATCTAATAAAGGTCATATCTTTTTTAGTATAGGTATTTCTTAGTATAGTCTAAATTATATTCATATTCCTTAAGAATATTGCATATTATCTAATATTACCATTTTGAGGAGTTCTCCAACAATGTTGTAATTAGATTAAATTATGCTTTTGATTTTTTATTTTTCTGTTCAAATTTTGTTGACGTCAAATGTGTATTTTTCTGTTAAAATATTTTATTATTACTGAATAAACGGTTATAATAAAAAAAATTGTATGTCAGTTTTATTTCTTTCCAATACAGTTGATCCTTTTAAATCGAATACAGCAAAAATATACCTACCCACAAGTCAAACTGGGTTTTCTTAATTTGTGAAATGTTATATTTAATGTTTGAATAATCATTATCTAAAATCTCTGGCAGTTCAACATCACAAATGTATAAAGAAAGTGACACTTCTGAATTTACGTTATTATATGCGCATGTGTTTTTAAGACAGCGTGACGATTCTCGGGAACTGCTGAACCAATTTGGGAAATCCTTTCACTTTTGGAAAACTTGTCCTCCAATTAACGTGTGATTAATTTGTTTGTGATTTTTTCTACGATCATCGTTAAGCCCGAAGCGTGGGATCGCCTCGAAAAATACGGACAGATGACGTCGTAAAGGTCTTTGGGATTCGTTGAATGTAGACTACCACATTAGTCTAGTGGTCTCAAGCGCGACTGCTATGCTAAAAGTCCTGGGTTCAATTCTCAGGCCGGATGCAAAGTGTTATTGGGATTTTCTACGAAATTATCAGCAGGAGCTCGACTGGTAACTGACAGTCCCCATATTACATGGGACCTTAAGCATATACAGCAGTACAACATATAAGCCTAATGGCTAGGGCGTCGGACTTTCGATCATATGGTTGCCGGTTCGAAACCCACTTACCATTCAAATAATTTGAATCCTCGTTTAATATTGTCGACTTCGGTCAAACTTGGACATACTCCAACGTCCTCACATCTTGTTATCGCAATATTGTACCAGTGAAGATTGTACATAATTTATTTTAAAAGAGTGTCCATTGTGTTTCTTGCCGGATTCTTCTCCATAGGATCAACCTTTTGGAACCGTGCAACTAAAATCATAACGTTTCATAAACGCTTGTAAAAGCTTATTTGAAATAAAAACATTTGAATTGCACTACTGATGTGTACCCACTGGTAACATAAGCATTTAGCTTAGCACGAGGGGTTAACAAGAATAAAAATTAACCTAAGTGTAGGCGGGATCAGTCCTTGTGTGTGGGAATCAATGGAGGCGTTTGTTTAGCACTGGATCTACAATGGCAGATATGATGATGACCAACCAAGATCTTTACAAGATAAGAAGGGTTATATTCAACATAATTATTAAAAGCAATATGGTTAAGTAAGTATTAGTCTCCTATTAAAACTGCTAAAACCTTTTATACCTTGGGATTTTTTTTATATGTCGTTGAGTGCTAAGGTGAATTATTTAGAGAGTTGGACATGTACCGATCAAAAACTTCACTTAACTTCCCTTGTCCTACTGGTCATCGCGTTTCTACAATAGACTCTTAGAGCCTGACATTTTCAACTTTTTTTTAAAGCTTACTTGCAATGTGTGTCGCACATTACTAGTATTCTTGTTAACCCCTCATGCTAAGCTAAATGCTTGTGGTACGAATGGGTTCACGTAGGTAGTGCAATGGGTGGGTTTCGAACCGGCAACCACATGATCGCAAGTCCTGCGCCCTAGCCATTAGGCTACCGCAGCTTCATTTTCAATCTTCTATGCGCTTATTCGCTTCATGTTTGCTAATCACTAACGCGACGCGACGCGTAAAAAGTAGCAACAATAGTCACGCGTCACAGACAGTCGATTATGTCTGACATCGTAATCGTGTAAGCGATGACAGGTTCACTATTGTTTATCTATGACTTCACTTAGGTAATTATCAACCTTATTGCTATTGGGGTGTAGATGAACTTTTATATTTTCGGATGCTTTTTGTCTTAGCATGTAGTACTTATACGAATCAGCTTCGTGTGCCTGTTACCAACGTAATGTCCATAATCTTTACATAATCTAGTATAATATAAAAATTTATCGCCATAATAGTAACTTGGTCTTAGCCTTCCTCAATAAATGGGCTATCTAACACTGAAAGAATTTTTCAAATCGGACCAGTAGTTCCTGAGATTAGCGCGTTCAAGCAAACAAACTCTTCAGCTTTATATATTACCAGCTTCCGCCCGTGACTTCGTCCGCGTGGAATAGTTACTTAGCGTGCCCACGACTTCGTTAGCGTGATGATATATAGCCTATATAGCCTTTCTCAATAAATGGGCTATCTAACACTGAAAGATTTTTTCAAATCGGACCAGTAGTTCCTGACATAAGCGCGTTCAAGCTAACAAAAAAACTCTTCAGTTTTATATATTAGTATAGATACTAGCTTCTTCCCACGATTTCGTCCGCGTAGCGTGATTATATATAGCCTATAGCCTTCCTAAATAAATGGGCTATCTAACACTGAAAGATTTTTTGAAATCGGACCAGTAACATACCATCACATACCATCACGCCTGTATTCCCCGAAGGGTTAGGCAGAGGCGTACTAATGTACACCCACAGTTCGCCGGTATGTTTAGGTCCCATGTAATAGGGGGCGAGCCTATTGCCATTAACCGGGCACAAATTACTAACTCCGAGCTGCTACTGGGAATTTCATAGAAAAACCCAATAATACTTTGCTCGACCTGGGAATCAAACCCAGGACCTCTAGCGTAGCAGTCACATTTTTGTTAATTATTAGCAATCTGATTCACGCAGAACGAGCTCACCGTATCCTTTGGTCTTGCAGCTTTGGGCTTCAAAGCATGTAGGAAAATTTAAATGTCTCGATACAGCTACTGTTGTTCGTATTCAATTTGTTTAACGTTAATCCATCTATTAAAATGCATTTACCATACCTAAACACATATTCCTAATTGTTATTCAGGTCAAACACAGATCTACTTACTTTCTTTCAATTTACTTTTCTTTGGTCTATAACAAGTGACATACATATGCAATTTCAAATATTTCGAATTAATATAGGTAAGTATATTTAAGGGCAAGACAGCAAGAAAAACATATTTACTTCCTTTTATACTGTATTTCAAGTTCGTGACTTAAGGATCTGGCAGAGCTTGAATTTCCCACAAAAACGTAATCTATACTGATATTATAAAGCTGAAGAGTTTGTTTGTTTGCTTGAACGCGCTAATCTCAGGAACTACTGGTCCGATATGAAAAATTATTTCAGTGTTAGATAGCCCATTTATTGAGGAAGGCTATAGGCTATATATCATCACGCTACACGGACGAAGTCGCGGGCAGAAGCTAGTACTAATAATATGTATATAAAGCTGAAGGGTTTGTTTGTTTGCTTGAACGCGCTAATCTCAGGAACTACTGGTCCGATTGGAAAAATTCTTTCGGTGTTAGATAGCCCATTTATTGAGGAAGGCTCTAGGCTTATATATCATCACGCTACGTGGACGAAGTCGCGGGCAGAAGCTAGTCTATACTAATATTATAAAGCTGAAGAGTTTGTTTGTTTGCTTGAACGCGCTAATCTCAGGAACTACTGGTCCGATTGGAAAAAATCTTTCAATGTTAGATAGCCCATTTATTGAGAAAGGCTAACGGATTTTGATGCGGTTTTTTTTAATAGATAGAGTGATTTAAGAGAAAGGTTTTAAGCTATTTAACATCACGCTAAGACTCTTAGAACCGGGGCAGCGCGGGTGAAACCGTGGGCGGGTCGCTAGTTTCGGATAAAATGTAGAGCAGGAACCTAGATTAACATTATTGGAATCAGAGTAATATCACTCTGATTAGATTTCGTTTGAATTACTATTTATTTTGGTAGTACGTTTGTATTGGAAATTCCTTCTGTCGGACTTTTAATGAGAATATTTCTAATTGATAGAAGATAGAGTTATATGGAAAGTTTTTTTTTATGGGATAGGGGGGCAAACGAGCAGACGGATCTCCTCATGGTAAGCGATAACCGCCGCCCATGGACACCCGCAACACCAGAGGAGTCGCAAGTGCGTTGCCCGCCTTTTAAAAGGGTTTGGGCCTCCGGTAACCTCACTCACTCGGCGAAACACAACGCATGCGTTGTTTCACGCCGGTTTTCTGTAAGGCCGTGGTATCACTCCGGTTGAGGCAGCCCATTCGTGCCGAAGTATGGCTCTCCCACGTGAAAATTTGATTGATTGAGATTGCAGAGAATATTTTGATGCAAAATCATTTGTATCATCAACCTCATCCTTATGAGTTCCTTATATCGTACTTTCTTCTAAATTCCTATATGACATCCAAGTACAGTTCATCTATTGTACTATAACGGTAACCTATCATGCTTCTATACGACCAAGAGCTTCTTTTATCACAAATAGCTTCTGCCCGCGACTTCGTCCGCATAGCGTGATGATATATAGCCAATAGCCTTCCTCAATAAATGGGCTATGTAACACTGAAAGAATTTTTCAAATCGGACCAGTAGTTTCTAAGATTAGCGCGTTCAAGCAAACAAACAAACTCTTCAGCTTTATATATTAGTATAGATTTATTGATTAAGATCCGAAGCACGTAACTTTATAGTCTTTGTAACAAGGTCATTGCCAAACCATACACGTTTGGTTGTAACTACTGCTTGGCACATACCTTTAGTAAATTCCTATTGTACTTCTAGTAGGATATCAGCTTTATGTTTACAATTGTTTTCACTTATGCCATGAGCTGGATGTTTATTGTAAACTAGCTTCTGCCCGCGGCTTCGCCCCCGTGGAATTCGGTCTGTCATCACATCCTACGGGAACGGGATAAAAAGTATCCTATGTCCGTTTCCTGGTTCTAAGCTATCTCTCCACCAATTTTCAGCCAAATCGGTTCAGCCGTTCTTGAGTTATAAATGGTGTAACTAAGACGACTTTCTTTTATCTAAATAGATTATAGTAAGACCGCTGAATGTGATAATGAAGAAGAACCTAGTAATTTCACTAATTACTCTTACAATAATGTAATGAATATTATTCATGTAGAAACTGAATAGAAATTAGATATCATAGTAAACATAACATATAACATACCATCACGCCTGTATTCCCCGGAGGGTTAGGCAGAGGCGTACTACTAATGTACACCCACAGTTCGCCGGTATGTTTAGGTCCCATGTAATAGGGCGCGAGCCTATTGCCATTAACCGGGCACAAATTCCCAACTCCGAGCTGCTACTGGGAATTTCATAGAAAAACCCAATAACACTTTGCTCGACCTGGGAATCGAACCCAGGACCTCTAGCGTAGCAGTCGCGCTTAGGACCACTTGGCTAATGAGGCAGTTATCATATCATAGTAGTGATCATAATATTTTAATATGTTAATATAATTTTAAGCTGTGGTAGCCTAATGGCTAGGGCGTTGAACTTGCGATTATGAATGTGGTTCATCATTCTCCGAGCCTTTTATGAATGTGGTTCATCATTCTCCGAGCGTTTTCTCAACAATGTTCGGCTTCCAGTCTAACCAGATGCGGCTGAAACTTGCGATCATATGGTTCCCGGATTGAAACTCACCCATTGCATCTCGATGTGAACCCACTCGTAATAAAAACATTTAGCTTAGCACGAGGGGTTAGTACCAGATTGCTAGTAAGCACTTTTAAAAACGAACAAATTATCAAAAATGTCAATTATTATTTGCGCCTATGAAAGTTCAACAATATAATTGATAGGTGTGTCTTAAATGATAGAGTGGTGGAAAATATTACTACAGCTCTTAGAAAAGCAGATTCACTGTCAATATATAGGTATTTACTATTTAGTAAGAGTCCGGGAGACCGCATTCCCTATAGCTACAAACGATATATACAAAACTAGCTTCTACCCGCGACTTCGTCCGCGTAGTGTGATGATAATTATATAGCCTATAGCCTTCCTTAATAAATGGGCTATCTAACACTGAAACAATTTTTCAAATCGGACCAAAAACAAACTCTTCAGCTTTATACATTAGTATATAGATTGTTTCGATAATGATTTATTTTGATAATCAGATTTTGTGGGCATTTCAGTCTCCACCGGATCCTTAATTTATAGTAGATAGTAGTATAAAGATGAATGTAGTTCTAAAGCAGCATAATTATATTACAATTATCATACAAACAATTGTAATGAAAAATACGGTTCACATTTAAACTAGGCATGAGAAAAGCACAGTATCAGATCTGTTGGTGAAGGTTACAAGAGTCAGTTGAGAGAAATGGGTTACTATATCATTTACAGACGATAATAATCTACTTCATGTACCCTTGGAATACAATAGAAACATTATTTTCACATTTTATGAGCTGCGAGATCTCAGTTACTTTGATACGAGCTGTGACAAAGAAGCCTTTATTCAAGACTAGCTTCTGCCCGCGACTTCGTCCGCGTAGCGTGATGATATATAGCCTATAGCCTTCCACAATAAATGGGCTATCTAACACTGAAAGAATTTTTCAAATCGGACCAGTAGTTCCTGAGATTAACGCGTTCAAGTAAACAAACAAACAAACAAACAAACAAACAAACTCTTCAGCTTTATATATTAGTAATAATATAGATTAGATTAGATATTCCTTTATTCAAGTACTAGCTTCAGCCCGCGACTTCCACGTGGAATAGTTACTTAGTCTTAGCGTGGTGATTTATAGCCTAGCCTTTCTCAATAAATGGGCTATCTAACACTGAAAGATTTTTTCTAATTGGACCAGTAGTTCCTGAGATTAGCGCTTTCAAGCAAACAAACAAACAAACTCTTCAGCTTTATATATTAGTATATAGATTTTAATCAGCCTACTAATTAATAATTTGAATTGCTTTACATTAATTGTAAGAAAACTCCGTGAAAAAACGATAGATAGTCAAAGTAAAAAACTTATGCTTGGTTATTTGACAGATAGTAAAATCAAAATTAGCCTAGTGGTTCTGAGCGCGACTGCTACGCTAGAGGTCCTTGGAACGATTCCTAGGTCGAGCAAAGTATTGGGTTTTTCTATAAAATTGCCAAGGGGGTGTATATTAATACGCCTCTGTCTAACCCTTCGGGGAATAAGGGCGTGATAATATGTTAAAGCAAAATATCACCAGTATTTTTAAGATAAGTTTCATATACTTATGATGAAACGTATTTTCTAAATTACATAATGTTTCAAAATTATCACCTATTCAGAAACACATCATATTTTCGATAATTTATCAAAATAATGAGCTCATTGAGACTAACCAGAGCTTTTGTAAAAAGGAAAGTAAGTAATCATTTATAATTATTATTATCGCCTTCTGTTTATTGTTTGGTGAGAAGCAAAAGTTTTTGCGTTACCACCATTCTTTCGTTTAAATACAAACACACAATTTTGTTGTTGATGTGGCGATGAACTTATGGGAACGAAAAATACGTAGCGTGAGAAAAGCATAGAACTATTAATAACATACCATCACGCCTGTTTTCCCCGAAGGGTTAGGCAGAGGCGTACTAATGTACACCCACAGTTCGCCGGTATGTTTAGGTCCCATGTAATAGGGGGCGAGCCTATTGCCATTAACCGGGCACAAATTCCTAACTCCGAGCTGCTACTGGGAATTTCATAGAAAACCCAATAACACTTTGCTCGACCTGGGAATCGAACCCAGGACCTCTAGCGTAGCAGTCACGCTCAGGACCACTTGGCCAATGAGGCAGTTAATAGTGGTCATAAAACTCATAATTTATGTTTATTTGTTTAACACACTGACTGCCTAAACTGACTGACTAACTGCCAATAGCCAAGTGGTCCTGACCGCGACTGCTACGCTAGAGGTCTTGGGTTCGATTCCCAGGTCGACCAAAGTGTTATTGGGTATTTCTATGAAATTCCCAGTAGCAGCGCGGAGTTAGGAATTTGTGCCCGGTTAATGGCAATAGGCTCGCCCCCTATTACATGGGACCTAAACATACCGGTGAACTGTGGGTGTATATTAGTACGCCTCTGCCTAACCCTTCGGGGAATACAGGCGTGATGGTATGGTATGATGGTATGTTTGTTTAACACCACAGAAAAATTACACTACTACAAAGATAGACTCTGATATTTAGGTATGCTTAAACCAACACTGGTAGTTGTTTGAATAATTTAGCAACTCACATTATTTGTTCTAATTAAAGAAAAGGGGAAGTGTTATGGAAATGAAACATAATAAGTAGTTCAGATATTAAATTTAATGAAGTTTGTGAAAATATTTATAACAGACCAAACACGCAATAATTTATATTAGTCCATATTATGTTAGTAGGTACAAACTTATATCTATGCTAGTAAAATTTAAAATAATTATTATTTTGGACATACATGAGTGACCAATTTGACCTCAGGATTTGACTGTCCACTTTGTCCTGTTTTAATATGCGTTATGTAATAATATCGATATGTGCTATTATTTATTTATTAGTATTACGTAAGAGTAGTATGTTCTTTAAAAATTAGCCTGGTACGTAAGAAAGTTGTTCAAAATGTAAAATACCAAAATCTCTACATTACATAACTACAACTCTACTTAAAATTATTTGATGAAATCTAATAAAATTAAAATTACAAAAAAATATTTTAATAAAAATCGTTGAGTATTTAGAAAATTTATTCTCAAAACTCTTTCTCGAAATACTATACCTCTTTACAAAAACTAACTTGATAATTCAATACTATGTAAAAAATCCCATGAATCCTATAAAACCTTAACTTTTCGCAAACCTGTCAAACCAAACCACAAAAGTATCAAGACCACAAACACCTCGTACGGTGCACCACATTGATCCACTGTCACCATGATCCACAACCACACCCACACAACCACAAAAAACCACGTGCGTTCCCCAAAAACTGTCCGTAGTCACAACAAAATAATTTCGTAGGTACCAGTTTAATCGACCGACATTGGGTTCACTTTTCTTGACCGCCGCGAGGTGGTGGGGTAAGATGCTTAAAACAGGCCGTCATATACAACTTCGCTACACTTTGTGCCTAGCTTTCTGTAGGGGTAGTTTGATTCGTCGCCATGATACGATACGTCGCTGTTCTAGTTATCATTGCCGCGGCGCGGGCGATGCCTGCCCTCGACCAGGAGGCAAACGAAATCGGCGTTTTCGGCTCAATTTTAGGCGTAGTTAAGGAGTGCGTTGATGGAGACACATCGTTGTGCATAAAGGTGGGAACAGTGCAGTGACCGTGAAGTGCTTTAAGTGATGTGTTACTAAGTTCTTATCTTTTGGTTGCAGGAGAAGACGTTGAAATATGTGGAGGCTGTGAACACTGCGCGGGAGTTAGATATTGCTGATGGTGTGGCGATACTTAGCAATGGTTCCCCAAGGTCAGCTAGGGCCTTGGAGCCGCTCTCTGAGGAACCTAAAGCCAGAGAAGCTCAGATCGAGTCCAGGCTGGTAGACTCAGCGGCAGACTTCTTGGAAAACCATGTGATCCAGTTCAAACTTCCCTCATCTGCCGTTGAGGGCATGAAGAGATCCCTTGAAGAAGGTGAGTTAAAAAAAAAATCCAAAACATTTTGTAGTTTAGTTTTATGAATGAAAGAGGTAGTTAAATCAAGTGAGCGTATACAATGGAGTGCTTGAAACTTAATTACATGTTAGATATTGTGAATTTTATTGATAAAACTATTATAGAAGCTAATAAAACTCACTAAATCAAACAAGAAAAATACTCATATTAGCATAAATCAAATTTATATTGATACGAAAATTTTGATGTGTAAAAATTAAAATTTATAAATTAAAAGATTCCACTCCTAAGGTTTCGTTTTCAAAACTCATGAAATGGCGAAGAATTGAGATAGGAAAATGAATAACTTTTAATGAAATTAAGATCATTGATCCGCAACTATATCATGATCGGTAGATTGCGGTTTTTATAATGATAATTAAATAGAGCAAAACAATTGTGTCTTGTATTTGCTTTTGAGTCACGTTTTGTCTCTAAATTTCTCCTTTTAATCAAATGAATGAATTCAGTATCATTACTTCTATAAAATATTTAAGTGGTTCAGATTTTATTCTTTAGCTTAAATTAATTAATGAATATTGTATAACGTCGTTACAAATTAGTATGTGAAAGTGGATTCAGCAGTTTTGTAATAAACATATATTTGGTTGATGATCTTATATTTGGTTATTTAAGTAAGAATTGATTAGCGATTACGTTAAATTGAAAATGTGAATTGAAACCACATAGTTATATGATTACCCATGATCTCATCCATATTGTTAAGGCTCATAGTGTTCGAATATCTATGTATAAAAACAGATTTTATATTGATAATACTATAAATATCAATGATTGTTAACATGATGGTAGAATTTTAGTCAATCTCGATCCCATTCAGGAGCCAACAAAAGCAAAAACCACATGACTTTATTAGTAGAGGCACGTTGTTAGCTTATGGCCAAAGCTAATGCAGTTTACCGCGGTTCACTTACAGTTTGCGCGGTTATTTAAGCACCTTTTGTATATGATTCTTCATTCATAACAAGGAGTATTTTATTGTTTGTTTTCACGCTTGTTATAACAGAAGGGTAGGTAGAAGAGTAAAGACAAAAGTGATTTAACTTTATCATAGGTATCGGTACTATTACAAGACATTGGGACACCTACGCAGATCGGAGAAACTGCTTTATGATGTTTATAATATGAAAAATAAATGATGTTTTATGAATTTAGAAACTTCTTGCATTACACAGGAAAATTGATGACAATAATTCGTACTATAAAGAACAAGATAAAATTAGCTGAGAATAGAGGTGTATTTAGCAAAAGGGAGACACTTTTCCCTAAGAGTGAGAAACAATAAAGGCTAGTAATGTAGATATACTAGTAAAGTGGAGGGGTCAATATTTCCTGTCAAATGAAAACACTACTTCATATTGGAAAGTTTAAAATAATACTAAACATAGATTTCCATAAATATAAAGTGTCGGTACTCGAAATGAACGCGACTGTACTTACAAGTTAAAGTTATAGCTTGACTGTACCGTTACATATTATAAATGCAAGGTGGCGGCACAAACAAGAAATAGGGCTGTCCGTTATGAAAAGTTTACATTTTCAGACGTAAAAAAATTATCGTAGTATAAATTAATATTTTTATAACAATAAAGGTAGTGTCATTCATTTTCTTAATAGAAATATACTCAAGCTTTTTTACCTTAAAAAACCTGCAATAGACAAAATTTTCAGAAATTCTCACGCTTCAATCATATTTTTTTCTGCTCTTTTGATTTTTTGTCAAAAGCATTAAACTGCAGTGCCAACCCTAAGCATTATGTTGGTAACAGTGAAAATTTGTAGATCATTCAGTTAATCTAAGTTATTGATATAAATAGAAAGCTTAATAGCCCCATTAGTAGGTAAATGATGTACAATTTTCATGCTTTGAATTCAACGCTTGAATACATTTTTAATTATAAGCATGCAATACTGCGATTTCCTGATATGCAAACCTAACTGTGAAACCGGATGGAAAGATGCTCCACATGTATCCGTGGTAACCATTATGATTGCTGATTAAGTAAGTGGAATAACATGAGAGTCATATCACTTCCTGCTACAGATATTTACCCTGTCGCCAATTAAAGTGTATTCTTGAAATTGATAATCTAATTTATAGTATTAAAGTCAACCAACACTCGACTTATTGAAAATTTATTGGTTATATTGTTCATCTCAGGTGAGAGAACATAATTTAACTAAAAGAGTTCTAGGAAAAAGTTCCTATTGAAATCTTACTGAAAAGTAAAGGTAGAAACGTGAGCTCATTGCATGTTGTTGTAAAATTTATCACTCGTACAAATATGTTGGTTAATGAGACTGCAAAACAACTGTTCTGTATAACGAGATTCTATCTTGATTTAATCTCCTTTTAAGCGACCTCCTTTGTGGTACCGTGTTTATGGTTGGATGCATTAAATACTGCATTTTTAGGAATTGTTATTTTACTAAACGAGTTGGATTTGTTTTGTATATCTTTAGGTGCTACTTAGCTGAAATCATATCTTCTACACGTAGATCATAAATAATTTAACCGTTCGTATCTGTATGTGATTAACTTACATTTTAAATTCACACATACAAATTTTCAAAACTATTATCAAACGTTCATGTAATGTTATGAACAAAATAAAAATTTGATTTTCTATATTTTAATTCTTCTCAATTTCTCGAGCATTTAATATAAATAATTGCGTTTATGGTAAATAAATTTTAATTTGTAGAGATTTCTACATGTCATTATAAATAACATTACAGTTTGTAATAATTAGGTACATTAAAATGAATAACCATCTACCCCTTAACATAGATTGTAAAGACGAGAAAGTCTTTCAACCAACCTTCACGGATGTTACATGAATGCCAGTTCGCTACTTATTCTTGTGAATGAAACTTGAAACAGATGCACTTACTAAATCCCTTTACAAGTTCCGATGAATCGTGACGATGATAATTTTATTCAAGTCTTTGCTCCATATATAGATGCTCCTGATATATTTATTGGGTCAATAATGACCCGATAAATATATCAGAAATTTCTTGTTTATCATTGTAATCATTATCGTTACCTCACACTTGTTCTACGACTGTTGCACTCTTTAAACACGGAACAGGTCAGTCTTACTTTAGCTCATGACATAACCTCCTGATCCGTAAATATGTAATATCATTGTTACAGATTTCATTCAGATCATGCTTTTTCTTTACATTTCTCTTTCAATTTCATCTTTTTCATAGTCTGTGCATCATGAAAGTACTTTTTGATAATAACTTTATTTGTTCAACTTGCTTTTCTTAGATTAGTATATAGCTTTATCTTTATTTCTTCCGTATAATACAGTATCTTGTCTTTGTCAATAATCCAATTAGATACGTCCAAATTTTGACATAGATAAAGTCTATATCGACTTTAGGATCCAAATTAAGATATAAACAGTAGCTTCTTGTGAAATCAGAACATCTCTATCCAACACTTCCGTATAGCAAAAATGTCATTAAACAAAAAAGGCCTTCACATTGAGATTGTCAACAACCATGTAGAAACTCGAAAGCGGCACATTCCCTCTACGGCTAGCTACGAAGTCCTGTCTCTAAACCAGTTTAACAACTCATCGAGAAATCGTGTAAACGGCACTCCTCGACTCTTCTCCGAAGAAAGTTGCCTTTCCAATATTATATGTGTTCATGTTACGACTTCGATTGATACCAATTATGGTATTATGAGTCAGATAAATATAATTTTTAATTAATTATCTATTAAATAGAGCATCCGCTATACCGCTACGTTCATTTCATCCAGATCATCTATATTTTGTACTGCATAGATTCAAATCAGTCTATTTCAGCTATTCATATCTGTTTAGCCTCTCAATTCAGAGTCAAGTTTCTAGTGAAACTACCTTATTGACACCAGTTCTTCGCAACTCTAAAAGCCCACCTTTAAAAATGTTGACCAGTTCTCAAAGGTCCTAAGTATCTTTAGGCTATACCAGCACTAGACACCATAGTTTAGGAGATTGATTCATTTTTCGGTAGTAAACACATTCCTTTACTTGAAGTAAAGGAATGTGTTTACTCCGGCGTATAGACCAGGCACAATACTTGTTTTAGTTTATACTATAATCTTATCTCTTATTTTCTTTATTACATAATCAAACAACAGTATACCTATTGATACGTTTAAAAATGAGTAGGTTACTATTACCGACTCCATCTAATTGTGGAAGGTATAATTTTTACTTTTATTGTATCAGCGATTTTATTACAAAACTCAGATACATTTATTGACACAACTTTAAAAATATTTTAGTGAGAATTATGTAAATTGATACCAAATAAATAATTCAACACATAATTTTATTTATGACAATGATACATAACAGCATTCTGGTCAAGAATAATTTAAATACAATGACAAAGAAACTTTCGATTGCGGAGAGTTTCTTCGATGTTTATGAATTGTAAACTACATTTAACATTTCACACCGTTTCACTTACCAAAGTACCTCCAACTCCGATCATAAAATCGTTAATATTATAATTACAAAAGTTACTCTGTCTGTCTGTATCTTAATTTTTTCCATTACCATTTCTGGTATAGTGATAGATTGGACCTTATACAGGCAACATCATGTCTTCAAAAGTCCTTTTGTGCTCGACCTGGCAATCGAACCAAGAAACTCATGCTCAATAAAAGAGCTCATTTAAAAGAGTGTCCATGGAGTTTCTTGCCGGATTCTTCTCCATAGGATCGAACTTTTGGAACCGTGCAACTAGAATCATAACGTTTCATAAACGCTTGTAAAAGCTTATTTGAAATAAAAACATTTGAACTTGAACTTGAATAGCTAGCCATCCTGGCTTAATTTACTTAATAAATATAAATTCTAGTGTAGGCCAGCTTCGTTCGAATAATCTCGACAAATGTCCGCATTAAATTCATTCAAAATTTCCTTTGCATAATTATCTAATAGCTCCAACCTCAGGATCACTTTTATAATGAGTCAAGCATCCTGCTGGCCTAGTTTTAGTTTAATTTATTATTGTCTGTATCACTATTTCTTCGGTTAGAAGTTTCCAATCAGTTGGGTTCAAAAGGTTATTATTAACATTTGTAGAAAATCTCTCTGTTGTATTGGATGGATCAAAAGGTCATCATGTTATTTAAATTGGACTTTTAAGGAGATTAACTCAGAACAAGACTATTATATTAATATATTTGAAATGGTGGAATATAGTTGTTGACTTTTTAATCTAAATTTTTCCAAAGAAAACTAGAAACTATGCCAGAATTAGAAAATAAATCATATTTAGTATTATAATATTATTAACCTACACAGTTTTACTTTCGTCAAAACATGTCCGATCACATTTCTTAGGCCTACATGGGCGATTGGGGGAAGCGGGTCACATGGGCACTTGTAAGCAATGGGCTACCAATGTCACTATGTCAATCAAACACTGGTTTTCAAACGGTGTCGACAAGTGCTTTTCCAATTTGGAATTCCTTCCACACCGTTTCTTCACGTGGGAGAGCCATGCTTTGGCACGAATGGGCCGGCTCGACCGGAGTGATACCACGGCCTCACAGAAAACCGGCGTGAAACAACGCTTGCGTTGTGTTTCGCCGAGTGAGTTGAGGTTACCGGAGGCCCAAACCCTTTTAAAGCCGGCAGCGCACTTGCGACTCCTCTGGTGTTGCGGGTGTCCATGGGCGGCGGTTATCACTTACCATCAGGTGATCCGTTTGCTCGTTTGCCCCCCTATCCCATAAAAACAAAAAAACACCGGAATTGACGACAAAAAACATAACATAAAAGTATTTAGTGTAGGTATGGCTAGCACTAGCCAGCTAGTGTCGATAACGCTGACCTAGGGAGAGCCGTCAAAGTTCACACACCACCGGCACGAGATATTCAGTCCTCTTAAAAGTGCAGATAATATTTAGGATTCATTAAATTTTATTCGAAAGCTGGGGATAGTGAATTTCTGGATTTCTTGTCCAGTGACTTAGGACTACAGGTTTTAAATGCAGTTATGTTAAGTTTAAACTACAAAATACTTAGTTCAGATTTCAGAAATTAAATAAAAACATAAAAGTATCAAAGAAGTACAAAAGTAACAAAACTTATCAAGCGCTGAAGTTGTGAAGTTCATGACTAAGAGTGTACGAGTCTGACTAGTTCACGGTCAATTGCATAGATGGCAACACCATTCGAAGGCCGCGGTTCAACTGGCGTGGCAGCGTGTGCGATATTTACAGACAAGTTTTTAAAACATGAACGTTATTATGAAACTAGCTTTTGCCCGCGGCTTTGCTCACGTGAAGCTAAATTAGGATTAGAAATGGATCTCAAAAATAATTGAATAAAAACCAGCAGTGATGGTCTGTGTACATCAGAGAGGTCAAGCTGTATCTCTGGATCCGTGTAATTAATTGAGATAAAAAGTTTATCAGTTTTTAAGTTTAAACATATACTTTCTAACAGTGATAACAAAATTAAAATCTATTAAGTAGTTTTTGCGTTTATTGTGTTTGTATCCAAGGTTGGAACCTGTAACAAACACAGCTTTTTTACAATTTCATAATAGTAGAGATTATTATGAAATGAAATAACTTTACGGATTATATCGCGTTTACAGCGTCCATGGTCACAGGAAGTCTGGAAAGGGTCCGAAACGTTGGGATTTGATTTTTACTAATATAACGCGATAGAATCCGTAAAGTTGTTTTATTTTAATATGTCTAATATACGCGTAAGCTTCAGAAATCAGTACGTTATAGTTGTATTGATCTGTAAAATAAGTACCCATACTACTTAAGTTATTTTTAAATATTTCATGTTTATCTGAAAAAACTCTAAAACTTTTCGTAAGACATTATTTTGAGGCACTTAAAGGGAGGAATTTATAAAAAAATATATAATGCTAAAACTGTGACATCGATTCATGGTGGACATTCCGAAAACGAAATGAAATGCTTTAAGTCCACTTTTTTATCATGCGTACCGAGATGTGGAAAGTGCTTCCCGAGTGGATCTTCCCTGGTAAATTTAAATTTAATCTCAGTGTCTTTAAATTACGAGTGAATCAGTTTCTTTTAAACAAGCCCGCTCTTTCTTAAATCGCAGTGTCGTTTAACATCAGGGGAAAAGGCGAAAAAAAAGTTCCAAGATAAATAAGATAAAATTGATAGAGCAGTTAAATTAAATGATAAAGATATCTAACCAACTAGTTTCTATAAAACATTTCCTACAAAGTAGGGTTCTAAGCCTGTGTTGACAAATTTTGTTTAGGTAGGTAGAATAAATAATAGACCCTAATTAAACGATATTGACAATCTTATGTCATAATTATCTACAAAAAATGAGAAAACAGATTACCTATACTTATGTTAAATGAGAAATTATTTCTAGTAGATTGCTTTCAATTAGTAAATATTCATTATTTTAGAAATCGTTTATTGACAAATGTGAATGACGATATTGGTATTCAAGCATTTGAAATATACGCTTTATTTTGCTTACTGATTTTTTTTTATTACAAGAGGTAAATGTTGAGGTATGAGTGAATTTAAACATTAACCAGTTGATGTGAAGTTAGCCTAAATATTTGCAGCAAAAGTAAAACCAGTAAACAAGTACTGAACTTTGATAAACAAACTTTCTGTTCATTATATTTAACCGCCAACTAATTCCTATTTTATATAATTCCAGCTCGTGGTAAGAAGAAGAAGATCAAGCAGCTCCTGCCCCTCCTCGCCCTTGCCAAGCTCAAGATCACCGCCCTCATCCCCCTCTTCCTCGGTATCATCGCATTCGCCGCCGCCAAGGCCGTACTCCTCGCCAAGATCTCTCTCCTCGTCGCCGGTATCATTGCCCTGAAGAAGCTTTTGGCAAGCAAGCACCATGAGACCAGCTATGAAGTAGTCGCTCACCCTCACCATGAGGAGCACTACGCCAGCAGTGGCCATGGATGGGGTAGATCTATTGACGAAGGCCAAGACTTAGCTTATTCCGCTCACGTTAAGACCGATTAAAAATAAGGTGTTCCCCAAGGAGCCATTCTAAGTCCTTTAATTTTTGTAACATAGTGTGAAACGGAATGTACTGAGTTTATTTATTATAGTTTTTAAGGCGTATTTATTTAATGTTCTACGAAGAATTTCCCTTTGTAAGGGATTTTGACCGAAGACGTAAGATTGTTACTGTTTTCCCATAAAAATGTTGTTCTAAGTTTGTATGATCTACCTTGCTATACTATATTAGTATTTCCACACCTTATACGGTATCCGTATTTGTGTATTTTGCTTCAAAATATTTTATTTTTTCCTTTACTTATAATTTATATAGATTTATTATCTAGTCTCTTCTTACTAAGTCCTTATTTTAACTGTTTAGACTTATTTGTGTATATTTATTATAATTTTTAGTCTCTAAATACGTAATATGTATATACGTATCTTTTGTGATATATTATATAGCTATTTATTTATGTAATTATTCTATCTGCAAATCTTTATATATTTTTGTATATCTCTCATTATTAAAATGTCTCTTATCTTATTACCTACTCATCACACTATATATTTAATTCATAGTCGAATAAACCACCTATTAATTGTATTTATATTATTAATTCATTCATCGTTATACAATGTATCTTTGTGCCGCATTCAGAGTACAAAATATATATAGCTTATTTTCTGATACATATTTATTTAAATATTGTATATTTGCTTACTGATGCGTACAAATAAAGAACTCATAATGTTATTATTTATTTTATTTCCAGTTCAAAATCCGATCCCTTAAATATTTCCTTTAAAATATATTATTATTTAATATAACTATTGCAATCAGTGCTTCAACAAAAGGTAGGTCAAGGTCTTTCATGTTGAAAAATTATAATTTCTTAATATAATTATTCAACCCTAGTTACTAGCCAAATATTAAGTCAGAATTCAACAGTAATAACTTACTGTAAAACAAATAAAAAAAAACATAGAGTAAAATTAATCAAATAAACTTGCACAAAGCAACAAATATTTAATTGTCTCAACGAATATTAAATCATCAACCTATTTACTATTATTTTTTATTCTTGATATATCACCGCTTGATGGTTAGTAGCTACTTGATGGAGCGTGCTGGCCTAGAAGAAACAGATTATATATATCGGGGAAGATCCCCTCGAACAGCGCATTCCACCTTTCAGCAGTACGCATGTTAAAGTGGTTTAAATCCAATTTTAGCCGGTCGGGTTTTGGGATCTTCACTATGAATCGATGTCGTTTTTTCGTGCCTTTGGCCGTTCAATAGTAGAAAATGCAAATCTTATGCACACACCAAGTAAAAATTAAATTGTACAAAACAAAGATGCTTTTTTCATCTGTTTCTCCAGTAACTTCTGTTAAACCACGAAATAGATTTTGATACTGTTTTCACTATTATTTAGATATTTTCCAGAAGATTTATAGCGCAGCGCAGAGGTGGATTGAATACTATTTTTTTATTGTTCAAATCGGCAAACAAGCTGATGAGCCACCTGGCGACGATGAATACTTACCGTATTCATCATCGCTGAAAGACACCTGCAACACCAGAGAAGTTTCTGATGCATAGCCGACACTTAAGAACCCCTACGGACTGTAGACTGCCTGTACCGCAGCAACCGAGAGGGAACTGGCTCTTTCGCACTAAAGTCTAAACACACACTAAGGTGCTTTAAATAAGACTCCAAGGATTATTAATGAGTTTCGCAGTTTTTTTATGGGATTTAGGGGTAAACGAGTAGACAGATCACCTTATGGTGTGCGATTACCGCCATCCGCAACACCCGATGAGTCGCAAGTGCATTGCCAGCTTTTAAAAAGGGTTTAGGCCGGTATCTTCACTCACTCAGCGAATCACAACGTAACTGTTGTTTCATGCCGATTTTCTGTGAGGCATGGCTCTCCCACGGTATGAATTTGTATGAATTATTTATAAAAAAACGTTATAAAAATACCATAATAGCAATATTAATATCATGAAACATTACAATAACAACTTTACCTGTGCCATCAACACCTCTGCTATAATCATCAACAATAAAATATTTTCTAAATTCATGATCATCAAGCTTAATACCACCATCACTTATAATAGTAGATATTACGATACAATAATGTATTATGGTCAACACCATAATATCATGTTACTGGCAACAAATTACTTATAAACTTTCTCTAGTTGCGCAAGATTTGTTAAACCGAAGATATAATTTTGTTATACAAAATATAATTATGTATAGATGAATTTATATATTATCGATATCTAATACTTGCACACACATTTTTTTCATTTTGATACAACAATCAAAACATTTATTGAATTATAATACATAACCAATTCATTTTTCTATTTCTTTCTGATTAATTATTATTTATGGTGGATCACGTTCTCCATATTCATCTGATATGTGAATAAATTCAACCAGTATTTCAACTTTTACTTATCTTGATTGAATAAACTGCTGGTAAAACATTGAGCCAGCAGCAGTCAAGCTTACGACAAATGCTTCACATTGGTCGTAAGCTTGACTGCTACGCTACTGGTCCTATGTTCGATTCCCAGGTCAAGCAAAGTTTTATTGGGGTTTTGTTTGAAATTCTCAGTAGCTGCTCGGAAATTAGTCAAGTCAGTTCAGTTAAAATACTTGATCCCTTAAAAATGGGGAAACGAACAAAAAAACCATTAAAAGGAAAATATCGAAACTTCTGCAAGTCAAATTGTTTATGTTACAACTACCACCATTTGGTGGTAATTGTGACAGCAAAGTAAGACAGCTGTTAAATAAGAAAGTATTATTTACTTACATTGATACATAACTAAAAGATAACACGATAATACTAAGAAAGGGAGAATAACAACCAACCATTAATAAAAACAGTAGCTAGCTAATTTAAGCATTGAATTCGAACTACATATCATACCATCACGCCTGTATTCCCCGAAGGGTTAGGCAGAGGCGTACACCCACAGTTCGCCGGTATGTTTAGGTCCCATGTAATAGGGGGCGAGCTTATTGCCATTAACCGGGCACAAATTCCTAACTCCGAGCTGCTACTGGGAATTTCATAGAAAAACCCAATAACACTTTGCTCGACCTGGGAATCGAACCCAGGACCTCTAGCCTAGCAGTCGTGGTCAGGACCACTTGGCTATTGAGGCAGCTCGAACTATACTGATATATAAATAAAAATTTAACCACGAATCCAATTTTAATCTTAATCTTGATGAGGGATAAAAAATTTCTAACCTAAACTTCGTGTACAAAGATTATAAGTTCTAAGAAGATCTGTTAATAAACTCCAAGCATGCAAAGATCATTAAAGTTAATACACACAAAAAACTAACGCTTTTGATGAACATAACACGCAAAACCGATAATCCCATACAATTCACTGTAATTCACGTGAGAATGTTAACAGCTTACATAAACAAATTAATCGATTACAGTAAAAATTTCTAATGTATTAACAAAATATTATATTATTCGTAATATGTAAATTCAGTATTATATAACAGTACAGTTTTTTATTTAGTTTAAGCGGATTGCGAAGCAAGACACAAGGTAGATGTGACTTGGCTGGTAGGAGCAGAAGGGGCATTAGCATTAATTATAATCACGTCACCTCAGACTGACTCAATGATATAAATTCAGAATGTGAAGGTAAATTTCGACCTGGTTGTCGGACTCGCGGTGGCTTAGTGGTTATAGTGTCTGGTGTATATAACCAGAAGATGCATGCAGACGATTTTTCCTTTACTAAAAATAACTATATAATCTTAGCACGGAAAATCTAAAGATAAAGTCTTAATTTTTAGCTTAAAACGGTTTTATTCCTAAGTAGTAGTAATTCTGTAAATACGGCAAAAACTTGTAATGAATACAGTCCTATGAATTTTTACTTCTGTATTCTAAAATTACTCTCAAGCAATGGTCACTGAAGTCTTAGCATTTAGTTCAAAGTTATATAACATGACAGTGTCAAATCTTGGCTCAAGTTTATTTATTTTAAAATCGAATTTAACTTCTAAAATATATACAGATAAAGTACTAATACAAAATCCACACATATCTGCAACAGCATTAAATTATATAATCTTCATACCGCTAGACATTCAGGCGTCAAATGCAACTTCTACCTCGCGTCGACCGCTCATTCAAACAGGTCTTATAAAGTATAATTATCAAATATTCGGCTTTACCGTTACACGTCTAGAAATGCTTGCGGCGTCGCTGGTTTACGTACTAGCATTATTTATTGCAAATACAGGTATTGATTATAAAGAAAGTTTGGGAGCGACGTGATAGGAAACACGTGCGCTTAAGTCGTCGATGTATCATTTTTTTTTTATGAATGAATGATGAAATTTATTACAAGAGTACTTTTAGTAGGTTATGTAAGAGTCACGTGGTCAGCGGCTCAATTCGTTTTAACATAAATTAAGTTCCTACATAGCATTGTTTTATAAGGCACTTATAAGGCAGTATACATTATCTTCCTATACGAGTTTGTCTAGGCAATTTATAATTTTAAACTCGTTACGTTACTACTTAACGTTTTATTTTAGTACTCTCATTAATATTCCTTGGATATATCCAAGGAATATTAATGAGAGTTCCCTGATATTAATGAGAGGCTCCCTCTTCTTGGATATTATAATATCCAAGAAGAGGGAGCCTAAATGAAGGATGGATGGACTGCTTGAGAGATCAACGAAAGGAAAAAGGGGATTATATTGTGCCAAACCTAAGTAAATTGGGATATAGAAGGGGAATAATAATGATGAAGGCTTCTAGGCAAGCATGCTTCAATGTCGACCGCATCGTGGGCATCTAGTATTAAAAAATTATGATGAGTGATTATGGGGCTTTTCAGTTTCATTTCTTTTATTGCTGTTTTATTAGATAGTATTCAATTTGTTTTTTAAATGTTGTACTTTATCTGGGACGTTTTTGTTGGCCACCAGTGGTTCTTCACTAGCGACTCTGCTTTTTTGATACATGACATACTGCAAATTGGTATTTTGTGTAATCATAACATTGTCATAGATTGTCAACATTGTCATAAAGATTAACTTACGGATAAATAAAGTAAGACTTTTTAATAAACACTTTATAAATCAAATTGTTTGTTTTTCACTGTCACTAGTCCGTTAGTAATCATCCGGAACTTGAACCTCACCTCACCTGCTTATCATCACAAATAATGGTCGTAGACGTAAAAAGTGTAAGAGAAAATATTTTTATAACGTGTGAAACTAAGCGCTAGTCTAACAGATTCATGGTTTTCACATAAACTGCTTTTTAGAGTTCCGTAAGGTGTTCTACAACAACTGGAAATAAAGAGCTTTAACAAAAAGGAGGCGGTGAGAGACGAGAATTTTTGGAAATGCTTACAATGTAAAAATGACTGAATGAAAAAATTATACCTAATTAAGAACAATGTTTTTACCGTGGGAGAGCCATGCTTCGGCACGAATAGGCCGGCTTGACCAGAGTGATACACCACGGCGTCATAGAAGATCGACGAGAAATAACGCTTACGTTGTGTTTCTCCGAGTGAGAGAGGATACCGGAGGCCCAAATCCTTTTAAAAAGCGGGAAATGCACTTGTATCTCCTCTGGTGTTGCAAGTGTCCATTGGTGGCGGTAATCGCTTACCATTAGGTGATCCTGCCACATGCCCCCCTATTCCATAAAAAACCAATAAATAATTCACTTTTACTTGTCCGATGTAATTAAAACTCTGTATTGAGTCCCTGCATCATAAATAGTAAATGCATTATGTCAAGCGATGTGATAGATTTAACAAACACGTTTTTGCATGGGTTGGCAGAACGCCAAAGAGGAAGGCAACGAAGCAATGGCGTCTTCTGAATAAATGAGGAGATGTATTTTCTCTACAGTGTAATTTACATACCTTACTTGTTGAACTGCACAATAATGTTAGGTACATACAAACATTACAATCATATTTTTATGTTCCACGGAACTTTTTTCGAGTTTTCCGCAATACAAGGCTTATTTCGTAGTGCGTAAGGTGTACTTTTAAAGTGTGTTAGATCTTAATTATAGTTGAATTTTAAAATAATCTTTTGGCTTTCGCAACAAAACTATAGAATGAACCACCTTTAGTATTATTGGCTCATAAAGGTAAACTATTGGCGTACTTTAGTACATCTGTGCTTTACCTTTCCAGGAATATAAGCGTGATGGTACGTTTAATTAAAGGACATAACCCACATGTATAAGATAAACTCAACAATTCTAGCTCCGTTCCCACAAGCCAGTAAAGCAGGAATTGAAGTGAATTTTAATTTGCAAAAAGCAAAGCAAAGCACCTCTTTATGTTTTCATAAAACACAGCAAAATAAAGTCAGTAGGTATCATGATATTTCAAAAAATGATAACAGTAAAAATGGTCCAGAAAATTTGAGAAGTGATCATGACTCGAAACTTGTCATGTTAAGTCAAGTGATTAGTTTTTAGGCAGAGATATGATCACTGGACTACCAAATCAAAGATTCTGAGATTAAACAGTTAAGTAAAAAATATTGAAATAGAGTTAAAGCATGTCCTTACCAATTATGGTTGAACAAATCTATCTCTAAATCTTTGTCTTATCTTCCGTCAATGTCTACTTAATTTATTATTCATTATTATATAAAAAAAACATATAAAAAGTACATAGAGTTTGTCTTTTTAATACATAAATTTCAAAAAATCAAAGCTACGTACAAAAACATGACGGCGCTGAATATCAAATTTCGATCACAATAAGAAATTGAGAGATCGTTAACATTTAATAAAAAACACATAATTTTGTACTTGATACCTTGGCTAAATGAAAGAACACTTGTTTTAAAATTTTGCTTCATCATCTGCGCCTACAAAAAGACATTTCTCTCAGTAACTTGTAATATCTCTTGTACACAATCGCCCACATTAGCCACACTTCATCATCCATTGTCAGTTTGTATTCTACAAGCTCCATCAAACTATTCAGTAATGCTTCAATGGATGGCAAAGTATGTCCAAGAATAACCATTATAAGTGTAGGATGACAAGCACTTGATACACTTTCGTTTTTTTATGTAGACATTAACAACAAACTAACATGAGTTTGAACTTTGAAACACTGTTCTTACAGATCAAATTTGTTTGATTCCACTAAAGGTAGGGTTTCATCATCATCATCATTCTCCTGCCTGTCTATTGGTCAAAACCACATGAAAACTCGTTCAGTACTTTTTGAATTTATCGTGAACAGACAGACAGGCAGGGGGACTTTGTTTTATAATAATTATGATTTTTATGGCATTAGGGGGGCAAACGAGCAGATGGATCACTTGATGGTTAGCCATGGACACCCGCAATACCAGAGGAATCTCAAGTGCATCGCCCGCCCATTAAAAGTGTTTGGGCCTCCGGTATCCTCACTCACTCGGTGAAACACAACGTAAGTGTTGTTTCACGCCGGTTTTCTGTGAGCCGTGGTGTCGAGCTGGCCCATTCGTGCCGAAGCATGGCTCTCCTACGGTAAAATAATAACGGATTTACTTTATATACTGAGTTTCATCTTGATACGCCAGCGCTATCGAGAGAGTCCTGGCGTATCAAGATGAAACTTCTTCAGATTTTAAGTTAGGCCTCTAGCGATATATCAGTGGAAACTGCATTCAATTGTTGCTCTTTCGCGCAAACATACAGACTGACAACAAATTTAAAATTAACGTAGCGGCTGAGCGAGTAAGTCATACAAATATTTACAACCAGTCTGGGTTTTGTTTGTAAAAGCTTGTTGTAAATGTTTGTAAAGGCACCCACGATACAGGTCAGAATCCTAGTGGAAAGAATTCTAATCCTAATACGACGTTTTAAAAAATATTTGCACCTAAATGCAACAACGATGTAACTACGAAGCAGATAATTAGTATACACTATACACAGCAAGGTAGCTAATACATTAATGCACAGAATACGGTAAATAGGACCCAACAAGTAACAAAAGCTCATACATCATTAAATTCACCTACAGCACTAGAGAAAATTTCCTTTAAGCATTCAGTATGCGACCAAAAGCGATTAACTCATTCGTTGTCCTAGCCAACACTGTACCTAGATGACAATCGAGCTGCAAGTTTAAAGCTAACATCATTCTGAAATTTAACCTTCTCAAGATAAGGATCAATTTTGATTGGAATTTTAAAAGTCTCAATAGATCGGGACAATAGACTCTCTCCGATTTAAATGCGATTGAATTGTTCGTCAGTAGTGCCTTTTGAGATAATAATGGACGAATGATTATGTGATATTGTGTTTAGTACAGGTACATTGTACTGTTTTTTTGGTAATTAGAGCTGTTAATGTATGTGTAGTTTCGGTTTTATATTGTACTGTATATGGATTTATGTACTATATATGATCATCCTCCGAGCCTTTTGCCAATCAATGTGGGGTCGGCTTACAGTCTACCCAAATGCGGCTGAATATCAGTACTTTATACGAAGCGATTTTTGGGCAAAACTGATATTCGGAGGATAGACTGGTTGTAAGGCTTTATTTGGGCTTTTGGCTACTACTAACAATTGTGATAGATGTTCGTATGAAAACCGGGACCGACGGCTTAACGTTCTCTCCAAGAAGGGTTCTCCATATGTTAAGAATGGACATTCATCCACACATTGTCCGCAGCAAGCGCAGTTTAACCTTGCAGATCAGTTGATCATCTTAATTATTACATGTAGCCACGAACCAATAAATAATACTTTATTTCTTTGACAATTCCTAAGGGCCCGGGGATCTTATATAATTCAAAGTAAATAAAGACATATGTGGAATTCGTTAAACAACTAATTTCTGAATATCAGAATGTTTATTATATACATAAGAATTCTAGTGACAGCAAACATTTTCATAGATTTTACTATCAAGTCTGTATTCCCCGCAGGGTTAGGCAGAGGTGAAGTACTACAAAGGTCTACCAACAATTTGCTGTTTTATTGAGATCCACGTAACAGGGGGCAAATCGTCTGTCATATACTCCGAGTTTACTCCGATTATAAAAGATTTTTCTTTCCTATAAAAATACGCAACAAGCCACGTATTTAAAAGAATGCTTCAATAAACACATTAAATTCCCTCCAAAGTCTAAGTTAAGAATTCTCACTTAACTTAAAGCTAAAAGTTTGATGGTTTATATAAACCTATAATTTTAAACAATTTAATTGACCATTTGCCAAAGTAACGACAAAAATCCTAGCATAACTATTTATAGGTAAGTGACCTCAAAAAAATTTAAGTTGTAATGAACGCGTCTCCATTCGTATGTGCAAAATGAAAGGAAGATCGAATTTGTAATGAATTAAAAAATCTCAATGACGCAATTATTCATGAATCAAAGAAAGCTACGCATTACGCAACGGAAGCGAAGTTCAACCTCTTTAATGAAATTAAAAGTATTTTAAACAAAAGGCATGTTGGCAACAACTATGAATATAACAACATAATTCTGCACTTTATATTCTAAATAGACATATCACCTTCGTATTTAAGTACCAAAGAAACTTTCGCTTAATACAAACAACTATGCCTATAAATGTACCATTAAACAATTTACTTTGGAATACAAATGGTCAAAAATATAGAAATTCAGACGATGGATGATATAAGTATATTGATGGGTTTTAGAAAGCGAATTTGCGAAACCCCCCGAAGTATGAAAAACCGGAACTAAGCGAGGTATTCCAAATATTCCGGACAAAGTAATTTTAAATTGCCTTCATTATTCATAAGTTATGAAATATTTTTAATTAGTCATAAGACAGAAATTATTTTTCGAGTACAAAAACGATTATAACAAGAGAAAAATTGCTAATTTAAAAAAAAAATATAATTACAAAATGCAACATCACTATAAATATGAGATGTAATAAATATATTATACGTTGTAGTAATTATTATATTAATTAAATAAATATTACTAAATTTGATAAACACAATACTACTACCTACCTACATAAAATGAGAAGTAATTGAAAAAAATATAAAGTAATTTTTTTTTACTAAAATAACTTTTTAATCTTAGCATGAAAAATGCAAAAAAATCATGAAAAAAAATTTAATATTATTTCTTATAAACTTCATTGGATCTATTTTCTTTAAAAAGAAACAGTATTATAATTTTATCGGCGAAATGAGTAAAATTAAATTGAAATTCAAAAGTAATAAGTAAATAAAAAAAATTACTTCCCAATTCTTTGACCGTAATACCATATCACCATAACACACATTTCCATAAAACCTGACAAATACCTGCTAAAACGCTCACCCCAGTAGGCATATTTGTATTTCGTCATAGGCTTACACTCACGCCGATGAGGCTGTACCACAGTGCGTGACATATGGAAATACAGGGAGGGGGAACGCAAAATAAAACTGACGCTCATACACTGATCTTTAACAATTTGTGTTTAGCCATCGAGTAAGATGAAGGTTCTTGTGCTATTATGTGCTGTGGCATTCGCCGGGGCCTTGCCCATGGCGAGGGAGGATGGAGCTGCGGAAAGATTCATCTCAGCCCTAAAGGATTGTCTGGATACAGATACTTCTTTGTGTCTCAAGGTGTGTTGTGCAGTGCAGTGAAGTGACAGTGTTTTGTGATGGGCTGGGGTCCCCTGGGATTCTTCAGGGTCATTTAGTGGTGTTTAGTTTTGATTTTAAAACTTAAGGACTTTGAAAAATAAATGCGGTTTAATTAGTGTTTGCAGGAATTTATTAAATCCTTTTAAATTCTTCTTAATTCCTGACAATGAAATGAGTGTGATTTAATTGCCAATGTGCTCAATTAATATTAAAATCACTAACGCAACATCGTTTAAGTTAAAAGTGTGCTCTAATTTGCAAATTTATTTTTCAAATAAGCCTCAATGGATTTATTATCAAAAATAACATAGCATGACCCATTTTTTAAGGAAACTGAAGTCCGTCAAAAATTTAGTCACCAAAAATAAATAAATGTGTCTGATAAATATGAAAAACTAAGTACTTATTTTCTTTCGCAGGAAAAGGCAATGAAGTTCACAGACAAACTAGCAGCCTCATCAAGCCTAGAAGTCCTCGATGGCGTTGCTTTTAAGAATACTGGAGGCGGTTCGAGATCAGCCCGCAGTTACGAGCCTCTACCTGATGATCCTAAAGCCAGGGAAACGAAAGTTGAAGAGAGGATCATGGAAAATATTGTAGACTTCCTGGACAGTCATGTCCTACAGCTCAGAATGCCTAAAGCTTTTGAAGAAGATAACTCTGTCGAAGAGGAAGGTATGTAAAGAATTAATTTTGACTCTGTTAAATATAATAATACCTTCATTCATTCGTTCAGTGTATCCTATTTTTAAATACAATAGCCAACAATTATAAACATTTATTTTAATTGAAAGAGTAATCTTGAGAAATAAAGTGATTTTAACCCGTAAATCTCGCATTTACAAAGTAGATTTTAATACAAATTAACCAATGAGTAAGTAGTTGTTGAAAGTAATTAGTATGTGAAAACTACCTTAACTCAAGTAAAAGTTAGCCATGCGAGTAAATAACGACCTATTATTAAACTATTGTAGGCTTTTAACCTAGAACATTAACACACACTCAGCCTACTAGTAGTTTTATTGCTGTTGGAAGGTAAATATCGTGTACACTACTCATTTAGTAAGTTAAATTACCTATTGCTAAGTTTTTTTATTATCTTAAGTAGCAAGAATTAGTAGCCTCAACGAACGGTTAATAGTAATGAGATTAAACCGGTGAATTTCAACAAAAATCGCAATCTTAATAGTGCAGAAAATCTAAAAGGAATTGGCGAGTTCTAGAACTAACGTTTTATTTATCTGTAATAAAAAATCTGTTGCTGGATTATGAAAAATCGTCACTTGAGAATTGCTGGACCGATTTGACTGTATCTGTATTTATTTTTGGTATGTTTGTCAGGACTAGTTTTGTATGAAAGTATTTATTAATCCAATTTTTAGATTCAAAGTAAATTTGCTCAATATGATGTAATAAAAAAATACTAAATATTATTTAATTGCACTTATACTGCTAACAGCTGTTCTCATATAAGTGACTAGTCTTTTATGAGGATAAATATCTTTGATCTGAACTGGAAATTAGCAGATGAAGCTGTCCAAGGACTTTAATAAAAACATATTTCAGGCAGGATAAAGCACTTTTCGTGTACAAATCACTTTATGTCAGTGAACTCGTCAAATTGGTGATATTAATCATAACAAAAACTCTCAAGATCGTAGATACGGAACTATTCATGCCAACAATAAAAATATTAGTTACGGTATTCAGTATGAATACCAACGTTAAACATAGTGTATGAATTGTTCCCACGCACAACGATAGAATATTTGCATGTAATGTGTTAATTTGATACGGTAGATTATATAAGGACTTTCTTGAGTTAATATTTGATTTCTTTACTCGGACAAGTGAGGCTTCTATTACATGGAGTTCAATTGTTCAATCGAGAATAGTAGGTACAATTGCATTTTGGCTCATTTCAGATATCAGTATCCCATAAATTATTACATATCATATTGAATTTTGTTAGAACATTCTAAGTGATTTTTGATTTGTAGAAGAATCTTACTAATATATTTATTTATATCTCATTACAATTATCTTTCAATATCAATCAAATTTGAAAGACTAACTGAAAGACTAAAAAGTCGTTGACACACGATTCTAAATTCATATCTTAATAAACATTGATTAAAATTTAATGTTTAGCTTCTATATTTGGCTGAGATTCATGTTTCTCGAAGACTTCTCGGTCAATAGAGCTTGTGTCAATAGCTGCTTTTCATTTGCACTTAGACGTGAGAGAACGTTAAACAACATTGTGTTAGCACTTTCTTAAAATATCATTCAGGAACTACTTAGCTAGTAAGAACCGGAAATTAGATATTCCAAAATTAAAATATACTATTTTTTTTAATTCCACTCCAAAATGTAGACGATGATTTAGATTCTGTGTCGGGCAAATATTTGGATAACCTAGAAACAGTTGCAATGGACTTAATTATTTATGTATGCAGATTTTTTACTAGAAATGTATCCACTATGCAAAAGACAACTAGAAAAAGTAATAGGCATTTACTTAAGAAAAATTGACTTATACCAGCGGATCCAAAAGCATAAAATTATGTACACACAGGAGATTCTAATATAACTATGACAGCGTTTCGGGAAATTCCCACGGGGTTATGAAAAACCAGATACATAGATAATAAACGATAAAATGGTATTAAAAAGACTATTTCATAAAAAATCTCAGTAATGTTTCTCTACCGAAAAATATACTAAAACTTTATCTGCATTCTAAACTGTAAGCTTTTACATTGTCGACTGTATAACTTTCACTAAAGATTTCAAGTATATGTCAAACATTAAATCTTAAGAGATGTGGCTTGCATAAGCTAAAAGTTTGCTAATGACCTAGCTTACTAGCTTCGGAACCGTATACCTGCGGTTTCTGCTACACAGATTCAAATGCTCCATTAAAACGTACCTCTTTTCTTATTACATTGTAGAATTTTAATGCAGTGCCAAGATTACAAAAGTATAAAATTGTTTCTGTTATACTTATTATATCATCGATATTATGAATTTAATTTGTATTCAATACAAACGTTTCAGGTTCCATTTGTATTAAACAATACTAATTTATAGCATTATTAACATATTATTTAAAGATAAAACCAAATGACATAACAGAATTATCATACGGATTTCCTTTTCACTAAGACCTGTTTGTTTATATAAGAGCTTGCTAGACGAGTTTCTATGCACTTCAGAAGTTCAGTGTCTTTTAGATTTCTATCTGCATGTAACTTGAACCATTGATCTGTCTTAACATGTTAGCAATTATGTAATATTCCGGTATTAATACTCAACCATAAAGTTTAGCAGTCTTCACATATTTCGATGTGATTCTTTCTTAGTCATTCAATAATGGATACCTATGTGGAATTCCTTAACGCATTTAAAGAATGTCATTATAGTTCAAGTATATTTTTGGAATTTACATACATTTGATAGTAGATATCATTAATATTAAAAAATATATCAAATTCATTAAAAAATAATTGGTGTTTGCAAAAAGGTTGACCTAAAATCAAGATTCATACTGCAAAAATATGGAAATCATTCTCACATTTGACCTTAAGTTCGTGACATACATGACTGACTTTCTCAGAGAAATTACAATTTCAACTTCAACTATGAATGCCAAAAGTTAAAGCAACTTTCTTTTAATTGTGGTATCTACGTTTACAAAGATATACCGTTTATTATCTTGTTGTGGGAAATAGTTTCTTATGAACAAGATTCTTCTGAGCTCGCTATGTGAAACTAAACGTACTGTAATTCCTTTGTTGCATGGTTCCGTTTTTGATTTAATTAGTGAGCTATGTGTGACTTTAACGGGATTTAGAGAGTCATCATTGTTTGCTAGTTTCTTTGTAATTAGGGGTAGTATTGAGAATTATTTTATCGGCATGAGTATAGGATTATATTCAAAAGAAACTATTTTAAAATTAAAGCTGTGCTCTTTATTACTTCATTTAAACAATATAATTTGATTATTAAATACATATAATTGTCACATTGATATTCTCCCAATACAATTGGCGTAATTATTGATTGATTGACTTTCCTTATGCGAGGGTTCGATTCCCACGGTAAACAAATATTTATATGGCAATAAATATATCCGGTTGTATGTGGTTAGACTGGACCTCAAAAGTTGTTTTTAGTCTGGGTGTTAGAGATACGTAATTTTACTAAAACTTTTGCAAATTCAATTCCAGGCCGTGGCAAGAAGAAGAAGAAGCTGAAAAAGCTCCTTCCCATCCTGGCCCTCATCAAGCTGAAGCTCGCTGCCCTCATTCCTCTGTTCCTCGGTATCATCGCCTTCGCTGTGTTCAAGGCTTACATCCTGGGTAAAATCGCATTCATCGCCGCTGCCTTCGGTGCGCTCAAGAAACTCCTCGAATCCAAATCCAAGAGCAGTGGCTGGTCAGAGCCCGCTCATGAGGAACAGCATGGCTGGGAAAGCAATAGCGGTGGCTGGGGAAGGTCCCAGGATGCTCAAAATTTGGCCTATGGTGCCCACGTTAAGCAGGCGTGAAGCTAAATTATTTATTTATTTATTCTAGGTAATATTAACTTATTAATCTTTTGGATTTAATCGTCCTTTCTTGTATATATTGACCACCGTTCTATACACATGCTAAGTATTTTTTGTATATATATTTTTATTTATTTTAAGTTTTATCATGACTGATATTATTAGTCTCTCTTCTTATTGTATATATAAGTATTATTTTTATTATGTTTAAGTATCCTTCGCTTTCTTTATTAAGTGAAGAATTAAAGTATATTTTATTATTTTAAGTTTTCAGTTCCAAAGATATTTTATATATTTACTTTTAATTATTTCATTTTGTTTTCGTTTAGTAGTTTTTTGTTGTATGTGTATGGGTATGTTTCGAGTCATATTTATAATAAACCAATGTGTATTTTAATGAGAGGAATGTAAACATGTTGTTTGTTGCGATTTCTTTAATTTATTTTACGATGGATCCACGTAAAAGTTGAATAAATACGACTTTAAAAATGTTATATCATTGTTTTTTTTTCGGACTTCAACATACAGTAAAATAGACTGCAAGGAATATGAAATCCGATGAATGAATTTGTCTATAGCATTCAATTGCTTGGATGGTTGACGCTCTTTGGGGGAGGCCTACGTTCAGCAGTGGACGGCAATAGGCTGATATGATGATGATGATTCAATTGCTTAGAGAATTTTGAGTGATTTTACATTATGAAGTCCTGCTATAGTAAACACTGATACAGGAATTATTATAATATTTAACTACAACGGTTTTGTCTCCCTTAAAAAGACAGTGTTGGGTAACTTTGAATATTACTCTTATATTTTGTTAAAATATTCGGACTTGTTACTATGGGAACAGACATCATAGAAAAAAATCATTATTGACATAATTTTTGAATTAACTTAATATTCTTTCATTGATATTAAGCGTCATTCATAATTATCATGTAAAATAAACTACCTATTCATAACATAACATACCATCACGCCTGTATTCCCCGAAGGGTTAGGCAGAGGCGTACTAAGGTACACCCACAGTTCGCTGGTATGTTTAAGTCCCATGTAATAGGGGGCGAGCCTATTGCCATTTACCGGGCACAAATTCCTAACTCCGAGCTGCTACTGGGAATTTCATAGAAAAACCCAATAACACTTTGCTCGACCTGGGAATCGAACCCAGGACCTCTAGCGTAGCAGTCGCGCTCAGGACCACTTGGCTAATGAGGCAGTCTAGTACTAGAGGTAGTAGTTGGACTACCTATTCATTTTCATGAATTTGAATTATGTTGAGACATTGCAATGGTTTTAGTTCTTCACGCAACCGTTAGAGGCGCTTTTGTCTTACAGCGCCCCTAGCGACAGTCAGGAATACATTTCTAAAAGATATAAGGAGTCCAACTATTAATACTTTACTTACTTATTACTTTTAAATTATTGTTATATCATGTCATGACTATGGGGACCATGATTTTGAAAGGAAGTTTATTATTATAATTTTTCATTTCAATAACTTCTATTTGAATAAACATAGGTAAATTGCTGAGTGAATGAGTAGCTAAATAGTAACTACGCTGATTAATCGATCTGTAGGGTTAAGATATGCTTGCCATAGCCAGTGTAAAGATGGGTCATGGATTTTTTAGAAAGACGTGTGAAATCTGCCAACTCTCATTAGGCCAAGCCTAATCCCTCTCATCCTGAGAAGACACCCGTGCCCGGCAGTGGGACATTATAATGGGTTGATTATGTATGTATGTTATGTAGAGCTATTAGGTATTTAACATCGATTTTGACTATTTAGTTGTAAATGCTTCGTTGGTCTAGTGAGTAAAGGTCCCGAGGTGGGTTTGATTCCAGGTCGGGCAATGTTATTTGAGATTTTCTGAGAAATTCTCAGCAGAAGCTCGAAGTTTGGATTTGTGCGCGGGTAATGACTATAAATAGCCTCGCCCCTGATTACATGGGACCTAAAAAGTACCGGCGAACTATGGGTGTAGATTAATACATCTGTGCATAACCCTTCAGGGAATACAGGCGTAATAGTATAATTTCTTTATGTCCGCACGCTTTTCGAATGACTGCCGATGCACTCTCTCTTCGATGACGCAAGAAGCGGGGACAGGGAATGAGGGTACTGCATCAGTGACCGGCTTACTATAAAGGTTCAGTAAATATATCGTAACACTCGCATAATATCTAATAATATTATTCTTGTAATATCAACTATTATTGTCTGGACTTTAAAAGAGACCATGATTCTCTGAGTTTGTTTCGGTGTTTCTTCTCTGAGTTTGTTTCGTTGTTTCTTCTCAGAGGTCGTCAGTTAGGAAATGCCAGCGCCATCTAGTTCAAAAAAATGTAAAACATTGACGTGTAAAAGTGTCTTTAAAAGATCTATTTACATAAATAAATATCATTTATCATATAATCCAAACGGAAATACAACAATGTTAACACGACGTGTGCGCCAATATATAACATTTTTTAGTATATGCGATACCCAAGACACATGTCTAATTTCTAAGAATCGACGTACAAAGTTTCAAAACTGTATCACGATAAATCACAAAGTTATAAGCTTGTTATGTTACCTGATTGTCTGTACAAAAACAAGCTCAAACCGTCTTATAACCTTCGCGCCGCTGTGGGCCTGCCCCGTAGTGCCGCTATGACCTGCCGTGACTTGTGTTGTGCGTGACATCCAGATAACAGGTCGGTGAAGTGGCGGCAGCCTAATGGCTAGGGCATTGGACTTGTGATCACGTGGTTGCCGGTTCGAAACCCACCCATTGCACTACCGACGTGAACCCACTCGTAACATAAGCGTTTAGCTTAGCACGAGAGGTTAACAAGAATACTAGTAATGTGCGTTCCACATTGCTAGTAAGCTTTTTTTTTTAAAAAAGAAACATAGTAAGCTTAATATAACATTATGGCCTCCGCAATTAATATCCTGCTGATCTGCTATTGCCGTGCAGCGGGTCGTTGAGCTCCCTAGATAATGGTTGAGCTACACGATGACTGGTATGGGTGCCGTCAGTTAGGACAGGTCAACTCAAGGCTGGCTTGGCTCTTTCTTCAAAGGGCCTGTTCAGATTTTGCACTACATCGTAACATACATATCTTATAATACTACTACTACTGTCTGGACTTTAAAAGAGACCATGATTCTCTGAGTTTGTTTCGGCGTTTCTTCTCAGAGGTCGTCAGATAGGAAATGCCGGCGCCATCTAGTAAAAAAAAATGTAAAACGACTTGTAAAAGTGTCTTTATAAGATCTATTTACAGAAATATTGTGATACAGTTTTGACATTTTGTACATAGATTCTTTACATAAAAATACTACTTTTTACGGATTTTATCGCGGTATATTGATATTATTTAGTTCCCGACGTTTCGGATCCTTTACAAAAAGTATGTAGATCGTAAAAAGTAGTTTCATTTCAATGTCTAATATTCGCGTAAGTGTCAGAAATCAGTATAAAAATACTAGACACAGTGTCTCAGCACTGTGTCTTCTTACTTCGTACTGTCAGTGGTTTCACATATACTAAAACAAATGTTGTATACACAAAAATAGCTATAATAGCAACCTAATAACGCCTGTTCTTGACGTTTGTAAATAGCAACGTTTATCTTCAAGTGGCTCCATTTATCTCATCTGTTACTGGGATATTTATGGGGGCAGTGTGCCACTATGCCGGTACTAATAATAAGGTGTAGATTCAGATAGAAAACTGTTATTCATTAATTTAAAAAAAAAAGAAGCTTACTTGCAATGTGGGTCACACATTACTACTATTCTTGTTAACCCCTCGTGCTAAGCTAAATGCTTGTGTTACGAGTGGGATCACGCCGGTATAGCAATGGGTGGGTTTCGAACTGGCAACCACATCATCGCAAGTCTGACGCCCTAGCCATTAGGCTACCGCCGTCTTGTGTATCTATACTAATATATAAAGCTGAAGAGTTTGTTTGTTTTTTTGTTTGCTTGAACGCGCTAATCTCAGGAACTACTATTCCGATTTGAAAAATTATTTCAGTGTTAGATAGCCCATTTATTGAGGAAGGCTATAGGCTATACATCATCACGCTACGCGGACGAAGTCGGGGGCAGAAGCTAGTGTGTTATAATTGTGTTGTTATATATTTTATCTCGCCAGAAAATTGCCGTGAATCAACACTTACGTTGTGTTTCGCCGGGTGAGTAACGTTATTGGAGGTCCAAACCCTTTTAAAAGGAGGGCACCGCACTTGGGACTCCTCTGGTATTGCGGGTGTCCATGGGCGGCGGTAATCGCTTACCATCAGGTGATCCGTCTGCTCGTTTGGGGGGCAAACGAGCAGATGGATCACCTGACTAAACCATAAAAAAGAGCCATAACGGCTTTGGGTTGACCAGTCCCAGCTGACGGCACGCATGCATCAGTCATTGTGTAGCTCGACCACAATCTAGGGAGCTCATCAACCTATCGCACGACGATGTCAGATCAGATCATAAATTATAAAATAAATATTTTATGTCATTGAAGACTTATAGAATAAAACCAACAAAATCAATTTCTCATTCGAGCTTACACCAAAGCTATGAACATAAACAAACCACAGTATTGTATTCATGTTGAGTGTACACGGCACCGGATATGAAGTACCTCCCTTCCTTCAACTCAACAAAGGACCTATTCTGGTCTAAAATATTTTTTTTATAAGTATAATATGTTATGTTATATTCGACTCAGACAGACTAACTAACTGCCTCATTAGCCAAGTGGTCTTGAGCGCGACTGCTACGCTAGAGGTCCTGGGTTCGATTCCCAGGTCGAGCAAAGTGTTATTGAGTTTTTCTATGATATTCCCAGTAGCAGCTCGGAGTTAGGAATTTGTGCCCGGTTAATGGCAATAGGCTCGCCGCCTATTACATGGGACCTAAACATACCGGCGAACTGTGGGTGTACATTAGTACGCCTCTGCCTAATTCTTCGGGAATACAGGCGTGATGGTATGTTATGTTATGACTCAGACAGAGGTAGCGTGATAAATATGATTCTTACAATAGATATTGGTTCGATAAAACCACAGACAGAGCGATTTGGAAAGAAGGAAGAGAAGCCTTTCTAGCCTATTTCGTCCCGCTACTAGGGACAGAAAAAGAAACATAACATAATCAACACATTATATGTCCCACTGCTGGGCAAGGGTCTCCTCTTACAATGAGAAAGATTAGGCTATAGACCACCACGTTAGCCTAATGAAAAAATAAAAAAATGGAACAAAAAAAGTTAAAGACTACCAAGGCACTATTTTTTTTAATAAGGAATTTAATAAGGGGGTACCCATTTCAGATTGTAGGCCTCCTCCAACCTACGAAAGGCCTTATCATACACTAAAAGCCGCTAAGAATCTTAAATTAAATGATAATTTTTAACAACGCCTATAGCATCCTCTGATGCGGCCACAAAAGGTACAGGCATAAAAGGATTTACATAACATACTGTTGCGACATCGTAATGCCGACGCAGCTCCTTCAGAGCTCGCTCGTACATCCATACCATCCCGCTTATACAAGTAGCCAGTCGTTATCCTTAGGGCACAGGGTAGGCACGCGTCATATATTTTGTACGTATACCTATTTGTGGTAATTAAAACCAGTAATTTATTTGGTGTTCTTATTTAATTCCTTCTGAACATTCATAGACGACCTCTGTGGTTTAGTGGTTCGAGTACTGGACTGCTGACCATGAGGTCGTGGGTTCGATTCCCACAGGACACAAAAATTTATGTGATGAATATAAGTGTTTGTGTTTGACTGGGTGTTTCTTATGTATTATAAGTATGTATATACAAAAAAAAAGTATCTAAGTATTATACCCATTGTCTAGTACCCATAGTACAAGCTCTGCTTAGTTTGGGACTAGATGATGTTGTGTAAAAATGTCCCAGAATATTTATTTATTTATTATTATTATTTATAGAGACTTAACCAGTTAAAATAACTTGACAACAACCTTCTGATATTAGCAACCATTAGTGTTCCTAACAATACCATCACGCCTATATTCCTTGATGGGTTAGGCAGAGGCGTACTAATGTACACCCACAGTTCGCCGGTATGTTTAGGTCCCATGTAATAGGCGGCGAGCCTATTGCCATTAACCGGGCACAAATTCCAAACTCTGAGCTGCTACTGTGAATTTCATAGAAAAACTAAAAGGAATACAACAGATAAAATCATATCAACTTAGATAAAACAAGAGATACAATTAGTCAGGGCCCCAAGTCTGCTATTTTGTCGTGTCAAAATCGTCACTCAATGGCTTTAGAATTGTTGATTTTTGACAGTTTTGTCTACGAAATCTGTCAGTTCTTATGTCATTTAGTGCCATTGAACGACCATTTTGATACAACTGAAATAGCAGACTTGGGCCCCAGACATAATAATCAGTTACAGAATAGGGCCGCGATACACGTTCACGACACACGCTTAGAATATTTGCGTGGAAAGCTATACGGATGTGCATCGTTTGTAGAAATCCTTAGCTTTTCACACGCATCTGGAATAAATTGCTTACCATCTGTGGTCTAATAACTTCTTTAGTTTAACATTTTCTTAACCTATTACTGCGTGCGTACCATCCATTGCATTTCCTGACGGATACAAATGTATTGATATACACTCACATTTTTCTAGTTCTTTCTAGCTCCCGGGTCGTTTTTAGGAGAACGTGGATCGGGAATACATAAGCGCAGTGTTCATCAAGGGGACCATTTTTTTATGGCTAGATGAAATAAGATGAAAGAGCTCACCCCTAAGCAACTACTCCTGTTTATAATAGCCGCGTGGTTTCGTGGTGAATCAAAAGGCAATTGGACTGCCAATTTAAAGGTCTTACAAGGCACGCACCTCTGACTTTTCGAAGTTATGTGCGTATTTATAGTTAATCACACGCGTAAACGGTGAAGGAAAACATCGTGAGGAAACCTGCACGTCTGAGAGATTTTGTCTACGGCGCGGCGTGTGAAGTCTGCCAACCCGCATTAGGCTAGCGTAGGTAGTGGACTATAGCCTCATTCCTCTCATTATGTGCGCAGACTAGTGCCCAGCAGTAGGACATATAATCGGTTGATTATGTAAGTGCCGATCACAATGACATTACACAATTACATGACCTACGCAAATGTCTTGCTGATCTGGTATCGTCGTGCGACAGGTCATTGAGCTCCCTAAATAATGGTTGAGCTACACGGTGCCTGATGCATGCGTACCATCAGTTAGGACAGGTCAACTCAAAGCTGCTATGGCTCTTTCTTCAAAACGCCTGTCCAGATATTTCCCTACATCGTAACACTCGCATAGTATCTAATAATATTATTCTTGTAATATCAGCTATTATTGTCTGGACTTTAAAAGAGACCATGATTCTCTGAGTTTGTTTCGGTGTTTCTTCTCAGAGGTCGTCAGTTAGGAAATGCCGGCGCCATCCGATTACTTCTACACTTCCCACTTCACTATTATGTCCTATATACCTATATTGATCCTTTAAAAAGGATCTTACAAACTAACCGAACCCTTAATTCCCAAAGAAAGTAGCAGGCCCCAAAGAGCCCTTTTAGTTCCAAACCTATTTATTTATTACAAAATCTCTATCTTCTTCTCTACTAGGTACATATTACAAAATGTAAAAAAGCTGTGTCTGTACATTGAAGATATTTAAAAAAAAACAAGTGGGTTAGGGTACCTATATAAACGTCTCCGAACTCAAAAATGTGATTTTTAAAATTCTTGTCTGTTTGTTTGTTACGGGTTGGCGCAAAAACTTCTGAATAGATTTTAATTTTGTTATCACCGTTAGAAAGTATGTGCTCCAACTTAAAAACCGGTATACTTCTTATCTCAAATAATTAAATGGAACCTGAGATATAGCTTGACCTCTCTAATGTATAGAGAAGATACAAAGAAGAGATCATCACTGTTGGTTTTTGAGCTTCAAGTGGGCGAAGCCGCGGGCATAGGCAAGTTATCTATATATGCCTTGTTAGCCAAGTGGTCCTGAGGGCGACTGCTACGCTAGAAGTCCTGGGTTCGATTCCCGGGTCGAGCAAAGTGTTATTGGGTTTTTCTATGAAATTCCCAGCAGCAGCTCGGAGTTACGAATTTGTGCCCGGTTAATGGCAACAGGCTCGCTCCCTATTACATGGGACCTCAACATACCGGCGAACTGTGAGTGTACTAAAGTCCGCCTCTGCCTAACCGGCGTAGGAATACAGGCGTGATGTTATGTTATGTTGTTATCTATATAGACCCGCTTGAACGAAGTAAAAATGGGTATGAATTATTAAGTCTTACATACACCACCATCACATGATCATGGGCAACTAGTTGCGTAACCAAATAATTTAATAGGCAGATCCTTAGATTAATCCCACGGCAATCATATATTAAATAGTTTATCATCATTATTTATTAGTATTTAATGAAACACAATAATTTTTTACGGCCTCACGCATCTAACTTTCACTCCAAAAATATAATTTATTACTCCAATAATGCGATGTAATTATGCAAATCGAATATTAAGATTGTTGAAATATTAGAAACTTGATCATTCATCCAGGAAACGACAACTGTATCTAGTAAAATAAGGATTTGTGTCTAACCTGAGGCAAAAACTAATCATGTTTAATTATTTAATTTAAATTTATCTTGTAGGCAACAAGATAAATTTAAATTATACAATTTTTACACGTAACTGTAATATAATTATTTCAAACCAGATTATCTATAATTTATTAGATCTATAGAAATCTGAGCAAGTGTACAATCAAACTTATAATATTAGGAAATACATAGCATGCTTATTTATGTATTGTCGTGCGACGGGTCGTTGAGCTCCCTAAATTATGGTTGAGCTACACGATGACTGATGTATGCCTTTTCTTTCCAGTACGGAAAATCATCATGGATCGTCCGCCACATGGTGACGGGTATGTCGGGGTCGTACCGACTAAAAACCGTACTTACCTTCTCCCGCCCCATAGCCACGGTCATGGGATCCGTGACATGCACCACGACCGTGACAAGCTATGGTCCAGCATGGGCTGGAGCCCTTCAGAGACTGGTGTATGCCTGCCGTCAGTTAGGATAGGTTTATCTTATCTTATTCTATTTCTTACAAGATAAGATAGGTTAACTCAAAGCTGCTGATTTTTCCCTACACTATATACTTCTTGTATCCATTTTAAAAGACACTATAAGTCTCTGGGTTCGTTTTGGTGTCTCTTCTCAAAGATCGTTGTCGTTTCTAGGAATTTCCGACTTATAAATCTATTTACAGAAATTAATATCATTTATCGTTTATACCTATTAGGGACTCGTAGTTCAGTAAGCTGATCAACAACTTGTTGCGGTCAGTATGTGGATGGGTGACCATTCTAAATATATCGAACCCGTCAGTGCCTCGAAGTGCAGGTAAAGCCTTCATTTCCGACTGTCATACAAACCACTAAGACAATTTTAGTTCAAGTTCAAATGTTTTTATTTCAAATAAGCTTTTACAAGCGTTTAGAAACGTTATGATTCTAGTTGCACGGTTCCAAAAGGTTGATCCTATGGAAAAGAATCCAGCAAGAAACTCCATGGACACTCTTATAAATTGAATTATGTTACAATCTTCACTGGTACAATATTGCGATAACAAGATGTTAGTGGTAGTCAGAAGCCCAAAAAGTCTGATAACTGATCTCTCCTGGTGATATCGGCATTGCCCAGAAATTGGATTGAGGTACAATGACGGTTTCATAATCATCCCATAATTTTATTCCACTGCTGGGCTGGGCACTAGTCTCCTCTCAGTATCAGAATTTATTGAGGGTAATTAGAGGGGCTATAGTCCACCACGCTAGCCCAATGTGGACGAGAAAATCTCTCAGGCATGCAGGTTTCCTCACGATGTTTTCCTTCACTGTTTAAACGCATGATAATTAACTATTACTACAAATATGATATACTTCAAAAAGTCAGAGGTGCGTGCCTTAGTTTCGAACTCGAGACCTTTGACTGGAAAGTCCAAGGTTATCACCGCAATGGTAGTTAACAACAGTCACATAAAACACTGAAGCCAACCCCAATATTGCTTAGAATAGGCTCAGAGGACGCCGATACGCTTAATACAATAAAACTAGTTACATTGATATAAAAACTACCTCGTACACACATTCCCACGCGTCTTTCATCACGTGTTACTGCTGGTATGTCATCGTTACAAAACTTCGGTATACAAGTTCATTTCCGGCGCGCGCCCAAAGCAGGTGGAGCTAGGTGTGGCCCGCGAAAGTGCCTGCCGCGCCTCAATTTTGACATCGGCGCTCACGGGTTGATTTTTTTATGCGAAAATATTCTTGGTATAAAATATTTCTCCTTATTATTTTCTGTGATGTTTTCTAAAATATATGAATTTGATCTAAGAATGTATGGTTCTGTACTATAATATTGTGTAAGTGTGACACTGTATCACACTAAATTAAAGCATAGTGGATAGTAACAACAGAAACCCGGCAATTAGGTATGTAGTTAAATGAAAAGTTCCTTAAATCAAAACTAAAATCATTCTATTTTCATGTTTAGGATATTATTATTTATTAGTGTATAGTGGCCATTTACCTATGTTATTATTTTTTATTTATCCATAAATACTCGTACAATAAAAGAATCGATGAACTTTTTGGAGAAAGCATTTTAGTGGCTATAAGTATGATATTTTAGAGAATATAAAAATATGTAGAATTTGAATATTAATAATGGATTCCGTAACAATTATCAAACAAAAAAATCTATGCTGAGATAAAAGTAACTGTGATGAATGATTGAATCAGATGCTCAATTTATTGTAATTTATTCAGAAGCGAGTTTCAAAATTTACGATTTTTTCAAGTCATTCATTATATTTTACAATGAACTGGTTTGTTTATCAAAACTTCAAGTACTAGTATTACAAAAGGCAAATAACTGATGTTAAGGAGTAATAAGTTACAAGGAGTAACTTAGGCTAACTTTTTTTTAATATCACGCGGACGAAGCCGCATCTAACAACTAGTTGATTATGAGTGCTGCAGTCCGAACTGGGGTTCTCAGTTCAACCTGAGTTTAATTAATCATAAGAACATATTGAATTTGTCTTACTTTAATGGTAATAAGTTCATCCCCTATTTTTTAGTTCTAAAAAACGTAATCCTTTGGGGAATACATATGATATTAAAATTTGTTACGTGTTTAGTAAATTAATATTCGAAACTTTGCATAAAGTTATACCGGTTTATTCCAAGGAATTTGTGTAGTGTGTATCGACTCGCACTCAAAGTACCGTTGTTCTCAAGGTCGGGCCGTGGATCGCAAGTGGCTCTGACTCACAAGCCACTTTCATCTTGATAGCACGGTTACGTACAAGGATTAGCAGGAGATTTTATTACATGAATTTGTTACAGAGGTTCTTCAGTTTGACCTGGGCGGTTAAAAGTAATAAATCATAAATAAGCGACAAATTTTATGTAATAATTTTAGTTCCACAGATGCATTATTAGAATCCGTAGAATTTCTTAGCAAGTTTAGGATTTCCTCCTGTATCGTGGGTGTATTTACAAACACAAATTCTCAATGTGAGTAATGTTGTAGGTCTGGACCTACAACACGTGGTGCAGAAGCCGCTACGCCAAACGATCTTCGTTTTGAATTATTTGAACTGGATCTGGCAGACTCCTACTGCATTAAGCACTTCGCTATTATTGTGCTAGGTAACCGGAGCCTGTTAACATGTTGGCCAAACAACCATTTTTAACCGGGATCGACGGTACTATACGCTCTCCAAGGGTCTCGATAGGTTAAGAATCGTCACCCATCCAGATACTGCTTGTGGTGAGCGAAGCTTAAGATTGCAGCAACTGATCTACAAAATTTTGACTGACAGATTAGTTGTGTTGAGAATGAAGAAAGAAGAAATGAGAACAGAGTGTTCCTTAATGTTGCAGCAACTGATCTTTAACTTTCCCCAGGAGCAGCTATTACTTAGCCATGAAACTCTCACATACAGAACATTATTTATTGATGTTAAAAGAATTGACCGCATCTTACGCATAAGTTCCGTCGTTATTATCTATGTAGAAAGTAAGCTCTATGTATTGGGACCAAAGGGCGTTGGCACACATTCTTAATGACCTCTTTGATGAGTATTGGACACTTTGACTTTTTTATCGACATTGAGCATTGCCGAAAGTTTTATCAATAAAATACCCTTCAGAATCTACGGATAATGATTGTCTAAAAAATTTTTTTTTTTTTCCTTGCCTCAAATAAGCAGCTTGTAAGAAACGAGAATATATTTGACTGGTTTGAAGGTAGGATTTCTTGGCGTTTGACTAGATGAATATAACCCTTACATTAGAGTCCTTAGAAATGCATGTTGGTCTGTGTTTTGAATTCTTGATGTGAGAGCCAGTTCCCCTTCAGTTGTTGCGACTTCGGCAAACTGCAGATCGTATGGACTCTTAAGGCTGCGCAATGCATAAGCAACTAACTCCTCCAGGTGTGTAGAAGTCCTTGGGCGTGACACCATAAACATTAAAATAGTTATACCCTCGATGATAAATTATAATAAATCATAGTTTACCTAATATCTATGTCTATGTTATATAATAAATCTTGAGCTACATTTTATACTTGAGCTTTCATTTGAGTTGTGCATTGTTTATCAGTAAAGCTATATGGAGTAGATAAATTGTATTGCTGTATATTATGTACTAAAGTCATCGTCAGCTTTCATAAGGTATCAAATCTGGGCCTAGTGTAAGTACTTCAAGAAAGCTGGTAATAGGGCCAAGAAAACGCTTGCGAAATTACTCAGATGTTTTCCAAAGAGATTGGTTTCACAGGAATCTGATCTCCTCTTTACCCCCGCTTTTGATGTCAATAGTTCGTTTTCACCAATTCCTGGAATTACGGATAGAAAAATAGCACAATGATCCATCAAAAGTAGGCTTCTTGCTTATCATTAATTCTTTGCTAGTTTTTGCTGACGTCTTCTTTGTAAATGGTTTATTTTGTCGGCATTTTTATGGGCTTAGTTTCTCGTTAAATTTTTTCTTAGAAAACAAAACAAACATTCTTTGAAAAGTATATTGAGTTTATAACATGTGTGCTAATAGAAAGTGTCCCAAATACTTTAAAACTTGGGAGCGCTTATGAATTTGAAGAATAAAAATGTGTTCTTTATTTTTATAGTAGTTATATCTATCAAATAAACAACATTTAATTCATGATTCGAAAATAAAAACAATAATCAGTGCCAAATTAACCATTTTTTTTATATGCCTTACATATAATGAGAACAAAAAAATTCTCGGGAAACTGACAATGGAAACTGACGAATGCCAAGATATTGCTCCAAAATTATATTTTCTTTTTACTAGGGAATTTTCTTAGACTCCAGTAAATAAGACCATGAAAAATAGTAAATCTCTTTCTTACCGTAATAGTTATAGATGAAAAGTAAGAAATTTTGGATAAAGAAAATGAGTTACTACCCGATGCGCGCAGGCGCAGCGATCAATATGCAGTTCCGGTCACTGAGGCCTCAGAATTAACATGTTTAACTGGTTGTATGGTAGTTGGCCTCAAATGTCACCAACGGCATCTCGTGATAGTTCCGAAGATATTTTGTTTACTTCTTCAACTACTATCATAGCACACGCTCATCTAATACTTTAATTCTACTTGAATACTTAAAGACCGCAAATATTGGCTTTCGACTTACATTCTTCAGTATTGTCAATAAAGCTATTTAAATAGATTTTAATGAATTTTACCCACTCAGATCATGTTAAATTACTTTCTAGAAGATTAATTTTGAGAAAATTATCAATTCCAATAAAAAGATTACTTATCGCTAAAATTAATAGTACTAACATAAGCTTTTGCTTGTCTCATGGATACTTTTTATTTTAATTTTTATAATAGATACCGATTACTATAATTAAATATGTTTCGAAAATTGAGTTCTACTTGAATTTAATAATAAAATTTAATTATAATATTGTCTAGGTTCAATAACAAAATGTATCTAGACCAGTTTAGTTAGTTAGTAGGTAGTTAGTTTAGCTTATGTTACATACATAAATGATTAAAGTCAAAGTCAAAGTATAGCTTTGACTCGGTATCAAAAATTACTATTTGTGATGCCATTAGAAAACCAGATACGAAAGGGAATAAATCTAGTCAAAGATAACTTCGTCATACCAATTTTAATACTTTCTGTATTTTTTCAATAAATACGTAAATTTATAAAAAAATACCTATCATAAAATCAATAACTCAGAGAACATTACTGAGCACTGCATCATCAACATTATTCCCAAGTCAAACTTTACCATTTACTACACAATTCATTCACCGTACAACACATACATCCGGACATACATACATATTAGCAACTCGTAACACGACTTTTTCCCTGCAAGTCTTGCAAGCGTCTCGCAGACTCTTGAATTTAAGAAATACTTCACGTATACTTTCACTTGCGCAAAGCCAAGTGTTGGTTACATCACTGGCACATTTCGTACACTTGAGCTCAATTATTTAATCGTTTTATAATAATTGTGACCTAGACATTTGTTGCTATGCGTAGCTTCTTCGTTTCTTAATTGTGCGTTTAGATAAATTAATTGTAGTTTCTTTTGATGAATTGCTGTTTAAAATTCAAAATTGGAATTGTCTTGCTATTTTATTAACACTTTTTGCTTTTTTTTAATAACTATTAATATTATATTTTATTGACGACATTTTTGACGTAGCGACTGAGCCATCGGCTTCTGCGACATGTCTTGTGGGTTCGATCCCCGCAATATTCGATCCGCAAATATTTGTAACATGCTGATCTACACCTGTAGATCAGCATGTTACAAATATTTAATTTAGAATTGAGCCTTGCCAACAAAACAACAAAACAAAAAATTTAAACAAGATACTCTACCATAAATAACGATTCCACATTTTTTGTTTAAATTTTGTACAAATAACCATTATTTTTGTTTATTATTTTTGAAAAAAAAAAGCCTTGCCAACACTGGAATTTTCTTCTGTCCACACAAATTCTCGAATACACATACCGGAACCGGAACAACTAGGTAGTTGTTCCGGTACTATAACAAAAAACTAATAACGTATAATAAACTAATAATGTATAATATAAACTAATAATAATAAAAAATAGTATAATGGTTATTTGTACAAAATTTAAACAAAAAATGTGGAATTGTTATTTATGGTAGAGTATCTTGTTTACGGAATTTATGATGTTCACCCCGTTTCAGCAAAATAGATACTTGATTAAATTGATAAACTTGATTCAAGTATTGCAATAGAAAGTGATTTCATTATCGATTTCCTTTTCATTATTTTTACAATATTTTAAGATTTCAGTGTGGAAAACTTTGTGCGCTTTAAAAACGGCTGAGGTGGATACATGAAAATAAAAAAAATAGCAACACAAGAAAAAGAAATTGAATACGAAAAAGTAGAAAATACTCAATTCTAAGTTTGGGTTGTAAAACAACAGAAAGTTTCGGCGCCAAGTCACAAAGCTTTCCGGTTTCCGATATGACCTCGAAAACTCAAAGTATCAAAAAAATAGCTACATATAAAATTAGATAGAGTTCATGTGAGAGCGAACAATGAATTTCACTTAAAACAATATTTTATTACAGCAGCATTATAAAATTGTATTGTCACAACTGCTTTTTTAGAAATTACGACATCAATTTTCACCTTTGCCGACGAACTTACGAAAAATCAAACAATCACACTTTTTCTTTCGTTTCAATTTACACTGCTCATAACGTGTGCGTATTTTAGATGTTGTAAACGCAAACTACGCTTTCTAACATCCAATATTTATTTTTCTACTTATCCTGACGTCTGAGCTTAAACGATCTACGGCCGATCAGTTAGCACACGACTTCAAACAGTGCGCACACACTTTACGTCATATTGTCAAAAAATTGTAGTGGGGAGGCGAAGGATAAAATCCATCAGTTTTTTGGGAAATCATCATAAGTTTGCCAACGTTGGCACTTGGAGTACAAGCGTCCAGTGAAATTGAAGTTTAATAAATTAAAATGTGGAAAAATATTGCATTGTTAGCCATTTTGGCTTCTGTGAAGTGTAATCCTGTGCATGAAAATGGTGTTGCGGAAAACTTAGTGGGTGCTGTTACGGAGTGCATAGAAACCGATACTTCATTATGTTTAAAGGTGATTATCATGGATACCAAAGTGCTGTGCAGTGTCAGTGACTAGAATATCAATAGTCTTATTGTCAATATGACGAAGCTCATTGAATTTTCAGTTAAAATAATTAGCAAAACGAGTGGCTACTTACCATGGATTTGTCGTAGAAATATTTTTCTACCATTGATGAATTTTAGTGACTGATCATCACTGCAATTTTAAATTTTTTGAATATGCATAAGTGTTGAATATATTCAAAACCGTCCATTTCAAATTAATGCTCAGTATTTTTTACACAATATCACTACTATACATATTCAAACTTTAAAACATTAGTTTGAAATTTATTCTTAAAAAACAATAAATTTTTGGATCATTGCCTAGTAGTTCAGTCAAAAAAATACCGTTCCTAGAGTAAATCTATACCTACCTAGAGTTTATATGCAAATTATTAATAAAAATCAATTTTTCACAGGAAAAAGCCCTAAAATTCACCGAACGACTGTCCATCATGAAAGACCTTGACCTCTTCGAAGGCATGTCCCTGGTGAACACTGGATCAGCCCGTTCATCTCGAAGCTACGAGCCACTGGCTGAGGAACCTAAGGCCAGGGAACTCCAGATCGATGAGAGGATCGCTGACAACGTTGGAGACTTCTTGGAGAACCACGTACTGCAGTTGCGTTTAACTTCTCCTGATGAAGAATCAAGGGGTCTTGATGAGGAAGGTAAGAAAAATATAAATATTTTTTAAACCCATACCACTTTTAAATATTAGTATAGAAAATACAACGAAAATAGGATTAGGGCCCCGGGGCATTACATTTTGTGTTATATCTGTAACTTGACGGGTTATAAATTGAAAATTCTGAATAGACAACTACAAAAAAAAACAATTGATAAGTAACAATGTTCTGGACATACAATAAAATAAATAGAAAATTTCGTTTTACCATGATTACATTATGGGGTTCAAAAGTATACGGAAACCTAAAAGTGCCATTAGCAGAGCAATAAACAAATGCATTGTCAGACTCCTCGAGAAACTTTACCACTAAAGTGACAAACGAGTTTCAAACAATGCATTGAAACCCAGGTACCTCACAGCTTTCTCTTCCATACATATTTACATACATGTGACAAAGCCCTTCACGGTTACTAAAGGTGCTAAAAGAAATGTTGGAATAAACAATTTCATATTGTTTTGGAAACAATTTTTACTGTATTCTCTGTTACTATTATGGTGTTGTTATGCTGTAATATAACTTTTCATCCCTACCTTATAGAATTAATCGAAATACTATTTTTCTTTAATTTTGGATTTACATAAAAATATTTTACTTGAATATCTTTTTCATAAACTAGTCCTCAAATTGTTCCCAGCAAAAAATTCAAAAAAATCTGAATAAAACATTAAAGTACTAAGCATCTATTAAATATACTTATCATATTATTTTTGACCGCAATATACTTCTGGCATATCTCTTCTTGATGATATTATCCTGGTACTTCTATCATCAATATATCTTCTAATGTGTTCGTTCTATTCACAGCTCGTGGCAAGAAGAAGAAGAAGATCAAGAAGCTGTTGCCCCTCCTCCTCCTCCTGAAGCTCAAGATGGCTGCCCTCATCCCTCTCTTCCTCGGAATCATCGCCATAGTAGCTGTCAAGGCCGTATTCCTCGGAAAGATCGCATTTGCTATGAGTGCTTTCAACCTCATTAGGAAACTCTTAGCCAAGAATAAAGATTCTGGTAGCAGCATCTCTTACGCAGCTCCTGCGCACCATGAGGAACACCCAGGATACTCCTACGAGCCTGCTAGCCAAGGCTGGAGTAGGCAGGCCAGTGATGGAGCATCAATGGCATATGCTGGGCAATTGAAAAATTGAACTGAACTAGATTGATAGAACTATGATTGTCTATTTATTTGTGTGAATGTTTGCTATTTATTGATGTGTGTTGATGCCATGTACAAGTACCTCAGTCTTAATTTATTTATATAAATAAATATGTATGCTCAATTTTATTTGATTTGTTTTGTCTGAATATTACCATATGAAAACATTTTAATATAAATTACGCTGAAATTCATATTTATCAAGCCCATACGAAAGTAAAATCAGCAATTTTTGTATGGCCTCATTAATATCCATTCATAATAGAGACTGTATCATAAAATAACTGTGAACATTTGGAATAGCTGCCTTTAAATACTCATTTGATTTACATAACCTTAGCTTTTACATTACTTAGGCAATCCTATGCAAGTTCCATTCCTTTCATCCTATTCTTTATGGCATCTTATTTACAATTTAATACAATTATAAACACATAGGTACATTATGAAGATATAGATGAAGTACCTAATGCTTGAAAATCTTTATTGATAATCCTCGAAAATATTTATCTCTTTGGTCATATGGAATTCATTATAAGAGCCTTCACATGAAGTGACAATTGTAAATGATTAAAATCCGGTTCATCTTATGCAGAAGCATGATTTTGTAAAAGATAATAATGATTCACGTTGAATGATATAATATGTACGGTTAATATTATCCAGTAACAATTATTAAGTTAATCTTTGTATAGATGGTACGATGGCAACATCACATTTGGCGTAAATTTTAGTCAGAAGAATATAATACAGTGTAGACTACATCGATAAAGTCACAGATAAAAGTTTGTTTCACAGATATCTGTTAGATGTGAGACTATATTAGATATACCTATAACAACATCAAGGTCATCAAGAACCTTATTAATTAATACAAAATGATTGGTAAGTAAAATAAAAATTAAATAAATCATCAATTAAATCTCATTATTGATCTCAAACACGACTGCTTAGCTTATTTTCTCATAGAATCGTCCATTTTTACAAAAAATCATAACTGGGATTATGGAGAAAGTGCCCCGTCGTCCAATATTTCACATAAACCTTCCAAACGTAAATTAGAAAAACAAAATCGAACGTGAATACATATAAATATTAATGATAATAAAGTGTGCCACGCACTTTTGCATAGCATCGTCTGGTTTCCATATAGAAGATATCACATTAAAATGTTAATTCGATAAACATCTGAGTGGGGGGAATTCGGATAAAAAATACTGATCCAATCGAAATATCATCACAGTTCGAACGATCTTGGATCAGTTGAGTCCAGAGCAGAAGCAAAATGAAGACCTTTGTGGTGATATTAAGTGTTGTGGCATACGTGTCCTGTGGACCGGTTAATTCGGAAGATTCAGTGCTCCGTTCGATTATTGGAAATTTTGTCAACTGTAACAGTGATATTAGCTTGTGCATGAAGGTACGGAATTTAAGTGCAGTGAATTATTTTGACTTGACACATGGACGTCTCCAAACCGCGTTAAATTTTTTGAGGATTTCGTAGTGCTCAACAAGTTATGTGATTTGACTTTATTAGTAAAGTCGCGTAATACAGTGTTGATATTGGGACACTTACGGAATAAAGTCCAAGTGTCAAGTGCAAATTCAGTGTATATTATCTTTTCACTAACAAAAATAATTTTGTAATACTTGGAACCTCAAAGGGAAAAGATACTTATTGGAATTGACCTCAAAGGCGAGAGAAAGGGAGAACAAAGTGTCAAATCCTACCATATATGGCTGCGTAGTGAAAGTGATTTTTAATTTGTGGGACATATTAGATACGTCAATATAAAATTTGCTATAGACAGCAATTAATTGATCACCGTCAGTCGGCATAATTAAAATAATAATAGTTTTGATTGGATTTTGATCATAAATGTCGAAAGATCATTGGTGATCAATGTTGATACTCATAAAAATAATTACAATACAGCAATATCGTTTTGTTTTGATAAAACTTTAGATTTTGATATAGGTACTATTGTTAGTTTACATTTATCTCCAAGAAGAAAATTTTGAAACATAAATAATGCACTTATAATGTAAAAGAAGCTTCTTTAACATTATAATTGTATTATTTATCTGTAATCTTTTTCTATTAATTAATAAAAATATTGATTAGTCTACTGGATCAGTTTACCAATAACAAAATAAATTATATTTTTCTAGGAAAATGCTCTCAAAGCAAGTGAAAGACTTGGTGCTGCTCGCAAGCTCAAGATCATTGAAGGAATCACAATCTTGAACAATAACCCTAAAGAAGCCAGGAGTTTGGAGTCTCTTTCCACTGACCCTGCCGTGAGGAGCAAACAAGTATCTGAAAGACTTTGGGCCAGTACTTCAGAACTTCTGCAGTCTACTGAGTTGGAGCTGAGCTATGGCGGTGGTGATGATGATGATAAGGATGAATCTCGGTCCATTGATGATGAAGGTATGTCTGTAGATCTAAAATCTTCAATCTTAGATTCCACTGAGCCTGAATTACCATCGATTTTACTTTAGAAAACTGATACTACTACTATAGACTACATGATATGGTTAACAGAGAACAAAATAAATGTATTTCTCAAAAGATCTCTGATAAAATTCTTGTTTGGGTGAGATTTATTTCTGACATGCTTAAGTCAAAACAAGTTTTAGTGCTGTAAATATTTGAAATTATCTGAGTTATTTATTCGAGATGACCATGATAAAAATGTTACTAACGGTACCTAGCAATGTGTTGTTAGTCTGGTTCAAAAACATGTTCAAATAGGTAGGGAACCTCTACAAAAATTAATGAATGTGAAAAATTTTTTAATCATAGATCTTTGAATAGTAAAAATATATTGATAGACTGATATATTGACTAGACTCTCATTATATTAAAATCAAATACAATACAAATCCCGACGTTTCGGACCCTTTACAGCGTCCATGGTCACGGGCAGACTGAAACTAATATAACGCGATATAATCCGTAAAGTTGTTTTATTTCAATATGTCTGATATTCGCGTAAGCTTCAGAAATCAATATAGACTCTCATTGATCAAAACACTAATTTACATCTGTAACAGTACAGCCCATTCTATTTCCAAAACAGTTTCAATATCTTTCTAGAAAATATTAAATTTTTTCTTATCTTTCTAGTTGAGGAAGGCCGTGCCAAGAAGAAGAAGTCCATCAAGAAGAAACTTAAGGTTCTCATCCCCCTCCTCCTCATCGCTAAGGCCAAAGCCATCGCCATCGCAGTCCTCGCCCTGATCGTCATTGCTGCTTCTCTCTTCAAATTGGCTCTCCTTGCCAAGATCGCTTTTATCATCAAGCTCATTGCCATCATCAAGGCTCTGCTTGCCAAGAAAAATTCCCACGAGGAGGTTTCCTGGGAGTCTCACGGTTGGGAGCCCCATGCTGAGCAGCATCACCCCGTGGCCGTTGAACATGGCCATGGTTGGGAAGGTGGCTGGTCTCGCTCCAGGAAAGAAGCCAACAACTTGGCTTATTCAGCCTACAACAATAACTAAGCTGGTTACCAAATATTTACCGTATAATCTGACCCCTTAAGTATTGAAGAGTGAATGTATTTAAGTGTGTATGTTATGTCGCAGTTATTTTCTTTGTGTTTGTTTTTTTAGTTTTATTTTATGTTATTTGAATTTTCAGTTTTTCTTTTCAGTCATTTTATATATTTTGTATTTCTATTTTTTTGTAATTTTGGTAATCTGACTGAAAAGGAACTTTTTTCTAGTTGTGTGATAGTATTATTAGTGTTTGTTTTTATAAATATTTAAGTAGATGGGTATACCTACTTATACGTACTTATTTACCTATCTTGATATATCTAATAATGATTTATGATATAGTATTTATGTGGTTTTTTATAATTTTATTTCCAGTAGTCTAGAAAAAAGTGGCTTAAATATTTTGTATTACATAAATTGTAAGTACAGTTTTTATTTTAAATAATTTATGGTACCTTTCACATACTCATAATTATTATAATAGATATGTTATCTTTTAAATACGATCTCTTATAATATAATATTTATTTATTCACAAAAATATAACTCACCATTATAATATATTATATTTACTTACACAATAATAAATTTGTAATTATTATATTTTGTAAAAATTTTAATTATTGTTATTTTGTATTTGTATTATGTTGTAAGTTACCTATTTATTTTTGTAATTATATTCCTAATGTATGTAACGGATGAGTGTGAATTAATTTTTGATTTTTTATAGCAACAATAAACATTGCATTAAATTATTCATTTATTTCCTATTACTCTTTTAAATCATAGTTTCCTTTTAGTATACCTACTAAGAAAGAGTATTCTAAATTTGAAGAACATTGATACATATTTATGTTAACGTACCTATAAAACCTTCAAATTTTCACTTTAATTTTCTTCACGTGGGAGAGCCATGCTTCGGCACGAATGGGCCGGCTCGACCGGAGTGATACCACGGCCTCACAGAAAACCGGCGTGAAACAACGCTTGCGTTGTGTTTCGCCGAGTGAATGAGGTTACCGGAGGCCCAAAAAGACGGGCAACGCACTTGTGACTCCTCTGGTGTTGCGGGTGTACATGGGCGGCGGTTATCGCTGACCATCAGGTGATCCGTCTGATCGTTTGCTTCCCTATACCATAAAAAAAATAAAAATAAAGTGAGGTTAGTGAGGTGTTATTATTTCAAGAAAAAATATTATAAAAACATACACAGAATATCATTTCATATGCATAGCAATGTATGGTGCAGTCGGCATAACAAAGCTTGCTACTATTTAAACAATATTCGCACGTATTACACACAATAATTATTTATATAAACGTACATATGATAATTTGTTACATTACTGCTAATATTGAGAAATGTTATAGTTGTTATGAAAGTGGACTCTATTACGATTGTCAATGTGACTTTTATTAAATTGAAATCGTTTTAATGTTCCATGCCAATTAATTACTGGTTTCAAATTATTCGCTTCCAATGAAGAACGCCGGAGAAAAACTACACGCACAAACACCCAATAATTAAACAACTATCCGTAATTCTAAGGGAGTCTACGAACTACACGGTTTCATTCCATAACCGTGCCATGAACGTATTAGCAAGCCTAGCCAAGTTGTAATCTATGATCGCTAACACTATAGAAAACTATTAAAATGTATTATGTATAGTATAGTAAATGATAGATATGTACTTCCCATACATTTTAATAGTTTTTTACAGCGTTAGAGATCATAGATTCTAAGCTTGGCTAGGCCCGCAGGTTTTCGGTACCTGCGGGACAAGCATAAAACGGAGTACTATGTCCACTAAGCCTGGGAGAGCCATGCTTCGGCACGAATGGGCCGGCTCGACCGGAGTGATATCACGGCGTCACAGAAAACCGGCGTGAAACAACACTACTTGTGGCCCAAGCCTTTTAAGGCAGATAACGCTCTTGCGACTCCTCTGGTGTTGCGGGTGTCCATGGGCGGCGGTAATCGCTTACCATCAGGCGATCCATCTGCTAGTGCATCTAGTTTGCCACCATCTAGTATCTCACAAAAGAAAGTGTGGGGTAATGTTTAAACAAGTGTTCCTTGAAGGGTAAGTCAGAGGTCGACTGGTAGAGAATGCCATATACTTATGTACTACTTTTGTGTGTAGAAAATTATATAAATACATAAACAATTGCCTCATTAGTCTAGTCGTTCTAAGTGCGACTACTATACTACAGACCCTGGCTGTGATTCTCGGTTCGAGCAAAGTGTTTTTGAGTTTTTCTATGAAATTCTCAGTAGCAGCTTGGAGTTTGGGATTGGGGGTGGGTTAATTAATGGCTACGTCCGAGTGGTATCTAAAAAAAGTAGCCTTAGTTACTCCTTGTTACATCAACTATCTGCCAGTGAAAGTCCCGTCAAAATCGGTCCAGCCATTTCAGATTAACCGGAACAAAAAGACAGACAGAAAAATTGTGAAAAATTTTGTGTTGTAGGTACCGTGTATACATCCAAATGCACTTAGTAAAAATCGGTTATTTTAATAAGACAAATAGGCACTCCAATTTTATTTATTTGCATAGAGTATAGATTTCCATTGACCATCCATTGTACCATATTCTATGATTGATAACTAATAATTGACATTAGCTTTTGGTGTACAATAAAGGATTATATTCTGTTCTACTACAAAATATGTTGTCCGCCTCATAAAACCACACTATTTGATAACAGCATTTTCTGTATGGGACCACGCATATACAATCACTTGCCTAAAAGCCTTTTAAAGATAACTAATAATGATGAATTTAAATATAAATTAAAATGTTTTCTAATAGAAAAAATGTATTATACTGTTAATGAATACTTCGCAGATAAACTCTGATTGCTATAAGTGTTCTAACTCTAATTGTAGATTATCTGTTGAGCGAAATTTTAATTATAATCTTAATAATTACGTTATAACAAATGTAAAATTTACCATATTAATTATAATTATTTGACATATTTGTATTTTGTATAGTTTATAATTATGTTGCATGCCTTGAGGTGGAATATGGTGGCACCTACAAACTTTTATGTACCCAACATCTTATGTAATACCCATATTTGCAACAAATAAATGAATTTGAATTCGAATTATATTCTGAATTTATCATATCTTATCTTACCCTGTGAGCATCTTAACAGCAATGTTGAGAAACAGTCGGATGCTCTCAATAGAAAGTCGAGAAAGCTTTCTCCGTTGTGCATATTGAGGTCTTTGCTTCTCTATATTAGTAGGCGTTTTTATAATTTATTACCTAGCTTAAAACTCCAGGGGGTTCCTTTAATTATTCTTATGAATTCTATTTGCACTTACTTTTGAAACCATTATTACCTACTTTGCGCATTTAACTGTCAGAGCAGCTGAGCAAAATCAAGTTAAAAGCAAATTAAGTACCTACCTACCTACTTATGTAAAATACTTCTTTTTGAGTAAATTATGTTAGTAAAATACATACTTCCTTACCTCCTGAATTTTACTGGAATGGAATATTAGGAGAAAATAAGGAAGTACCCAATTTGAAAATATTTTGATGAGTTCATTTTTACGCATATTAGATATTTGTATAAATGAGGTGTTGCTCGCAAAATATTTCAAATTGTTCCAAGTTCCTTTCAGTCATTAAATTACATTCCGTTACTTGAGTTTATTGGTGGATAGAGAATATTTTAATCGGGGTCCGGGGTCGGGGGGTTTGGATTCAGGTCTAAGCAATTAATTCTTAGTCATAAATTTTACATTTGGTAAGACAGAGAAAAGTTTTAGAAGTAAACGACCTGTTCAACAAGCAGCGCCATCTACCCATGGATTTATGAACTAAGGGAAAGATGAGACTATTATTTCACATCTTAGTTTTATATGCTTTCACTTAAGAATTGGCGCTGTTGTGACTTTAAGACAATGTCGTACTGTTTTAAAGAAAGCCACTTCACGTAAAATTGGGTGATGACCCCAAACATAGTTGGGATATAATTACTAAGAAAAAAATTATAATCCATTTATTGTCCCCAGTGCCATGCTAGTGGTCCTGGTTTCAATTGTCAGGTCGAGCAGTGTAATTGGATCTCTGTATGAAATTCTCATTAGTAGCTTGGAGTTTGGATTTGTGTTCCCTATTATATGGATCTTAAAAAAAAAACATACCGGCTTGATTTTTTATTTGATTAAATAATTAATATTTTCAATTATTTCGTTATTTGCGATTTTACTTCATAAGAACGTAGAAGTAGAACTGTAACTGTAGAGCTGCCAGAAACTATTAGTGCGAGCACTAATAGTTTCTGGCAGCTCAAAAGTGCCTACTTACTTACAATAATGATCCAATAAAAAAAAATTGAACATGATCTTATAATACGGATCAAAAGGCATCTACCCCGTACTTAGAGAGTTGCTTTCCTCAAAAGTAAAAAGCGTAAAAATATATACGATAACAAGCATTGTTTAAACATTGAACATTTTAACTACTTCAGCCGCTGGTTTGAATATTTTGACGGGTGTTACACAAGTGGGCTAACGGAACTGATTTCATTTTTTAAATTTCTCAATCATGGAAAGTGTTATACCTATATCAAATTCAAAACAATACATACCGTCACGTGTTTACTTATTACTTAAAGGGTTATGTAAATATGTGACTGGCTCGGTGGTAGGATCTCTTGGAGTTTGACTGACCCTATGTGCATTATCGTTTTTTTAGCATTTTCAATGCTAAGATTATAAAGTTATTACACGTCACCTTTAAGACGTAAATTCAGAATGTGAAGGCAAATTTTGACATTGTGAGTTGGATTCACGATGGCTTAGTGGTCACAGCTTCTGGTGTAAGACGCAGGCTGGCATTCTGCTCGCAAGTCGAATTTATCCTTCACTAAAAAAACATTATAATCCTAGAAAATTGTTCGTGACTGTAAAGAATCCAGGATATCTTGTAGAGCAGTGCTTGCAACCACGAGGCGAGTCTGATGGTTGCTTTATGTAATCAGTATTTTTCAGCCACATCTTAGATTCTTCTCCTTCTTTGTTTAGATTGGAAGTCGATCCTAACATAATTGAGAAGAGGGTAGGGAACTTAAGACGCAAATACAACAGCATGAAAATAATAGACATGTAAACAATAATTAAAAATTATAAAGCTGCATATAACAATAAAAATTATGTAACAGCCATAAAACTATAAATCATGTTATTAGATTTTAAGATAAAATCTATAAAACGTTATACCTACATATTATACTATTATTGTAATTTAACCAATTATGTTGTAATGGTATGGTAAAGAACGACCGTGTAACTACATTGTTTAATGTGTTTTTAGACGATTTTTGCGTTATATTACATCATAATCGGTGGAGATTTACCAACATCTCCAACCAAGGAAAGTATAGAGTTATTGAGGACTTCTGCCCTTCTCTTTTTTCGGGTGTAGAAAATGCTCATAGATTGACTGCCACCTGTAGAGGGGCTCGTGGTTAATGATGAATGACTAACACATTGGAAGGTGGCAGTGTGTGTCGGACTTATACTGACTAAAAAATAACTTTTAATAAAAAGTAAAACCATATTTTCTTTCCGTAAAACCGAAAATCCTTTTTCCTTCTTTCTTTCCTTTGAGTGGCGAGGAGGAGAATTTTACTTACCTCGATTATGTTCTACTTTATTCAGTCGGTATGTGTTCTTGTGATCTTCGGGGAGGATGATTTTTCAAATAAAAAAAGGAAGTTTCCTAATCGTTTTATAAATTGCGGAATAATCACGAATCAAACATTTAAAAAACATACTGTCTTTATGAGAATCGCCTCCTATTTTTTTTATGGTATAGAGGGGCAACCGAACTTATGGATCGCCTGATGGTTAGCGATCGGTAACTGCCCATGTATACCCGCAACTCCAGACACTCCAGTTGTCGGCCTTCTATAAGGTTTTGGGCCTCCGGTATCCTCACTCACTCGCTGAAACATAACGTAAGTGTTGTTTCACGGTATGCTGTGAGGTCGTGGTATTACTCCAAATATATACTCCGAGCCGCCCATTCGTGCCAAAGCATGGCTCTCCTGGTTCCTCTTTTTTGAAATCGGTTAATGAAATGGGTCTATGTCGTATCTGAACTGTAATTTTGTTTATAAATTTATAGCCACATACCATAATTACACGTTAAAGACAACTTGGAAGCATTACATTGAATCAGTGTGATTACTTATAAGTTTCTACTTTATCGCACTTTCTCGATAGCGTCTATAGACGTAATTATTGATACTCGAGTGTAATTAAGTGGATCGTTGGAATAGTGAGGTCGGGCTTGAAGTATTTAATTGCAGGATGGACCGCGCTTATTGGTACTTACGTTTTGAGGGACGGATTAGAAAAAAGACATCTCGTAAGAGAGGAAATATCCGACTTGTTCGGTAGTAGGACCTCTTGGGGTCTGACATGCTGGCGACCACCCTTACGTCGGAACCTGTCGTAAAGCACCTGGGTGTGTGTTTCGACGGCTCTGGCAATCTACATTCTATAGGGGCTCGGATTGGCAACGATATCAGCAACTCCTCTGGTATTGCTGGTGTCCATGGGTGACGATGAATACTTAATACTACTCTAGGTGTCACCTTGTTTGCAGACTTCATCACTACATAGTATAAAACAAAGTCACTTCCCGCTGTCTGTCTGTCCCTATGTATGCTTAGATCTTTAAAACTACGCAACGGATTTTGATGCGGTTTTCTTTATTAGATAGAGTTATTCCAGAGGAAGGTATTAAGCTATTTAACATAACCTTACGACTCTTAGAAACGGGGCAGCGTGGGTGAAACCACGGGCGGTTCGCTAGTCATTAATAAAAAGATTATAAAAAAATGGGTACGATAATTTTTCTTACCATCAAGCCTTCATTTACTAAACGTTCGAGTGTAGTGCTGTGGACAGACTCACATATTTTTAGGTCCCATGTAGTAAGGGGCGAACCGGCAAAATGCCATTTGGAACACAATCAGGCGGCAGGCCCGTCTTTTGATGGGGCGCTGACCGGACACTTCGGGACAAACGCTCTACTTCAAAAGATGGGTCTGACGGAGACATCAGCCTGCAGGGCCTGTAAAAGGGAAATTGAGAGCATGAAACACCTTCTGTGTATATGCGATGCACTGGCTAGAAAGTGAATGTGCCTCTTGGGGCAGGGTTATCCAAGACCAGAGGACTACAGACTCATACCCCCAAGCCTCATTATAAAGCTTATGGAAGAGCTGTTTGAAGAACTGAGGGAGGATGAGGATGAGGTATCTAGGGGAAGCACAAAAGAACCCATTGGGTCGAAGTGCTCTGAGGCCTTGCTGCCTCGGCCCCACACAAGATAAGATAAGATAAGATAAGGGGCGAACCGGACAAATTGAGAAGCCGCGCGATGAGAATTATCTAGAAAAAACCAATAACACTTTGCTTGACCAAGAAATTTAACACAGGACCTGTAATTTAGTCGTGGGTAACCGTCACGGCTATGACTAATAGACTTAATACTGATGATTTTTTAATAAAAAATTATAAACGTACCTACTTTAATTTTATTATTAAAAATAACCTACCCTACATAGTTCACACGAGTTCATAAAAATATCTACCTACATTATTTGCGAAGTTATACATATTTACAGTAATACAAGATTTTAATTCATTTATTATTGTACCAGGTGCGCTTGCGCAAGTGTAGTTTAGTTAAATAATAAAGAGTAGTTTAATTAAATAATAAAATGTCTCACTACAATTAAGTATTTATAAAGCAGGAATATATTGGAAAAAAAATATCTGTTATATTATTAGATTAATTTTAATTATAGAAAATTGTTAACCGAATGAATGAATGGGAGGCCTATGCCCACTCAAAAGAGGGTACATAAAAAAAAAATAGTATGGATATTACAAATTGCCTTTATATTTTAGAGCGGCGGTAGCCTAATGGCTAGGGCGTCGGACTTGCGATCATGTGGTTGCCGGTTCGAATCCCACCCATTGCACTACCGACGTGCACCCACTCGTAACACAAGCATTTAGCTTAGCACGAGTGGTTAACAAGAATACTAGTAATGTGCAACCCACAATGCTAGTAACCTTTTTTAAAAAAAAAATATACTAGAATTTGAGAAGAAATAACTAAAATTACATATTTTCATTTTATAATGCCTTAAGTTGTAGACCGCATACGCCTTTGCCGACAGTACCTTTTATAAAAAAAGTGAACCACTCACACGCATGCCGATGTATATCTCCATTCATAATTTAAACAAACTACGTCACTTAGTAAAAGTGTTAGCGTATTTATTATAATTAATGCTATGATAATTTTATGCGTCTGCGTCAAGTATGGACATAGAAATATGCGTGCGCGTCGATTTGTAGCTCGAAAACTGTTACTTTTCATATTTAATTAATTACTTTTGTTTATTCTGTTTGTAATATGGAGTATTAGATAATTATATGTACATACATCACGTCAGAATCCCTGAAAGGATGAAGAACTCCCTGTGGGAGAAAGGCATGAGTGTGGTTGATAGGCAACTCTGTCTAAGACCCCAACTAAGATCTCAACCCCAAAAAGAAAGAGCGAGATGTTTGGCTATGATTGTAAAAGTGAAATTCATTAATGCGCAGGTCACCCGGCTCGGCTTACTACCGGATATAAAATTGTTTAAGATTCCGCCGTTAAGTAAATAATTAATATGAATAATTTATGACAATAATTTTACTTAAAATTTTAACCGAATTCAAAAAAGAAAAGACTGTATCAGCAGTTATATTTCTTACTAGCTTTTGCCCGCAGTTTCGCTCACCTGTAGCTATATTAGGATTAAAAAATCCATCCAATCCAAAAATCCACGAGACAGGCTTGACCTAGTGTGGAGTTCATAAGTATATTTAAGAAAAATGTAAATCTTTCTTTAGTAAATAAACGATTATTATTATTATAATCCAACGTTTTGAATTATTTAGTAACTTGGATGATACTTTACAATAACAGTGATAACTTTAATATTAATATTATTAAGACCATGGCTTTTTTACGGGATAGGGGGGCAAACGAGCAGACGGGTCACGTGGCGATTACCGCCGCCCATGGACACCCGCACTTGTGACTCCTTTGGTATTGACCAAAGCAGTCACAAGTGCGTTACCCGCCTTTTAAAAGGGTTTGGGCCTCCGGTATCCTCACTCACTCGAAATACAAGTCTACATGAAACGTATCGAATGTTCTCTTCTTCTCTTCTCTTCTCTTCTCTGCTATTATACTCTCTACTATTATGAAATTGTAAAAAAACTGTGTCTGTACATTGAAGATATTTAAAAAAACACGTGGGTTATGGTATATAAACGTCTCCGAATCCGAAAATTAATGTGATTTCTAAAATTCTTGTCTGTTTGTTACGGGTTGGAGCAATATCTATTGAATAGATTTTAATTTTATTATTCTGAGATACAGCTTGACCTCCCTGATGTAAAGAGCCCCATACAAAGAAGAGATCATCAATGTTGGTTTTTCCATTTTTACTCCTGATATAGCTTTACGTGAGCGAAACCGCGGGCAGAAGCTAGTATAAAATATAGTCAGATATCGATTAGTTTGATATTAGCACCGTGCAAATGTAGTTCAATTTGTACGTGAGCTAAGCTATAATGTAGCGTGGCTATCTATCCGATAAAATTGCAGTCACTTGTATTTTATTAGAAGAAACTTTTTTATTATACTTTTTTTTATTATAGCAGTAGACTGTTGATTCAGGGAATCTTAACATCGTAACCGGACTTGGTAGCGAGGCACCGAATGTCTCCAGCCAGGAGCAACTTATAAACTAAGCAACAGCAGTTAAGGGCGTCCCCTAACGAGACTCGGACCTCGGCTTAGGGCGTTGCTGGGGGACAGCTAGGGACGGCTAGATCTGGTTCAAATTATTTTGGGACGTGGCTCGGCACAGGCTGGATCGAGTAAGGATCGATATCATTAGACGGTCTTCGTGACAGACCTCGCCGGTGAGGATGGTAGTTCGGACGTCGTCTGTATTTGTGTGTTTTGAGAGTGCTAGACTCTGTTTTGGCTTCTTATAGGACGGTTATAGGGTCATCAGGTTAGGTCAAAGCATGCCGCGGACGGCGGGCTCTGCTAATCTGGGAGGGTTTTTATTATACTTCATACTACATTAATTTCATATTAAGTGAAAATGACAAAAAAATGATATTTATTCTCATCAAAGTGTATAAATTAAACTAACCTGTAGATCTGTATATACAAACTTGATTTGACTGTTAAATTGCGCAACCCCATTAAAGAGATTCTTTTTAACGAAGATACAAATGGAACTACTTCGACTTTGTCATATTTTTCCTCCTTTCACGAAACCATAAAATATTAATTAATTGTAGCAGTTAATAGCATTTAACTTCAAATAAAATCTAGACAAAGTTGTGCCAAGTCTAAGGTTGCTTACTGCAATATCTTTATTATTTAAATAAAATATAAATAACTACTGAACTGAAGATGCTTCCCTTGATGGAGTACCCAAACTGTATTTGTGTATATATGTACCTACCTTTAAGGACTTAAGCTGCAATTCACGTGACCTCCTATACCGCTAAAGTCATTAAAAACATAGGTAGTGTTTCGGAAAGCAGAATGAAAATCTAGGCATTAAACATTTTATTTTCTTCATCCATCTAAATGTTGACTGCCATAATTAGCTTGACCTGAAATCCGAATTTTTTTCTACTCATAAATTCCGACACGATTAAAAAAATTGTTTGATAGGCCTAGTCAAAGATCATATACTAAAAATATCTCAACCTATTTCCCTAAATGCATAGTTTTAGGAAAAACATTAAACTTTCGAACGCAGTTATTAATAGTATACAAATAGTGACTGATTCTTGTTTATGTTAGAGCCGGTTCAACTCGCTCCATTGTAGGACAGACGGGCAACTTTTTAGTTGCTCTGCTAGTAAAGATTTTATTAGACAAGTTACAGTATGCTGGATAAAATTAAAGTATTTATTTATTATTTTTGCTCTTGTAGTAAATTGTAAAATAAGACATGTGTTACAAAAAAGTGTGGAAATCTTTTTGTAATATACAATACTACATTTTAATAACTCAAATCTTAATATTGTTACACAGATTGTATGATGGTATAACAAATAATAATTTATAAAAAAAAACTACATAATTCTTCAAATATAACCACTACATTTCAATTCATCATAATTCATCAATTATACGTAATATTTCAAAGAAGCACTTAACTCATTGAGATACATAACCTTATAAATGAAACAAAGCTATTATACGATTCGAGAAACTTACTTGCTATTGATGTAATGCAAGTCATAATAATTCAAACGTTTAGCTAAGTCATAGTACTATTACCAACTTTCTACTTGAGCAAATAGATCCGTCATAGTAAAAGTATCGTAGTTTTAAGTTAACTAAGCAAAATAATCACAATGACACGAAAAATTGCTACGTAGGCAGTAAAAGTTAGGTATGAAAGTAGACCTAGACAATATAACTGACAAAAAAAATGAATATAGGGGTAAGATTTTCAAGGTAACGAGAAGTTGCAACGTCTCCGTCTTGATTAAAATTGTCGTTTGAGGAAATCAAAATTATTGGCGACAAATAAAATGCTCTGTAATTTTCCGTTATTATTATTTCGGCTTTAGTATGTAAGAATGTAGTCTTATTTGTAGTAGTATCGTGATTGCCATATTGATGTATTTAGATATTTGCATAAATGTTAGCTCCTTTATTTCATCTGGGACTAAGATAAGTTCCCTTTGCACTTGTACAATAAGAAATGATTATACGCAACAATAAAGTGGCGCGTCTACTCAGAGCCGTCTCGCTAACCGGCCTTACTCTCGATGGAGATGAAATTGGACTAAAACACGTGAAACTCCATCTATAGAAAGTGGAGGCTTCAATGTATATACTTCTAACCTGTTTTATCATTTAGTAGTCTCAAGAATCTACGTAAGCTAAGTATGACTATATGTATATTTATTATATGTATATTTGGTTATGTAGAATGGAATAATACATATATTAATAAGCATTCCTTTTAGAGAGAGAGAGAGTCGGAAATTGTAAAGTAAGTTATTTTTATTTGGAATTTCATTGAATCAGAAGTTATACTTATTATGCTCCAGTTCTGGTTTTAATAATTAAATATTATTTAGAAATTTTGAGTGTTGGACTTCTTGAATATTCTACATTATGTAAAATATAATAAATCTGACATATTATATTAATTACGATTTTTTATATTCCGGATCTACCTAAATGTAACGTAGCTTTTATGGCTTTTGCCTCCGGCTAAATGTCTGCTACTAATAATATCAGAGCAAATGAAAGTAAGAACAAACTTGTTCGGGTATGTTCTTCAACAGATGCTGCCTTTCGTGTGGTTTCAATTTCCGTTTCGAATCAAATCGAATTAATCCCTAATAGCTTCCAATCTACATCTATACTCATGTTTTGAAAGGCAAAAAAGGACAGCTTGTGAATTCTATCTCAGCTATCTCCAGAACTACGAATCTGATTCTAGAAATTCTTTCACTAATTAAAAGCTAGCTCCTTTAGTGCATTTATAATCATATCCATGCAAATGAAGTCGAGGGCAAAAGCTAGTCTATCAATAAAAACGAAACAATTGGTAATGATAATAAATAGTTTTTATTCAACAATAAATTAATGGCAATAAATTAAGATAAATTAATAAATTCTTTGTACAATAGAGGTCAACACCACCGTTTTACTCTACAAGTCTTTTACTATCATTAGTGCGAGTAACCACTGTATGCTAGATTTTGAGCTTCGTCCAAGTTCTTGTTCCAGTCTGATCCATAGCTGGAGTATCCACCACCATGGCCTGTATCATGAGACACATGCTCGACATGCACTGGGTGGTGAGTCTCGTGGTGATGAGGATGAGGAACGACTTCGTACGTCGTTTTTGTTTGATCCTGTTTCAAGCAGTAGGCCACGAAGAGGACAGCTGCTAGGATCAGAGCGATCTTGGCGGTAGCGAGAGCTTTGAGGGCGAGCAGCTTGACGATGAAGAGTTTTCCAAAGAGGAGCTTGGCGGCAAGGAGACCAATGATACCGCCTATAGCACCACCTCCTTTCTTTTTGCCACGACCTGTAGAAGAAACGAAATGTTAATTAATAAATCTTTCTGAATTATTACGCTGTCATCAACTTTGATAGCTTCTATTAGCGGTTTCCTCTTTTCTAACAAATTATTTTATTTATTCTTTTACAGGTGGAAATAGATTTTTATTGCTGACGTATTTTTTGACTTCTCAGTTGTGTGCATTACAAAGACTAAAAGGTGGTTTATTGGAAGTTTTATTGACTACCAATATGCTTGATGCTTGACTTGAAACGATTTTGATATATTTTTTATAAACAAAAATAGATACAATTCAATCTCCAATTCCTAGAACTTTGACAAACACTTTTAAAAACTCGTTAGTATTAATATATAAAACGGTATTTAAATTTATAGTCTTGAAATAGATATTCGGTGCTATTTTTAGAACCCAACATACTATTGCCAATCGTTAGCAAATCACTGATAAATATTATTTCTTGACGATAATCACTATAATCACTTGACTAAAATCATGTTCACTGATTCATTTTTCAATTTTAATACCATTTTTTCTAGAGAATATTTCGTCAATTTTTTGTACAATTATTGGTAACAAAATTTATATCTACCTTCGTCCAGCGATCTTTGGATGGTTTCTTTATCAGCCTGGTTTATTTTGACCTCGACGGCATGGGTATCAAACAGGCTCACGACTCCATCAATAAGTCTGTAGTTAACCTCAGCGTCCCTAGCCGTGGGGTCAACAGGAAGGGCATCCATTTTCTTCGATGACCTTGGTTCTGGTTCACCTTTGAAGAATACTCCATCTACAATTGTTATGCTTCTTGATGCTCTCAAATTGTCGACAATTCTGAGCATTTTTTCCTGTGAAAGAAAACTGGAATTAGAATTTTGAACTGTATTATTTCCGGTCGCCTCATCATTTTATACTTCATTTCTCCGTATTTTATGTATACATTTACGTCTTTGCCTATTATTTTGGGGAATCTAGATGGATCACATATTACAAATTTAAAAACTTAATCAAATTAGAGAGTTACGAAGAATTTGAAAACGAATCTCGAAAATATAAGTAAGCAAAATTTAAAAAGTTAATTGTTATCCGCTGTAATTTAGATCTTATATGCACTTGCTATAAGTGAAATGAGAAATTCTCGGCATCAACCACTGCGAAACCCGATTCCACTACACACACTTCACTTTCACTTTATTAATAAAATTATTAACCTTAACACATAAAATATAGTCTCCATGGCAGTCCTTAATGAAATTGATCGCCGTTTCTAAGCTGTTATCACTGTCGTCAGCTGACACAATGGCTGTAGCAGCCAGAATTACTAGAAGAAGCTTCATTTTTATTATATATTTTTTTTAAGAATTTACTTTTTTTAGATATATTTTTCCGACATCTAGGGATGTCAAGCAATGTTTGGCGTGGCGATTGGACTGCTATACAGTTTTATCATATTTCCCCCCACCTGATTTCTGTATGAAGCACGTTGGACCATCTAGGTTAAGATGAGGATTGGTCGAATTTAGACTCTAATGTGAGTGTTATTGGATTTGTTCTTGGTTGAGATTTAATTACGAGGGTTTGTTGTGGATACTTAAGGACAGGTTTGTTGAATGGGCCGATAGTAAATATTTGTGTTTCTTGGTTATATTTTACAAAATGTTAATGATTTTACTACAGCGCACCTCTGCCTAAAATTGTCGGGGAATAAAGCCATGATGTTAGACGTTTAATATTTTTACTGACTTTAAAAAAGGACGGCGTTGTTACTTCAGTGTATGAGTATATTACCATGGTTTTTAAATTTAGCTATTTTGTTTAACAGGGTTATCCCAAAATGGTGCCTAATAAACCATCTTTAAATCTTGAACATACATAACTTTTCATTTAAAGTAGATTTTCTAAATCAATTGGAGAATTCGAATAATTTAATTATTCATTATTTTGCGATCACATGGGTTTCATTTGGTTGCATAAATAATAAGTGTTCGACTGGTCTAGTGGTAATTATTATAATTAATAGAAGAAACCTCTAGTACCCTAAACAAAAGTTAAGTCTATTTTTATGTAACTTTTAACGCCTTAGTAACTTAACAGACAGAAATGTGTTAATGAGTTTGTTGCGCCGCTTCTTCCTAACAAATCACTAGGAGGCGGTGAAGGGCGGGCGTTTCGAGGGTTGTCTATAATGAAAAATGGCCTTTAAAAATAGTACTACCTAGTAGTCTATTTTGAATAATTGATTTTAACTTTGAGAAAGATGTAACCAAACCAATAAACACCATGATTAATTTTATTAACCAAATAAAAATAAAATCTAAATCGAATACAATCTAATTTTTTTAAATTTAATAATTGCATACTTTATTCTATTATATAAATAAATAAATGGACGATTAATTTATTCGGAATAATAATGCAGCAATAAATTTCTTGACTAGCGGTATACTGCGGTTACGCTCGGGCAGTCTTCTCATTTAATTGCTTCTTCACTTAGCGTGATAACATATCCTATATGTTTATTGGGGTATTAAGGATTACGGTGAAGATTCCGTTAAAATCTGTCTACGTAGATTTATGTTACAAAGATGATAAGATTAAACTATTTTTTTCTTAAAAGGCGTGTGATTTATGGAGGAATTCAATAGGATTTAGATTCTGCTTGAGCAGTTGTTTTAATAGTACAAAATCTAGTAATATTTCTCCACACGTGGGGATAGGTTAAATATTATACCTGAATGCCTTCAGATAGGTTTATCGTGGAGCCAAATGTAGGGGTACCCTTACGCCTGAGTCTGTCGTAAAGCACATTGGTCTGTGTTTCGACTTAGTTTCCCCTTGGTTGCTGCGGCTCTAGCAGTCTGCAGCCCGTAGGGGCTCTCAAGGCTCTTCAGTACTTTTTAGGCTTGGCAACGCATCAGCAACTCCTCTGGTGTTACAGGTTCCATAGGCGAAGCTGACTACTTACCACCAGATGGCCCGTCAGCTCATTTGCCGGCTTAAGCCATGAAAAAAATTAAGATTTTGAAAAATTTTTTCAGTGTTAGATAGCCCTTCTATTGAGGAAGGCTATAGGCTATATATCATCACGCTTATACTAAGTAACTATTCCAGGCGGATGCAGTCGTGGGCGGATGCTGGTGGAAGATACGCCGTGATCACTTAAGGAGATATAATAAATATTATAATAGTAGTAAATACTATTGTATATATATTAACAACTAGCTTCTGCCCGCGACTTCGTCCGCGTAGCGTGATAATATATAGCCTATAGCCTTCCTCAATAAATGGGCTATCTAACACTGAAAGAATTTTTCAAATCGGACCAGTAGTTCCTGAGATTAGCGCGTTCAAGTAAACAAACAAACTCTTCAGCTTTATATATTAGTATATAGATTAATATTTATTGACACAAGCTTTGAAATAAAACAATTTTTTACGGATTTTATCGCGTTGTATTGATATTATTTATTATTTTAACAACTAATTTGCGTAATATTTGCGTAAGTTTCAAACAATAGTATGTTATGTCTCTTGACCCTTAACTATTATTAGTAAGTACATACCACGGGTTATCCACCTCAGAGGGGCAAAGTATAGTAACCACGTCGATCAATAGATCTGCAAGGCTAAGCTGCAGTTGCCGTGGTCAGTCTCCGGATTGGAGACCGGAGAATTTTAGTACATTTTGACTCCTCTAAAGTTATTTAAGTTTGTAGACTGATCTATTCTTAGGCCCACTTGCACCAACTTCTTTTATGTGTTTAAATTGTATTTAAACACGAAATTTCTATGAAAAATTGTGTTTAAATTCAATTTAAACATATTTAAAAAGCTGGTGCAAGTGGGCCTTAGTTTAAGCCCCACCTTAGTTAAATGATCCAGTTTAGTAATTAATAATTTCTGAGTAGGTACAGCTAATCTCAGTCTAGTTTTTATTCCTAGACAGTTATGTAAATTTAGAGCCAGACTGAAACAGACGATTTTGTCGACTATTAAATAACAAGATGTATTTACTAGACTTAGTATTTATACATATATTACTACGAATAATGTAAAACTATTTTGAAATTTACGTAATTCTTGAGACTGCAGATTTCTGTTTAATATAAATATTTAAATTAAACACACACACACACACACACACTTATTTACAGATTTAAGAATATAAAACGACTTAACTTATAAACCTTCCATAGCTATGACGTATTTTGTCTTATTTTGACGACCTCTGTGGTTTAGTGGTTCGAATACCGGACTGCTGACCATGAGGTCGTGGGTTCGATTCCCACAGGACACAAAAATTTATGTGATGAATATAAGTGTTTGTGTTCGTCTGGGTGTTTCTTATGTATTATAAGTATGTATTTACAAAAAAAAGTATATAAGTATTATATCCATTGTCTAGTACCCATAGTACAAGCTCTGCTTAGTTTGGAACTAGATGGTGCTGTGTAAAAAATGTCCCAGAATATTTATTTATTTTGACACAATGACATTCTGTGACTGGGAAAACAAGACAAAACATGGTACCTTTATCAATAAGAAATATAAACTTCACATAGATATTAATGTTTTATATATTTATTAGATTAGAGATCGTTTTATTTAAGTCTGATCTCACGAGAGAAGGATAGAGACATATCAGCCTCAAAATGACCATTTGTTATTTATTCCTTTGGAAATCCTTATGGACTTCCACCGCCCGGGGGGAGGTGACGGGACGTGTTGATCTCCACCCAGAGTGACAGACCCTACTGACTAACACCACACGGGTGTTTCGCCTCGCCACTTTTTTCTGGAGTGACGGAGACCATGCCATCCAATACTGTCGGAGAGGGAGGCCGGCTTCACCGGAGTGATACCACCGCCTCACAGAAAACCGACGTGTAACAACACTTACGTTGTGTTTCGCCAAGTGACTCAGGGTACCGGGGGCCCAAACCCTTTTAAAAGGCGGGCAACGCACTTGAGACTCCTCTGGTGTTACAGGTGTCCATGAGTGGTGGTATCTTTTGTAGGAGAGCGTTTGTCCCGAAGTGTCCGGTCAGCGCCCCATCAAAAGACGGGCCTGCCGCCTGCTTGAGTTCCAAATGGCATTTTGCCATTTCGATGAGGAACCTATGAATTTCTTGGAGTGAGCAAGTCCCGTGAGGCTCAACCACTCATCCATGTGCCTCGCCCTTGCGTACTCCCGAAATGCCGTTTTGACTGTGCTTGGGGCCAGTCCTACAAATGGTTCCGGTCCAATTAGTGAGGTTCCAGAACCTTCAGTTACCGTGTAGTGTAGCTCAACCATTATTTAGCGAGCTTAACGACCCTCAGATGATTTCAGAACGACAATATCAGATCAGTTAGGATAAATTATTTATAGAACTGTCAAAAGAATGAGATAGCATGAGGAAGAAAGAGCAAAAACATAACATGAATAATTATGGATAACAAAAAATATATAAATCATCTTACGTCATTGTAAATGAAGATGATTTCGAAATTGCAACATAAATTATCCACACGTTTATACACACGATCGTACGCGCATCGATAAACACTAATGACTTTTCGGACTTTTTTATGCAATTTGATCGACACCTCTTTTTCTACCTACTGGTTTTTAACTTTCGTAAAAAAATTATGGAAACTTTTGGGTGAATTAGATGACCATTGGACTTCCAAGTCAAAGGTCTCGAGTTCCAATTCAAGGCACGCACCGCTGACGTTTTGAAGTTATGTGCGTATTATTAATTATCACGCGCTTAAACGGTGAAGGAAAACATCGTGCGGATGCCTGAGAGATTTTATCGACGGCGTGTGAAGTCTGCCCGCATTAGGCTAGCGTGGTGGACTATAGCCTAATCCCTCTCATTCTGAGAGATGACCCGTGCCCAGCAGTGGGTCATATAATGGGTTGATTATTTTATGTTATAAGGCAAATCTCTGCTGCAGTGTCATATATATTATCTCAGCCTACCACTAACACTAACAAGTGGTACTACTACTAACAATTGTCAAAGATGTTCGTATGACAACCGGGACCGACGGCTTTACGTGCTCTCCGAAGCACGGATGGGTCTCGACCCATCCGTGCTTGAGTTTAGAATGGTCACCCATTCACACACTGCCCGCAGCGAGCGCAGCTTAACCTTGCAGATCAGTTGATCAGCTTAGTTATTACTTAGCCACAAGCCTTTAATCTATATATATAAAAGAAAGTCGTGTTAGTTACTTCATTTATAACTCAAGAACGGCTGAACCGATTTGGCTGAAAATTGGTGGAGAGGTAGCTTAGAACCAGGAGACGGACATAGGATACTTTTTATCCCGTTCCCGATACTTTTTATTCCACGGGGGCGAAGCCGCGGGCAGAAGCTAGTATTATATAAAAGAAAGTCGTGTTAGTTACTCCATTTATAACTCAAGAACGGCTGAACCGATTTGGCTGAAAATTGGTGGAGAGGTAGCTTAGAACCAGGAAACGGACATAGGATACTTTTTATCCCGTTCCCGTGGGATGTGATGACAGACCTAATTCCACGGGGGCGAAGCCGCGGGCAGAAGCTAGTCCCGTTCCCGTGGGATGTGATGACAGACCGAATTCCACGGGGGCGAAGCCGCGGGCAGAAGCTAGTTACAAATAAAACATCAATATTCGTACCGTTCAAAAAGAAAGTACTTTCTTACAAACTTTTTCAGCCCTTTTTATTCCCTTAGCGGTTTTTTTTAACCGTTATCGTCCCACTGCTGGGCAAAGGCCTTCTTAACCTTCTTCCACTCCTCACGGTTTAGAGCCTTCTGTGGCCAATCCTTACAATAGATGTCTAGCTTATCCCGCCATCTCCTTTTGGGCCTGCCGCGACGTCATGTGGCGTTATGTGGGTTCCACTCAGTAGTAAGTTTTGCACACAGCTCGTCTGATATGAGACATGCCCTTAGCGGTTGAATAAAAAAAATCTTTAGTATACTCGTACACATAAAAAAACACCCTAAAAACAACAGCACAAATCCAATCCAGATCCAATTCAATCAGACTGCAATCGAGCTGAAAATTCAACCCAGGCCCTTACAATGAGCAATCGTGCTTGCATCAACAAGACCAATGAGGTAATATTGTTAACGTAGGAACCATTACACAGGAACGCTTCCATTAACAAGCGATAACCAGTTAAGACTATTAAATCTAAGTGGTGGTTAATCGATTTTACGGCTATTGTAGTGGCCAAATGTTCAAGTGGTCGATTGGCTTTGTTATAAACTTTTACGCTATGCTTCTGGGTACTTATACGCTAAGCTACTGGGTAGATACATTCCGGCTGTTTCTGGGTATAGAAAAAAGTACAGCAATTATGAGTATGCATGTATTGCATAAAATGAAATGCTTCTGGGCAATTTTTCCGCTAGGTTTCTGGATACTTTTACGCTAAGTTTTTGAGATTTTTTCCGCTAGATTTTTAGGTAAGTATTTTTTTATATTTTTCGGCTAGAATTAGAGATACTTTTATGTTAGACACCTGATTTTTTTTCGGCTAGATTCCTAGTTACTTTTGCGTGTGACTTCTATTTTTTTCGGCTAGAATTAGAGCTACATTTTATGCTAGGCTTCTTAATGTTTCGGATAGGTTTCCAGGCTCGTTAACAAAAGACAGTGATGAAGAAGCAGATTTAGAACCAGTTTAAAAACAAAAATACGTTTTCAAAAGCAGTGATAACTTAGTGATATGATTAAGGAATACTAAGGTAAGGGTCTCGAGATTATTATTTCAAAATCATGTGGTTTTTAATTTAAAATTAATTAAAAGGGCACTTGAGTCTTCTCTGGTGTTGCGAATGTCCCCTATCCCATAAAAAAATTGTCACTCGCTTAAACGGCGAATGCATTTGTGGAAATGAGTTTACTTGAGACATTTTATCGACTGTGTGTGAATTTTGACAGCTTGCAGGCCACGGTAGTTACACCTGTAATTTTAAACGGAGAACTATTTTTGCTCTAAAATATACAAAACATATGAAACATTGTCTTTTATTTCTTGTTAAAATTTATTAATGTAAACTTTTAATACAACAATACAAAATGCTAAATAAGGAGGACTTAATGCCATATGGCATTCTCTACCATTCAACCTTTGGGTCAAGTAGAGAAACATATATATATATGTATAGATAGGTCCACGAAGAAATTATATTTAAAAAACTAGCTTCCACCCGCGACTTCTTCCGGAATAGTTACTTCGTCTTAGCGTGATGATATATATATATAGCCTATAGCCTTCCTCAATAAATGAGCTATCTAGCACTGAAAGATTTTTTCAAATCGGACCATTAGTTCCTGAGATTTGCACGTTCAAGCGCGTTCAAGCAAACAAATTTATCAAAATCCTTTCTTAGCGGATGCCTACGTCATAACATCTACCTGCATACCAAATTTCAGCCCGATCCCTCCCATAGTTTGGGCTATATATGTTGATGTTGACTATGTCAGTCAGTCACCTTTCAGTTTTATATATTTAGAAGATAGATAACACATCACGCCTGTATTCTCCTAAGGGTTAGGCAAAGGCGTACACCCACATTTCGCCGGTATGTTTAAGTCCCATGTAATAGGGGGCGAGCCTATTGCCATGCTATGCCATGATAATACCAAACATTGAACATACACACTCATTTCCATACTTAAGACAAAATTGGACGATAATGCCCATAATTCAATTTATACACTCTGAGAAACGGGTTAGTAAGATGGTCGCAAGCACGGACCGAATCACGTTCACGTTGTCAACAATACATAATTCTCTGCACTAGTTTCCATATTAAAACCTAAAAAAACTAACTAGATACGGACTAGGTGAGTTAAAGTTCTTTTTAACTGATTAAAAAAAAGAGGAAGCATCAATTCGACCAATATGTATTTGATATTTGTCTACACTAATATTATAAAGAGTAAAGATTTGATTGTTTGTATTGAATAGGCTCCGAAACTACTGGACCGATTTGAAAAATTCTTTTACCATTAGAAGCCGACATTATCCCTGATGAACATACCTAGGCTACTTTTTACCGCGGGAAAATGTTTCATTCGAAAACGGGCGAAGCCGGGCCGGGCAGCTAGTTATTTGTATTTAAAAAAACGTTGCCACTCACGAGGATTTTCTCCTGTATCGTGGGTGCGTTTATGCGACCCGGAATCACTACTAGGGTAGTTCTTACAAATATTTTGCTCTGCGTATCGAACCCACAACACGAAGCGTAGCAATCGATCGATAAGCCGCTACGCCAAACGTGTCATCAACCATTAATTACAAAAAATAATATAAATCACAATTCACACCGTTCAAAAACAATGAATTCTCCCCATTTTTCTTCCGGGGTTGAATATCAAAAAATATTTTTTATACACTTCTACCCATCACACATCTACATTAGGACCAAAGGATACTATTGTATTGTGTGACAATCGTTATTTGGTGATTTCACAATTGTTAATTTTTGACAGTTTTGTCTTCAAAATCCTCCAATCCACAAGATCTTATGTCATTTTGAACCATTGGACGATCACAATTGAAATAGTAGACTTGTGCCGCAGTAATTTAGGGTATGAATAGTCAGTGAGAGAGTGAGTCAAGAGTACGTCAGGACTTTGATTCTTAGATATTGCAAATCATCACACTTGTGTTCCCCGTAAGGATAGGCACCAGGTGTACACTCATATTTCGCTGGTCTATTATGTTCCATGTAATAACGGACAAGCTGTCACTGGGCACAAATCCCAAACTCTGGGCTATTTCATAGAAAAAACCAATAACACTTTAACCTTTAGCATATTCGCACTTAAAACTACTAGACATAGCAGACATAATACCTACGTAATCTGCTTCCGTTCTGCCAATTATATTTCCGCATTCAGCTTTAAATATAAAAAGAAGCTCAGCTGACTACCACTTTCCATATTGCTTATCAACTATTGCGTGGATTGTAACTAAAAATACTAAACTATCGATATAATTTTAACCATATCGATACATGACAGAAAGCCATTATGAGAACAATTAGATGATCTGTGAGAAATATCGAATATGTGAGAAAGGGATAGAGGATAAAGATGTTGTGTTAGAAAGGGAGAGAATACGCTAATCGATAGATATCGAAAGTTAAGATTTAGATGACAAGGGACCGTTAGGTGGTTTTTATACCATGCGATTTTTAACATCTGAATATGACCGCAGTCGTATCGAAAGAGAAAATTACTTTTAACAAAAACTAAAACAGCGATCAAAAACAATAAAATAATGTTATATGCAAACAGTTTCGGAATTCTGTCATAGATTTGGTCGGATCTCTTGTTTTCGTCACTTGAGATTGAGAGGGACTAGGCCATAGTTCACCACACTGGCCTGATGCAGGTTGGCAAATTTCACACGGCGGGGTGGACAAAAACACTTTTCCTTTACCGTTGAAGTTAGTGATAATTAATTATGAATATGCAAATGATTACAAAAATTCAGGGGCTGATCTTGAGATTTTTGACTTGGCAATTCAATAGTCATATCACTAAGCTATCACTCGAGCAAACGAAATAACATTATCGGTATCGTATCTCGAGAACTTAAAACAGTTTAGTTTTTAATGATATACTTACAGAAATAAATATCATTATTTACTTTTTATTATCGGCAGTAACACCAAACTATTTCTTAATTATATAATATTTTAGTGAATGAAAAAATCGATCTTAGGCTCAAAAATTCGAAACTGTGTCTTAGGCTTCAGTGAAGTATGCTACCGAGACCAGTTAGATCGAGACGACCGAGACCAGGATAGACTTTAGTTGGACGCAGTTTGGAATCATGTCTGAGATCGAATTTTTCTTTTCTTTTAATTGTTTTGTTATTTAACTGTTTTCACTATTCGTGTCTTTGTCCCAGTCTATTTAAATCTCTCATCACGACACCCTCACGACATACGATCGTGTACTGTAAACGTCATCCGATCAATATGGTTAATTTTTTGAAACTCATCGTTAACACGACATTATGTAGCAAATGGAACTTTCATTTTCTTACACATCTCGCTTTCAAACTATTTGATAGAATTTCTTTGATTAAATCACTTTCGAAACGAGAGGTCAAAGGTAGGGTACCGTAGGGCGAGAATTGTCAAAGACATACCATCACGCCTGTAGAGTTAGGCAGAGGCGTACGTACATACTCAATATCGCAGGTATACTTAGGTCCCATGAAATACCAATTGGAGTGAGCCAATTTTGATGATTTGCGAAAGGCTGCCGGCAGTAGCTGGATGCGACAGGCCGAGGACAGGGTGAAATGGCGCACATTGGGGGAGGCCTACGTCCAGCAGTGGACTATTATAGGCTGATAATGATGATGATGATGATGAATTTTCCACTAGCAGGGTACAATCCCAAAATGCCATAGAAAAACCCAATAACTTGCTCGGTCTGGGAATCGAACCTTAGACTTCTAGCGGAGTAGTCGCGCTAAAGAGTACTAGGCAATGAGGTAGTCAAAATATACGTTTAAAAATTATAAAAAAACTCACACTCTTTTTATGACGTCATTAATTGCTTCTATTTTTAAATTTACTTCCGCTAATATATTATACTAGCTTGCCCGCGGCTTTGCTCACCTGAAGCTATAGTAGGTTAGAAATGGATGCCAAAAATAATTTAATTAATAACCAACAGAGATGATCTCTTCTTTATATGGGTCTCTATACATCAGAGAGGTCAAGCTGTATCATAGGATCCGTTTAATTAATTGAGATGAGAAGTTCACCAGTTTTTAAGTTGGAGCATATACTTTCTAACAGTGATAACAATATTAAAATCTATTCTGTAGTTTTTGCGTCAACCCGTAACAAAGACAAACAGACAAGAATTACAAAAATCACTTTTTTGGGTTTGGAGACGTTTATATACTTAGCCTAACCTAACCTACTTTTTTTTCAAATATCTTCATTGTACAGACACAGCTTTTTTTACGATTTTATAATAGTAATAGAGAAATAGAGATGACATAATGAACAAAGTATAATCTAATACGGAAGATATTTTTTAGCGACGCAAAAATTATGTATAATATTATTCATCATTGACTCGCCAAACATCTGCGAGGAAGTAAGATTGAGTAACAAGTTTCGAATTGGAGTACTAGATTTGCATATTTTATTTTGAAAATAACATATTCTTTAATGGCTATCTTTTTAATTACTCAATCAGCGAATTGATTGAGTGTGACGTACTTCTGCTTGACCTGGGAATCGAACAACCCCACGTTCCGCAGCTGAAGAGCCTATTGCCGTTTACCAGTCGCTAGTCCAAAAAAAGAGCTGCCTCTGAGAGGTTCATAGAATCACTGAAAAAAATACTACTCGACCTGGGAATTAAAAAAAAGACACTAGAGTTGAAGCATGTCGCAGTTAACATCAGGTGAAGGAGCGGTTAAGCGTAAGTCTATGAATAATAATAAAAAAATACCTAGGTATATAGCCTGTATTGTCCCACGGCAGGACAAAGCCCTGCCTCTCCCTTTTCCACACATCTCTCTCTGCTCTCTGCTAGTGAGGGTCAGTTCATTCGGTAGGACCATCATCATCATCACCATCTTCGCCGAAATAGAATCGCTGTTGGTACTTTTTAATTATATTTATAGAAGAATTATACTATTAGACGACCAGAAGCATAAAAAAGTGATATTTATTCATGGTGGACATTCCGAAAACCCGAAATGGTTTAAGTCCACTTTTACCGCCGAAGTTTGGGATGCGCTTCCCGATAGATATAATCTGGGTGTCTTTAAAATACGAGTGAATCGGTTTCTTCAAGCGCGCTCCATCGTAGGTCGCAGTGTCGCTTAACATCAGGTGAACTGAGGATCAAGTGTGAGCTTATCAAGCATAATAAAAGAATCAATTTTTTTGATTAATAGTAATGTAAATACAATATATAATATAAAGTATATTTGTTAAAGTTCCTAAACTAAGATCTCCTAGAGACTATAAGATTAACGATTAAGAAAAGCTAATTAATAGAAAATAACATTTTATATTTTGTGATTATTATAATATATTATGTTCTAGTTTTAAGTTATTTTGCTGCGCCCTAACAGGGTCATGTATGCATTAGTTTAAGCCAAGATTGTGACTTTGTATACATTTTGCAATAAATAAATAAATCATCTATCCTCCAATTTTAATTACAATCCCACAAACCTTCAATCAAAAGTTTTCACCTATTACAATGAAAGTTAATCACATCCACAAAACAATGGGGTGTTATGGGAAAGAAACAACAAAATGATTGTTTGTTTTAATAGCGCATTTTGTTAGAATTCTCACAAGGTGTTATTTTATTTTTAAACCTAGTCATAATAGGGTTGTTTTTTTGTTGTTTGGCTTTGTTGAAATTGCATCATAATGTCAATGAGTTCTCATATAACCCATAATTTAAAAAAATGCAGTAAGGCTCTTTTATAAATGCGTAGCTAATATAATATAGAAAATCGGTGTAAGAATTCTTTAAATTGTTAGTGGCCGTAGAGTGATAGGTATTATGTAAAAAGTTAATCTTAAAGCAACCACAGAAAATACATAGAACTATTGGATAAGTTGGTAAACGAGCAGACGATCTATGTGATGGTAAGCATTCATCGCCGTCCGTGGGCACCTGCAATAGCAAAAAAGTTGTTGATGCGATCCAGGGTTTAAAAGTCTTAAGGACTGTAGATTGCCGGAGCAACCAAGAGGGTAATGGCTCTCACGCACACAAGCCATGCAAGCCATGCTTCGGCACGAATGGGCCGGCTCGACCGGAGTAATACCACTACGGCTTCACAGAAAACTTGCGTTAATAGGTAATGATGATAAATGATAAATTATATTTATTTCTGTAAATAGATCTTTTAAAGACACTTTTACAAGTCAACATTATACCTTTTTTGAACTAGATGGCGCCGGCGTTTGCTAACTGACGACCTCTGAGAAGAAACACCGAAACAAACTCAGAGAATCATGGTCTCTTTTAAAGTCCAGACAGTAATAGTTGATATTATTACAATAATAATATTATTAGATATTCTGCGAGTGTTACGATGTAGGGCAATATCTGGACAGGCGTTTTGAAGAAAGAGCCATAGCAGCTTTGAGTTGACCTGTCCAAACTGACGGCACGCATACATCAGGCATCGTGTAGCTCAACCATTATTTAGGGAACTAAACGACCTGTCGCACGACGATATACAACGAGTTTAGCAGCAAGACATTTGCGTAGGTCAAGTAAAATACTCAAATGGAGGCCCTAACCTTTTTAAAAGGCCGGCAACGCATTTGAGACTCCTCTGGTGTTGCGAGCGGTGGGATCTATCTGACCCTTTGCCTCCCTATCTCATAAAAAAGTCAATACAGCATCGTGGTTTATAACAGACTTCGATGTAGGATGGACGGAGGATGGTCATCAGCCAGACAGAACCTAAAATGTCCTTCCACCAAGTAAATTACTTAAATAAAAAAAACTTGAAATTTTATAAAATTAGGACGTGAAATAGCCTAGGTCAAAGTCAACTCAAAATCAAAGGCAAAGTCAAAATCAAAATCAAAGTCAAAATCAAAATGTTTTACCTATTTCAATTAAACAAAAAAGTTGTGGAGGAGCAAAACTATTTGCATGATTCCAAAAAGTGGGTCTTATAAAAGCGAAATTGAAATCATTTCACTAGACACACTCGAAGATCCATATCACCACAGCTTCAAAAGGACATAAGTGTCACATTACATATTAATTACTAGCACATCCGTTTACACAATGCATGCATATTAATAATAGCTATGTATATATCGTTCTACCGAAAGTGTCACTCTTCCTTATAAGCAGTATGAATATGTATGTTGTCACGGTTATATCATTGCTATAGTTTCGTATGTAAATATAAAAAATACGTGTGGCACTCGGGGACTGCCGCGGTAAAGCTATTGCATAGCATTTTTTATCAACTTATGCAAATACTAGCTGACCTGACAGACGTTGTCCTCTCCAAGTTCCAACTAACTAAGTGAAGCCTGGAAATATAAACAGACTTCCATAGATAAACATCTCAAATAACTGTTTCGGCATCAGTAAAGATTAACGCACATTGCAATTATTATTATTAAATGACCCATTTATTTATTTATTACTAGCTTCTGCCCGCGACTTCGTCCGCGTAGCGTGATGATATATAGCCTTTAGCTTTCCTCAATAAATGGGCTATCTAACACTGAAAGATTTTTTTAAATCGGACCAGTAGTTCCTGATATAAGCGCGTTCAAGCAAACAAACAAACAAACTCTTTAGCATTATATATTAGTATAGATACATAGTATTTAAGTTGTATATTATTATTTTATGATTTGATTAGATGGAAACTCTTCAGTTTCCCAAATATATTGTGCGCACTGTATCTACATTATGGAGGTTTCACATTATAAAATGAGTTAAGTACTATATGACTGGCTGCTTTGTCAAAATTGTCAACTCAAAATGACACCTGATATGGAATCAAATGTTATTGAGGTAATAACGATGTCATGTCAGTCGTCTAGAGAATAAGTTGTCATTATTTGTTTACTTCTTTATCCTACTCAAATATTTAGCTTTAACGTTACGGATAAGTCCTATGTATGTCCCGTGATGCCCTGTACGGCTCTGTCGCAAAATGACCACTTCTCAAAATGACTACAGGTAGCAAAATGTCCCTTTCTCAGAATGTCCCTTTCGCAAAATGTCCCTTTCTCAAAATGTCCCTTTCGCAAAATGTCCCTTTCTCAGAATGTCCCTTTCGCAAAATGTCCCTTTCGTAAAATGTCCCTTTAGCAAAATGTCCCCTTCCTCAAACAGGCATTAAATTACTTTCATCAGTAAAAAAACTGGTCAAGAGCCAGTGTACAACACAGAGGGGTACTGTATTAATGTTCAATCATTAAAATATGGGTAGGTAGGTGCATGCTCATAAACTAAAATAAAATAATAGAAATCGAATTTTGTCAGATTTACTGTCAATCAAAAGATCAATTTACACAAATAAACAATCAACTTATTAAACTTAAATCAAATACAAAAAAAAAAAGAAAAAAAAATAATGTTTTACAATCATTGTATATTTATTTTAATAATAATCGTAATAAAATTATTATTTTTTTAAATTGTTTAAGTGTTAACTCATTATTTTCTAATTTAGCTAATAATACTTTATATTTCTTGTCGAAATACTTTCATCAGTAAAAAACCTTTCAATTCATGTATTGGCAACACTTTAAACAAAAACTATGAGGGTACTTGAAAAATAATTGCAAACGTTATATATGTCAGTTTCGCATTGTAACATTTGGGTAAAGATAAATTACCCAAGTAGTTCGACAAGAAATATTAAGTATTATTAGCTAAAGTAGAAAATAATGAGTTAACACTTAAACAATTTAAAAAAAAAATATTACGATTATTATCAAAATAAATATTACAATGCTTCTTTATATCAATAAAGAATATTACTATTACTATTACTATTGATGATTGTAAAACATTTAATTCTTTCTTATTTTTTTTGTATTTGATTTAAGTTTAATAAGTTGATTGTTTATTTGTGTAAATTGATCTTTTGATTGATAGTAAATCTGTCAAAATTCGATTTCTATTATTTTATTTTAGTTTATGTGCATGCACCTACCTACCCATATTTTAATGATTGAACATTAATACAGTACCCCTCTGTGTTGACCAGCTCATGACCAGTTTTTTTACTGATGAAAGTAATTTAATGCCTGTTTGAGGAAGGGGACATTTTGCTAAAGGGACATTTTACGAAAGGGACAATCTGAGAAAGGGACATTTTGCGAAAGCGACATTCTGAGAAAGGGACATTTTGCGAAAGGGACATTCTGAGAAAGGGACATTTTGCGAAAGGGACATTCTGAGAAAGGGACATTTTGCTACCTGTAGTCATTTTGAGAAGTGGTCATTTTGCGACAGAGCCCCCTGTACCTATAAGTAGAGTTAGAATTACTGTACTAATAATCAATTCCTGGTCACAATAATGGTTTCTGATTGATCTGCTTTATTTTCTTGTTTTATCTTATTTAGCCCCTGTAAGTATATTTATTTAATTTTATTACTTGATTTTGTTATAATTTTTGACCCTTGCTAGTCTAGTACAGAAATACTTGAAAAAGAAATTCACTTCAATGGTTATTTTTCAAATTCAACGTTTTCAATGGTTGAAATGTTAATAACTTTTGATAGAGAGAACCGATTTGAATTAAAAATAGCCTAAATATTAATCAAAAAAACAGGCTATGAATTCCTGTCCACTTCCTCCAAATCTCTTCAGTAGTTATCATTTGATGCGTGGTCAAACAAGCAAGCTTCGTACAGTCTACACGCATACGTCTAGTCGCACGCACACAAACACCGTGCCGAAGTCTGCCGAACTGAAACGACGGACGGTGTGTTAGGTTTTATTTTCGTTACGGAATTTCTTGATTCGGTCGCCGCGCTCAAAGCCCGCGATAGAAGCTATGCAATAGCTTAATAGACGTGACAAGTTGAATTGGAACAAAGACTGCCGATAACTGACTCGATAGGTCTGCTCTGATTCTAGTAGTCCTATGCTCAACTATTGCGTTAAAGTTTAGTGACGACCTCTGTCGCTTAGTGGTTCGAGTACCGGATTGCTGACCATGAGGTCGTGGGTTCGATTCCCACAGGAAACAATTGTTTGATTACCATATTAGTGCTTAGTAACAAGCCTTTCTGCAGTCTTCCATTCCATCAAGCCTGTATTCTCCGAATGAATTGAAGCGGCGGTAGCCTAATGGCTAGGGCGTCGGACTTGCGATCATGTGGTTGCCGGTTCGTACCCCACCCATTGCACTACCGACGTGAACCCACTCGTAACACAAGCAATCTAGCTTCGCACGAGGGGTTAACAAGAATACTAGTAATGTGCGAACCACATTGCTAGTCGTGCTAATCGTTTATAAAGAAAAAAAAAATGGTTAGGCAGAGGCGTACTAATGTACACTCACAGTTCGCCGGTATTCTAGGTACCATGTAATAGGGGGCGAGCCTAATTCCCATTAACCACTGCCAAGTCAATCTATTTATTTAAAACATAAAAGATTTTTAATATTGATACCGACTTGGTATTACATGGATCTCACAACATTTTACGATAGAAGAACTGAGTTGTGAGACTTGTGTTTTTTACGAGTTATGTTTTTAGTGGCATTATTCTTATGTCAAGTTTATAATGGTATGATCTTGTATCAGCGCCATCTACTGGAAAATTAAGCAAACACTTATCGACCGTAGCTTATCTTGTCGATCTCCAACACATCTGCTCATAGTCCAGCGACTGATTGCAAGATTAAATATTATTATTAAAAAAAAACGTATCGACCGTGAAAGTGAAAATATGAAAAACATCTGCAATGACTTCCAAGTATACCTTTTCGATGTTTTTTTTTTCAGATGTACCTAGCACATTATGTTTTTATATAAATATCTTTTTATTATAATAATTAAATCTTTTGCTATTAATTTTAACAGCAAGGTACCTACAATGAATATGTTTAGTATTTTAATAAAAACTAAAACTAAATGATGTGCATATATTTTGTATTCGGTGCAGATAAATATATTTGAAACTCTTGAAATAATATGTCATAGCGACCTGTCTGATCTATTTTTATAAACCTGTGTTTGAGGCACCACTACAATATAAAATATGTAAGCATACAATACAATACCAGAAAGCCTTATAAAAACTTTTACTGTAGCACAGATAAAAGAATGACTGTAGTTTAACCTTGATTTTCTATGCCTTTACTCTCTACGTACTAGCGTTGTTAGTTTCCATCGTCTTCGTTAGAGGGCGCTCTACTCAATAGAAAGAAGAAAGCCTTTCCCAACACATCTATGTACTTCAAGAAATCTCTTTATTCTGGCTGTTTAAAGGCATGAAATTTTTCATAGGAGTAAGTTATAACTTAGGTAAGCACTAATATGGGATATTGGGAATTTCCCATGGGATTGGAAGAAACTATTCTGTGTCAATCTATATCCTGATACAGATTGATACAGAATAGATTACCGCGACCCAAATTTATACGTACCATCTGTGGTACGTACAAAATTGGGTCGCGGTAATCTGATTAGTCGCTTCGTTTACGTAGACCTGGCAAAAGTGAGGATTCCGGCGTCTGGTACCACAATTAACTCGGACCATGGTCCCAGATGTCGCTTCCATTTAATTTTAATATATATCTTCCGGCGACTATCGTGAAAGCGAAAAACAGTACAGTCATACGAAAAAAAAATTATTTATCTTTAACATAACATAACATACCATCACGCCTGTATTCCCCGAAGGGTTAGGCAGAGGCGTACTAATGTACACCCACAGTTCGCCGGTATGTTTAGGTCCCATGTAATAGGGGGCGAGCCTATTGCCATTAACCGGGCACAAATTCCTAACTACGAGCTGTTACTGGGAATTTCATAGAAAAACCCAATAACACTTTGCTCGACCTGGGAATCAAACCCAGAACCTCTAGCGTAGCAGTCGCGCTCAAGACCACTTGGCTAATGAGGCAGTGTTATCTTTAATATAATACATATTTAAATTCCCCTAATAAAACTGATTCAAAAATATCATTTATTTATTTTTGACGAGTTTTGTTCTTGAATTAATACTTTGAACATATTTTTCGGTTGACTGTCTCTGGAATCCTCGTAAAAGTCTTTGAGAGGCCATTTAAAACCGGTTCTTGCAGAAGTCTATAGCCCCGCCCCAATAGGCTTCTAAAAAACCGGTTACTCTACCATGCTAGCCTAATGCGGGTTGTAAGACTTCTCACGCCGTCGAGAAAATCTCTCAGGCATGCAGGTTCCTCGCCATGTTTTCCTTCACCGCTTAACCGCGTGATAATTAACTTATTAATACGCACATTACCTCGAAAAGTCATAGGTTGACTTAGCAATCCAAAGGTCATATTAATAGGCTGTCACGGTTCAAATCTTCTATGAGAATCTATTAATGAGTTGTTTAGGTGTGACATGCGTAGTAAAATCTATGGGACTGTCACGAGACACGTTAGTATTGGAATGTATGAGTTTGAAGATGATCTAACTTGCTCGGCGAGCGGTTTGATAATTAGGTATCAAATTATAATTTAGAAAAATATGTTAGGATGCTAACGGTAATCGATGACCGCGGAGGTCATTCTCCACTCATTACTCGAATGGTCCCAAGCGAGATTGCTACACTAGTGGTCCTGGGTTCGATTCCAAGGTCGAGCAAAATGTTATTGTTTTTGCTATGAATCGAATCAAAATAGGAATTAAATAACTTAAATTATCTACCTAAATAACTAACTAAAACAATTACTAGAAAAATATAACTAAAAAATGGCATCAAAGAACTCCTCAACATCGCGATGCAGAGAAGCCTGGCTGCATTGCCATATTTGTCATTTTAATTTAGATATTTTTGCACAAGATCGTCATACATAATTTTATCTGCGGGTCCATTCGGAATGGCTAACTTCAGACACAGTTATTTTGACCAAACTGTACAGAAAAAAGTCAGCGAACAAGTTAGAATAAACAGAGATTGAAACTAGAATCAAATTATATTTGGAACATTTTGAAGTACCAGAATTACCCTTCTTGGTTGTTTTATTACGATCGAGTATCAATTTATTACAGTGAATAAGAATCATCAAGCATAACTTCGCTCGACGTAACATAATCCCGGGCGTACACCTTACTATGGGTCCGCGCACGCGCGCCGAATCACGATCACTTTCACGAGGTAAACGCATAATTTAAATATTTTAAATATGAGTAAGTACGAAATAAAATGTAAACAGAAGGTTCAGTCAGCAGTTCTAGCGCCATCTAGTGTTATAAAAACCGAAACCGATAAGAGTAATGAAATGATTTTGATAGATTATAAAATCTATAAAACATTATGTCACTTAGATTAAAAATATTATTCTTCGTAATTTTGATTTCAATAGCTAATATTGCAATAACTCACTTACTGCTTACGTTATAAGCATTTTAAAATGACATGAACAACACTTACACTGTGTTTTGCCGTGTGTGTGAGGATACCAGAGGCCCAAACCCTTTAAAAAGATTAAACGAATGATTATGCTGTTTATTTTCTAACTCTTCGGCATCTTAGCAGAAACGAAGTGATTCACGTGCAATCGCCTTGTTCCGTGCGGGCCGTTAGTTACATACCTACAATTGAAACTAGATGGCGCTGTAATATTTGCTGTGTTGCTTACAATAGGTTGTTATATGCACGAGTACACGAAAATGCCTCAATGTATTATGAAAGTTCATAGACTGAAGCTACTACTCTGCTTAACCGTACTGATTCTGTTTTCTAGGTTAAATAAATCGTGAATTTTCATGCGATGAACCAAGTAAGCCTTCTCAATGTTACTTATGATGTGGTTATGCACATAGAGGTCGGTAGAGATGGCAACAATGATAACATTGTTAGAATTAACATTTATCTAATTAAAGTTAGTTTAAAAGGGACTAGAGATTTATTTATCGTAAAAGAGAGTACCTACAAAGCAGGGAACTTTTATAGTAATTAAATAAAAAAATAGGAAATATTACAGAAAATTCCTGTTTTTTGTTACATAACTTTTTTTTTAAATTGTTTGCTTGCGGCCATAGACCACTTCGACCGCAATTGGTCTATTGTGATCGCCACTCGTTGAGTTAGAGTTTACCGCTGAATCCTGCAGCTACTATGAACTGCAGGATTTTCTTAGGGCTGAGCTCTTTTATTTCATACAGGCTTAATGTGAGTTTCACTAGATGAGCGCTACGCTTGTGTATTAGCGATCCACATTCCCCAAAAAGGTGAAGTGGCGTACCATCAACCTCCTCAAAACGTCGACAGGTTCGCGTATCGCTCAACCTAAGGTTGAACATGTGTTTGTTTAAGCAACAATGTCCCGTTAAGGCTATCATCACAATGCGCAGATTGTAACATACCATTACGCCTATATTCCCCAAAGATTTAGGCAGTGCTGTACTAAGCAAATAGGTTTGATTTATTACATGGAACCCAAACATTCCGGTGAACTGAAATTTTTACGTGGGAGAGCCATGCTTCGGCACGTATGGGCCGGCTCGACCGGAGTGATACCACGGCCTCACTGAAAACCGGCGTGAAATAACGCTTGCGTTGTGTTTCGCTGAGTGAGGGAGGTTACCGGAGGCCCAAACCCTTTTAAAAGTCGAGCAATGCACTTGTGACTCCTCTGGTGTTGCGGGTGTCCATGGGCGGCGGTTATCGCTTACCATCAGGTGATCCGCCTGCTCGTTTGCTCCCCTATCCCATAAAAAAAAAAGAACTGGGTCACTCATAGACACCTGCAATACCAGAGCAGTGGTTGATGTCTTGCCAATTAAGCCTTAAGAGGCCCTACGGACTGCAGACTGCTAGAGCCGCACCAACCAAGGGGGAAGTGGTAGTGGAAACACACCAAGGTGCTTTACGACAGACTCCGACGTAAGTGTGGTCCCTAGCTAGTCCGAATAGGTCCTATCGCTGAGCAAGTCTTTTTAAATTTTCTAGCCTCTTACGAGATGCCTATCAGGGTGGCAGTTATCTCCTGAGGATAAATAATAAATGATATTTATTTCAGTAAATAGATCTTTCAAAGACACTTTTACAAGTCAATGTCTTATATTTTTTTTACTGGATGGCGGCGGCATTTCCTGTCTGACGACCTCTGAGAAGAAACGCTGAAACAAACTCAGAGAATCATGGTCTCTTTTAAAGTCCAGATAGTAGTAGTAGTATTCTATAATATGTGTGTTACGATGTAGGGCAATATCTGAACAGGCCTTTTGAAGAAAGAGCCTTATCAGTCTTGAGTTGACCTGTCCTGTCCTTGAGTTTAGCTGGTTATTCAGTTTTTCAGGCTTGTAACAACTTTTAAACATAGTCATATTAGGTATTCTTATGACCGCTAGAATCAGCATCTTAACATGAACTCCGAAACAGGATGTCTAAGAAGAGAATTAAGAAAAAACAGCCATTCGTACATTGTTCGCGGTAAGCCTTGCGGACTCACCGATCAGCGTATAACATTTAGCCTCGCCTTAATTACAACTCCGCTAACTATAATGGATTGATATGGTCAGTTTACGCCAACGATGTTTAATTGGCTATGAATAATAATAAGCAATCTACATGATAATTTAATAACTTTAGGAAGAGGTTAAGTTTATCAGCTGTTAACTTATCAAGATGAAAATTAATTCAGCAAACAGGGCCCTGCGCCCTTTATAGTGAGTTTGGATTGTATCTGCAATATATTTACTTGGTAATCGATCTTCGGGGATTAGACTGGGATGCTTAGGATCAAGGCTTGGAAACTGGAAAAAAATCGAACCGGTTAAGGCCTAGTACAACTTTTCATTCGGTTTAGTTTTAACCGGTTTTTCCGCTATAAATTATATTGAACAAAACCTATTTCACAAAATCACATGATATACAACGAGATCTGCGTGGACTGGCAATCGTCACCGTCGGATCTCGCAGAATAAACCATTTAATGAGGGTTTTCATTAGCTCTCTTTTAAAGTTTATACTCCAAACGAAATAATCGAAAAAATGAATTGAATTGTTCTTGACCGGTAAATTTTAAACCGGTTCCAAGCCTTTCTTAGGATTTGTAGGCTGGCTACCACATGCAACACATGAAGGACGGCACTGTATCCTCCTCAAAGACTTATCCAGACCTTTTCCTGGCCTTTGAGCAGACATCCCTTAAACCTCAAACGCGTACCTTGAATAAAAATCCACTAAAACGAAACCGTCGTCTAGCCACCATGCTTTTTTATTCGAGTGCAATTCAAATCGATTCATTAAAGGCTATATCGATGTCGTCCGTCGAAAGTCGATGATGTGAATAATCACATGATATGTATTCGCCTTACGGCTTTTAAGACGTGAGAGAAAATTTGTTACGGTGATGTAATTAGACGATTTGTGTACTTCCGGTATTGTGGTGGTTTCTTCATCATCTTCATAGTTTTTTGGGGGCACATGGATAAGTTATAACTAAGCTGAACTGCAAGGTTAAGCTATCGCCCGCCGCGGTCAGTGTGTAGATGGGTGACCATTCATTACACATCAATACCCCTCCGTGCCTCGGAGACCACGTAAATCTATGACAATTGGAAATTGGCTCAGAAATTGGGTTGCGAAGGTCTGATGGCAGTCGTTTAGTGTAAAATACTGATATTGAGCCACATCTGGGTAGACTGCAAGCTGACCTCAACATAATTGTGAAAGGGCTCGGAAGATGATAATCTGCTTTATATATTTTTCGTATTCCGTACCCAGACTGATGGTTTTTATGGGGTATTTTGTATGGACTATTTTCCTCCTTCCAATAAGTCATAGGTTGTGTTTCAATGTGATTATAAGAAGCCAAAAAGACTAACAATTTGTTGTCTTAAATACTTCTAGACAAAAATGTGTATTTTCTCTTGTTTTATTTACCAAAGCTGGATTATAGTTATTTTGTTATTATGATTGTATACAAAAAAGTTGACTTTTGAACTGATAAACATTGTTCTTTTTCTCAGTGTGCCTCTAAAATAAGAGGAATACATACTTGAGCATGCAGCATAGGAGACAATAAGTGTGATACTTAAACTCCACCGATTCCGCCCAGTACCAACACAACGTTTCCTCGCGGAGCTCTGGCGACCTTGCTTACCGTTACGAACACAACATACCACGGAGCTATGTTATTTGACTGCAATTTGCTGCAAGATGGTGGTACTTCCCCAGTCGGGCAGCTCCAATTGTGAGTGGAATTATTCAATTCCATTATGCCCTAATTCTCTTATATCTTTATTTTTGATCTGTTTTATATTTTTCTGTATCAACCTATTTCTATATCAACTTAATTCCTATTTTTGGATATTCTGTTAACTGGAAAGCCTATTGCCATCAACCGAAGCGCCTATGACATTAAATCAAAATAACTTTTCATACAACGTTAATATTAGATAGGTATCGTAAGTATAATATTACCACGCAGTTCACACTCTTCAAAATTACAGCTATACATTACATCACTATAGATTTATCGATGTCGATGAAAGTTTTATTATAGTGGAACGAATTACCTATGTATCGATAACTCGCATGGCGTTGCCCATTTGCAACACGTGTGCGTAGAGGATTCGGAAGCGATGAGCTTTTTTGGATGTGGTATCCTATCCTACTAATATTATAAATGCGAAAGTTTGTGAGGATGGATGGATGGATGTTTGTTACTCTTTCACGCCAGAACTGCTGAACGGATCTGGATGAAATTTGGCACAGAGATAGATTATAGTCTGGAATAACACATGGGATACTTTTTATCTGAAGTCCACGCAGACGAAGTCGCGGGCAGAAGCAAGTTTTATATAAAGCAGATCAGTGATATTATGACCATTGGACTGCCAAGTCAAGTGTCTCAAGTTTGAATCTACTTTTGATTAGTACAATACATAGTTTGGTGTGATTCGAATTGATGTTATCAGATTTGATTTGTTTCTTTTTTTTTAAAAAGCTTACTAGCAATGTGGGTCGCACATTACTAGTATGATACGTCTTGCTAACCCCTCGTTTTAAGCTAAATGCTTGTGTTACAAGTGGGTTGACATCAGTAGTGCAATCAACGGATAGGTTTCGATCCGGCAACCACATGATCTCAATTCCGACGCTCTAGCCATTGGAAAACCTCTTCGTTCTCACTTGACTTTGCCACATCCAAACGCAGTGATGTATAAACATCTTTGTACATCTCTGATATTAGGAGTAATAACCATTGCCATCAACATTGTAATTTTCTTCACGAATCTTTGGTTTCATTCACTCTTATTTTTTATACACTCTCTTTTTCTTATTATAAACAAGTTGTGAGTGCCTTGTTATTAATAGATTTTTCACACCTGTGATAATATATCCAAACAATGACATGACATGTATTTTATCTCATTGGTAAAAATATCCCAAGTTGAGCATAATGTGATTGGATGCGGGAAGAGTATGGATTTTAGGATGACATTTTTATTTTCTTAAATTATTTCTATAAATTAATTTTAAATTGTTTATTAGAATCCATCGTCATTATTCTAGTCTAATCACAGATATGTTCGATGAGTGTCCAGTCTGACCAAATACTACTGATAATCAGTTTATTACACGTAGCGACATCTATCAGCCCATTGCAATCCATTTTCTGCGCAATATCTAGGATATACTAAGCATAGGCGAACATGATGATAGCCTAGTGATATGACCATTGGACTGCCAAGTCAAAGGTCTCGAGTTCGAATCCAAGGCTATCATCAGCACCGCTGACTTTTCGAAGTCATGTGCGTATTAATTAAGTCAATTATCTCGCGCTTAAACATTGAAGTCAAAGTCAAAGTCAAAGATATTTATTGCTTAAAACTGTGTACATATGGTGTTTAACAATTTTTAGTAGGTTTCAACAGTCTACCCAGTCGGGTGTAGCAACATAAAAATATTAAAATCTAATAAACATAGGTGTCTGTGCTAACAATCTTATAAACAATCTTGAAAACAATAATAATTATTATTTTTTGGCAAAATATTCATGCATATTATAAAAAACATTTTAATTAACCACTTTTTTAAAACTCTCTTGAATAATTTACCATTTAGTTTTTTAAAATCTACTGGTAAGAAAACATAAGGAAAACATCGTGAGAAAACCTGCATACCTAAGAGATTTTCTTGACGGCGTGTGAAGTCTGCCAACCCGCATTAGGCTAGCGTGGTGGATTATAGCCTAATCCCTCTCATTATCAGGGGAGACCCATGCCCAGCAGTAGGTCAATGTAATGGGTTGATTATGTTATGTTATAGACTAACATTGTGTTGAAATTTTACGAGATTCTAACAATAATGATTGTCACGGGTGTTTAGTGTTTAGGTTCCTAACACTAAAAAATGTCGTAGGTGTTCGAATAACAACCAGAACAGGCTTTACGTGCTCTTAGAGGCACGGAAGGCACGGAGGACAATATATTTCACGTGGGAGAGCCATGCTTCGGCACGAATGGGCTGGCTCGACCGGAGTGATACCACGGCCTCACAGAAAACCGGCGTGAAACAACGCTTGCGTTGTGTTTCGCCGAGTGAAGGAGGTTACCGGAGGCCCAAACCCTTTTAAAAGGCGGGCAACGCACTTGCGACTCCTCTGGTGTTGCGGGTGTCCATGGGCGGCGGTTATCGCTTACCATCAGGTGATCCGTTTGCTAGTTTGCCCCCCTATCTCATAAAAAAAAAATTAGTTAATGCATCAAGTGCAGTAGCTTACTGACACACTGAACTTAAACTATAAGCGTAACTAGAATACTAACTTGCCTCATTTGATATTTATTGAGTAATAAATATTTTAAATTGCTAATCCCTTTGAGGTTAAACTTAAAATAATCTATAGGAAGAGGCTATATTTAAGGTCTTCTCAAAAAAGTTAAAAGTTAACATATAATTAAATAATTCACAAAAACTGTTATGGCAATATTGTATTGGTTGTAACATCATCAACTCACAGGTATTTCCATATAGTATATGTAATGTGAGATTTATTTTCTCAGAAAATTCTTGTTTTGGTACACGTTCTTTTAAGTATTCGTGTAGTGGTGTAATAGAGGCTTAGAACCAAAAATATCTGATGACTGATTTTTGTGTCCATTTTCTATGCTAAAATTATAAAGGTATTTTAGTGAAGGAAAACTACTCGCAGTCTATTTTTTCTTTCACAAAAATTACCATAAATGACGATATATCGGTCAATGATCCGTCTGCACACACCATAATAAAAAAAAAGCGTTATAAAAACCACTTTTACTTTTTAGTTTTTTGCATTACAATTCACACAACTAGTTTATAATGTACGTAGTAAGAAAGTTGAATAATTCCATAATAAGATGGAATTTGGTAAGAAAAAGTTAGTACTTAGCTATTCTCATTATTTATAATAAAAGTAAATGTATACAAATTTGATTAAATTTTTATGATATCTGAATTTCAAAAATTTTATAATTTCTGCTGAAGTTGTTTTTTTATTGTGTGATATATTATGTTTAATTATTTTTTTGGACAATTATCTAAATGGCTGCTTATTTAATATTATATTACAGGCTTCAGTAAAATTATTAAAGCTAACTAAATAAATTCTAATAAATCCCCCTTTTGTGTAATGTGACCTATATCTATTGACAAAGTTATTTTTTAATACTTTTTAATCTGTCTCTGGTTCAATGTAACACTATCTTAACTAACACTGTATAGCGCGAACACTGTATAACATATATTGCGAAATTATAAGTAATTGCTAAACTGCCTCAATAGCCAAGTGGTCCTGACCGCGACTGCTACGCTAGAGGTCCTGGGTTCAATTCCCAGGTCGAGCAAAGTGTTATTGGGTTTTTTTATGAAATTCCCAGTAGCAGCTCGGAGTTAGGAATTTGAGCCCGGTTAATGGCAATAGGCTCGCCCCCTATTACATGGGACCTAAAAATACCGGCGAACTGTGGTTGTACATTAGTACGCCTCTGCCTAACCCTTCGGGGAATACAGGCGTAATGGTATGTTATGTTATAAGTAATTGCAGGACGTAACAGCAAGCTATATTGAAATGGTAACGAATAAAACCACACATGCTGTTTCCTGTGTACCTATTAGAGCAATGGGAAGCATGAACACATTTACCATAACCCCGTCAGAATTAGGTTCAGTATTCAATGTTCAAATACCCAAGTTAAAGCAAAACTTACTGATTAGTTAAAACAACTAGATTATCAAACTACGGAAGAACTGCTTACCTTCTTAATTTAAATCCCAACCATCATCCACCAAGTACTTTTAGCATAACACAATGATATAGTTAGGAGTTAAAATCTAGACTATAAACAGCGGCCTTATGTACAAACAGTATTGTCTACCTATAGTGCGACTGAACATTGTCTTCCAGGGCCAAGATATAGGCTTTTAGCCTTGTTTGGGAATCAGTATCAGTACATATTAATAAATACCCAAATTTTGTGCCTATTTGTATACAGAGGCGACGAAAGTCTGGGAAACTGATTGTGGTGGGGAACACCGAAGGCACAAGATCGCGCGGTCGTTCAGCTACGAGATGGAACGATCAAGTAAAAGATTCGTCGTCCTCCAAATTCTACATAGTCGTAAGAGACGCGCTGGACAGAAACCGGTGGAGGCAGATCATCCGCTCCAAATGCAACCCTGACACTGACCACGATCCTCAGACATGAGGACCGACCAAGAGAGAGAGAGATTTATTTTATTTTATTTTACCTGTTATATTAAAATTTTTGAGAAAATTATCGCTTTCGTGACAGATAATTTTTTTTTTTTTTATGGGAAAGGGGGGCAAACGAGCAAACGGATCACCTGATGGTAAGTGATAACCGCCGCCCATGGACACCCGCAACACCAGAGGAGTCGCAAGTGCGCTGCCCGCCTTTAAAAGGGTTTGGGCCTCCGGTAAATAAATACTTTCATTTCATTGCTTGCTTACAAAAAGGCTTCCAATCTACTTACAGTTTCACTTACATAAAATATATAGAGAACATAGCAGACTCTCATAAAGTGAAGACTGAACTTTTTGTATATATATAAATACGCCACTCCATTGTTATTTTTTTTTTTTTTTTATTATTCGAAGTAATATTAAATATATTAGAATAATAATTACTTAAATAGTTTAAATAAGAAATATAACTGTTCAATTACTATCTAAAACTTAAATAACTTAAAATAACTACCTAAATATCTAAATAAAACAAAAACTAACTAAATTAAAACTAGAAAAATAAGACTAAAAAAGGGCGTCAAAGAACTCCCCATCGCTATCAGCCGGTAGGGTACCCAGAAGACTGGCTGCATTGCCACGTTGGATGGCAATGCTGATTCTTTGACCAAAGTATACGCCAGCCTTTGGGTCACGTGAAGCGTCGTTCAGGCGTTTGGCAATACCCTTAAAGAGGGAAAGTGCACTCGGACCCCACGGTCCTAGCGTTTCAACCCCAAACGGTTCAAAAATATAACAGTTAATAAAATTGTTATATTTTCGCCGCTTGTTGGTCTCCGCAGTTGCAGCAGCAGCGCCAACGCAACCCGCCGAGCTAGGAAGATGGGATGGCGCAAGAGTGTCGACGCATGTCGCGTCCCACACTAAAGGCCTACCCATCTTCCAAGGTAGCAATGACATCCCGTCCGGTCTCTTGCCATCGTCGCGGGCCAGGCCATTCGGTTCTAAAATGGCCGGAACGCCGGCAGTGGCAAGAGCACGACGTATGATTTCATTAATACTGGCGTGTCGCGCTATGCGACCTGCGCTCCTGCTACAAGACAAACCATGGTGTCCGAGGCTGTCGACAGCTTCACCACACTGACAGCGATGTGGAGCACAGCAAGGAGCTCCCAGACGAAGGCAAACAGCGATCCGGAAAGTTGAGTCGTCCAACATAGTACCTATGTTAGGAGACGGAAGTGCTTGTAGCCACAGCCCTGACTCCCATTTACCCACAGCCAGCAGGCGGGCCTTGTCTGCAGTATTGATTGACGTTTTAATAAGTTCATTCCGTATCAAACTGCAGAGCGGCTCATCCCACAGCCTCTGGGAAAATGGGTTCAAGGGTGGGTCGGCATTCGGGCACATGCTACCCCAAGCATTCTTAGCCTCGGTCACGTACGGTATTTCGAAATCAACCAGTGACAAAGCTAGGATATTCCTGGTTAATTTCTCGGTACCGTGGACCGAGGATAAGAATGCCGGTAAACTTATACTGGAAATTTTTCGGACGCCAAGGCCTCCAAAACGGATGGGCAAGGAAGCTTGTGTCCAGGCTCGGTCGTCCAAAGCTACATTCAAAATGTTGGATAGGGTTTTGAGTATGATACTGTCAATTTTTACCAAAAGTTCAGGATGCTTCCATAAAGGGGAAGAGCGAAGGAAATAATTAAATTGGGGTCCAAAACAACAATAACGAATGATAGTAAGTGCTGAATGCATGTTAATTTTGAGGAGTCTTTCAGAAATATTGTTAAAATTTTGAATTTTCTCATCTATGAAATTTGCGTAAGACTCATCCAAAATAGGAGACCCTAGGAGGCGGAGAGAACATTTATCAATGTTTTTAATAAGAGGAGCAATATTTTCAAATTTCTCGAAAGTGGTCCGTCTGTCAGTGGTGTCGGAAATATATATTTCACACTTGGAAGGGTTGAGTTCTAGGCCAATAGATCGGAAATGGTTTTTTAAGAAAATAAGGTCTTGTAAGACAGTATCTACGTCGCCACCTAGAGTGCCATCATCCAAATACCACACATTAAATTTAGAATTCAGCTGTCGAATAATGGGTTGAATAGCTAAGCTAAAGATCATTGGCCCGAGAGGGTCTCCCTGTTGGCAGCCCACTGAGGAACTTAAAAGGTGGTCTTTATAGAGTAATAATTTGGAAGGATATCTATAACACTGCCAGAGAAAACTGTAGATTTTTGGAACTTCTTTTTTAATCTGTGCCAACAAGGAGTCCCTGTTAACCGAATTAAAAGCATTTTTTAAGTCAACCTTAAGTATGACTTCTCTTTTCCCGCTATGTAAATAGGTGGACAGGGCATGTACGGCAGCCTCACAGCCTCCTTTCGAGCCAAAACCGACCTGAAGGGGCTGTAATTTCGCAGATATAGTCTCGCTGTAAAGCTTACAGCAGATTTTGGCTGCCGTACGACGGTAGGTACTTCCTACGGCAATGGGGCGAATGCCGCCATCCCTTTTGCGCAGGGCACACAAATTTGCTCCATACAAAACGTCGATGACGGCCTCGTGCACATTGCCGGAGAGCATGAGATTGGTCAAAACCGTGAGTTCCTTCAAAAGCGTCTCACCAGCCTCCCCCGCGCTGACACTCGTGAGGTCCTTTAAATGCTGGGGAGACAAGCCATCGAGGCCACCGGCGGAGCCGCTTCGGAAGGAGCCAATAGCAGTGACCAGGAGTCGAGCTGTAATCATAAGTGTATCAGAAACAGGGTCGGGGGGATCGGGAAAAGAAAGATCATCTGGCGGAGAAGGATGTTTGCTCTCCAAAGACGCGAGGGTTTCTGGGGAGCATGGCGCGACCACGTCACTGCTAAAAATTAACCTGGCCGCACCACTTATATCACCTTCACTTAGCTTGGATTCTACACGGGGGCAAATATCTTTTGAGGAATATTTCTGCGATGATAATTTCGAATCTAAATATTGATTGGGAGAGAGGCAATTTTCTTTGATTTGTGCCGTTAGTGATTTTGTGGTAGCCAAATTTTTTTGAACGCGTAGAATCCTATAAGGGAAGGTGAGTAAATGCTCCCAAGCACGCGGCGAGTTTTCCCTGGAGGCAAGACGGACACATCGTGCTAAGTGAGATGCAACTAACGGTCTGGCTCCGCGGGGAACTCGCTTAAGAACAGGTACTGAATGCTTTAATTTTGAAAGCCTTCTCCAAAAAGGTGTAATGATGGGAGAAATGGGTGATGGTGAAATTGGCAAGGGGATGGGAGCGGAAACATCATTACGGTGTTGATGGACTTTCCCAAAATGGATACTAAGCCCTCGCTTACCTTTAAAAAAGCGTGCTTGAGAACAATTGGGGCATCTGATGAGATCGTTCGATGCCGGCAAATAAGGTTCACTTAAAACTTGCGATTCCGTATCACTGTCGCCGCTTAACATGAATGACACTCACAACTATAAAAATAAATTAAAACTTAAAATATAAATACTGAATATAAACAACAATGAAGAAAAGTCAGTTTAAAGTCAAATTAAACAAAAACTTCGGAAAAATAGAGGCCACCAATCGACGAACTGCGTCATGCCGCTACGGACCCACACCAAAGCGGATCGCGCCAATCGGGAGTTGAAGACGTGATTCCATAGCAACGCCATTGTTTATATATCAAACGTCAGGATGAAAAAGGGCATAGACGTCAACGGCGGTCTCAAAAACATCAAATTGGCGCATTAATGCGCATAATGCGCATGCCCCACACTGAGATTGATAGGTGAGCGTCTAACAGACCACTACACCTGGTCGGAGCACAACTTAAAACTTGCAAATTTAAGCGAAAGACCAATTAAATGAAATTATTAGCACGGTGTTTATAAGGGTGACATTACCACCCAGAGTTGCCAGAGTACAGTTGTTATTTGAATAAAAAGCGTTTGTACCCCAGTTTGTACACTAATTATAGCGCACGCGCTAACAGAAAGAGTAAATTGAAGCAAAAAGTTTAAATAATGTGTACAGAATCACTTATTGACATTGTGAGCATCTGTGTCTATTATTTGATGAGAGATTAGTTCATAAGTAAAAGTGTATTATTATTTTATTTATAAAACATTCGATACCAATTACTCTACTTAAACATGTATTGAAATAATTAATTGGTGAATTAAATTCTAGAAGAAGCAACTAATTCACTGTGTAATTATTTTCAATTAAATGGTATTATTTATAATTACAATAAAAACACATCAAATTGTTTTCATCAATAAAATTGTAATGTCTCTTATTTTTAATTTATAGTGTGAAAAAAATTTAATTTATAGTGTAATTAAAATCAAACCTTTTAAATGTCAAATATATTATTATGTGAGATTTTTTCTCACTTTTATCTCCACAGTTACGGGACGACCCGTAAATCAACTCAGATGCTTAAATTATTAACCACTCATCTCGGTGTGTTTATGTTTCATCTTATTATTTTTACTGCCTCATTAGTCTGGTAGGTAACTAGTCCTTAGCGCGACTTGAGGTGCGAATGCTACGCTAGAGGTCCTGGGTTCTATTCCCAGGTCGAGTAGTGTTATTGGGTTTTTCTATAAAATTCCCAGTAACAGCTCGGAGTTTGGACTTTGTGCCCGGTTAATGGCAACAAGCTCGCCCCTATTACATACATGGGACCTAAACATACTGGCAAATTGTGGCTGCAAATTAGTACGTCTCTGCCTAAGCCCTAACACATTGAAAATCAATATAGTGAGATTTATTTGATAAAATTGGCACGTAATTGCTATGTGTGTGGTTTTAATACTATGTGATTATCTATGGAGCCCGCGTTTGTATCAGAATTTTATTCACCTACTTATTCATGCTGTGGTCTCCGGATATGCAGGAATATTTTTTAAGCAGTGCGCAAAAAAATTTTGGTAGTTCGGTATCAGTAATAGAACACATTCCCATTATTAGTTCAAAACTTTTTTTCAAATTTTTATCCGGCTTGAAATCAGCAAAATATGGACACTTATTATCTATTCGCAATAATAACAATAGGCACGTGTGCCAGCCGACTCATGCGCCGGCGTACAGCTGATGTAGGTACTAAGGCGCGCGCGCTTTGCCGTGCGCTAGCGAGTAACCATAAAATCAGTTTCAAAGTAAACATCTTTCGTTAACGATAACTTCGATAATTTGTACTAAGACATATCAAAATAACAAATTGGTGTTTAATAAAAGTCGTTTAAGTTTCAATTGTCAAAGTTTGCGCACTGAATAAAAAATATTCCGGTATAGTAGGTACTTAAGCCATCCTTCATAATCCCAGTGTTTCACTTAATATGGTATGGATTATGTCTGTACATTGAAGATAGAAGCTAGTATAATATAATATTACTTTTGATTTTCAACAATACTACATTAAAATTAAATAACCATGAATTAATTTAAAGACTAATCAAAAGATTGCTTAATGAATCCGAATTTAAATTGTTTCTTGTTACATTGTCAAATTGCTATTAGGTAGTTCAAAATTCATACTGTCTCCTGCCGTACATAGAAAATGATGTTTGCTTATACATGCCTATCCTGTATATTACTCAAATGTCACGGGTCGAGGACCTGGTGATCTGTATTACAGGTTAATATACCTATTTCAGACACCAGCTCCTCACATAGAGTTAAGAATGGTATTTTGAATAATGTATACTATATTTATCTGTATATGTGAGGAGAAATAAATGATTATTTATTATTATTATTTAAAAAATATTAAATCTAGTCTTTAAATGCATATCACGCTCAAACGGTGAAGGAAAACATTGTGAGGAAACCTGCATGCCGGAGAGAGATTCTCTCAACGGCGTATGATAATTATCTACCAACCCTCATTAGGCTAGCGTGGTGGGATATAGCCTAATCATATTCTGACAAGAAACCCGAGCCCACCAGTTGAAAAATATAAGGAGTTGATTATTATGTTCAAAACTGGTTTATACATAGTTATAGATCCAAAAACCAAAAAAAAATGTAGCTAATTGTGAGATTTTTACTCACAAAATCTTACCAGACTGTTTCCTGTGCATGCGATCAAGCTTTGAAAACTTTGGCAGTATAAGTTTGAAAATCTCAGCTTCAACTTACCTACCAGCGGTCTTTATTAAATTGGCCGGTGTAACAAAGAGGTCGAAGATATTGTCTGTGGCGCCTTTTAATTGACTCTTAATGATTATAGATGTATTTTAGATATTATAAAAGCAAGACAGAAAGGACGATATGCAGCGCTTTTTCACGATCATGCTGTAAACAAAAACGTCCTGTCGTAACCAATCTTCCACATACTATAAAATAATGTATTTATTATCTAAACTCAAATACTTATCTTTTTGTGTTTTTATTTTACATTTTTCATGCTAAGATCATAAAGTTTTTTTAGTAAAGGAAAAAATCTTATTAATTTCAATATACTTACTGGTATATAACTGCCTCAATAGCCAAGTGGTCCTGACCGCGACTGCTACGCTAGAGGTCCTGGGTTCGATTCCCAGGTCGAGCAAAGTGTTATTGAGTTTTTCTATGAAATTCCCAGTAGCAGCTCGGAGTTAGGAATTTGTGCCCGGTTAATGGCAATAGGCTCGCCCCCTATTACATGGAACCTAAACATACCGGCGAACTGTGGGTGTACATTAGTACGCCTCTGCCTAACCCTTCGGGGAACACAGGCGTGATGGTATGTTATGTTACTTACTGGTAAAAAAGATTTTTTTTTATAAAAAAACTAAAAAATTATCTCCACACTAGGATTTTCTCCTCTGTGTGCCTAGACTCGGAACAACAACTTATAGATCATAATTATAAATATTTGCTCCATGTGGGTATCAAACAAACGTGAAGTAGAAGCCGATCGCCACTACACCAAACGTCTCGTCAAACAAAAAAAAAACTATAACAAACTCTAAAAATAGGAAGATACACTTCTATCCGTACTATACCGGACATTACATAAAAAAGTGTTCACGCAACAACATTATACAGATTAAAATATATCTACATTCGGAACACCTGTCCGATTATGCAATTTTAGAAATCATAAATTGTATGTATTTCTATAACTTCACGCTTGACTTGCCGTAGGGGGTAATCAGAGTAATGAAATGTTTCTGAAATTTTTATCAAATGCCGATTTATATTTAGTTCACTCTGATTACCTCCTACGGCAATTCCAGCGTGAAGCTAAAGAAGTAGTAGAAGTATATGTTTAAAGAGAATAATTCCCACTATTCATACTTCTCTCTCGTGGAAACTTGTAACTACTGAGTATGATATTCTGGATCTGTACGGTTTATTTATTTATTTTTCTTAAGGATTACCAACGAATTAACATTACATTATTACACATAAATACAATAAGCTTCGAATATCACTTAATGTTAACTCAATTACAGGTAATCAAAGCATGCACAAATAATCGAATAAACAGGCAAACAAAAATTGCATTAAAATTAAAGAATACATGAAAAAAATTATAACGGCACATAACATTTAAAATAATTACCATTACATAATATAAAATTTCGTTTCGTTCGGTTCGGTTCGTACACTTGTAGAATTGTAGACCAGGTGTTTAAGTTGGAGTGTGGAGAGAAAAGATCACAAATTTATTGCCACTAGTTAAGTTTTATGTAAATATTTATAGTACAAAATAGTCATAATATTAGCGATTCCTTTCTCTAATGTTTTCCGAGTTGGTGTTAAACGCACACTGACTCATTATTGCAAAACATGTGACGCGCGCTCGTGCCCCACGCAGCGACAGCAAAATTATGTTTGTGCAGTTGAAGACTGTACATCTTGGCAACAAGACTGTACAGGATCAAATCCAGTTCGAGTCGTGGAGGGATACACGTGGCTTGGCTTGATGATTAGGATTGAGTTTCTTGGGGTAATACATCCAGGAATATGGAGCAAGGAAAGGCATACCCCGAATCGAATACATTACGTATACGGCGGCATACGGGGGGCGGGCAACACACTTGTGACTCCTCTGGTGTTGCGGGTGTACATGGGCGGCGGTTATCGCTTACCATCCGTCTGCTCGTTTGCTACCCTATCCCATAAAAAAAAATCGCATTTTGTTCCCGATTTCGTTATAAGTAGCAAAATAGCAAGTGTACCGATAAATGATTTTGAATGAAAAATCATTTTGGACAGTGTATAATTCGGATAGCAGGCTGTGAAATTTCGCATGTGGAATCGCTGAAACTAATCTTAATTCCATCATATGAAAAGGAATGAAAAGTAGCAATCATTTCCATGCCTATCAAGTAATATACTATTGCACTGCTTAACAGTCCGGCAAGCGTGGTAGACTATAGTCTACCACGCTTGCCTACTGTGGGTTGGCAGACCACAAAAAAAATATTAATTATATCATTTCATGTAAATGCAACTCTAGATCCAAACTGTATCTATCTCCTGTATCGTGGGTGCGTTTACAAACAAATTCTCACATACACTAACGCCCAGACCCGGAACAACTACTCGTAGATCATACAAATATTTGCTCCGTGTGGGGATCGAACCCACAACACGTGTCGCAGAAGCCGATTGCTCAGCAGCTACGCCAAACGTATCGTCAAAGTTTTACGAGTTTTACGAGTACTAACTACTACTACTACTAACTGCCTCATTAGCCTAGTGGTCCTGAGCGCGGCTGCTAAGCTAGAGGTCCTGGGTTCGATTCCCAGGTCGAGCAAAGTGTTATTGGGTTTTTCTATGAAATTCCCAGTAGCAGCTCGGAGTTAGGAATTTGTGTCCAGTTCGCCCCCTATTACATGGGACCTAAACATACTGGCGAACTGTGGGTGTACATAAGTACGCCTCTGCTTAAACCTTCGGCGAATAGAAGCGTGATGGTATGTTGTTGTTGTTGTTGAAATAGCTAAATGAATCGTAGCCTTTAATAAGCAAGTAAGGTCAATGATCGCCGCAACAAAATACAGGGTGGCGATTTAATCACCTGCACTGCTTCAACATGGTGTAGTATTGATAACATATAACATATTAGACATAATTTATAATTTTTATCTTTAAGCAATCCCGTGTTAAAGGACTTGATATTTATTCAAAATTTTCATAAAACGATATGCACCCTGCAGTACGTTGATCTTAAGCGGACGGCCCGATCAAGTAGTTGCTTGATTCGCTATCTCTAGATAGATACATACCTACAATGAGTTCAACGTCCGCGCTATGTCTTTGACTCTTTGCATACAAAATTAAAAAAAACATTTTGATAAAAATTAAGGTATGTTTTTTTGATATTTTGATTGATATGGGTAGTATTTCGTGGTCTGATTCACCTGCTAGAAGGATGCAGGTAATTAAATCGCCACCCTGTATATTGTTTGATGGATCAATTATTCAGTGGTTGTAGGTACTATTCATATTATTATACTCAGCTACAAAAAATATAATATCAAAAAAATGTTGGATATATAATTTTAAATAAATATTATACTAATAGGTACCTAATTAGAAATACATTTTTTTTCTATTCTCTCTGGTAATATGTGATAGTATGATGTTACATACTTAGGTACGTACAATTATTTTGCGATAAAAAAACAAAGAAAACCTAATACTCTACATTTTAGGAGACCCTAAATATATTAGAATTTATACTTCCAACACCGCGTTGTTAGTTCAAGTATTATTTAGCTATCAAGGCTACTACATAACAAATGTAATTCTAACAAAGTTCACGAACGCGCATCACTTACTTTTTAGAGAAATCATCTATATATACTCAATATTATATTTGGTGAAAAGTTCATTGAGAAGCAATTAGTGACCAGTACTTCTGGTCTACAGTAAACTCGAAAACTCATTTTAAACATGGGATTGGACATTGTTTACTAACAGCACTATTTCTGAATGTCAAAATATACTGGGTATAGCATTGAGTCTCATTTAAAACTCATTCAAGCCCTCAATTCAAGTACTTGTACAAACCTTGGAATGTTTAGACTTGGCTTGTTCTACTTATAAAAGTGAAAATTTCTAACTTCTAGATAATTAGATACTCAGCTATTCTAGTTTCAATCAATTTTAAATGGTTGAATAGAATATGGAAATTGAATTTTATATTCATGATAATTAGTTACATTATGCAAATTACATAATTCTAAATTCTATTTTAAGATAAAAGTTTAAAAGCTTTCGTAATCTTCGAAATTAGAACAAAAATATTAATATGCCTCCTATAATATCTCTTTCATCATCCTCCGAGTCATTCCCAACTATGTTGGTGTTGGCTTCCAGTCAAACCAGATGTGGCTGAATATAAGTATTTTACACGAAGCGACTGCCATCAGACCTCCGCAACCCAATTTCTGGACAATATCGATATTCGGAGGATAGACTGGTAGTAAGGCTTTTTTGGGCTTCTGACTAACACTAATAATTGTCATAGATGTTCTTATGCCAACCGGGACCGACGGCTTTACGATGTTCTCCGAGGCCCGGAGGGGTCTCGATGTCCACTCAACCTTACACTGACCGCAGCAAGCGCAGCTTAACCTTGCAGAACAGTTGATCAGCTTAGTCATTACTTAGGCCTGAGCCCCTCTTTACACTTTTTAAGACTAATCTCTTGTCTATAGTAGTGGTTATATGTAGTGGTGGTTAGTAGTCTTAGTAGTGGTATGGATAGTTTAATAATAATAATCTTATCTCATTTTTTTAAATCTTTATTGTGTGTATCTTTACAGAAAGTATATTAGCTATTATGAACTGGCTCATTAGCCAAGTGTTCCTGAGTGCGACTGCTACGCTAGAGGTCCTGGGTCCCAGGTCAAGCAAAGTGTTATTGGGTTTTTCCATGAAATTCCAAGTAGCAGCTCGGAATTACGAATTTGTGCCCGGTTAATGGCAAACCTAAAACATACCGGCGATCTGTGGGTTTACATTAGTACACCTCTGCCTAACCCTTCGGGGATACAGGCGTGATAGTATGTTATGTTATATTAGCTATTAAACGATATTATGTAACGAAAATAATTAGCCAAATCTTTGGACCAAAATAGCCTGAAAACAAAGAATCATATTATTACCAAAAGACGAAGACTAGAAATAGCTACTAAGATAAATGCAGCGTGATATATTATCGTTGTCATGTCATCGTGAAATATTATTGTCGAGCTATCTCGTGTGCAGACATAGAATCTGCAAGAGATATGCGAAGACAAAATTATGTGGCACGCATGACTATAGTAAAACGTACTTGAATCTTATTAAAGTTTAAAAAAAATACATTACCCCAAACTAGGATTTTCTCCTGTATGATGATTTTACAAACACAAATTGTCACATACACAAACGCCCAGACCCGAAACAACCATCTGTAGGTCATACAAATATTTGCTCCGTGTGGGGATCGAACCCACAATACGCGGCGCAGAAGACGAACGCTCAACCGCTACGCTAAACATCGTCGAAAGTATGGTCTTTTACAACTCGATGGATAACATAGTTTGCAGGCCTCGAATAAATGTTTTTTTTATTGGATACATTTAATTTTTCAGTTTATTTTTCACTAGCGACCAACCGCGGTTTCACCCGCGTTGCCTCGTCCCTAAAAGTCGTAGCGTGATGTTAAATAGCTTAAAACCTTCCTCTTGAATCACTATATATATTAAAATTAAAATCCGTTGCGTAGTTTTAAAGATCTAAGCATACAGACAGACAGCGGGAAGTGACTTTGTTTTATTAAATACTATGTAGTGATTTGTATCCCATAAATTTTAATACAATTATAAATATCCTTATCATTACACCTGTACATCCCTAATGAATTGGTAGAGGTGTACCTACTAATATAATTATTTAAATATGCTATTCATCGATATGTTTAGATCCCGTAATTATAATAGGGAGCGAGCCTCAATTCCTTGCTGCTACGGAGAATATTTTTTTTAATTCCTGATACTCGTAGGCTTATCTTTAACCGCCAGTTTTCCTGATGTTAAGCGACACTGCGACCTAAGATGGAGCGCGCTTGCCTAGAAGAAACCGATTCACTCGTGATTTAAAGACACCTAGATTATATCTATCGGGGAAGACCCACTCGGGAAACGCATTGCATCAGCAGTACGCATGATAAAAATGGAATCAAAGCGTTTCATTTCTTGTACATACATTCTTCCACAGGGGTAGGCAGAAACTATAGACCGTCACTTTCTACGATTCTTGCACACTTTTTTTGCTTCTGCCACATTCATACATCTTCTCATACATATGCGCCGGTTGCTAGTACTACGCACCTGACCTTTTTTGAAGGACCTCGCCAATGAGATCGGCGTATGTCCGTATAGGACGATCTCTTCGTTTCTTTTAAAAATCCCAATAACACTTTATTTAACATGAGAATTGAACTTAGGACTTCTAGCGTTACAGTGGCGCTTAGGTTTCAGTCATTATTAGTGTATTAAGTACTAGCTTCTGCCCACGACTTCGTCCGCGTAGCGTGATGATATATAGCCTGTAGCCTTCCTCAATAAATGGGCTATCAAAAACTGAAAGAATTTTTCAAATCGGACCAGTAGTTCCCGAGATTAGCGCGTTCAAGCAAACAAACAAACTCTTCAGCTTTATATATTAGTATAGATTCTGTTTCACATTATTTACACTAAAGCCTACAAGAATGGCGTGCGCAGGTTTTCAAATTAAACATAAAAGAGATATGGTAACAACAAATACATATTTTGGCTTCGCATTCAAGTAAAAGGAAAGTATATAAATAATTATGCGTGTGTCCAATTCACGCCTTTATTATAAACGATATGGACAGAACTTGAAGTTATGAAGTGTGTATTAATTTCCTCTATGAATGAGACGATTGATCAATGAGAAATAAATTGTTGAATGGGGTCTGGCGAAGTTTGATTGGCCCACAAAATCGTAATACCAATATAAATTTAAACAATATTTTATCAAACGTTTGTTATTATATAACAGCTATGATATATAATTATATAACTGCCTCATTAGCCAAGTGGTCCTGAGTGCAACCGCTACGCTAGAGGTCCTGGGTTCGATTCCCAGGATGAGCAAAGTGTTAATGGGTTTTTTTATGAAATTCCCAGTAACAGCTCGGAGTTTGTGATTTGTGTCCGGTCAATGGCAATAGGCTCGCCCCCTATTACATGGGACCTAAACATACCGGCGAACTGTGGGTGTACATTGGTACGCCTCTGCCTAACACTTCGGGGAATACAGGCGTGATGGTATGCTATTAATATACCATTAATCTAGGTTCCCACAGTACCATTTCGTCTACTACTACTTCACTGGAAATTAATGTCCTAAAAATCGTTCCAAACTTGGTAAAATTACCAAATGGGACCTAAACATACCGGCAAACTGTGTACATTTATACGCTTCTGCCTAACCCTTCAAGAAATACAGGCGTGATGGTATGTATGTTATGTTACTTAATTAATAATGTATAGCTATATATATCCATTTTTATTTTGCCTTCTCGTAAATATATTAATACGGTATGTATTCATTTCTCAGTTATGTTCTTAGTCCTAGAATTTTCTTAACCTAGACACAGTCAGGTTCAAGAAACCAGTTGTGCGCTATTAGCAAGCGCATGAGTTGTGGCTTCATCCACTAGAATAAACGTTAGAATAAAATAATGCCTAGTGGTCACAAGAGCTACTCGGTGTGATCCTCCTGGGTTCAATTCGAAGCGAAGATCGAGCATCCAACTAACTCATAACAGACTCATGATTCGGCACGAATGGACCAGAGTGATACCACGACTTCACAGAAAACCGGCGTGAAACAACGCTTATGTTGTGTTTCGCCGAGTGAGTGAGGATACCGGAACCCCAAACCCTTTTAAAGGCCGCGATGCACTTGTAACTTTTCTAGTGTTTCGGGTCTCCATAGGAATTGGTAATCCCTTACCATAAAGTAATTCGATCGTTTGCCCCCTCTATCCCTTATAAAGGAAGTTATATTTGGTTTTTCTTAGCAGGGTGAAGTTTAGAAGTTTTTCTAAATTTAATAGCTGTAGACTCGGGATTATTACATGGGAATTGAGGTATACCAGCAAACTGTAGCTTTTGATCAGTACACCTCTGCTTAAGGAACTACTGGTCCGATTTGAAAAATTCTTTCAGTGTTAGATAGCCTATTTATTGGGGAAGGCTATAGGCTATATATCATCACGCTACGCGGAAGAAGTCGCGGGCAGAAGCTAGTACTAATATATAAAGCTGAAGAGTATTTTTGTTTCTTTGCTTGAACGCGCTAATCTCAGGAACTACTGGCCCGATTTGAAAAATTCTTTCAGTGTTAGATAGCCCATTTATTGAGGAAGGCTATAAGCTATAATTATATCATCACGCTAAGACTAAGAAACTATCCCACGCGGACGAAGTCGCGGTTGGAAGCTAGTAAGGAATATAAGCATGATGTTATGTCATTAATTAGTTGTTAATATATGCAAACAGCGATGATTGGTAAAATGAACAAGGAAAATTTAATAAAATAATTCTTGAATTTAATTTTGTTTCATAATTAAATTCGCTTACAAAAATATGATTATTGTTAACTGAAGTTAATTAATTGGAAGACATTTCCGGAAAAAAATAATTAAATTATTTTAATTTTTAATTAGTCTGTCTCTATGAGAAATAATTATTTGCTATTTTTCTCACATAAGACATACCTATACCAAATGATATCAAAATTAAAAGCGGCGGTAGCCTAAAGGCTAGGGCGTCGGACTTGCGATCATATGGTTTCCCGGTTCGAAACCCACCCACTGCACTACCGACATGAACCCACTCGTAACACCAGATTTAGCTTAGCACGAGGGGTTACACGAACAAGAAGTATAGTAGTATTGTGCGACCCAAACTGCCAGTAGGGAAGATAAAAAAAAAATCTTGTGATTTAACCAATAGGGGGCTACTATAGACTTATATAACAATGAATATTTATTGAAATGAATTATTTCTTGCAACAACTTTTTAACACACAATATCTTAAAAAAAGATAAAAATATTTTCTTTCTTAAAGTAGTTTATCTTCTCGTACAAAATGATCAATGTCACGTTTATAAGGGAAATCTGCCATTTTTATGATATTCGCAAAAGTAGAGCAAAGTTTTAAGTGATTATTTAACCTTCTGGATCCTATCGGATTAACGTACCCTTAACGAATAAATCTTTAATCTTATCTTTAATTTAATCTTAAACTGTAATATAATATTTAGTGCTTTTGTTTTTGCAAGTCTCATCGACAAAACCTTGTATTGGAATATTCAATTTAATGGGAAACAATACTAGAAAATTCTACAAACCCTTCATAGAAAAGGACATATAAAAACTACATAGGCACCATCATAATCATCACCATCATAAAAAAAAGTATTCCACCTGTACCCGCTTCTATAACATTCGTAACACGCATCGCGCTTGCGCATTTCGGCTCAATCCCCGCAGTGGGGGTACGCTGAATAAAACCGCATTCTGGCAGTCCCCTCACCACATTTCACTTACCACCGTGAAGGAGAGTAGGACAAAAAAATGAAGACCTTCCTTATATTCTTAGTGTGTGTGGCTGCAGTGAGCTGTAAGCCTGCTAGTTCCGACGATGACGTCATCGGTTCTGTCGTCGGGGTGGTCAAGAGCTGTTCCGAGGAAAATGTCTGGATGTGCATCAAGGTGTGTTGTGATCGTGTTTAAGTGATATCCTTTTAATTCAGGCTTTTCGTCTCCATCTACCCTTATCATCTTCTCTGTTGTTACATCTTATTCATTTTCCACCATCTCCAAATTTTTTAACTTCCTTTAAAGCTATAAGTACGTCTTGAGAAGTTTAATTGTCTTAAATTGGATCAAATCTTAATTATGAAACAATTTCTTACTATTTTTTAATGAAGTCCTTATTTTAATTTAACAGTCCTATTTCTAAGTTTCAAAGTTCAAAATTATAATAAAATTTACAAGCCTTTCTCACCATCAAAAGTTCTAATATAAACTTATTATAGTAATTTTAATTCAGTGACAAAATTATCAGTCACCAGTTCAATTAATTAATCAATACATTCCCAATTATTATTAATAGCATCATTATCAATACTCAAATAAACTTTTCTATCTGAATCATTTGATGATATGATTTTTAACACAGTATCATTTCGCACTTACTTGCATATCATGCTTCACTAAATAACAAGTCAATTATTTGCTACTTTACGGCAGTTACTAACTTAAACAGAGTTTATTTGTTAAGCTATTTACCGGTACCTACTACTGACTCGGTACAAATTCTTGCTTTAAACAAGCTTTTAAGTTTATTACAATAAAAGTATTTACGTAAAAAATATTTCTAAGTACTAAGTAATGGTGTTCTCATGTCTAATCTCGATGTTATACAAAGCAACAAACAAAATAGATTTCAGATTAAATGGTTCATTCATTACAAATATCCAATTTAAAGACGTATACAATTTAATAAAAAAATTGAACAGGCAACGAAAAATCTAATCGATTAATATCTTCTTCCACAGGAAAAGTCGATGAGACTCTTAGAAAATGCAGCATCTGCGCGGGAGTTGAAACTCGCTGACGGTCTCGCAATCTACAACCTTGGAAGCACACGCTCTGCTAGGTCCTACGAACCCCTTCCGGAAGAGCCTCAGGCCAGGGAGAACCAGGTGGAGGCCAGGCTGATCGATGCTGCTGCCGACTTCATGGAAAACCATGTCATCCAGCTGCGTATGCCTAAGAGCACTGTTGAGGATATGAAGAGGTCCCTTGAAGAAGGTCAGTACAGAAAAAAGCTAAAAGCCCTTTTTATCAGTTTGAACAATCACAAGTCTTTAGGACAAGTTTAAAATTTTCTAATATAAAACTAAAAAATAGTAGGTAGTGATTTATTTCAGCATGTTTATATTTATAAGATGATCATAAAAAACAAGATCGAAACCTATAGCCATTTTATAATATACAAAATAGTAGTATTTTTCTACAATATTTAACTACCTACGGCATTTTTAAACTGATACTGCACATGATCTGCAAGAAAAAGCTAAAGTATAGTACACAAACAATGTTTTTGTCATAATATTAGTTAAACATGTCTACAAAACGCCTACGCCGCTATTGACATGAAATTAACGGCAAGCTAGTCTAAGCTACTTAACACACTTCCCATAATAGTTACCCATGCATCATTTTTTCCCACATAACAAAAATAATTATGTGTCACGTCCAATAACTATGCTCACACACGAAGAAAAACAACACAGATTTATCACCGCGAAACCTGTATTTAACATCAACTATATCATTAAGGTGCAATTCTTGTAAGCGATCAAATTATTTCACGAAACAAGTGAAAGTATATGAGAAATAACCATGGTCAGCTCCCGAAAGATGTACAATGGTACTTTGTTAAAAGGGCAAACTATTTTCTCTCAAAGACAATCAAAAACTCATCACTATTGTAAAACAATAGCTCCCTTATTAGATTAAGTATGTTTTAAACAATTTCACGGCTCATTGTAAGCGGTTATAAGCAGTTGGTTCTGCTAATTTGTTACAGAGAATTATACAACTGTATGTTATGTAACTAACTCGCAATTCTCACGTTCATAAAACTGGTTTGTTGTAAAATTTGATGGTATCGATAAAAAATGGACTCTCAAAACGCAAGTCATTGTCGTAGAGAAAATCAACTACAAAGCTCTCAATTATATTTAATATTAAACAACTCACGACATAGACTTGCACGGTAACATCATAAAAGTAAAAAGTAGTTATATAAAACCCTGCAGTCATGTTCATATTTGATTCCCTGCATAACTCTCGCCAAATAAATTAAAACACGCCAAAACCTGTTCGGTGCTTGAGAATTTAAAATAGAAAGTACGATCAAAAAATAATCTTATGTTACATATGACGAGACGAAATAAACACCCAAACTAAAACAAGTACATTATGAAATAAAGAAAATTGGAAACGGACATCCGGAACACCATGAGAAGCTAGAAAACGTCCGAACAAGTCTCGAGAGGGTTTCTCTAAACTATTAACAAGGTTGATTATCGTGGAAAGCGGACGAACTGTTTCTGGTTTTTGCTAGATGTCCATAGTACACGTTTACTATGTAGGCTCAACTAGTTCTGAAGTTCCGCTAAGACGGACCGCGATCGATATCTCTATCAAGAAACGAGTAAAAGTGACGCTCCAGGCGTAATCTTGCTAACGAAATATGGATGTAGGCTCGGAGCTTTCGAATTGGTTCCAACCAAACACTTTCTAGGTGAATGGGAATATGCAAACTTGGTGTTACATGGTGAATTTCAATTTCAGTCGAATGCTAAGGACATTGAATCTCAATGAAGTTTCCAGACTCGATTAACATTTGAACTTAAATAGTAAATTGTCTAAACTAAGCACGAGGCTATTTTAAATTCAAATGGCGCATTTGCCTACAAACACAATTTTCCTATTTGACCCAGTGCAAGTAGATATGCTTTGCAGTGCTTCAACTAGAAAGTATATTAAGTTAATTAAAATTTATAAGCTTACACTAATGATGTTTACTATTTACGTTAAATACTTTAAAGATAGCAACACACAAGTAATTAGACAGAATTTTGTCTAACTATTTGTGTTGATAAATTCTATAAATGGTCTTTAGATTTCATATTTACCTCTTAATAATTAGAAAACTGATGACTTCTATTATAATATGGAATTTATGATTAAGACCGGGATTAGGATTAGGGTTACGGGCCTAATACTGTATGTTAGTGAAAACTTTAGATTTAATATTATGATAGAAAAATATCTTTATGAAAATAAGCCTTTGAATAAATTACATTACATGCTTGGAAATATTATATTATCAATCGTTCTTCTATAAATCATTTTGATCTTTCCAGGCCGTGGTAAGAAGAAGAAGTTGAAGCAGCTCCTCCCCATCCTCGCTCTCGTCCAGCTCAAGATCCAGTCCCTCATCCCTCTCTTCCTCGGTGTCATCGCCTTCGCCGCTGTCAAGGGTCTGATGCTTGCCAAGGCAGCTCTCCTCGCCTCCGCTCTGGTCCTTCTGAAGAAATTGCTTTCAAAGGGTGAACACCATGAAAGTTACGAAGTTGTAGCTCATCCCCATCATGAGGAGCACTTCAGCCACAGTGGGGGCGGTGGTCACGGTGGTTGGGGCAGATCCGCTCAGGACGCCCAAAATTTGGCCTACAGCGCCTACGCCAACTAATACCTAAGATTAATCTAAGTCCATAGGGCCATGGTTAATCTTCGTAAAGCTTAGTTTGGACCTCAAAGTAATAACTTAATATTTAATAATTTATTTAAATTATTTATTGTTAATTGTTGAACGAGTGAATCTTGTCTCGAATTTTTAAAAACATCGCCGTTTTCCTTTTAAATCTTATTGCTTCTTATTCTTTTATTTTATTATTACTACGTTGTACCTGTTTTTTTATTAGTATAATTTTCTCAAAGTACAAATGTATTTACGATATCAATAGCTTTAATTTTTTTTTATTATTTACTTCAACTGACTGGCTAAGCCAAGAGGAGGCTGTTATTTTATTTTAGTATCATTTATTTCGTGTTCATTTTCTTCTAGTCCATCTATATTTCCCATTTCTTTATATATATATATTTATATAGCTTTTGTAAATATGTTTCGTATCGAAGTATATAAGTAAAATATTATTTTTTGCATCTTCGTTTGTTATAATATTATGTATATAAATATTATTGTAGATATATATTTATTTCTAAGGTGATGTCTTCGTGTGTATAAATCTTTACTCTTTCTTTTAGCTGTTATAATTTATTATGAACCACCCAAATAAACTAAATATAACAGTTGTTTAAATATTTTTTTGTATTATTTATTCCCCTAAAATAAGAGCTGGAAGTATGAATAGTAGAATATGTATGAAGTATTGAGAAATAAATAATTTGTTATTTCACGCAACATTTATTTATTATTATTTATTTCTCAATCATCATCATGATGATGATGATGATGATTGAGAAATAAATAATTTGTTATTTCACGCAACATTTATTTATTATTATTTATTTCTCAATCATCATCATACAAATAACATCTTAGTAAAGACTGAAGATTTTTACGTAGATACCAGTTTATAGATATACAATATGTTTACTGAGGCACAAAGGACAAGTGAAAATAAGATTTTTTTAAGTATTGAGGTAGCTACAATTATTGCGTGATTAACTTTCTATGAGTAAGAATCAAATATAAGTTGAATATTATGTAACGATAATCATCAACTCATTTTACTACTGGAACCCTGTACGGTTCTTCAGCTAATGAGAAGCGACATGCTAGGATTACATTTTTTTGTTAGTAATAAGATAGAATACAATTGTACTAAACACCTGATGATAAGCAGTAAACACAGGTCAAAGACGGCAGCAACACCAGTAGTATAACTAGCGCGTTTTCATTTTGGGACCACTGTATTTATGCATTGCTAACATTGCTCTTCAAACCCGAACATAGTTATCATCGCACCTCTCGCCATCGGCAGAATATTCAACCTCACACCTTAGAAACACTATGTATGGTTCCAGAGGAACTTCATCTTACGTACAATTAGGCTGTGGAATAAGCTACAGGTACAGGTAGGCAGCTGCATGGGGCTTCAAAAAAAGAAGCAATAATTTTTACAAGGTCGACATCGCGCGAGTGACGCCTTTAGTTTTGCAGATAAATAAATAAATATTCTGGGACATTTTTACACAGCACCATCTAGTCCCAAACTAAGCAGAGCTTGTACTATGGGTACTAGACAATGGATATAATACTTATGATACATTTTTTTTGTAAATACATACTTATAATTCATAAGAAACACCCAGACGAACACAAACACTTATATTCATCACATAAATATTTGTGTCCTGTGCGAATCGAAGCCACGACCTCATGGTCAGCTGTCCGGTACTCAAACCACTAAACCACAGAGGTCGTCAATGATGTCCATAGGCTACGGTACCTGCTTACCATCAGACGGACTGTAAGCTTGTTTGCCACCTCAGTTCAAGTTCAAACGTTTTTGTTTCCAATAAGCTTTTACAAGCGTTCATGAAACGTTATGATTCTAGTTGCACGGTTCCAGACGGTTGATCCTATGGCGAAGAATCCGGCTAGAAACTCCATGGACAATCTTTTTAAATAAATTGTTACAATCTTCATTGGTATAATATTACGAGAACAGGATGTGTGGACATTGAAGATTAATGTCCAAGTGTGACCGAAGTCGGGTTCACAGCATTTGACAACCCGAAGGCAATTTAAGAGATTATGCTATGTAGTAAAAACCCACACGATCAAAGCAGGAAAATGAAACAGGGGTATAAACAGTACTATAAATAAACATTATTTGAGCACATTATAGCTTAACGGCAAAATATTGAGCAATGCTGTGGTTGTATACCTAGACGCATTGAAGCAGCGGACTTCTACCTAACTTTCTTATTATCATTCCAACCAGGATTCGAACCACGTACGTATATCAACATAGCATAGTTATCAGGCAAGACCAGTCTTGAACAGGTCGCAGACATTCTTTAGTAATGACCTAGCAAGTATTAGGGTCAGTAGCTTCCCAGAAATTACTGAATTGTATTCTATTACTATCCCTTTTTTATCGACTTCATAAAAGAAGAGTTTCCAAATTCTACGGATTTTTATGTATGTTTTTTACAGTTAGAACTCTGTTAATTTGCCAATCGATTTGGTTTTTTTGTTTTATTTACTCGTAAATGAGTATTCTTCTGAAGTGGTCTCATTTAAATTTGGCGAAGATCCAATCACAAACTCAAAAACGCCCGCTACCCTCTAGGGTAGCAGTCACGCTCAGGATCACTAACCTTACGAGGCAATGCCAGCAAAAAAAATATATAAAAACCCTATGGGAATCGTACCTCATCGTATGATCTTACATATGCTCAGCAGCCTCATTTGCTAACACTAAACTAATGAGGCTGTTCAGAGCAAACCTCACACACACATTCTCCCTGGGCAATACCAATATTCTAAGGATGGAATGGATGTCAGATTTTTCGATTTTCTGATTCTCAATCACGATTGTCAGTAGTGTTCAAATGACAACCGGTTTTCCGTGCTCTCTGGGGCATGGAGATCAATCATCAAAGTTTGTCCCGTGTGGGAGTAGAATACTGTTCCTCACTGTTTAGAAATTAGAAATTTTCTCGTAAGAGCCGAGAAAATTTCTGACTTGCTCGGCGGTAGTACCTCTTGGAGTCTGACTAGCTGGCGAGCACCCTTACTTCGTGGTCTGTCGTAAAGCATCTTGGACTGTGTTTCAAATTTACCAAGTAAGAGCCAGTTCCCTCTCGTTTTCTGTAGCTCTGGCAGCCTGCAATCCGTAAGGGATCATAAGAGTCAGTAATGCATCGGCAATGCAAACAATCAGAGGATGTAGTGACACGTATTGAATAGAATATGCTAACATGGTTTGAACATGTCAAGAGAATGAATGAAAGAAGATCAACGAAAGGAATTTATAAGTCGAATGTCAGCGGCAGAGTCAGAAGAGGTCTTCCTAGAAGGACATACGCCGATCTCGTTGGCGAGGTCCTTCAAAAGGTCAGGTGCGTAGTACTCGTAACCGGCGCGTATGTATGAGAAGATGTATGAATGTGGCAGAAGAAAAAGGAGTATACAAGAATCGTAGTAAGTGGCAGTCTATAGTTTCTGCCTAACGTTGTGGGAGAAAGGCGTGAGTGTATGTATGTATGTATGTATGTAACGCATCAGCAACTCCTCTAGTATTGCAGGTGACGATGACTATTTACGACCAGGTGGATCATCAGCCCGTTTGCCGACTTAGCCCATAAAGAAGCCTGACCCTTACTTTGCAGATCAATTGATGAGGTATCACTTAGCTATATGCCCCAGTACTGCTGGGCTATAAGGCGTGAACATTAAAACTTGAGATTGTTTGTTTGTTACAAATTGAAGAGAGAAAGCATAATTATGATTTAAATTAATTATAAGGTAAAAGTTAACAATACAATTCGCTTTTTACTTAACCTGCAATTTAAAAAGCGGAACGACGCCAGTATATTATTAAACTTGTATAAAAATATATATTTTGTAGTTTAAGTATATACTTTTTTTGTAGGAGTGTGCGTATGAGGGGTTCGTGGCTAAACATTAACCAAACTAATCAAGTGATATCAGCATTTTTTTTTTAAAGAGGTTACTAGCAATGTGGGTCGCACATTACTACTAGTATTCTTGTTAACCCCTCGTGCTAAGCTAAACGCTTGTGTTACGAGTGGGTTCACGTCGGTAGTGGGTGGGTTTCGAACCGGCAACCACATGATCGCAATTCCCACGCCCTAGACTAGGCTACCGCCGCTTAAATTTATTTATTATATTTTACACGAAGCGACTGCCATCAGACCTCCGTAACCCAATTTCTAGAAAATAACCAGATGCGGCTGAATATCAGCATTTTATACGAAGCGATATTGCCTAGAAATTGGGTTACGGAGGTCTCAGATGCATGGAAGTCTCCGTAACCCAATTTCTAGGCAATACCGATATTCGGAGGATAGACTGATTGTCAGGCATTTTTGGGCTTCTGACTACGACTAACTCGCCCCCTATTACATGGGACCTAAACATAACGGCGAAATGTGGGTGTACCTTAGTACACCTCTGCCTAACCCTTCGGGGAATACAGGCGTGATGGTATGTTATGTATGACAACCGGGACCTAAAATACCGACCGAAAGTATACTATGAATTTTCTATCAGAAAGTATCAGAACCACCCCTTCTGGTCTTGAGTCCTACGAGCGGTACTTTAAGTACCGTGTGAGTGGTATTCATATACCTGTTTAGGTACCGTTTCGCTACTGTTTACTTGTTAGTTATCTTGTAGCTAAAATCCACAACGTAGAAGCTTATTTTATTTTGAGAGTCATTCTTGGTTACAGATATCACAGCATACATTACCGTCATAATACAAAAAAAAATAACATTAATACAATCATGCCTCTATGCCCCGGAGGGCTTAGGTCCTATGGGCGAGCCTATTGCCATTAACCGGGCACGAATCCGAGCTGGTATTTAAGGCGGATAGTTCAGCTGAGCCCGCCAAATTCAAATTTATCAAAAAATTTGCTTAATAAACGTTAAAAAAGCTAAAAGTAGGTAGGTACAATCGTCAATTTTGGCCAAAATTGACGATTGTACCTACTTTTAGCTACAATATCAATTTACAAGCAATGTTTTTAATGCTCAGTTGTGAATATTGTATAGCTAATGCCGCAATTACTACAGCTAGGAATCTAGAATGTGTTATAGACCTACAAATTGCGAAAAACCAATTGAAATTTGAATTTGGCAGGCTCAGGTGAACGATCAGCCTTAATGGAAAAATCCAATAACACTATATTCGAGCGCCGTCTTGCGTAGCGCATATGATACTAGACGAATGAGGCAGAAGTAAAATCATTTGGAGTAAAGAAAAGTGAAAAAGAGTGAAGTTTGTTTATCAGGGTGGGACATCATGGCTCAGTAATAACTAAGCTGATAAACTGGTCTGTAAGATTAAGCTGCGATCGCCGCGGCCAGTGTGTGGATGGGTGTCTATTCTTAACACATCGAGACCCCTCCGTGCCACGGAGATCACGGAAAGCCGTCGGTCCCGGTTGTCATACGAGTATCAATGACAATTGTTAGTGGTAGTTAGAAGTCCAAAAAATCCTGACTACCAGTCTATCCTCCGGATATCGGTATTGCCCAGAAATTGGGTTGTGGAGGTCTGAAGGCAGTCGCTTCGAGTAAACTACTGATTATCTTTTTTGTGATTTTTTGCATTTTTCATGCTAAGATTATAAAGTTATTTTAGTGAAGGAAAAATTTGACTCGCAGGCAGGATTCGAACCTGCGTCTTCTGGTTTGATACACCACACGCTATGACCACTAAGCCATCTGCTAAGATAGTAGGTATGGTAGCATCGTACGACATAGAACTAACCGTAAGGTAAGTCGTGTCAATAGATGTTACTGACGTTACCTTTAAGACGTAAGTCTTAAAGGTAACGTCAGTAACATCTATTGAGACATCCTTTAAGACGTAAGTTCAGAATGTGAAGGCAAATTTCGACATGGCAGGTAGGACTCGCGTTGGCTTAGTGGTCATAGCGTCTGGTGTATCAAACCAGAAGACGCAGGTTCGAATCCTGCCCACGAGTCGATTTTTTCCTTCACTAAAATAACTTTAAAATACTGATATTCAGCCGCATCTGGGTAGACCGGAAGCCAACAGGTGTTGGCTTCTTTACATCTTTGATTTCCCAACTATGTAGGTACATAGTTGGGAAATCAAAGATGTAAAGAAGCTGTTAATAATTTTAACATTGAGACGTTCCACATCTCAGCCTACCCGTGACCATGTATGCTGTAAAGGATCCGGAACATGGGGAATTAAATAATATCAATACAACGCGATAAAATCCGTAAAAAGCAGTTTTGATTCAATAATTTATTTTTGTTTTCATCAAACAGAAAAACTACAAAATTTAATCCAGTCCTTAACTCATTTTTTTTTATTACTTTTAAGAAGGCTTACAGACTAATACAATCGCAGTAAATAAAAAAAATGATAAACTAAACTAACTAACTTCTCTTTTCTCCAGAAACAGAAAGCAGTTTACTTATCAGAGATTCTATTTTTAAGTCTAATCGAATCGAATATTCGAATACATCAATTCAATGGATGTCTTTAAAGATTCAAATATAGTACGTGTTGTAGATCCTATCTCCTAGATTTTACGAGCAAAATGTCAATAAATTTTCCACACCATATAACCATGGCAACCACATAATCTAATGGTATTTGCAACAGAAGCTAAACAGAAAGTGTATATACAAGGCAAACAATGGACTGGAAAACAATAGCTTTCAATTTCTAAAGGTGTGCTCTTTGACAAGACATAAATACTTAATGCGCACGAGTCACGCCTTTGATACTGCACAGGTATTGGAAATTACAATGACATGACAAGTGACACAGTAGTCTAGAATTGTTTTGGAGGATGCAGAAAGGGAAAAAAATAGTGACAGCCGCGTGATAAGACCAAGCCTTTTCCCAAGTATGTTGGGCTCTGATTCCAGTCTATTTCCAGGCTGAATATCAGTATTTTACACAAAGTGACTGCCATCAGACCTCCGCAACCCAATCTGGAAATACCGATATTCGGAGGATAGACTGGTTGTCTGGATTTTTGGGCTCAATTGTCGTAGATTTTCGTATGACAACCAGGAGATTAACGAAGGTACTCTTCAAGGCATGGATGGTCTCGAGGTCGTAAGAACGGTCACCCATCCACACACTGACCGCAGCAAGCGTAGCTTAACCTTGCAGATCAGTTGATCAGCTTAGTTATTACTTAGCCTTGGATTCTAAACTTTTCATAATTGCAAAACATGGAAGCATTGAACTACTTCACCTACATAAAACAATAAAATTATACTTCCAAACTACACACTACCATTTTTGACCTGCATCACTGACTTCCTGATCACCAACACAGAATCGCGTGCATAAATATGGAAGTTATCATTCGTTACTATTACCTTTACGTTTCCTCTGCGGTAACGAAGAGGAAATCACGCACGTTACAACATGTAGCATTGATACATGCTAACTAATCAATCGAGTCGGCAAACGTAGCATAGGACGCCCTCCGGCAAGATGGAATGATGATTTGCGAAAGGCTGCCGGCAGTAGCTGGATGCGACAAGCCGAGGACAGGGTGAAATGGCGCACATTGGGGGAGGCCTTCGTCCAGCAGTGGACTATTATAGGCTGATGATGAACTAATCCAGTCTTGTTATATGGTTCATCTCTAACGGCTACTAGTTATTTTGACATAACTTGTATTAACCTCATTTCAAAATTCGGAATTCTTCGGTTTGGTGGCTGTAGATAGGTGCAATGTCCTATTTGTAGGTTAATATTAAGATACGATTGCTAGTGAAAATGTCCTTCCTGCTAATTGATTACAGACTCATTTCCTCAGTAATTGTAAATATAATTTTAACGTGGGAGAGCCATGCTTCGGCACGACTGGGCCGGCTCGATCGGAGTGATACCGCGGCCGCGGAAAACAAGCGTGAAACAACGCTTGCGTTGTGTTTCGCCGAGTGAGTGAGGATATAGGAGGCCCAAACTATTTAGTTTATTTATTTTATTACTTTTACAATTACTGAGAAAATGTTCTACTTATTGGTAAAATCTATATATATAAAAGAAAGTCGTGTTAGTTACACCATTTATAACTCAAGAACGGCTGAACCGATTTGGCTGAAAATTGGTGAAGAGGTAGCTTAGAACCAGGAAACGGACATAGGATACTTTTTATCCCGTTCCCGTGGGATGTGATGACAGACCGAATTCCACGGGGGCAAAGCCGCGGGCAGAAGATAGTTACAAATAAACTAAAAACCATACCTACATTTTTAATTTCAAATAAATAAATAAACACAAATGGTTTTATTTATTTATTTGAAATAAAAATGTAAGAGCCACTATCACTATCGCTCCATCGACGTTTATAAACCTCCTTGTGCATGATTGTCGGTTTGGGGTGCTCTTAACGTAATCTTTCTTAGGAACGTCCGCAAATTTAAAATTTTCAATTCACGATTAGAACTAGTAAGTTAGAACCACTATAACTTGGCCTTAAATTCACTTTTATCAAAGCTTATAGTACATACATATATCATTAGCCTTTAGTGAGTTTCTAGGTTAACGCGAAGAGCTAACATTTGACCTCCACCCTTAGGGAAATCGGGGTTTCACAACGTGATATCATTAATGTAGAGAATATTTATTTATGGGGAGATATTATTTGTTATATTGTCTTCGCATGGTACGATGCTCTGTGCCACAGACCTTTTCATAAAGAGAGAGATTCATAAATACCAGATAATTATGCCTGTATCCCCAAGATAAGGAGAAGATAAAGGTAATATGATGGACACACACGGTTCGCCGGTGTGTTTAATGTCCTATGAGTGGAGCCAATTTCCGTTCAAACTACGGCACAATAAATTATGTTAATAAATGGTACAGTAACTGAGTGTAATAAGGCTTCTACGACACAGATAATGATTGTTCAGTTTTCTGTTAGATCAAAAGATGTAGTAAATATAAATTTTATAACCGTTGGTTTCCACTATTTGGAACAACAGAAGATTGTAATCCTTTATAAAGCTGTTCCATAATATAAAACAAGACAAGATAATAGTGACTTCCAAACGAATCGAATTAAATATTTTTTGCAGTTCCAGTTAGCATCTTGAATTAAAATATAGCGTCATCTAGAAAAGAGAGCTGAAACCTCAAAGAAAGGCTTTTTAGACTGTAACCTTTTTTAATTATGGTGAACTAAATGATTTACTTAGTAAAACAATTACTAAAACAACAGGAATAAAAAAGTGGTTTCATTATTACCTACTAAGATTTGAATCACGTCAATTATTTAAATACCTATAAAATAATTTAAAAAGAAAAATTAATGTTTTATGTACTACTTCATAAATGTTCAGACCGCGCCATCTCTTATTGCGTTACAGAACTATTTTCACGGTCGTGTTTGTTTACAAACTGTGCTGGCAAAGAAAACAAAAGTTCAAGGTTCCGCCGCAGAGCAATCGTGAGTCGACGAACTCATTGTGAATTATTTATTTTTATGTTTTATGACCAGATTGCCTTGATTTTATTTGGTTGTGTTCTGCTATTATTACACCGAATGATTTTTTGTCTGCTTGTAAAATGTGTATGAATGAATGAGGTTTTTTAAGATAATCTTTAAGGTGTTACCTATTTTATATATTAGGAAAATCTTATAAAAAAAGTAGGTTTTTGATTAAATTTAGATGTAAAAGTTTATCTCAGAAGTCTTATACAGTTATATTGCTCTATTAATATGACGTATTTGTGTACCTGTTATAATATATATAAACTAATCATAAATGGCATTGTAATTATTAACTAATCAATCTATAGTTTAATTTAACTGAACAAAAAGTTAGAAATAACATTCTACAATTAAATAAACTGAATTTACAATTCCATTAACAATATTAAACATTGTTTTTATTTTTCTTATACATAATATCATTGTTACCTGTTTTATGAATAAAACTACGTTTTCATTCATAAAACCTTTGCCAAGGTTACGCGCGATGAATCGACCATGATACTGATCGCAATGTGTTGTAACCGTTTCCGACTAGATGGCGTTGTTTTTTGTTTTTATTGTGATGCTTACTCGGTTACTGTGGCACTGTGGTAATACATTGTTTCGTCTTATTTTTATGAGGTAAGCGCATTCAATTGTATGTTTTTTGTTGGTTTGAACATTAGTCTAGCTTGTTTTTATTCTTTTTACCATTATGTTGGTAGTTTTATTTGTTGATTTGCAGAATTTCTCTGTATCTGAGCGTTTTTCTCGCACGTGCAAAACCTGTTTAGCTCACCTCCATAAGAGCTAGTTCCTGCTTTTCCGACCTTGTTAACAATATCAAGTATTTTCACTCTATAATCGTTGTAAGATCCTGATTGGAAATTGTCACGATTTCTCATGGCTAAGCCGATCCATTCCAAAAATTTACTTATTTTTTGCCAAACTGTAGACAGATCATGTGATATTTTCGATTAACGTTATTAGTAGCTAACTGAACGAGTCTATAATGATTATAATATTCCTAACATTGAATGCAAACCTTTGTTTAATGATCATCATTATAGTAACAGTTACTTAATGAACTCCAAATTCTATGTAATGGTCTATTTTGATAGTTGCACTTATACAAGCAGATGAGTTACCTCCGCTCCAAGTCTAGTCTCCAACCTATGTTATAAACATAACATACCATCACGCCTGTATTCCCCGAAGGATTAGGCTGAGGTGTACTAAGGTACACCCACAGTTCGCCGGTATGTTTAGGTCCCATGTAATAGGGGGCGAGCCTATTGCTATTAACCGGGCACAATTTCCAAACCCCGAGCTGCTACTGAGAATTTCATAGAAAAACCCAATAACACTGGGAATCGAACCCAGGACCTCTAACGTAGCAGTCGCACTTGGCACCACTAGACTAACTAGGCAGGGTGCCGAGTCTACTATTTAGTTGTGTCAGAATTGTGATTCAGTGACTTCATAATGGTTGATTTTTAACAGTTTTCTCTACGAAATCTGTCATTTCTTATGTCATTTAGTGCCATTGGACGGTCATTCTGAGTCAATTGAAATAGCAGACTAGGGCCCCAGCACCTATGTTATTCTGTCACAATTGTCATTTAATGATTTCAGAATTGTTATTTTCTGATAGTTTTATCTACGACATCTATCAGTTCACTACACACACACACACACACACACACTAGGTACACTAAGCTATTCCATCTCCCATGATGTCACTTATTACTTCTTTCATGTGAGATTTTTATGTGTCTTCTGCAAATGTTCTACAGCTAAGGTATCTTCATGCGGCTGGTTGTTTAGCTCCCTAGATTATGGTTGAGCCACACAATAACTGTAACTGCATACGTACTGTGAGGGATTGGGCTACTTAGAGCCTTTGGTGCATTCTGCAAAAGAACATTTTAACATATCACATACCATCACGCCTGTATTCCCCGAAGGGTTAGGCAGAGGCGTACTAATGTACACCCACAGTTCGCCGGTATGTTTAGGTCCCATGTAATAGGGGGCGAGCCTATTGCCATTAACCGGGCACAAATTCCTAACTCCGAGCTGCTACTGGGAATTTCATAGAAAAACCCAATAACACTTTGCTCGACCTGGGAATCGAACCCAGGACCTCCAGCGTAGCAGTCTCGCTCAGGACCACTTGGCTAATGAGGCAGTTACATTTTAGACGTTATCTATTAACCATATATCGTAGGAGAGCCAAGATTTGTCATGAATGGGCCGGCTCGACCGGAGTGATGCACGGCCTCACAGAAAACCAGCGTGAAACAACGCCAAGCTGAGTGAGTGAGGATACTGGAGGCCCAATCTTGTCAAAGGCCGGCAATGCACTTGTAACTTCTCTGGTGTTGCGGGTGTCTACGGTAGTCGCTTACCATCAGGTGATACGCCTGCTCGTATGCCCTCTATCGTATAAAAAAATGTCTTGCATTGTAACACATATATATTTGCTACTACGTTTAAAGTCCAAACATAGTTATCTGGACTTTAAATGAGATCATATTTCTCCGAGTTTCTTTTGATGTTTTTTCTCAGAGAAATGCAGGTGTTATTTAGTAAAAAAATGTAAAATAATTGTCTTTGAAAACTGTCCTAAAAAGATAATTATTTTTACAGAAATATCATTGGTTATTAATTATGGCGTGCCCTTATGACTATTAGCTCCGCTTATTCACACACTATGGGAAGTGAAAAGCAAGATCATTACTGTTACATTAAATTATAGTGGATTCATTTCTACAAAAAACATGTGGTGTGAGTGATCTTAACTTTCACTTTGTAATTATTTTGAATTAAACATTGCGGTAATTAATTCAGTACTAGAGCGAATGAGATAAATGCAGTGTTTAGCTCTCAATTCGACAAGTTTTGTTTGCGCGACGAGCGCGACTGCTAAGCTAGAGGTCCTTGGTTCGATTCCCCGGTCGAGCAGTGTTATTGGATTTTTCTATGTAATTCTCAGTAGCAGCTCGGAGTTAGGAATTTGTGACGGGTTAATGGCAAAAGGCTAGCCCCCTATTACATGGGATCTAAAAAATACCGGCGAACTGTGGGTGTACATTAGTACGCCTCTGCCTAACTCTTCGGGCAATACAGGCGTGATGGTATGTTTATGTTTTTCTAATATTCGCGTAATCAGAAACCAGTGTGTGAAACAGGTGTACATGATTTGATGATCTGTACAGTACTTGTAAGAAGTTTTACTTTTATCGCAATATAAACGTGAGCGATGAGTGGTTTTGCCGCAGTTGGTGCACCTTTCTCTGTTAGGGGCAAATGTCCGACCTGGATATATGGAAAGCTGTGTGGTACAGTGTATAAACTTCAGCGGAGAATGCGATGATTGGAATCAGGTAATATAGCCGCTTTTGATGAAGATCGTTAGTTATTTCAATAAAAGAGAAAAATACTTGCGGGCAGGATTCGAACCTGCGTCTTCCACACTTGTCCCACCCACTATGTCGGGGATCTGGTGTATTTAACCAGAAGATGATCGAATTTTTCCTTCACTAAAAATAATCCCAAGACTTCAGTCTACCCGTGACCATGAATCCGAAATTTCGGGAAACACAAAATGGCTTTAAGCGATAAAATTCATAATAGTTTCATTAATTTTAAAATTTATTTTTTCTTGGAAACCTCACATAATGATGATTACTGTTAAAAAGTAAGAGGAAGAAATTTAAAATAACTGCTTGCCTTTCATCACTTGGAATATGCGAAAGAATGCTAGCACATAATATTGGTACACGGAAAATGTAACAGTACTTATATAATATCCCCGTGCAAATCATACACATGACATAGGTACCATCTCGCCTATATTGCCTGAAAGGATAGGCAGTAGGCGTCTCCATAATATTTCGCTGACATAATAATAATATAATAATAATAAAATTCTATTCTGGGACATTTTTACACAGCACCATCTAGTCCCAAACTAAGCAGAGCTTGTACTATGGGTAAGTACTAGACAATGGATAATAATACTTATATACTTTTTTTTTGTAAATACATACTTATTATACATAAGAAACACCCAGACGAACACAAATAATTATATTCATCACATACATTTTTGTGTCGTGTGGGAATCGAACCCACGACCTCATGGTCAGCAGTCCGGTACTCGAACCACTAAACCACGTATATGATTAGATCCCATGTAATGAGGCGAGCTAATTGCCATTCCACACAAATCCAAACTTCGAGCTTACTGAGAATTCGATATGGATATGAAGAACATGAAGAAGCAGTGTTACTGCCTTATTTGTCTTACTGGCACCAGGTCTGATCCTGCCAGTTGGACAAATGAAGCGGCATCACTCCTGCTGCCAAAACGTCATTATCGGGTATCACGTAACCATTCTTGGTTGGCGCAATTGTCAGAATGCACGCTGCAATTATAAAGACTTGCCAATAGGATATTTTACACCATGTAAGAAAAAATAGAAAAATGCATGTTTATGATAGATTTTTAAAAAAGTAAACGAGAAACGTTAGTATTTATTTATAAAAATGCAATGTAAATTTTATAATTCAATTTCAAAAATAGTGTTTTTTAATCAGTTTTAAAACGCCATCCGCCATATTGGATTCATACGTGATGTCACTACGATAGTTACTTGACGTTACTTGGTCTTTTGCAGTTGTATTGTTTACTAACGAAGTGACGTCACGACCCGAAGTATCATGGCGGCTAGCGTTTCCGCGCGAAAATTCAAAATCATAAATTAAAAATCGTTTTTAAGGCATTTTTCGGTTTTATAAAACTGAAATAAAAATTCTACTGGTTCATTACGATCTAAGGATTAAGTTAAAACAGTTTTCAAAAAAAGGTGTAATACCCTATTCGAAATCAATACTCATAGTTAATACAGGACAACGTCTGTCGGGTCAGCTAGTAAATAAATAAAATAAATATGACGTACCAATTAAGCTCAACGGGTCAATTCATATCTTTGTGTAATATAAGGGAGCTCTTTTTAATAAGATCAACCTGCAAAATGATGAATGAGTACCATCAGCTGTGTAGACCAGATACACAAAACCGCTTTCTGGAAATTTCAGACATTATCCTGCATATACACCCATATATTTTGTACAATTACATCTGGACTTTAAAAAAAAAACGATTCTCCGAGTTTTTTGCAGCATTTCTTTTCAAAGTCTGATTCTCTGAATTGTCATTTGGTAAATACCGGCTCCATCTGGTGCTAAAACACATAAAAACGTGTCTTCAAAACATCTATTTACTTTACAAGATAAATGATGATAAATGATATTTATTTCTGTAAATAGATCTTTTAAAGACAATTTTACAAGTCGTTTTACATTTTTTTACTAGATGGCGCTGGCGTTTCCTAACTTTCGACCTCTGAGAAGAGACGCTGAAACAAACTCAGAGAATCATGGTCTCTTTTGAAGTCCAGAAAGTAGTAGTAGTAGTAGTTTTATAAGATATGTGTGTTACGACATATTATTATGTGTTGTTTTAGGTGTCGAGGTGTATAATAAATAAAAGTCGTTATATACGTACAAATATTTTACTGGTAGTACACTTATTGTACATACATAAGGAACTTAACTAAGAATGAGCTAACTGGGCCCTGAATGGGTGTCGGGAGACGACTGCTATGCCGCGCTAAGTCACTACGTTAACACAATGCAATTCTAGTGCGTCAGCAGTGTCCCACGTAAATATATAGGTACTGTCATATTTATGACTATGACAATCACTAGAGCAAACGAGTTCTCGAGTGGAGACCGCGACGAGGCAAACGTAGTGTATGACGCCAACTGGCCAGGTGGAGTGAAGATTTGCGGAAGGCATCTGGCAGTGACTGGACGAGGAAAGCCGAAGATCGGGCTCTGTGACGTTCACTAGGCTCTCCTAGTGAACGTCACAGAGCCCGATCTTCGGCCTACCCTTTTAAAAGGTGGGCAACGCACTTGTGACTCCTCTGGTGTTGCGGGTGTCCATGGGCGGCGGCTTCGCTTACTATCAGGTGATCCGTCTGCTCGATTGCTCCCCTATCCCATAAAAAAAATCCCTGAGTGGGGACGGGTTACAATTTAATACTGTTGCTCACTGCCACTAAGAGGCAAAAAATATCTGACTGGCTCGTTTGTAGGACTTTTTGGGATCTGCACCTAACCCAATTCTAACCTAACCCTTCGCATTCTGAGAGGAGACCCATGCCCAGTAGTGGGACAATAGGTTTATAAATGATGGTGTTATATTCGCGTATATCTCAGAAATCAACGTGCTAAAAATTATAACTTTTACAACACACGTTTTTAAAACTGAGTAGTTTATAAAGCTTGTGGATATTTTAACAACTCCTATGAACGTTTCATTTTATGAGCTATCATTATTGTTAAAGTATCGTTTAAAACCGAGACCGGTATTTGAAAGCTCTTGTAAACTCTCTCCTTAGACTGCTAACGGGCTACCACTAACACCATGGATGGCAACGCAAGGGTTAGGCAGAGGTGTACTAAGGTACACCCACAGTTCTCCGGTATGTTTAGGTCCCATGTAATACGGGGCGAGCCTATTGCCATTAACCGGGCACAAATTCCTAACTCCGAGCTGCTACTGAGAATTTCATAGAAAAACCCAATAACATTTTGCTCGACCTGGGAATCGAACCCAAGACCTCTAGCGTAGCAGTCGCCCTTAGGACCACTTGGCTAATGAGGCAGTTATATTGTATATTATATAATATTGCACTAAAATGTTCTTTTCATAACGACCAGACCCGGAACAAATGGAGGACTATACAAATATACGGGCAGGAATCGAAACTGCTAGTACGAAGTATCGCTCAGCTAATGCATCATTGGTGATGTCAATGAGAATGAGAGAGATAGGGTATTGGCAAATAAATACTAAATTTACTTCATGATTTTAAACAGTGAAAGGTGTTCGTTCTAGATTCAAACTCGGGACATCGGATTTGGCAGTAAATGATTATGTCACCAGGATATCACTGTGTTTTGCCTACTTACGTGGTGTAGATAAATATCAATGTGATATCTAAGATCTAAGAAATTACCTACCTAAAAATAAACAACGAACATTATAATTGTATATTTATGTATGTTAATAAATTACGTAATGGATAAAATTAATCAGAGCATAAACATTATTATGACATAAAATAAATACAAAGGTTTATCCAATAAAAAACAAAATATGGATAAAAATTAACTACCTATAGAAATAAATAACGATAACTATGTCGAACGAATACATTGCTAAATTTATAATAATAATTTTAGCGTTTATTTGGTTAATGTTTTGGGAAAAATAATAATATTTTTTGAAAAATTTTCCGTTCGCGAAATAAAACACGAAACAAAATTGCATTGTTTTATTTATAACGTAACAATTAAACACCTTTGTATCGTCCGTTTAATACCACGATTAACTATTTAAATTATGAGTATTTAGGAAGAGCTAGCTAAATAACAATAATAATATAAACAATAATAAAATAAACTACTCGTGTGGGAAATATACATAAAATAATTAGAATATATGTACGTATACATTTTGTCTTACATATTACTTAAAAATATTAAAGCCAGGTACTGAGTTTCAAACAAAAATATACATTAATAGCTACATACTAACGTATACAATGTATATACAAAAATAAATAAATAAAAATAACATTTAGAGAGAATACAATTTCTATATGACTTAAAGTGACTAAGAAACGAAACGGCATAACCGTCATAGCTCAAATTAATAACAATTATAATCGCAAGACGTTAATAAATTAATAAATAAATCACACAATAAATAACAAGCACGCACACATCCATACAAGATAAGTAATACTTGAATACATTGAAGATCGGAGAAATCAGTGGAAAGGGGCCACGGAACCGGGTCGCTAAGGTTTCTGCGCTGAGTACGCTAAGTTTTGAGCTTCGAGCGACCTACCCCAGCCGCCTCCGCTGTGACCCCCACCGCCACTACCGCTGCTGGTGTACGAAGATCCCCCAGCATCGCCTCCATAGCCACTCGTCCCACTGTAATCATGACTGGACGTGTGATGCGGATGTGCAACCACTTCGTAAGTCACATGTTTTTGTTGAGACAACAATTTCTTTAGTCCTATGATTGCAGATAAAACTAGGGCAAGCTTTCCGATAAGTAAAGCTTTTCCTGCAATCAATGCGATAGCTCCAATCGCCAGAGGCATCAACGCCATCAGCTTCAGCGCCACAGCTGCAAGCAAAGGCCCCAATATCTTCGCAGCCTTCTTCTTCTTCCCCCGACCTTCACTGATTTCATTGTCTTCTGTGAACGATGACACTGTATCTTCAAAAGCGCGCCCAGCACTTGCAACTGTGTCAATCACATCGGAACCTTTCACTTCTATCCTCAATGAATGCGTCGAGAAGTAGTTTTTCAATCGGGCAAGAGGATCCAGAGCTCTCGGTGCTCCAGTGTCAGTAGGAACGTCCGCAGATTTGACCACGGTCACCCCATCAGTAAGGGAGAAAGATTCCTTTTGTCCAATCATCTTGTCGACGAACGAGAAGAATTTGTATTTGAGGCATGTCGTGGATTCCTTTCTGAGGCAGTCGGATAGGCCGTCGATGTCATTGTCGGTGTGACTCGAGTCTTGGGCGGGAAGCGCGTGCGCGACCGCAAATAAGAGCAAGACAGTCGACCGCCTCATTGTGAGTGTAAACTACGTCTGTGCGGCGGCGCCTGCGCCGGTCCTATATAACCTCCTTCAAGTGTGGCAGCCACAGAAATGGACTTTCTCAGCCTGGAAGTAAAAGTAACTCCAGGTTTCATAACGGCGGACTTGTGCGGTCATTGCAAAGGTCGCGAACTTGGGATGCTTAGTGCAAATACTCAAGTGGGTCAAATTTTTCGTGCGTATAGAAAACTTTTATTAGGCAGTACAATTTGTAACACGTAAAGATAATCAATCTTCTGCAAGCTTAATTACTTTAAATTTAAAAATAATTTATTGATCCGTAATTAACATAACCTAACATACCATCACGCCCGTATTCCCCGAAGGGTTAGGCAGAGGCGTACTAATGTACACCCACAGTTCGCCGGTATCTTTAAGTCCCATGTAATAGGGGGCGAGCCTATTGCCATTAACCGGGCACAAATTCCTAACTCCGAGCTGCTACTGGGAATTTCATAGAAAAACCCAATAACACTGCTCGACCTGGGAATCGAACCCAGGACCTCTAGCGTAACAGTCGCGGTCCGGACCACTTGGCTATTGAGGCAGTTACTACTACTATAATATATTACTAGACTATAATGAAGCAGTTAATTATAATTTATTTTAATTTAGTTGTTAATATATTCAGTATATTATGCGCTCATAAACTACATTCTTTGTTTTGTTAAAATGTGGGTAATATGAAATTATTAAAATTTTTAATACGACTAGACTACTTATAATAAAATAGAGGTTTTATGTACTGATTTCTGACACTTACGCGAATATTAGACATTGAAATGAAACTACTTTTTACGGATTTTATATTAGCTGTTAGTAATTTTAACATCAAGACGTCCAACACCTCAGTCTGCCAGTGACCATGGATGCTGTAAAGGATCCGAAACGTCGGGAACTAAATAATATCAATATACCGCGATAAAATCCGTAAAAAGTATTTTCATTAGAGGTTTTATGATTAAAATTCCTACACAAAATTAATAATAATATATAGCAGAGTACAATTCTATCATAATAATATTCGTGTTTACTCTGTTGACTTAATGGTTGCAAGCAACGATGCTGAGCTATACGTCGAGTGTTCGATTACCAGGTTTAAAACAGCTGTCTAATGTAATTTTTATAGACTTTTTGGCCAAGTGGACTTCCATACGGGTGTGTTTGTTGGTAATTTATTTCTTAACATTGCCCCTTTCAATAGGGATTTTTTTAATGACTACATTATAATTGCTTTTAATGACATAATATGCATAGCCCTCATTACGCCGTACTTATATGTAGATTGAAATGAAACTACCTACTTTTTACGGATTTTATCGCGGTATATTGATATAATTATGTAGATAGCAGAGAGATTACGCTTTGATATGAATTCGTCCAGTTCTTTGGACTTCTAACTACCATTAGCGATTGTTACAGTGTGCTGTTATCACAAGCAACGACATTACCTTACAGTGCTCTCCAGAGATATGGAGGGGTCACCCATCTTTAGACTAACACATCAAACGCAGCTTAACCTTGCAGATGTATTATTCAACGTAGTTTTTGCGTAGCCACGTGAAAGAAGAAGAAGTGGTAGTAATTCCTATTAGAATTCGAAAATTCCTCAACGTAATGCGCTTTGTTTTCGTTGGTTTACAAAGGCTTTGCATTAGTCACACGATTCTACTTTCATCATTAAATAACCTTGGACATCAGGATATAACTTTCTTCATGCTTAGTCACTTCAATATAATCTGGGCGTTCTAAAATGGATGAGAATTCCGCTTTTGAAGCGGGAAGTAGAACATATTTTTTTATTTATAATATAGCTTCTGCCCGCGACTTCGTCCGCGTAGCGTGATGATATATAACCTTCCTCAATAAATGTGCTATCAAACACTGTTTTTTTTTTCAAATCGCACCAGTAGTTCCCGAGATTAACGCGTTCAAGCAAACAAACAAACTCTTCAGCTTGATATATTAGCATAGATTATGACGACACGTTTGGCGTAGAGGCTGTGCGATCGGCTTCTACAACACGTGTTGTGAGTTCGATCCCCACACGTAGCAAATATTTGTATGAGCTAGGCAGTTTTCATCTCTATCCAGCCACACGCAAAAACAAACACAAACACACTCAAATACATACACCTAGAAGTACTAGTAAATAGGTTGCTTATTTTTCTTATTTTATGTGTTTTTTTCTCCTAGTATATTTTTATTTTGTTTCATTTTACTTATGTCTACTTTTTTTTATGTGAAAGCAGGCCAACGAGCAGACGCATCGCCTGATGGTAAGCGATCACCGCCGGTCATAGACACCCGCAACACCAGAGGAGTCACAAGTGCGCTGCCGGCCTTTTAAAGGGAGTACGCTCTTTTCTTGAAGGTATGAAGGTCGTATTGGTCCGGAAATACTGCAGGCGACAGTTCATTCCACAGTTTTGTTGTGCGAGGCAAAAAGTTTCTAAAGAAGTTGTGTTTCATATAAGGTACAATTGTGAAATACAAGCCTCGAGCTTAGTGCAAAAGCCACTGTGAATTGTACCTACAGCTACATGTCTGTATCATCTATGAAAAAAATAAAAACTACAGGTAGGTAGTTCTTCCGGGTCTGCGTGTATGTGAGAATTTGAGTAAACGTAAAACGCACCACGATACAGAAGACAATCCAAAAATATTTCTATTTTCTGTAAAAATGTATTTCGACTTCGGTTCCCCGTGTGGTGTATCAAAGTAATTTTCTGTGCAATTCTTAGGGCCACTTGCACCAACTTAAAAAAATTATTTAAATTGTATTTAAACACGATTTTTCATAGAAATTTTGTGTTTAAATACAATTTAAACACATTTAAGAAGTTGGTGCAAGTGGCACTTCGTATAATTTCGGAGTTTGGAATTTTAGCTAAAGGCTCACTCTTTATTCTTATTTATGTTTCATGTATAGAACCTATACGAACCGGTGAACTTTGTGTGTACATTTGTACACCTCTGCCTAACCTGTCTGCCTGTGATGCTATGTTACGTTACATAAACATACCTAAATGAATGAAGAATGAAGAGTTTGTTTGTTTGTTTGTTTACTTGAACGCGCTAATCTCAGGAAGTACCGGTCCGATTTAAAAAATTCTTTCAGTGTTAGATAGCCCATTTATTGAGGAAGGCTATAGGCTATATATCATCACGCTACGCGGACGAAGTCGCGGGCAGAAGCTAGTAATGTTATAAAAACATAAAATTAATTATTACAATTCACTGCATGACTGGCAGGAGGTATTTAAATATCTTCTTCTTCTTCTTCTCTACTATTATAAAATTTTAAAAAAGCTGTGCCTGTACATTGAAGATATTTAAAAAAAAACACGTGGGTTAGGGTATATAAACGTCTCCGAACCCAAAAATGAGATTTTAAAAATGTTCTGTTCTTGTCTGTTTGTTACGGGTTGGCGCAAAAACTACTGAATAGATTTTAATTTTGTTATCACTGTTAGTAAATGGAACCTGAGATACAGCTTTACCTCTCTAATGTATAGAGACCCATACAAAAAAGAGATCATCACTGTTGGTTCTCGAGGTTCAAAAGAGCAAAGCCGCGGGCATAAGCTAGTAAATACATTAAATTAATTATTGCATCACTGCATGATGGGCAAGAGCTTTTTAAACTGTACGATAACTTCTTTCCATACAATACCGCACATACATTCTCCTTTTTTTTTTCACCCACATCACGCAATCGTAAACGAGCATGCAATTATATCTCATATTATCTCCGGGATCCGAATCTCGCGCATCCTGAGTAACCCTTTCACTTTTACGGAGGTCATCGACATTGTACGGTGCTTTTTATAAAGTTTAGCAACAGTAGATACACTTAAATGAATGAACGTAATGAACTTAGATTTTTGCTGTTTGTTTGTGTGCGTAAATATGAAATAAATAGAGGATGTTTGCGTTATAGGCTATTTATCTTGTCATAGAAGTGATAATAATTATTATAATCGATGTATTCGTTTATCATCATCATCATATCAGCCATCATCATCATCATAAAGGCGTCCTCTGCTAAACATAGGCCTTCTCTGAAGATTTTCGTGGACTGGCTATATTGCGCCTGCATCCAACGATCCCCAGCGACCGGCCGTTCATCTTGTTGGAGGTCGCAAAGGAAAATTGATGGCGGGCAGGATTCAAACCTACATCTTCGGGCTCAATACACCAGACACTATGATCAAACCACCGAGAGTTCCACGCGCCAGGTCGAAATTTGCATCCACATTTTAAATTTACGTCTTAAAGGTGACGTCAGTGACAACTATTGAAAAGTTACTTTGCTTCTCAACCGAAGTGACTTACTTTACAGTTAGTTCGATGTCGTACAACGACTTTACCTATTAACTACCTTTTTGTATTTTCCATGCTAAGATTTTAAATTTATTTCTAAAAATCTGTCTGTTGTATAGAGCCAGAAGACGCAGGTTCGAATGCTGCCCGCAGTAGATTTTTTCCTTCAATAAAAAAATACTTTATAATTTTGCATGGAAGATGCCAAAAAATACAAAAGGATAGTTCATAATATTATAAAAAAATATTATGTAAAAACATAAATTAATAATTATAGTAACAACCTGTATAAACTATGTGAGTAAAGTACTCATAAATGTGTGTGTGCATGTGTATGTATTGCTAGTCATACCGATGTCAAGGGTCATCTAAGAGAAATGTTTTGTTATAGAGAATTGCCTTCCATCTTTCTCCGCGTAATCTTACAAATGTGTTATGTTTAATAAAGAAAGGCACGTATCTACTTATGTGGTGAGAAAAACCACATCAATATTTGTTTAACGCGTCAATTGTGTAGTGTTTTTCAAACTCTTGGTAATAGAAAAGAAGGCCTCATGAGTTCAGTGGTCGTAGTTGGGCAGAACTGTTCTCGAGTGGAGACCTGATCATCCCGGAGATCGCCATCTTTGCATTACAAAGCTCTTTCCTCAACTGCAAATATAAGTTTGCTATCACAGAATGAGGTTTTTTAATTGATGTACATACATAATGATTTCGGTTTGATTCTACATAAACTTCCCAAATCAAACAAACAGACAGAACGGCGGAAAACCGCCCTAAAAATACATAATTTATGTTTCGCCGAGTGAGTGAGTACGAGGCCCAAACCCTTTAAAAGGCGGACAACGCATTTGTGACTCCTCTGGGTGCCGAGTCTACTATTCAGTTGTGTCAGAATTGTGATTCAGTGACTTCATAATGGTTGATTTTTGACAGTTTTCTCTACGAAATCTGTCATTTCTTATGTCATTTAGTGCCATTGGACGGTCATTCTGAGTCAATTGAAATAGCAGACTAGGGCCCCTGGTGTTGCGGGTGTCCATGGACGGCGGTAATCGCTTACCATCAGGTGATCCGTCTGCTCGTGTGCCACATATCCCATAAAAACTAGAACTTTACGTGCGTAGTACTTGCAACCGTCGTGTATGTACAAGATGTATGAATGTGTCAGAAGCAAAAGAGGTACATCGTAGCAAGTTACGGTCTATAGTTTCTGCCTACCCCTGTGGGAGAAAGGCGTGAGTGTATGTATGTATGTTGTACGTATGTAGAGATAAGTGCTCTGAATGCTTAAATAATTAATTTGTACGGGAGAAAGTGAAATCTTGTACAACAACCCGTTAATGACCATAATACTCGTAAAAAATTATGTATGCAGGTACAATAGCGGCAGATATCGAGTAGAACTCTAAAACCGGTTTAAAAAAATATAAGGTACCATTACACCTGTATTTCTTGATAAGGTCGAGGTGTTTAACTAACGATTCATCCACTAGAGACGGGTGCAACATGCGGCGAGCATTTTCCGTACTCCACTGGATGGAACTGCTTGGCGAGTCAGCAGTCGACGCAGATGCAACGCAGTTTCATATAAAATGTATGGCTGGCGGATTCTCGCGATGCAATGGCCCGGTCCACCTGGTGGACACTATCCTTAAGGGGGCGAACCTATTGCTATTAACCGAGAAAAAGACTAAACATTCACATGGGAGAGCTTTCTACTTTTCCACGTGAGAGAGCTACGCTTCGGCACGAATGGGCCGGCTCGGCAGAGTGATACTACGGCACAGAAATCCGGGGTGAAGCAGCGCTTGCGTTGTGTTTCACCGAGTGAGTGAGGCAGCACAACGGGCAACGCACTTATGACTCGTCCTGCGTTGTCGTTACCGCTTACCATCAGGTGAAGCGTCTCCTCGGTTGCTCCCCTATCCAATAAAAAAAACTCCGAGCTGCTACTAAGAAATAACATTCTAACAGACCTGTATTCCCCGTAGGGTTAGACAGAGGTATAATAGGGGTTGCTACTTTGTATTCCATATAAAACCCAATAACACCCTGTTCGATCTTGGAATCGAACTCAGTATCTCTAGCGAGTATATTGAGTCATGCTATATCAATAAAACTCAAGAATGTCTCACACCAATTATCACTCGCTGACCTTCAAGCTTCAAGTTATGCATAACTACGTAATACTTAACATTTAGTTGACAGGTTTTTCAACTCTGACCGGTTGTAATGCATGGATGAGGTCAGTTTTGTTTACTTCCTAACGTTTATATTATTTGAACATAAAAAATGTAGCTGTAGATGAGTACATACATACATATTTTCACGCCTGTTTTTTTTTATGGGATAGGGGGGCAAACGAGCAGACGGATCAACTGATGGTAAGCGATAACCGCCGCTCATGGACACCCGCAACACTAGAGGAGTCAAGTGCGTTGCCCGCCTTTTAAAAGGGTTTGGGCCTCCGGTAACCTCACTCACCCAGCGAAACACAACGCAAGCGCTGCTTCACGCAGGTTTTCTGTGAGGCCGTGGTATCACTCCTCGGGCCTGCCCATTCGTGCTGAAGCATGGCTCTCCCACGCCTGTCTCCTATTGGGGTATAGATTTCCACTTGCTACGATCCTGGCACACCACTTTCGCTTCATCTACGTTCAGTAACCTCCTCATGCATGATCGTCGGTTGATGAGTAATTGCACCAATTATTTTACAAGCTTTTTCTTTTTTCATAGTTATCAGTCATGGTGGCTGGATACGTACCAGGTCTATCATCAAAATGGTTCATCCTCAGAGCCTTTTCCGAACTATGATTGACGGCTTCCAGATTAACCAGATGCCGCTAAATATCTACATGAATATTTATACGGAGCGATTGCCATCACACCTCCACACCCTAATTTCTGGACAATATCGATACTCGGAAGATAGACTGGTTGTCAGAAATGTTTTGGGCTTCTAACTACCATTAACAATTTGTATAAGATGATCCGAGCTTTACCTGCTCTCCAAGGCACGGAGGGGTCTCGATATGTAAAAAAATTGTCATCTATCCATACACTAACCGCAGCGAGCGCAGCTTAACCTTGCAGATCACTTGACCAGCTTAGTTATTACTTAGCCACAGGCTCCTCTCACACATGCTTTTTCTTCTATCATCAAAATGGTTGTAACTAAAAAAATTGCGGAGAAACATCGAGACATTGCTCTAGTAAAGGCTGCTCTTCGGTTAAATTCACACGAGAACAATATAATTGGCTTTAATAATTGCAGTGTGTCAGTGGAGCGCTTACGGTAGAGTTTGTGCCTACATTGCGTTAATGATTTCTTCCGTGGGAGAGCCATCCTTCAGCACGAATTGGCTGGCTCGACCGGAGTGATGCCACGGCCTCACAGAAAACCAGCGAGAAGCAGCGCTTGCGTTGTGTTTCGCTGGGTGAGTGAGGTTACCGGAGACCCAAACCCTTTTCAAAGGTGGGCAACGCACTTGTGACTCCTCTGGTGTTGCGTGTGTCCATGGGCGGCGGGTATCGCTTACCTACCCATTTTCATATTTACAATTCGACCAAAATCGCCTCTTCGCGTGACCGAGGGCTGGTTTCTTCTTAGGTCGAAGAATTAGGATTGCGATTCAACGTGGCAATGCTGCCAGTCTTCTGTGTACCAGATGACAGTGATTTGGAGGAGTTTTTGTACTTTGACACCTAGGCGCGACAATCATTTTTTATCTTTACGCATATTTATAAATCTTAATGTATTTTCGATTGAATTAGAAATATATATTTCCACATTGTAATTTGAGAACAGAGGCAAAGTAACTTGCCTTTCAATAGATGTTACTGACGTCACCTTTAAGTTCGTAAGTTCAGAACGTGAAGGCAAATTTCGACATGGCAGGTGGGACTCGCGGTGGCTTAGAGGTCATAGCGTCTGGCGTACCTAGTCAGGAGACGCAGGTTCGAATCCTGCCTGCGAGTCGAACTTTTCCTTCACTAAATAACTAGGTATATATTATTCCCACATTTCTCACACGTTATCATCAGTAAGTATTTCTAAAGAGATATCGTTTTAACCTGCCCAGCGTCATTTACACACATTATTATAAGTGGTGGTCAGCCGACCGATACTCGAGAGCAACGAGAATGGGTGAAAGTATATAATATACACGTGTATAACAAGTCATTACATATGTACCTTCACGCCTGTAGAGTTAGGCAGAGGTGTGTTGCTGTACCCACAGTTCGCGACCATTAATTAATACGAATCGAAACACCCAAATGCAATTGAGAATTTACTAGAAAATCCCACCAGTTCTTTATACCACTAAGATGGCATTCAAGCATACCTACGGCCCGCCTGATGGTAAGCGTTTACCTATGGACGCTTGCAACACCGAGGGTATCACTCATGCATTGACGACCTTGTAAAAATCATTACACACTCTTTTTGGGGGTGAAGATTAAGGAGGAATTTTTGGGCTGGCAGCATAGGAGACAATATGTGTCACGCTTAAAACCAACGGACCATTGCCAACACACCAACCTTTCTCACTTAGGAACACACCAAAGCCCCGCAGCTTTGTTATATGGTTACGATTTGAGCATCGGCGCAAAGTTGCATGTCTTTCTGTCTTTTACCGGTTACATTTCGGAGAGTGTGCATCGGAACTACATGAAATAGTTCCAGCATCCCCGTTCCACTATAGGACGAGCAGAGCTACGGCAAGGCGCCACTGCTACATGGTGGAAGTGCCTAAATCTCGCACGAAACGTTTTGCGTGTACATTTATAGTGCGTACTGCTCTATTGTGGAACTCGTTACCGGAATCCTTGTTCCCTGAGACCTACAATTTGGATGTCTTCAAGACGAGAGTGAATAGGTACCTTCTAGGCAAGCGCGCTCCATCGTAGACCACTTCGATGCTTAACATCAGGCAAGTTGTGGTCAAGCGTAAACCTATCAGTGATAAAAAAATAAGTTCAAAGTTCAAATGATTTTATTTCAAATAAGCTTTTACAATTGTTTATGAAACGTTATGATTCTAGTTGCGCGGTTCCAAAAGGTCGATCCTATGGAGAAGAATCCGGCAAGAAACTCCATGGACACTCTTTTTAAATAAACTAGCTTCTGCCCGCGGCTTCGCCCCCGTGGAATAAAAAGTATCGGGAACGGGATAAAAAGTATCCTATGTCCGTCTCCTGGTTCTAAGCTACCTCTCCACCAATTTTCAGCGAAATCGGTTCAGCCGTTCTTAAGTTATAAATAGTGTAACTAACACGAATTTCTTTTATATATATACAATAGATTAGGTATGTTACAATCTTCACTGGTACAATATTGCGATAACAAGATGTGTGGACGTTGAAGGATGTCCAAGATTGACCGAGGTCGACTATATTAAACGAGGATTCACTTTATTTGAGAACCCCGATGTCATTTCTATATAATAAATAAACTATGTGGTAAAAACGCACACCATCAAAGCGACAAATTATACTAGGTGTCTACTAAGACAAGCTACAACGTACACACATTTACAGTTTCTGTTGTGGTAAACAATACTAACCATGAAGACATCTCGATATGTTAATAATATGGAATCTGTCAAAGCTATGTCCATCTACTTATAAGGTCGCTACCATAGCTACTAACTGACCAACATGAAAATTAATAAAAATATATTAGTCTCTAATAATCAATAGTTTCATTTTGTTGTTCCCACTTATCGTGGGAGAGCCATGCTTCGGCACGAATGGGCCGGCTCGACCAGAGTGATACCACGGCCTCACAGAAAACCGGCCTGAAACAACGCTTGCGTTGTGTTTCGCCGAGTGAATGAGGTTACCGGAGGCCCAAACGCTTTTAAAAGGCGGGCAACACACTTGTGGCTCCTCTGGTGTTGCGGGTGTCCATGGGCGGCGGTTATCGCTTACCATCAGGTGATCCGTCTGCTCGTTTGCTCCCCTATCCCATAAATAAAAAAATAAAATTTTGCAAGGGAGGCCACAAGTGCATCCGTATCTAACGACCAATGTATTTAACTAATACTGCTTATATCGAAAATTATCTACACGGGAAAAATCCAAATACGTTGCGTGCAGTCATCAATTCAATGTAATGTAATTTAACGCGTATTACAATTTAGCGGAACGAAAGAAGAAAGATTTTGATGATTATTACTTATGCTTTTCTTCTAGTCAGTTGACCTAGATTGTAAGCATGGTAAGTGATAACTTATACCTACATACTATCTTGCCTGTATTCCCCGAAGGGTTAGGCAGAGGCATACTAACACCCACAGTTCGCATGTATGTTTTAGGTCCCATGTAATAGGGGGCGAAGCTACTGCCATTAACCGGGTACAAATTCCTAAATCCAAGCTGCTACTGGGAATTTCATAGAAAAACCCAATAACACTTTGCTCGACCTGGGAATCGAATCCAGGACCTCTAGCTTAGCAGTCGCGCTCAGGACCACTAGGCTAATGAGGCAGTTATGGTAAGTGATTCTCGGGTGAAAACCACGCACTGGATATCTGAGTGAAGGACTATCTCTAAAGAGATGGATTGATGACCTGGGTGTCAAGTCACAAGTTGTTGATGGCATAGGAGAGCAAACAAGGATACGCATCGCCTGATGGTAAACCTTCACCGCCGAACATAAACACCTACATCACCAGAGGAGTCTCAAGTGCGATGCCCGCCTTTTAAAATGGTTTGCGCCTGTGGTATCCTCACTCACTCTCGGCGAAACACTACGTAAACGTTGTTTTACGCTGGTTTACTGTGAGGCCGTGCTGATTTAGCTCTGTTCCAGCATTATTAACGACCTTCAAGAACCTGTACAAGAAACCTGTACAATTTGTCATAGCCAAAAAACCAGTACTGTCAATTAAATTCTCAAAATAGAAACAAAAGAATTTCAGTTCACAGCCAAAACAACACACAATAATGTGCTTCCACGTCGAATCAGTTGAGTATCACGAAATTTCATCTGCAAGTTACAATGAACGTCAAAATTTCAACACGTTCCGTGTGAATTTGTTTGAAAAAAAAAAAAAACTTTCTAAGCTCGTAACGTCACGTAATCTCTTGATCGATGGGATGCGCGCGAGTGAGAGCGCGCGGTGCTTAAAAATTGTTTTTAAGAGAGATAGGTATTATAAACTAACCTTGAACCGGATATTTTGATTTTCAGTATATCGTTCATTTTTTTTTACACATTACAGCAATTGCCTTTACAGTGTACTTTGTATTACACAAAGTACAACTGTAACGCTAGAAGTGCATAGTTTTTTTTATATGGTTTAGGGGGGCAAACGAGCAGATGAATCACCTGATGGGAAGCGGTTACCGCCGCCCATGGACACCCGCAACACCAGAAGAGTCTCAATAACGTTGCCCGCCTTTTAAAAGGGTTTGGGCCTCTGGTTTCCTCACACACTCGACGAGTGTGGTTTCACGCCGGTTTTCTGTAAGGCCGTGATCTCAGTCCCGTCGAGCAGGCCCATTCGTGCCGAAGCATGGCTTTCCCACGATGAACTAGTTGATCAAAAGGGGAGACAAGGTCAAGCAATATTTAGTATCTAACATAAATTGTTCTCACTTTTAAGAAATTCTAAGTAGCAGCTTTATTTTTGTCCGGTTAACGGCAATATGTTCGCTATTACATGGGACCTAAACATTCTAGCGAACTTTGAGTGCTCTAAGTAGACCTCTGTCTAACGCTTCAATAAATATGGCAACGTAAAGATGTATGATTCAAAAGCGTCGGTTGAAGGCTTGATAGCTTTTGGAAACCGAAGCATTTTATTACAAATATCATAATTTAGGCGGGCCGTATGGTTGTTAGGCACCTTAGTGTTGTATTTTTTTTTTAAAGCAAATCCTTCCTTATGTATAGCTTGGTAGCCCGAAATAAAATAAAAGTTAGGTAAGTATGTAATTTGCACTCTTGTCGTCTATACACTAATCGGATGTTGACAACCAACGAAGGCAAAATTGTAAGATGACAAAGTCAAATGCTTCATACAAATTGTTTGCGCATCGATCATAATTATGGAAGTATCTAATATGAAAGTAATCCCTATTGTAATGTCATCTTCTAACTCATTAATTTTTGTATTATTTTCTTGATTACCCATTCTTGTTTGAAAGTGATCAATGGATGTGGAAACCATGAAAGTAATGAAATATCGTTCTAGAATCTTGGAAAATGAAAGTAAAATTAATTGTAATATCTTCTTTTATTGTATCCACATGAGAAATGAGAGGCTCGTGACTAAGAAATAACACTACGTTGGGCTTGGCAGCATCAATAAAACTGGTTGATCAAGCTGCTTACTACGGTCAGTCTATGGATGGGTGACCATTTTTGTTTCTTCGTGTGTGTATGTGTGTCTATTATATATAGTCTATTAATATGTTTATGAATTAGCTACGACACAGCTTGTTGCTTAATGCGGAAGGTACCTATCTTTTTTGAAAAAGAAAATATGCCCATAATGAGACGCCACGGAAAAACGGTCCAAACCCTTTTAGAAGGCGGTCAATGCACTCGTGATTCCTCTGGTATTGCGGGTGTTCATGGACAGCGATTATCGCTTACCATCAGGTGATCCGTCTGCTCGTCTGCTCCCCTATTCCATGAAAAAAACCATGCCGATAACTTTACCTGATAATTTATTCGCACATATAGACTCCCACACTTAATTACTGTAACCAAGACCATGTGAAATAGTAACCTGACTATGTCAATAGCTGTGCATTGTGTCTAGGTCATCTGTTAGCTTGCGAGGTCGGATAAAAAGTAAAACAATGGAATGGTTATGGTTTATTTCAATGGGAACATTTTTTTTCTGAGGTGATATCTACCTCTACTGTTGTGTTTGCCTGTTTACCGAGTGACCGACCAATCGGAACCGTACCCAAGTTCTTTTTTTTTATCCGATTCACCTGGTTGTGGACACCTGCATCACCAGAAGAGTTGCTGTTGCTTTATCGGCCCTTAAGAGCCTTGACGGATTGAAGACTGTCAGAGCCGTATCCGATCCACCTGGTGTTAAGTAGTCATCGTCGGCCATGGACACCTGCAACAGCAGAGAAGATGTTGATGCTTTGTCAGCCCTTAAGAGCCCCTACGGATTGTAGACTGTTAGAGAAGTACATGGCTCTTATGTGCAAAGGTTGAAACACACACTAAGGTGCTTTACGACAGACTCGATGTAATCTATTTGAGAAATCTGTTTCAGAAGACTGAATTAAATAATCCAATAGTTTTGGTGGTCAGAAACGGATGAGTTCTCTTGAGGAGTTGTTCCACTATAGGTATTATAGAATATTCTGAGCTGCTAAATAATAATTTGCTAATATAATTGTGTTCCGGTTTGAAGGGACATTGTATTATGTTTCGGGTTGATAGTTGTGCTTTAGTACATACATATAAAGATTTCATATAGTTTCAGCTTTATATTGATAAGTATATTATTGTATTATTTTAGCATATTTCATGCTAAGATTATAAAATTATTTTAGTGAAGGATTCATTCGACTCGCAGGCAGGATTGGAACCTGCGTCTTCTGGTTAGATACTGTCGCGAGTCCCACCTACCATGTCTAAATTTGCCTTCACACTCTGAATTTACGTCTTAGAGGCGACGTCAGTAACATCTATTGAAAAGCAAGTTAGATTTTAGTGGATAGTTTTTATTTTGCTATATCTGCAGTACTTTTTTAGGAAATACATTTAGTCAGTAATGGCATATTGCACTCAACATTGTTCAATGCTGATCACGCGGATGAACGTACAACGCAATAACGGCTGTCAAACTCGGATATTTGAGTGAGTGATGTCTCAAGATGACAACGCGCTACAAAGTGGCTCTCGTGGGAGAGCTATGATAATGCTTCGGCACGAATGGGCTGGCTCGACCGGAGTGATACCACGGTCTCAAAGAAATCCAGCGTGAAACAACACTTATGTTGTGTTTCGCCGAGAGAGTGAGGATACCGGTCGCCCAAACCCTTTTAAAAGACGGGAAACGCACTTGTGACGCCTCTGGTGTTGCGGGTGTCAATGGGCGGCGCTAATCCATCAGGTGATCCGTCTGCGCCTTTTCCTCCTATCCCATAACTTGCTTGTTTGTAATATAAAAACTCGGAACAAAGACAATAATTTGGAGTCGACGAGACTCACTTATATAGACACTACTTTAAAACGCTACTCGCTTTTCTTTTGCTTTGAACAAGACTCGAAATTCTTTAACAAGTACTCAAGTTCAATGTTACCATACATATGTATAATACCTAAGTATATAATGTTTGTTAAACATGACAGTCACGCGTGTCTCCGAAACACTTACGTGCGTATGTCTCATTCACTGGTTTTTGAAAGTATGAGTTCTTAACACTTTCATTACGCGTGTGTACTTGTGTTTCTCTGGTCCAGTGACTTGAAGCGACACAGTGCAGAATAAAAATAATTTTAATGTTTGACTGCCTCATTAGCCTAGTGGTCCTGAGCGCGACTGCTACGCTAGTGGTCCTGGGTTCGATTCCCAGGTCGAGCAAAGTGTTATGGGGTTTTTCTATGAATTTCCCAGTAGCAGCTCGGAGTTTGGAATTTGTGCCCAGTTAATGGCAATAGGCTCGCCCCCTATTACATGGGACCTAAAACATACCGGCGAACTGTGGGTGTACATTAGTACGCCTCTGCCTAACCCTTCGGGAAATAAAGGCGTGATGGTATGTTCTAGTGATATGACCATTAGATTGTCAAGTCAAGGTCTCGAGTTTAAATCCAAGGCACACACCTCTAACTTTTCGAAGTTAAGGGCACAGATCCCTGACTATGAGCTGCTATAGGGAATTTCATAGAATACCTCATAATACTTTGCTCGACCTGGGCATCGGACTCAGTACCTCTAGCGTAGTGCTCGCGCTCAGGAAAACTAGGCTAACTAAACAGTTATCTAAAGTATCTAAGCCAAAAATAAAATTCGTTTAGTAAAAGTTTAAAGACGCATAAATCAGGTTGACGCGACACTTGCCAATGTAAATGCGCACGAGTACCAGATACTGGTATAAATATCCATCGGCGCACGCGCATGTGTCCGGTTTGTGTGTTACGAGGTAAATCGCTGTGCGACGCACTTTCCAAGTAAATTGCTTCTACATTGATATTGTGATCGTGTGATCAATGATGATGATAGCACGGAAATGGTATGGAAAATTCTTAATACCTCAATGCTAGAATTTTTTGTTTAAATTGTTGATCTGACGTAGAGGTTGCCGACGTGAGCCTATTGATGGTCTACTGAAAGCCGCTGACTACCTTATTAGCCTAGAGGTCCTGAGTTCGATTCCCAGGTAGAGCAGTGTATAGAACAACCCAATACTATGATTTTCTCAGAAGCAGCTCGAAGTTTGGGATTTGTCCCTGGGTAATGGCAATAGGCTCGCCCTCTATTACATGGGATCCAAAACATACTGGTGAATTGTGGAATACAATAGCACGCATCTGCCTAACCCTTTGAGGTACCTATACAAGCGTATTTTCACTAAGGTGGCAAAGAAGCTTATGGCCCTCCTGATGGTAAGCGGTTACCGTAGCCTGTAGACGTCGCGCCTTGCCCACAAATTTTCACTCTTTTTTGAAAACGAATCTAAAATTGTTTCACTATAGAAGCAAGTAAGAGAAAAACATCTTTTTTCCCGAATAATTTAAAAAAATAATTCTCTGACGTCACCTTTAAGACGTAAGTTGAGAATGTGAAGGCAAATTTCGACATGGCAGGTGGGACTCGCGGTAGCTTAGTGGTCATAGCGTCTGGCGTACCTAGCCAGAAGACGCAGGGTCGAATCCTGCCTGCGAGGCGAATTTTTCCTTCACTAAATAACTTTATAAAAATAATTCTCCTAAAATCTAGAGCCATCGTAGGCTAGAAAAGTAACATTCCAGCTAAGTTTAAAACTATCAAGTAGAATGCTGGCATCTCAGTCTAATTTAAGAGCTAGATTTCTAACACAACAAGGCCAATGGCGACACTAGCTTAGAACAATCGCACTCGTCGGCTCTTAAAACCATATGAGATGTTATATTAATTTTGCAAAATCTAGTTCTAAAGTAATTTTATATGTAGTAGAGCCATGCTTCGTGCTTCCAAACAAGCAAACAGATCGCCTGATGGTAAGCAATTACCGCCCCCAAGGGTACCCGCAACACCAGAGGAGTCACAAGTGCGGCGCCTTTTAAAAGGGTTTGGGTTTCCGGTATCCTCACTCACTCAGTGAAACACAATGTATGCGTTGTTTCACGCCGGTTTTTTGAGAGGCTGTGTATCACTCTGCTCTCCCATGGAGATAAGTAAGTATCAGAGCCCTTTCGGACATATGATTGTGATGTTATGTATGTAATGCACATACAAATAGCTTACATACAAGTGCATTTTCTCCACGACTGTACCGATCAGGCTAGATCGCTCGAAGCTGAGTTACCGCTTCTCACATAATGACCACTTCCTCCGTCCACCTCAGGATATCCGTCAGCCGTGAAATCTGTTCACCTTATAAGTCTAATATAGCTAGCCTAGTTCGCTGAGGAAAAACGATTATTTTTTCCGGACACAGCGAATTTAATAGAAAATTGTAATCTTCACAGGGACCTGAACTTAGTGTCACATCTGTATATCCCAGAGGATTAAGCAGAGGTGGACTAATTAATGTACACCATCTCCGTCCTAAATATATTTAGGTCTTACCTAATGGGAGGCGAGCCTATTGCCATTAGCAGGGCCTATATCCAAACTCTGAGCTTCTACTCACTTTCAAAGAAATCCCCAATATCACTACCTGACTTGGGAATCGAACAGAGGACATCTAACAGTTACGCTTAAGACCACTATCTATGCATTACTGCTACTAACGCTCTACATATGAAATATTGCTGTACCTTTCTCATAGCAAAAAAATAATTGCTTTAACACGTTCTGGTAAGCCTCTGGGCAGACCTATAACTAATTCTTAGCAAAAGTGTGAATTCACCTTTTACTATGATCAATTCCTTTAAAAATATTGTTTTTGTAAGCTCCATCATCAAACAGTCGTCACCTTGAAACATAGTTCTACATTTAACTATGTAGTACATTCCCGTAAGGTCTAGTGATGTGGTACGGATGTGCTTTGATTATCGATAATATTCATATGAGTAAGTATATATCGGTACTGGTCACGAATTTGGATTACAAAAAAGTTATGAAGATATTATTTAACGTCCATGGGACAACACAAACTGCCCGTGATAATTGCAGGTTCCATACTCTTAATAATGATGTGAAACCCCTTTGTGATTATAAATATAGGAAACTACTAAACTGCTCATATTATTTAATTATCAAATCTTGACAATGTGCGTTATTCTTTTATGATGTTTTGATAAAATTCATAATCATTAGCTTTTTAAATATAGTCAATTTAAATCAACTTGACAGAGCAAGGAAAAGTTAAAATGAGATGAGTTTTTACTTAAAAATTAAATAGGTACAATATCGCTAAAAGTTAATTGGGGGCAAACGAGCAGAGGGGTCACCTGATGGTAAGCGATTACCGCCGCCCATGGACACCCGCAATACCAGAGGAGTCATAATTGCGTTGCTCGCTTTTAAAAGGGTTTGGGCCACCGGTATCCTCACTCGCTCGGCGAAACACAACGTAATTGTTGTTTTACGGCCGGCTTACTGTAAGGCCGTGGTTTCACTCCGGTTGAGCCGGCCCATTCATGTCAAAACATGGCGCGCCCACATTTAAAAAGATACTTACCTACCGAAATTGTACAAAAAATCATCAAAACAGTTTTAGAGTAAAACGGCTCTATCTGAAAAACACACAGCGGTACATAAAAGTGTAGCGGTTTTATAATTTGGTAGAGACCACTAAAACATCGAGCAATTCCCATCACTATGTGTCAGTAACCTCCTTCACGACAGAATGTGGGATGAATGTAAAGTTCACTTTTGTTATCAAGTGCGTCTATGCGCTTGCGCAATGCGTACAAATTTGTTTGTAAAATAAACATATGTTACTAGTTTTGTGTGAAGATTAAACAAATAATGACATACACATAGATATATATGAATAGAATAGAATAGAAACATTATTACAAAGATACGAATACAAATTTTAATACATACACGTCAAATATTGATAGGTAAATGTAACAAAGGAAAAACAATAGAAAGGACATTGTCATCATGTCCGTACTGAATGGATTACCAACTCAGCATATGTGCTGGGTATAAAATGCCCTGCATTAATGTAAATTTATTTTTATTTTAACGGATAATTATGAATATTTCATAATTATCCCTTAAAATAAAAATAAATTTAGGTTTAGTTTAATTATTATTTTTTATTTCACAACAACAAATTTTCGCGTTGATAGTTTTACAGGGGAAACCTTTTCTTGCAATATGGAAAATCCCCATAGATCTTACTAACTACTTCTATATTAGAAGTACCTACTTATAGTAACAATATTTTCTTGTCATTGGACAATACTAGGTAATGTTTTAGGGCGTTATTTTTTACGGCATAGGTGGGCAAACGAGCAGACGGATCGCGTGATGGTAAGCGATACCGCAGCCCATGGACACCCCCAACACCAGAGGAGTCGTGTGTTGCCCGCCTTTAAAAGGGTTTGAGCCTCCGGTATCCTCACACAATCGGCGAAACACTCAGCATCATAGATTTTAAGATCTTACCTTTCACCTTGTTGTGAAAATAAAAGTTTATGTCCTCGGAGTAACTTGAATAAGTCAAATAAAAAATGGCGCCCTCTATAGATTTGTTTGAGAAGCGTACATAGAGAAAATGTCAAGTGAAAGTTCTCGAGGTTAATTACGTATATTATCAAGACGACAGATGGCAGCACTTAACGTTGCAGCGCCATCTATGTTTCCTTAGGGTAACTAGTTGAATGAAAGAAAGTTTTAAACTTTCTTGATCTGACCAGTCTGGTTACAAAAGGAGCATTATAAATACGTGCGGCAATAGTGTACCAGATGGCGCTTTGTACATAAATATTCTAAAAATCGAAGATAAATAATGATATTCGAGTTTTCATATAATTATGCAACCATAGTTGATATTTTTGCAAAAACCATAGCTAAGAATTCGAAGAAGAATAAAATAGAATAGAAATTAGCACACAGTAGAAAAGAATCAGAGGAAGTAATCATTTTGTTATATTAGAGCATAATCCCAATGCTCTATGCATGTTATACCGATACATAGAGCCTCATCTCAACCTATGTTGGGGTATGCTTCCTATTTCATTCCGTATTTAAATTTTTGAATAATAAAAGCCTGACAATCAGTTTATCCTTTAAATATAGGTTACTAGCTTCTGCCCGCGGCTTCGTCCCCGTGGAATAAAAAGTATCGGGAACGGGATAAAAAGTATCCTATGTCCGTCTCCTGGTTCTAAGCTACCTCTCCACCAATTTTCAGCCAAATCGGTTCAGCCGTTCTTGAGTTATAAATGGAGTAACTAACACGACTTTCTTTTATATATATAAACTAGCTTCTGCCCGCGGCTTCGCCCCCGTGGAATAAAAAGTATCGGGAACGGGATAAAAAGTATCCTATGTCCGTTTCCTGGTTCTAAGCTACCTCTCCACCAATTTTCAGCCAAATCGGTTCAGCCGTTCTTGAGTTATAAATGAAGTAACTAACACGACTTTCTTTTATATATATAGATAAGATTTAAAGGATAGACTGATTGTCAGGCGTTTTGCCTTCTGACAGAAGTAGCTCGTACGCTCACTGTGTTCTTTTACAAACACAATTTCATATATATACAAACGGAACCCGGACCCGAAAGAACTATCTGTAGGTTATACAAATATTAACTCCGTGTGGGGATTGAACCCACAGTACGTAGCACAGAAGTCGATCGATCAGCCGCTATGCCAAACGTGGCGTCAAATTAACTCTACACCATTTACTAGTACCTACATAACCAACCACAACTATATTTAGAAGTAGAAGAGCCATGCTTCAACATTCATGGGCCGCTTTCACAGAAAACCGGCGTGAAACAACGCTTGCGTTGTGTTTCGCCAAGTGAGTGACATTACCGGAGGCCCAAACCCTTTTAAAAGGCGGGCAACGCACTTGTGACTTCTCTGGTGTTGCGGGTGTCCATGGGCGGCGGTTATCGCTTATCATCGGGTGATACGTCTACTTGTTTGCTCCCTATCCCATAAAAAAAATAAGCAAAACTGTATTGCTAACGAACTGAACGCGTGGTTTCACTCGCAAATTTAGTTTCTATAACTCGGCTTCCAGGCGGCGTATCAAGATGAACCAGATTTGAAGTTAGATCTCCACCAATATGACTGTGAAAACTGCATCCAAATTCATATTTGCAGTAATGCTCCTTTATTGTTTTTTTTTTAAGATATCGTAGGTAAACGAGCAGACGGATTGCCTGATGGTAAGCGATTACTGCCGCCCATGGACACCCGCAACACTAGAGGATTCGCAAGTGCGTTGCCCGACTTTTAAAAGGATTTGGGCCTCCGGTATCCTCACTCACTCAGCGAAACACAACGTAAGTGTTGTTTCACGCCAGTTTTCTGTGAGGCCGTAGTATCACTCCGGTCGAGCCGGCCCATTCTTGCTGAAGCATGGCTCTCCCACAAAGTACCTCATATATTTTTAATTAGTTTTCTTCTATGTTACAGAAATCAGCTAGTTACAATTTTATTATGATGGAGCTGAAATGAAAGAGCAAAGCTTGTTAAATTAGTGAAACGAAGCAATAATTAATGAGATATTCAACATACGGTGTACGTAACTTCGTATTATGTAGAGTCCCCATTCAAAGCGAGCTTTTAAACAATTTCATATGAGCTAATTAATAATGAATATTCTTGGAATCAACTTGGGAGAGCCATGCTTCGGCACGAATGGGCCGGCTCGACCGGAGTGATACCACGGCCTCACAGAAGACCGGCGTGAAGCAGCGCTTGCGTTGTGTTTCGCTGGGTGAGTGAGGTTACCGGAGGCCCAAACCCTTTTAAAAGGCGGGCAACGCACTCGTGACTCCTCTGGTGTTGCGGGTGTCCATGGGCGGCGGTTATCGCTTACCATCAGGTGATCCGTCTGCTCGTTTGCCCCCCTATCCCATAAAAAGTATCAGAAGTAATAAGAGCCGTCAGTATTTCGCTCGGAGCAACTGCCAATTTTGCATTCGAAATGTGGTGCTGGAGGAAAATGCTACAGATGCCTTGTACAGCTCTCTACACACATACATCCACTTTGACGTCTCCAATTGGGGTAGGCAGAGACTATAGATTTCCACTGCGACTGCTACGCAAGAGGTCTTGGGTATGTGTCCCAAATGGTAATAGGTTCGCTCCCTATTACGGAGTATATACATGGAACCTATTACGGAGAACTGTGGGTGCATATTAGTATGCCTCTGCCTTCCCCTTCGGGGTATACAGGCGTGATGGTAATAGGTTGATGATATAACAAACACGTCTTGTTCATTTTAAAGTAATTTCTTGGTGAAAGGCCTTAAAACAAAAAAAATAAGTAGGTACAAGTGAAAGTGTATCGGTCATTATTTCAGTTTTTTGTTTATTTACTTAAACGTTTTTTTATTTAGCGATTTGTAATGAAAACTGATGTCTATAAAAGATACTTATGACCAAATACTCGAAGCCTGAATGATACAAAGTGGTATTAATATTATTTTGTATTTGTATTCCTTGTTTATCTCTTCTCTACTATTATAACATACATATACCATCACGCCTGTATTCCCCGAAGGGTTAGGCAGAGGCGTACTAATGTACACCTACAGTTCGCCAGTATGTTTAGGTCCCATGTAATAGGGGGCGAGCCTATTGCCATTAACCGGGCACAAATTCCTAACTCCGAGCTGCTACTGGGTATTTAATAGAAAAACCCAATAACACTTTGCTCGACCTGGGAATCGAACCCAGGACCTCTAGCGTAGCAGTCGCGCTCAGGACCACTTGGCTAATGAGGCAGTTTACTATTATAAAATTGTAAATAATCTGTATCTGTACATTGAAGATATTATAGAAAAAACGAGTGGGTTAGGGTATATAGCATAAGCATAAGCATAATCGACCCATTATATGTCCCACTGCTGGGCACGAGTCTCCTCTCACAATGAGAGGGATTAGGCTATAGTCCACCACGCTAGCCTAGTGCGGGTTGGCAGACTTCAAACGCCGTCGAGAAAAACTCTCGGGGCATGCAGGTTTCCTCAAGATGTTTTCCTTCACCGTTTAAGCGCGTGATAATTAACTATTAATACGCACATAACTTCGAAAAGTCAGAGGTGCGTGCCTTGGATTTGAACTCGAGACCTTTGACTTGGCAGTCCAATGGTCATATCACTAGGCTTTCACGGCTTTTTAGGCTATCACGGCTTTTTTTAGGGTATATAAAGATCTCCGAATCCAAAAATGTGACATTTGAATTCGTTTGTTACGAGTTGGAGTAAAAACTATCTACTGAATAGATTTTAATTTTGTTATAACTGTTAGAAAGTAGGTAGGTATATGCTCTAACTTAAAAACTGGTGAACTTATTACCTTAATTAATTGAATGGATCCTGAGACACAGCTTGACCTCTCTGATGTATACAAACCCATACAAAGAAGAGATAAACACTGTTGGTTTTTGATTTAATTATTTTTGGGATCCATTATAGTCTCATGTGATCGAAGCTGCGGGAAAAAGCTAGCATTTCTATAATTTTATAATTTGCTTCACGTTAAATCACCAATAAAGATAAGATAGGATATTCTTTATTTTCAACAACAACAATAATTAATTAATTATAATATTTTTTCGGTATTAAATGTAATTTTATGTAATCTGTGTTTGTTTCTTTTAGGTAATCTACCTATGTATTGATTTGTGCCCAAACTGTATCAACAAAATTATTACTTTCTTTCTTTGAATGTATAATTACCATTTTTAAAATTCCTGAGCAGTAGCAAGGAAGCGGGCGTAAATGAGACTGCAATTCACATTTTCACGGCTCACATCAGCCTTGTTTTTAACTATTTATAGGTGAAAATGACAACACCATGCTTCTGCATACCATGTTGCGTTAGAGTTACGGGAAGAGGCTATGTTGCCAATCTATAAAAATATAATTTGACCATATTGGTCTTTTTTGGTGTTGCCAACATAAATAAGCTTTATTAGCTTGCTTGGCTCGATCGGATAGATATCACAGAAAACCGGCGTGGAACATCACTTAGGTTGTGTTTCACCGAGAGAGTGATACTGAAGGTCCAAACTTTAAAAGGCGGGCAACACACTTGCGACTTCTCCGATGGTGCGGGTGTCCATAGGCGGGCGGCGGTAATCGCTTGCCATAAGGTGATTCGTCTGCTCCTTTGCCCCCCTATTCCAAAAATAAAGTTCTCGGTTTAATGACTAAATAAATAAATTTTGGTGGGTACAACCCATGCTTGAAACAAACCTTTATCAAGATTATTTGAAAATAGAACAGGAATAAACAAAAATAACACACGGAACCAACCACAATAATTTAATAAATAAGAATAAATTATTAAATTAAAAATAAATAAATAATTTATCTAGTTTACGAGCTGCCCACGTATTGTTTCCACCCCCTGTAGGGAAGGGGGGTGATATCCCTTCTTCTTCTGTGGTGGCCGTGACCAGCATATATAACCTGATGATCTTCACCACCATCGTGTGACGCTAATTTCTTGACTCCTACGATGGCTGCCAGCATGAGGGCTAGTGCTGAGGCAGCTAGAGCCTGTAAAAGAAAATATAATCAGAGAATGAGAAAGATTAGATAAGGGAAAGTGTTGTTGAGAGTTCCTCTGAAAGTCTCAGTAGCATTTTAGAAAAAACATAAAACATAACATACCATCACGCCTGTATTCCCCGAAGGGTTAGGCAGAGGCGTACTAATGTACCTACACCAACAGTTCGCCGGTATGTTTAGGTCCCATGTAATAGGGGGCGAGCCTATTGCCATTAACCGGGCACAAATTCCTAACTCCGAGCTGCTACTGGGAATTTCATAGAAAAACCCAATAACACTTTGCTCGACCTGGGAATCGAACCCAGGACCTCTAAGCTTAGCAGTCGCGCTCAGGACCACTTGGCTAATGAATAATTTGCCGTGAGAGAGCATGAATAGGCCTCAACTGGAGTGATACCATAGCTCACAGAAAACCGGCGTGAAACAACGCTTACGTTGTGTTTCGCCGAGTGGGTGAGGATACCGGAGGCCCAAACCCATTTAAATGGCCGCCAACGCACTTGCGTCTCCTCTGGTGTTGCGGGTATCCATGGGCGGTTGTAATCGCTTACCTATCTATCGGCTATCCGTCTACTATTTTGGCCCTTATGCCATAAAAAAGCAGGTCGGCGTTTGGAATTTGTGCCTGGTTAATGGTAATAGGTTCACGCCCTGGGACCTAAACATACCGGCGAACTGTGGGTGTGCATTAGTACGCCTCTGCCTAACTCTTCGGGGAATACAGGCGTGATGGTATGTTATGTATTTATCTTTCTACAATATGTACATTAAATAGGCAACTAGTTATTAAATTGTCATATAATTAGGCCAGTCTGCTTATATTACAATTTATAGTGTCATAAAATTGTTTATAATGTGTAAGATTAAATCCATGCTACGGTCTAATTAAGTATGTCTGGCTCATAATTATGTACACACTAGTAAAATTGATGTCGTATGAACCTGTGTTCCAATATAATGTAAAGCCACAGTCGCGTAATGAAATCTATATCTATATACTTAATATATAAAGCTGAAGAGTTTGTTTGTTTGTTTGTTTGTTTGTTTGTTTGTTTGTTTGCTTGAACGCGCTAATTTCAGGAACTACGGGTCCGAAATGAAAAATTCTTTCAGTGTTAGATAGCCCATTTACTGAGGAAGGCTATAGGCTATATATCATCACGCTACGCGGACGAAGTCGCGGGCAGAAGCTAGTACTAATATATAAAGCTGAAGAGTTTGTTTGTTTGTTTACTTGAACGCGCTAATCTCAGGAACTACTGGTCCGATTTGAAAAATTCTTTCAGTGCTATATAGCCCATTAATTGAGGAAAGCTATAGGCCATATATCATTACGCTACGCGGACGAAGTCGCGGGCAGAAGCTAGTGAAATGATAAAATAATCTCGCTTTTACCATTAACCGGGCACAAATCTAAACTCCGAGCTGCTACTGGGAATTTCATAGAAAAACCCAATAACAAACTGGTTTCTGACACTTACGCAAATATTAGACATTGAAATAAAACTATTTTTTACGGATTTTATTACGTTGTAATTAACACATTGTTGTCGAGAATTAAATAAAATTAATACAACGCGATCAAATCCGTAAAAAATAGTTTTATTTCAACCCCAATAATAATTTGCTCGACATGGGAATCGAACCCAGGACCTCATTATCCTAGTGGTATTGACCGCGACTGCTACGCTAGAAGTCCTGGGTTCGATTCCCATATCGAGCAAATCTAAAAATAGCTTAGAACGAGGGGTTAACAAAAATACTAGTTATGTGCGCCCATGGCTAGTATGTTTAAATTAAATGGTAATAGGCTTGTCCTCTATTACATATAATTTAAACATACTGCAGTTTTTTAACGTGGGAGAGCCATGCTTCGGCACGAATGGGCCGGCTCGACCGGAGTGATACCACCGCCTCACAGAAAACCGGCGTGAAACAACGCTTGCGTTGTGTTTCCAGTGTGTGTGGTTAACGGAGGCCCAAACCCTTCTAAATGGCGGGCAACGCACTTGTTATTCCTCTGGTGTTGCAGGTGTCCATGGGCGGCGGTTATCGCTTACCATCAGGTGATCCGTCCGCTCGTTTGCTCCCGTATCCCATAAACAAAAAACTGGCGAACTGTGGCAGCATTAGTATATCTCTGCCTAACGTAATACAGACATGATGGTATGTCATAAGACCAATTTCATTTTCGGAAGACACACCAACCTTATTGGTGACAGCCTTCAAAAGGATCAGGTGCGTGGTACTCACGTGAATATGACAAGATGACATATGAATGGGTTAGGGAAGAGTAACTAGGATGTAATCGTAGTAAGAGGGGTTCAGTAGTTACAACCTATCCCTGTAGCAAAACGGCATAAGTATAGTTATAAATATTATTTATTGTTCTTTTGAAAAAACATTTTTTTTTAATAAAATTATAATAATATTTTTTGCAAAAAGAATATTTCGTCATATTAATTTATTGATAACATATAAATATTATACGGTAAAATCCCTACAAAAATAGTTTTATTTCAATGTTAGCTAGTGTGAGAAACCCGTAAATTCGTGGGTTTTTTGGGTATCTTCAAGCATACTTTTGTTCTTTAAGAAACTATTTTGACAATTAAGTTTTTTCTGATAGAGTACTACAGTACAGAAATAGCCCTTTATAAATCTGTTAGTGTGCTGAATTGGATTTGAAGATATATATACCATAACAGCACTATCATCAATGCATCATCTCAGCATTGAGTGACAGACAACGCACAGCTTGAACCAGTGCATTTAGAAGCGTTTTTTTCCCACTCACTGATTCCTGGTCATTGGCAATTTATAAAAAAGCGAAATTTGGGGTTGTCCCGTTTTACCACGCCAGCCCCTAGAAAACTATTTAGGTATTTTTCTCAAAGACGAGCATGTAAATATCGTGTCTATAGTGTGTAGAACAAAATACAATTATTGGCCAGTGATTTTAATTGGGAAAAGTACGCAATTACTGCGGATAAGCGGGCCAGTCCGCGCGGCGTGACGAGAAAATCGTTAGTTCGTGCGCTACATACTGTACGTGTTTGTGTCTGTGAACAAGCTTCCTACTGTGACTCTGTCCGCATTGCACAGGCATTAAAACAACGAACCAGACTTTTTATATATACCCCCCCCCAAAATTAAATAAATTACCTGCATAACTAAGAATACTAGTAATGTGCGAACTACATTGGTAGTAAGCTTTCTTAAAAAGAAAAGTGTAAATATTATTTTATAAAATAACAAAGTTTGAGATTTAAAATAAAAAAAAATATTTTGCAGCAAATTTTATCAGCTTTCTTCGAAACTATAAAACTATTTTTCAAGTCTGTTTTATTTCGAAAGTTTATCTTATGTACTTGCAAACCAAACAACGAGGTGGAGTCCACAAGGCGTAAGACGACGTGGGTGGCCCAGGCGGAGATGGCGGGACGAACTGGACTCCTTTTTGGGAAATTGGGCCGAAAAAGCAATGAACCGAAAGGAGTGGAAGGAGGGAAGGGAGGCCTTTGCCCTGCAGTGGGACAAACCGGGCTTATAATAGTAACTTGCAATTTTAAAAGTGCGATACTTAGGCCCACTTGCACCAACTTCATAAAGGTGTTTAAATTGTATTTAAACACGAAATTTCTATGAAAAATTGTGTTTAAATACAATTTAAATATATTTAAGAAGTTGTTGCAAGTGGCCGTTAGTTTTACAGGTCAGTGTTACATACAAATTTGGCGAAAAAAAAAAAGATCATAAACAAAACACTACATTATTTAACGGTCTCTGTGGTTTAGTGGTCCGAGTACCGAGTAGATGGTGCTGTGTAAAACGTCGCAGAGTATTTATTTATTTACTAGCTTCTGCCTGCGATTTCGTCCGCGTAGCGTGATGATATATAGCCTATAGCCTTCCTCAATAAATGGGCTATCTGACACTGAAAGAATTTTTCAAATCGGACCAGTAGTTCCTGAGATTAGCGCGTTCAAGTAAACAAACAAACAAACAAACTCTTCAGCTTTATATATTAGTATAGATTACGTTCCGAAACCCAAATTGCTGGCGAAATCATAAGTTTAAGTGGAGCTGGACTGGCCATGTTTGCAGCATGTCTGATGATCGGTGGGCCAAAATTATCACTGACCGCCTTGCAGCCCTGATACCGATAGGTGGCCTCGAGGCAGACCAATGAAATAGCTATTAACATACAGAAAAACCGCCTTCAAAAACAAAAAATAGAAGAAAGAAAAAAAAAGAAAAAAATATTTTTTTACACCAGGACGCTATAAAAGTTAAAACAACAATAAAATAAAAAAAAAGAAAACACGAGTGCACCTTAAAATTAAACAATGTTATACATACCTCCAGATAGTCTGTGGCATAACCTAGATGGACCAGGTGCCAAAGACCAATAAGTCCATGCTATTATTAGAAAAAAAAACTAATATCATGTGCGAAGCAGTTTCGGAAGTCAGTGCGATTGATTTAGTCGGCTCTTTTGTTTTCGCTACCCACGTAAATATCAGATTCGATCACAATTTACAACAAAATCGTATTGATTCCACAGATTATTTGTGCGAGGTAAAAAGTTGTACAGCAGATTATTTCTCTAGTATCTTACCTTCATAGTCAGAAGTCCCAGACCTTTTGTTTTCGCTACCCACGTAAATATCAGATTCGATCACAATTTACAAAAAAATGGTATTGATTCCACAGATTAGTTGTGCGAGGTAAAAAGTTGTACAGCAGATTATTTCTCTAGTATTTTACCTTCATAGTCAGAAGTCCCAGACCTTTTGTTTTCGCTACCCACGTAAATATCAGATTCGATCACAATTTACAAAAAAATGGTATTGATTCCACAGATTAGTTGTGCGAGGTAAAAAGTTGTACAGCAGATTATTTCTCTAGTATCTTACCTTCATAGTCAGGAGTCCCAGACCTCCAATACCCATGGCCCCCAGCGCCTTGGCGAACATAAGCCCAAGAAGAGCCACTCCGCCGCCACCGCCGCCCTTCCCTCTTCCGGTAACTGGAAAAAAAAATTAGACTTCGTTTAAAATCAGCGTCTAAGGCCCACTTGCACCAAATTCTTCAATATGTTTAATTCATATTTAAACACAATTTTTCATAGAAATTTCGTGTTTAAATACAATTTAAACACATTTATAAGTTGGTGCAAGTGGGCCTAAGAGTAGTACTCAGGCATTTTTACTGAAATGTCTCATTTTTTTCAACCTTATAGCATAACAAGCTTATTACTTTGTGATTTTTCGAGCAACAGCTTAAAAAATTTGTACATAGATTCTAAAAAAATACTAGACAAGTGTATCGGCACTGCCTGGTTAGTCTAGTGGTGCCAAGTGCGAATGCTACGCTAGAGGTCCTAGATTCGATTCCCAGGTCGAGCAAAGTTTTATTGAGTTTTTCTATGAAATTCTCAGTAGCAGCTCGGAGTTTGGAATTTGTGCCCTTTTAATGGCAATAGGCTCGCCCCCTATTACATGTGACCTAAACATACCGGCTGAGTAAACTGTGAGTGTATCTTAGTACACCTCTACCTAACCCTTCGGGGAATACAGGCGTGATGGTATGTTATGTTAATGTTACACGTGTCTCGGGTTCCACATATACTAAAAATAATGTTGTATAGATAAAAATGTATCACCAAAATATATGTACGCGCATAACTTCCGAATGACTTCACCAAATTGGATAAATCTTTCATTGCTGTGTTCGTTATTGTCAAGGTTTATATTAAAGAAAATTTCGGAAACTTGGATGGGTAATACGGAGGCAAAGCCGCACACGGGTCTAGTTCAAGTTCAAGTTCAAATGTTTTTATTTCAAGTAAGCTTTTACAAGGGTTTATGAAACGTTATGATTCTAGTTGCACGGTTCCAAAAGGTTGATCCTATAGAGAAGAATCCGGCAAGAAACTCCATGGACACTCTTTTAAAAGAAATTAAGTTACAATCTTCGCTAGTACAATATTGCGATAACAAGATGTGTGGGCGTTGAAGAATGTCCAAGTTTAACCGAAGTCGATAATATTAAACTAAGGTTTACATTATTTGAGAACCGGCTGTCATTTCAACACATTTCAAGAAGTCGCGAGTAAAAATAATAAAAACCTATTAATAATACCTATCGAACCGCCATCTACCCTGAACAAAATAGCAATTTATTTGCAGACTTCAGTGAGAGTTGATAGTGAGCGGAAATTGAGTTCCTCCGGAAATCACATCACCTGATACTTTGTGCATAGGATATTTTATTTTATAGGGACAGCGATTCTTTGAAGTCTTGTAACAGATTTAAAATACAATCAATTCCACTTGAAATTAAATAACTTCTAATGCTGTTAAGGAAATTTAATATTGACATAACATAACAACATAATATTAATTCTATAGTCTCTGCCTACCCCAATGGGAGACAGACATGAAAATCTATACTAATATATAAAGCTGAAGAGTTTGTTTGTTTGCTTGAACGCGCTAATGTCAGGAACTACTGGTCCGATTTGAAAAATTCTTTCAGTGTTAGATAGCCCATTTATTGAGGAAGGCTATAGGCTATATATCATCACGCTACGCGGACGAAGTCGCGGGCAGAAGCTAGTATGTATATATTTCCATTATCTGGGCCCAAAATTCAAACACCGACTTGCTGCTGACTCTGGCAATTGAACCCGTCCTGGGTTCAGCCTCTAGCGTAGCAGTTGCACTTTTACTCAATTTTTCAAATCACTAGATGAGAGGCAATTATTTACTTCCACTCTACTCAAAACTCAACAATATCACACTTCCTCATGAAATAAAATTACTTGTCACACTATTATAGGCCTTTATTACTACCTTTTCTAGTTTATTCAGTTACAATACTTATTATTTTGTACTTATTACGTTTCAGAAGTAGATAAGAGCATATTTTAATAGTGCAGGAATTGTGATGAAACTCTCACATCGGAGAAAACTTCGCATATTTCTTTAATATATCAGAAATCTACTAGTTTATTACTGGTCGATATACTGTAGGATAGGATAGACTCCTATCCTACAGTTTTTATTTATTTATCTGTACATTAGTACACCATCTCTGCTTAACCCTCCGGGGAATACAGGTGCGATGATATATTACGTTAATGTACGTTTCACCGATTTTTGACGACCATATTATCAATTAACCTACTGATTAACTTATCTACGAGAACGATTTGGTTTGATTGATTTTTTTTATGGAATAAGGGGGCAAACGAGCAGACGGATCGGCTGATGGTAAGCGATTACCACCGCCCATGGACACCCGCAACACCAGAGGAGTGAAAAGTGCATTGCCGGCCTTTTAAAACGGTTCCGGCCTCCGGCATCCTCACTCACTCGGCGAAACAAAACGTGAGCATTGTTTCACGCCGGTTTTCTGTGAGGCCGTGATATCACTCCGGTAGAGCCGGCCCAATCGTGCCGAAGCATAGCTTTCCCTCGGTAATAACTGATATTTAGACCACTGAATTCACTTTACGTTAAATTTTAATCACTAGTACAACTAAAACAGCTCACCAGAATTTTCTTTGTAGCTGTCATCGACGACCTTCAGAGAATCTGCCACAAATTGCGTCACCCGATCCTTCTCAATCAAATTTGGTAATTTGACGTGTAACTCGTGGCCCTGCAAGAACTTGGCCATCCGGAACAGAGGAGAATTCTCACCGAACGATCTCCCTTCATCTTCCAAAGAGTTCGTCACTGGTATTCTAGCTAATCTCACTCCATCAACCAAATCTATGTCACCGTCTAATAAAGAAGCAAAGGTAATGCCCCATAGGGCCACAAAAACTGTCACTTCTCGATACATTTTCGTTGATGGCAATTCGCGCAATAAGTTGGAAAGGGAGATTCGAATGCTTATATAGTTGGTTTAAAAAAAATAAGAAGTTTGAAGCGAACGATTTCTTTGGCGCTATCTCAGTGAGTGGTAAAAAAGTGTGGGTATTCTGCAACCGCTTTATACAAGAAAGTTGTGGTTGTGTTTGTTTGTTTGTTTGTACAGTGAGTAATTTTTACTGTGAAGTAACATGAATGTTTTTGAGAATTGGCGAAACTCTTTTATGAGGGTTCGTTATATATCAAACTAGCTTCTGCCCGCGGCTTCGCCCCCGTGGAATAAAAAGTATCGGGAACGGGATAAAAAGTATCCTATGTCCGTTTCCTGGTTCTAAGCTACCTCTCCACCAATTTTCAGCCAAATCGGTTCAGCCGTTCTTGAGTTATAAATGGAGTAACTAACACGACTTTCTTTTATATATATAGATTTCTTTTATAAAATATATGTAACATCATGTTATTTGCTGTATGAAGTAACAAAAATTGTAGATACAATGCAAAAAATCTATTCTCCTTATACAGCAGGGCCCTGTATGGTTTATATTTATGTAATCTTTTGGGTTTTAATAATATCTGGCGATGGCCACCCACTGATACATATTGTGATGTGATACATGTCACACTGACACCCGACGCAAAAGTTCCGAACTGACTTGATCAAGAGACATTAACTATTGTTTCTATTAATTATTGCTACATTTGTAGTCTCTTTAAATGCTAACAATATTTATTCATTTACAAAATATTTATTCCTCTCTCTTTCTGTCTCCTTAGTCTAGTCATAAGCGCGACTACTGATCTTGAGGACCTGGGTTTGATCTTGCTTTTTCTTTGATATTCTCAGTATTGGTCTGGAATTGTGCCAGGGTAATGGCAATAGGCTTAACCCTATTATATTATATTATATGGGTGGATATGTGAATGCTTACCATTTTTTTTATAGGATAAGGGGGCAATCGAGCAGACCAATCACCTGATGGTAAGCGATTACCACCGCGCAAGGAAACTCCCAACACCAGAGGAGTCACAAGTGCGTTGCCCGCCTTTTAAAAGGGTTTGGGCCTCCGGTACCCTCACTCACTCGGTGAAACACAACGTGAGTGTTGCTTCACGCCGTTTTTTTGTGAGGCCCGAATGGGCTATTCGTGTCGAAGCATGGCTCTCCCACGACGAGCAATTAAATATTAGCCCTTCAGCGAATACAGCCGTAATGATAGTTTTTTTTTTTTATTTAATTTAGAAAGAGGAGTCAGTAAATGCCACTAGTTCACAATGAGCTTACACAGTCTGTTTGTTTGTAAAATTATCGTTATTATGATGTCTTCGTGGTGTTAAATTGCTTGGCACTTGACAGTTTTCATGTGACAAGATGATATTATTCAAGATTAGAATGAGTATTGTATTGTGTGAACTATTATAGTGAAACAATTCTGCTAATATTTATGATAAACTAGCTTCTGCCCTCGGCTTCGCCCGCATGGTATTCGGTCTGTCATCACATCCCACGGGAACGGGATAAAAAGTATCCTATGTCCGTCTCCTGATTCTAAGCTACCTCTCCACCAATTTTCAGCCAAATCGGTTCAGCCGTTCTTTAGTTATAAATAGTGTAACTAACACGACTTTCTTTTATATATATATACTAGCTTCTGCCCGCGGTTTCGCTCTCGTGGAATTCAGTCTGTCATCACATCCCACGGGAACGGGACAAAAAGTATCCTATGTCCGTCTCCTGGTTCTAAGCTACCTCTCCATCAATTTTCAGCTAAATCGGTTCAGCCGTTCTTTAGTTGTAAATAGTGTAACTAACACGACTTTCTTTTATATATATAGATTACTTAGTTTTTCATACATAGATAACAATAATATAATTTTATAGATGTTGTGTTGCTGAAATATTTTTGTTTCAAAGGTTAATAATTGATTTAGGTAATTGCAGGCTTTATATTTTCAAAATTTGTGTAAGTAGCCTAGCGATATAACCATTGGAAAAGGTCAAAGGTCCCGAGTTTAAACCCAAGGCGCACTTCTGAATTTGGGGTCATGTGCGTATTAATAGTTAATTATCACGCGCTTAAACGGTGAAGGAAAACATCGTGAGGAAACTTGCATACCTGAGAGATTTTCTCGACGGTATGTGAAGTCTGCTAGCCCATGTATGTATGTATGTGTGCTAGCCCATGTAGCCCATGTATGAGAGGGACTAGTCCCTCTCATACAGAGAGGAGAGCCGTGCCCAGCAGTGGGAGAGTATAATGGGTTGATTATTACGTTTTTCGATAAGTCAGCTTTTTAGAGTACACCACTATAAAGCCCAGATTTTTATTTATCACTAGCTTCTGCCCGCGACTTCGTCCGCGTAGCGTGATGATATATATATAGCCTATAGCCTTCCTCAATAAATGGCCTATCTAACGCTGAAAGAATTTTTCAAATCGGACCAGTAGTTCCTGAGATTAGCGCGTTCAAGTAAACAAACAAACAAACAAACTCTTCAGCTTTATATATTAAGTATATAGATTTAACATGTAGTTTTAGTGGTAGACAAAGGTTTCTTCTATTTAAGTCTATTTTTCTACAAGTGTATTAAAAAATAATAATAACATTCCAAACCAAAAACTTCTTACAACTTTTATCAGAATCACTCTATTATAAAGAGCGGGATATTGAAACCGCTCGCAAGTCAAAATAAAACAATAGTATAAACACTGTACTATAGCCACTGGATGTGACATTGCCATATCTGGTGGAGGCAGACAATTTTAATATTCATCGACGCTATTCTCTTTGTATATTTTTGGTAATATTGGCAACTAGACTTGATATTACTTTATAGGGTATTACACCTTTTTTGAAAACTGTTTTATATTAATCCTTAGATCGTAATGAACCAGTAGAATTATTATTTCAGTTTTATAAAACCGAAAAATGCCTTAAAAACTATTTTTAATTTATGATTTTGAATTATCGCGCGGAAACGCTAGCCGCCATGCTACTTCGGCTCGTGACGTCACTTCGTTACTAAACAATACAATTGCAAAAGACCAAGTAACGTCAAGTAACTATCGGAGTGGCATCACGTCGGAATCCAATATGGCGGAATTGGCGGATGGCGTTTTAGACATTTAAAAAACAGATTGAAAATGACGATTTTTGAAATTGAATTATAAAATTTACATTGCATTTTTATAAATAAATACTAACGTTACTCGATAACTTTTTTAAAAATCTATCATAAACGTGCATTTTTATATTTTTTCTTACATGGTGTAAAATACCCTATTAGACAGTGTTGCGATTACGAACACAAGTCTCACACGTACAAAATTAAATATCCATATTACAGCACCATCGAATGCTTGAAATCTTTGCCAACCAATCCATGTAAGAATTATTTAATTCTTGTCGCTTCCATTCTCTCTATATCTATGTCATAGATAGTGAAACAAAATTACATTTTCTTTGGCGTACATTTTCTTCTATTTTTGGTCGCGGTGAGAGTGACGGCTAGTAATGAAGGGCTTGAGAGAAATGCGTCTAGTATTCAGCATTGACCCATTAACTGTCCCACTGCTGGGCACGGGTCTCCTCACACAAGGAGGGGTTAGGCTTAGGGGTTAGTCCACCATGCTGAATGCTGACCTATGACTGATTATTGTTTAAAAAAACGTTGCCCCACAATAGATTTTTTCCTGTATCGTAGGTGCATTTACAAACACAAATACCTACTCCCATACACAAATACCCAGACCCGGAACAACTACTTTCTGTGTGGCCGTGCTATCGTGCCGAAGCAAGGTCCTCCCAAGCTGAAAGGTTTCCCGAACTGACGGCCAACCACCAGTAATTATGGATGGATGGATAAATAAAAAAATATGTAACCACAGGATAAAAAATGAAATTTAGCACAATCCACAAATATTCGCCTGTAGGTACATACATAAAATACGTCACAATGTCAGTTTGTTTGTTGTCAAGCACAAATATTTTGTTTGCATTTGGTATATCGTCATGTTTGCGTAGGCTTTTGTCCTCCGTAAATTTACGATATTCGCTACGAATTTTCATATATATTGTCTCTGCCCACGACTTTGTTTGAGTAAATAATATTTCGGTATTTTTTTTATATCTACGTAGGTATGTACTATCAAGAAAATTTCCCGGAAGTTTAGCCATAGGTACTATTGTATCGTGTGTTATCACGTGCTGAAACGGTGAAGGAAAACATGGTGAGGAAACCTGCATGCCTAATAGATTGTCCAGAGAAGACTGCCAACCCGTAACACCCTTGCCTCGAAGACTCGAGAGAGAGAGAGGCTGCTCCGGTCAGCCACGCGCAGGCCACAGCTCTTGGAAGCTGAAGGTCTGTCTGCACCTTATCCCCTCTCTTTCGCAAGCATAACGTTATCTTAGTGCTGAAACCTTCTTGGCTCCTGGCGCATACGACGCTGATACTTCCTTAGATAAGAAAGATAAGATAAGATAAATCTTTATTTGCCACAAACTAGACACATAAGAATGAAGAATACAGTAAAAATGAGAAAGCAGTACATTTGAAATTTAGATACATAAATAGCTCACAAAAATATTTTTAAAGTTATACGTGATTATTATGTCTCGCTGTAGCAAATGGGTGTCCAGCTCAGCATTTGCCAGGCTATAAAACCAGGCGCTGGTATTCTGCTGGATCCCGGTAGTGACATACGGATGTAGAGCAATGCAGATTATATAGAAGTCCTTAAACACCCATGTCCCAAAACATCTGCGTTAACCAGCGCCACGGCGTCTCTCCAGCCACTCCTCCGTGTGATAAGGTCCGCCACCCTTATGGTATCACTTAAAATCTAGGTACTTATAAATTATGAAAACAAAGACGGAAAACCCAGACGGACACTTCAATTTGTTTTATTTATATCAATAAGATTTTACTGTCGAGTCACCAAGAGCCTTAGGTCAGGTTTGAGATACACGATAACATGAATATACTCGTGGAGGCCTGTCAGAAAATGTTACACAAATATCACTGTATCTTCTCTACTATTATAAAATTGTAAAAAAGCTGTGTCTGTACATTGAAGATATTTAAAAAAAAACAAGTGGGTTAGGTACATAAACGCCTCCAAACCAAAAAATGTGAATTTTAAAATTCTTGTCTGTTTGTTACGGGTTAGATTTTAATTTTGTTATCACTGTTAGAAAGTATATATGCTCTAACTTAAAAACTGGTGAACTTCTTATTTCAATTAATTAAATGGATCCTGAGATACAGCTTGACCTCTTTTGGGATCCATTTCTAATCCTAATATAGCTTCAGGTGAGCGAAGCTGCGGGCAAAAGCAATATTACATATATTTGTAACTCTGGTGTAATCTAATCGTAATTTTTTTATTACTAAGGCTAAGTGGTTCTTAAGCTTTTTGTAGCTAGTAAACATAATCAACCCTTATACTGTCACACTGCTGGGCACGGGTCTCCTCTCACAATAAGAGGGATTTAGCCATAGTCCACCACGCTAGCAGATTCTGCCCTACATCGTAAAACATATATCCTATAATACTACTACTACTGTCTGGACTTTAAAAGAGACCATGATTCTCTGAATTTGTTGCAGCGTTTCTTCTCAGAGGTCGTCAGATAGGAAATGCCGGCGCCATCTAGTAAAAAAAAAATATGTAAAACAACTTGTAAAAGTGTCTTTTTAAGATCTATTTACAGAAATAAATATCATTTATCATTTAGCATAGTGCGGGTTGGAAGACTTCACACGCCATCGAGAAAATCTCTCAGGCATGAAGGTTTCCTCATGATGTTTTTGTTCACCGTTATAAGCGAGTGATAATTAATGATTAATACACACATGAGACGAGAAGTTAGAGGTTCGAACTTGGGTTTGAACTCAAGACCTACGACATGGCAATCCAGTGTTCATACCCCAAGGCTATCACTGCTATTCTAGCTATTATAGACTTTCAAAATTTCAAAGACCCGTAGCGAGGCATTGTATTCATGTGCTTGTGCAGTCATTCGCGCATAAAAAAGACGATCCATGAATTATTGCATAACATAACATACCATCACGCCTGTATTCCCCGAAGTGTTAGGCAGAGTTGTACTGATTTACACCCACAGTTTTAGCCCGATTTGTTGACCGTATCTTCTGTTAAATTTGGGTGTTTTTAATTGACCATGGGAGCTGTAAAGGATCCGTCGGGAATTAAACAACATCAATCCAATGCGATATAATCCGTCAAAAGCAGGCTTATTTCAATTAACGCAAACATTTGTGTTTATTTTTGAGCCAAATGAAACAATAATTGAATAAACAATTTATTCACTACCACCCATCCAGTTTGTACAAATTAATTACCTAGAGCGACGGTGTTTAAACTAATACCTTTATACCTAAGGCTATAATTATTCATGCTTACGGATTCACAACTAATTTGTAATTACATAATATACCACCACGCCTGTATTCCCCGAAGGGTTAGGCAGAGGCGTACTAATGTACACCCACAGTTCGCCGGTATGTTTAGGTCCCATGTAATAGGGGGGCGAGCCTATTGCCATTAACCGGGCACAAATTCCTAACTCCAAGCTGCTACTGGGAGTTTCATAGAAAAACCCAATAACACTTTGCTCGACCTGGGAATCGAACCCAGGACCTCTAGCGTAGCATTCGCGCTCAGGACCACTTGGCTAATGAGGCAGTTGTATGTAATTGTATATTGTTATTTGTAATTATTTATTCTATATATACCATCACACCTGTATTCCCCGAAGGGTTAGACAGAGGAGTGCCAATATTATATTGGACCTGAGAATCGCACGTTTATGACCGCTAGACAAATAATGTTGAGAGAATGACTCACAATATTTTGAGAATAAGATATTGCATTACGTTTTAGGATGTAAGATAATTATTGTAGAATGAGTCAAATAAAAAAAACACGAGAGTGAAAGGCATAGAACATACCAACTGCTTGTAGGTAGATCGTGATAATAGTAATTATATTATTCTACGAAATGGTTGAAAAGAAAAACAATAACAATTGTCTGGTTCTATAAAGAAACTGAGTTCGATGTCGAGTCTGATGAGGAGGCTCAAGATTAGTTATTTAGGCCCACTTGCACCAACTTCTTAAGTGTACCTATTTAAATTGTATTTAAACACAAAATTTCTATGAAAAATTGTGTTTAAATACAATTTAAACATATTTAAGAAGTTGGTGCAAGTGGGCCTTAATCTATATACTAATATATAAATCTGAAGAGTTTGTTTGTTTGTTTGTTTGTTTAATCTCAGGAACTACTGGTCCGATTTGAAAAATTCTAACAGTGTTAGATAGCCCATTTATTGAGGAAGGCTATAGGCTATATATCATCACGCTACGCGGACGAAGTCGCGGGCAGAAGCTAGTCTAGGATATTAAGCTGTAAATTGGAAACTGATTTCTGTCGTTCAAATTTTTTTATTGTGATACCGTTTTGCCTATGTTCCCCAAAGGGTAGGGCAGAAAATTCCCATTTAATAGGGAGTGAGTTTGCCAAACTCCAATTTGCTACTAAAAAATCGTAGAATAAATTACTGTATTTTTTTTTGTCAGTCGACAATTTTTCTTAATGGTATTATTTGTTTTTTTTTTACCGTGAGGGAGGCATGCTCAGACAGACGAATGGGCCGGCTCGTCCGGAGTGATGCCACGGCCTCACAGAAATCCCCACTCACTCGCACAGTGAGTGAGGACTTATAACTCCTCCGATGTTGCGGGTATCAATGGGTGGCGGTAATCGCTTACCATCAGGCGATCCATCTGCTCGTTTTCCATCTATCACAAAAAAATGTAATGACTTCTCAAGACACCTTCATAAGTTTTTTTTTTATTTTGTGTCAACAATGTTTTCTTACTGACGACCTCTGAGAAGTATTACCGTAGTAAATCTACAGATTCTGTTTTAAAAAAAACTACAAACAAATTACTAATATCAGTAAGTGCTACAGTTTCCCATTCATGCGAATGGATGTCGATATTAAGTCGAAAGTCACCATATTTCAACGCACCTGTATTGCTAGTCACAATATTATTAAAATCTGTCTCAACCAACGTAACTGATCGATAATAACTTTCGTTTTCTACAAAAAAAAAAACAAATCATTTGTTACCATTGTGCTGCCAAAAATGGAGAAAAATGAAGAAAATTAAACTATTTTAGGCTTTCTACATGCGCTTGAGCCGTTCGGACTTTCACTGTTCAATAACACTGACAAATATGTAACTATCTCTTTCTCTCTTCGGTGATTGTCTTATTGCTGTCTCATTCATGGTTGTATAGGTTTTCTATTATAGTTTCATTTACGTTTTTCTTTTGTTGTTTAATAGTAATTTATTGTTAATTATGTCCGCTCATTAAACGGCATTAAGTTTTGATGTTTGTAGGACATATTTTTTAAATAAGGATTTGTTATTTTTATTTTAAGTTGATGTCAACAGTAAATGCCTCATTAGCCCAGTGGTCATGAGCGTGACTGCTACGCTAGAAGTCCTGGGTTCGATTCCCAGGTCGAGCAAAGTGTTATTGGGTTTTTCTATGAAATTCCCAGTAGCAGCAGAGTTTGGAATTTGTGCCCGATTAATGGCAATAGGCTCGCCCCCTATTACATGGGACCTAAACATACCGGCGAACTGTGGGTGTACTACATTAGTACGCCTCTGCCTAACCTTTCGGGGAATACAGGCGTGATGGTATGTTATGTTATGTCAACAGTAAATAACATGCATTTAGGGCGCAATCTATTAGTTTTTTTTAAACTAATAATTGGAAATCAAAATAGCATAGACAAAGATATGTTTCCATTAGACAACAAAAAATATGGAAAATTGTGACATTCCCTGTTCTTTGCCTGTACCCTTCATAATATATATCTTACATAACAAACGTCCTAACAAAATTCGAGTTAATTAATTTCAAATCAGTACAAAATCTCTTATATCATTGTTACATAATATAACAATAAGACTGCAGTATAAAAAGGTGGCGTATAGGTATCTTTCACTTAGTCTTTTGTATTGTTGGTGTATTTTAGAGAGGCTAGCTTTTATCTGGCTTGAAAGAAACAGCTGAGTTTACAGCTGATATAAAAGAAAGAAACCATAGTCATTACATAGTGCTTTTGTTCTGTTAAAAGAGATTTAAAAGGGGTTCCTACAGAGCGGGGATTGGCCAGATTTTAATACAAAATTTTGATCCAAATTTAAATTTCCGCCTTATTTCGTTTCAAGCAATTTTTACACAGCACCATCTAGTCCCAAACTAAGCAGAGCTTGTACTATGGGTACTAGACAATGGATAATAATACTTATATACTTTTTTTTTTGTAAATACATACTTATAATACATAAGAAACACCCAGACGAACACAAACACTTATATTCATCACATAAATTTTTGTGTCCTGTGGGAATTGAACCCACGACCTCATGGTCAGCAGTCCGGTACTCGAACCACTAAACCACAGAGGTCGTCAATCAAATGATTTTCAATCATCATCATATCATTATGACTGTATTCCCAGAAGTTTAGACAGAGTTACACTAATGTAAGTACCTACATCCACAGTAAGTTCGCCTCTGCGTTTAGGCCCCATATAATAAGCTGCGAGCCTTTGGCCTTTAACCGGGCACAAATCGAAACTCCAATTTAATAGAAAAACCCAATGACACTGCCTGTACCACAGATAACAGAATACTAGTCCTGTACCAAGGAATCGAATCCAAGACCTCTAGCATAGCAATCGCGCTTAGACACATTAAACTAATAAGGTAATTTACATATCGTTTTACAAAGATTTTGATAAGTAATATAATAATAAAATTAATGCTTATCTTTTTGTGGTTTTTTTGCATTTTTCATGCAAAGATTATAAAGTTATTTTAGTGAAGGAAAAATTCTACTCGCAGGCAGGATTCAAACCTGCCTGGTTTAATACACCAGACGCTATGACCACTAAGCCACCGCGAGTCCCACCTGCCATGTCGAAATTTGCCTTCACATTCTGAACTTATGTCTTAAAGGTGACATCAGTAACATGGCACCAGGTCCCTAACAGCGGCTAAGTTTGAAGTCCCCAGAGTAGGGAACTACTACGGTGACAGAACGTTGGACAAAAGAATACCGTACCTTCTCAATAGTTTGCCTTGCAGTTTTACAAGTGAAACCAAAATAATAATTTGCAAAAAAAAAAAAATTAAATCTCTTAGTTATCTATTAGTTATTAATTAAGTCTTTATAATTGGAGCATAAGATGTTTTCTGTTCCCACAGACAAACCGTGAAAACGGTTTTGTGGGCCTTGTTTTTTTAAAGTTTAATAAAGATCATCTATTGACAAGCAAGTTACTTTGCGATTAACCGAAATGACTTACCTTAGCTTACCTTACCTTAAAGTAATGCGTGTTTACATTCCATTATAAGTAATATCGTGATTTGAAAATATGCAGTTTATAAATTATGTGAATAGACAAGAACCAGGTCGGAGTAGGAAGGAAGCAGGCGAATCACGGCATCGCGTTTGTGACCGATTCGACACACCGAACCGTCTCACGCTACTGATTTTATCTTTGTCGTGTTTAATTTATAGGTTGTTTGGTTGTTGGTGGTGGTTGTTGGTTGTATTGGTTGTTGTTGGTATGTAGAAGAGAAGAGAAGTAATAAATTATTAAATTTATTACTTCTCTTCTCTTCTCTACTATTATAAAATTGTAAAAAAGCTGTGTCTGTCCATTGAAGATATTAAAAAAAACACGTGGATTATGGTATATAAACGTCTCCGAATCCGAAAAAGTGATTTTTACAATTCTTGTCTGTTTGTTACGGGTTGGAGCACAAACTACTGAATAGATTTTAATTTTATTATAACTGTTACAAAGTATATGCTCCAACTTAAAAACTGGTGAACTTCTTATCTCAATTAATTAAATGAATCCTGAGATACAGCTTGACCTCCCAGATGTATAGAGGCCCATACGAGTACAAAGAAGAGGTCATCATTGTTCGGTTCCATTTTTACTCCTGATATAGCTTCACGTGAGCGAAGCCGCGGGCAGAAAATTGTACTATTATAAAATTGTAAAAAAAGCTATGTTTGTTACGAGTTGGAGCAAAAAATACTGAATAGATTTTAATTTTGTTATCCCTGTTAGAAAGTAGATACCTATATCCTCCAACTTAAAAACTGGTGAACTTCTTATCACGATTCATTCATCGGATCCTGAGATACAGCTTGACCTCGCTGATGTATAGAGGCCCTTACAAAGAAGAGATCTTCGCTGTTGGTTTTTTGAATTATTTTTGGAATCCATTTCTAATCTTACTATAGTTTTATAGGCGAGCGAAGCCGCGGGTAAAGGCTAGTATTTAATTGTACATGCATTATGAAGGTGTTATGGTGAAATTATATTTTCTGCACTAGATAATTAACGAGACTTAGAGATTAATGGTTTGTATATTTTGCGAGTTGGATTACGTAGGCAATTCATAACTGACGACCTCAGAGAAACATGGTCTCTTCTAAAGTTTAGACATAGCAGAATACTAATACATTATGTGAGCGTTAAATTAACGAGTAGACGAGTAAGTACGAGAGAGTATTAAAATTAACATTGCCAAGTGTAGAACTATCAATGAAGAATGTAAATAGTTTATGATTTCCTGGTGGTAACGGAAACGTTCGGCCAGTCAGCGCAATTACATGCGCGTGAGACTCGTGCCACATGTCGACCGTTACCGACACAGAGCAAGGTACACACAGAGGGGATAGTTGTGATTGTAGGCAGGATATATATCGCCCCCAAGGGGTTTTTGCCTTGTCCCGGGACTTATAACCATGGTCTTGGTAGCCGTGAATTGGATCCCTTCGATGAAGCAGTCGGTAAGTAGAACCCCATGGAGGCTACTGTAGGTTGCGGTGTCGTATGAGGCATCGCAATTGAAGCGGGCCACGGTGTTCTATGTGCGACGGGGGTGGATTGGCAGTAGTCCACCCCCTCTTGGCGTGCCGCCAGTTTTTACCAATATTGTAATAGTAAAAAACAATAATTTTGCATTTAAATCTAGATAGCAACCCGGAGCTTCATAATATATAAAGTAATCCTGGGCTGAGTTTAGTTTTGACAGTCTGCTGATACTTTCAGATTTTTTTGTCGGTTGTATAATTATAATTCTAGATTAAGCGTAGATCTTTGCTCTGCAAAGGGGCACAAAAGGAGCTATACAAAATGTAATATATTGTTTGTTTTAACATAAAATACCATAACGCCTGTATCCCTTGAGGATATTAGGTAGGCACAGATAAAATAATACTAGTAGTAGAGGCATACTGATGTGAATCGACAGTTCACAGTATGTTTAGGTGCACTGGGGAGCGAACGAAATTTCAAGCTGCTACTGTTGCTCGACCTCGAAGGGAATCGAAGGACCTCTAGCATAACAGTCATATAATTACAACCACTAGACTAACAAGGCACGTCCATTTTGTGTAGGTAAAATCCGTTGACACAAGAATGCAGTGACCACTCTGTATAAACATGATCTGTGGTAATAGGAAATTATGCCTAATCATTATGCTAGCTCTGACCATGCGTGCGTTGATTTTATTTCTATTCTTCATTCCTAATTACTGCTAAATTCACACCTTAAATCATAATATGCCAATATTGCAACAAAAATACGAAGAATGCGATAATTTACCATTTTTACGAGTCTGTCGTCTGATGGTATTGGTGGTTTTTTGTTTTACTTTCTAATACCCTCATACTACATCAAGTTTGATACGTACGATCCAAACCCTTACCTACACGGCTACACCCGATATATTATATTAAACCATCTATACTAATATATAAAGCTGAAGAGTTTGTTTGTTTGCTTGAACGCGCTAATCTCAGAAACTACTGGACCGATTTGAAAAAATATTTCAGTGTTAGATAGCCCATTTATTGAGGAAGGCTATATTGCGGGTGTAGGTAAGGGATTTTATCGGATAGGGGAGCGAACGAGCAGTCTGATCACCTGATAGTAAGCGATAACCGCCGCCCATGGCCACCCGCAACACCAGTGGTATCACTTGCGCGTTTCCACCCCAATAAAAAACTCTTAAAGAACGGCGGGAAGCGGATTCTACATCCTGTGTGCGTGGGAGGAAATTCCTCTGGAATCGCACAGCCATGACACCAGAATAATTGTATGTGGATGAACTCCACGGAGCGGTAAAAATAATTACAGCGTTTGGCATCATTTCAAACAATTCCTCAGAACACTGCCCTGTTGTACAAACGTAGAAGAACTTCAAGCTGCTACTGAGAATTTCTGAACTGAGAACTGGGAATCGAACCCAGGACCACTGGACGAATGAGGGAGTTGTCCACATTCCCCTACCATGCCACATCTGCACAGAATTTTCATCACTATCACTACATATTATAAAACAAAGTCGCTTCCCGCTGTCTGTCCCTATGTATGCTTAGATCTTTAAAACTACGCAACGGATTTTTATGCGGTTTTTTAAATAGATAGATTGATTGAAGAGGAAGGTTTTAAGCTATTTAACATCACGCTACGACTCTTAGGGACGGGGCAGCGCGGGTGAAACCGCGGGCGGGTCGCTAGTTATTTTATATTTGTTATCCTTTTATCACCGTTAGATATAGAGAAGCGTCGGTAGCCTAATGGCTAGGGCGTCGGACTTTGATCATGTGGTTGCCGATTCGAACCCCACCCATTGCACTACCGACGTGAACCCACTCGTAACACAAGCAGTCTAGCTTAGCACGAGGGGTTAACAAGAATACTAGTAATGTGCGACCCGCATTGCTAGTAAGCTTTTAAAAAAAAAAGATTAGGCTGAGGGGAGCTTACCTTACAAATAATCATCTCATCATACAGTCATCCTCCGAGCCTTTTCCCCACACTGTTGTGGTCGGCTTCCTGTCTACCCAGATGCGGCTGAATATCAGTATTATACACAAAGTGACTGCCATTGCCACCCAACTTCTGGTTATTACCAATATTGGTAACTACCACTAACAATTTTTATAGATTTTCGTATGGCAACCGGGACCGACGGCTTTACGTGCTGTTCGAGGCATGGTGGGGTCTCGATTTGTTAATAATGGTCACCCATCCACACACTGAACGCAGCGAGTGCAGCTTAACCTTAAGTCATCTTAGTTATTACAATCCACAAGCCCCTCAAAGCCCCTTCAACATAACTATCTACCACTCAGAAAAAATCTACTAGTAGTTCCCAACAAATATTACTTCTCCCCGACTTGAACCGCAGGAACCAATCACAAAGCTACTACGCCAAATGTGCGGTCACACATTGGCAGGGAACTAAGTAGGGTTGTCCGAAAGACACTAATGTGTGGTTCCGGACACATAATGTGATTTAAACAGTTTTTTGTTAGTGGAACACTGATCGCGTGTGATACGCAGGCGAGCCAACAAAATAAGTTTCATTTGTTTGTACAGTCGGCATAATCATGGTATAACAATATTTCTACGTATTCTTTCCACGATGACGTCATGAGTCATGCCAGGCTAAATGACAATAGGCTAGCCCCCTATTACTTGGGACCTAAACATATCTACCAGCGAAGTGTGGGTGGATATTAGTCTACCTGTACCTAACCCTTAGGGGAATACAGGCATGATGGTATATTTATTACGAGGGATTCGTAGGGAAGTAATAACTAAGCTGATCAACTGATCTGGAAGGTTACGCTGCGCTTGTTGTGGTCAGTGTGCGGATGGGTGACTAGTCTTAACACATCAAGACACCTGCCTCGGAGAGCACGTAAAGCTGTCGGTCCCGGTTGTCATACGGAACATCTATGATTAATTGTTTAAGTGGGCCGGTCATGTCTGCAGACGGACAGACAATTGATGGAGCAGACAAGTGTTAGAGTGGAGACCGCGTTTAGGCAAGCGCAGTGTGGGACGCCCTGCGACACGATGGACTGACGATTTGAAGAAGGTGGCTGGCAACGAATGGATGCGAGCTGCCCAAGACCGGGATGGTTGGCGCTCTTTGGGGGAGGCCTACGTTCAGCAGTGGACGGCAATGGGCTGATATGATGATGATTAATTATTAGTAGTCAGAAGCCCAAAAAATCTGGACCAGTCTATCCTCCGAGGATCGGTATTACCCAGAATTGGGTTAAGGAGGTCTGATGGCAGTCGCTTTGCGCAAAATACTGATATTCAACTGCATCTGGGTAGATTGGAAGCCGACTCCAACGTAGTTGGGGAAAGGCTCGATGAATGATGAGGATGGTATGTTATGCTTGATATATTGTTGTTTGTTTTTTTTTTTGTTTTAAAAAAACGTTGCCCACACTAGGATTTTCTCCTGCATCGTGGGTGCACACAGACACAAACACCCAGACCCGGAACAACTACCTGTAGATCATACAAATTTGCTCCATGTGGGGATCGAACCCACAACACGTGTCGCAGAAACCGATGAATTGTGTCGATATAAAACTGGAAAACCTAAAAACTTCAGGAACACCCATGTTTTTAAACTAGCTGAAACTAAAGCTCGCAGTTCATAAATACTTAATTTTAATTTCCTGCAAGCTGGCAAGAGGATAGTCCTCAGTCGTGAACTACTTACATTGATCCTAATAGCTTTTTCTTAAGCTGTTTTACATTTAAAATTGTTGGTCGCTTTCGTTTCCAGAGCTCTGCAGTCCGCGGTCTCACAGTAATTTTCATTTCAATGGGTATACAATATTCCGGTCAGAAATCCGTTCGGTATGAAGATCTTGGATTTATTTCTGAAAACTTACTCTTGTGGATGAGAACATAAAATTGTTTTTCCTTGAACGGACATGCGCAATAAGGTATTAAGTAACCAATTCTATTTTTACCTTTTTTTAATAGCAACTTCGAGATATAAGTTAATTCTTATTTCGGCCCACTTGTACTTGGCCACGATTCGGTCGAGGAATATTTTATTGTATTTTTCTAAAAAAAATCACAATATCAGCTCGAAGTTTTGGATTTGTGCCCGTTTAATATCAATGGGCTCACCCCCTTATAAACCCTTTTCTGTCTTCTACGATTGACTAAACTTAGTGACATAACTAAATGTCAAACGGTACTATCCTAAACTAGCAAACAACGTCAGAAGTTTACAAATTATAATTGACTTGCGATCGGAAATAGATCCAAAATTGATATTAGTGAAATTTATGTTACCGAAATTAGATTCGAAGTAGGTATAATTTGAAGATAATTATTCGAGTCACTATATATAAAATACGACTTTAAATTTTAATTATTAAGGTGCAAAACCAATCATCATCAGCCAATATATATAGCAAAGTCCCAGTGCTAGTCATGGGTCTTGTCTTAGAATGGGGGGGATTAAGTTATAGTCTACCGCGCTGACCTAATGCGGGTTGGCAGATTTCACACACCCGTTGAGAAAATCTCTCAAGCAATGTTTCCCAGTATTTTCGATAAACTGATAGAAGTAGTTGCCTTGTATTCAAATTCGAGGTCTTTGACATGTCAGTCCATATCAACAAACTATTTTATTGCTCATATGAAAAAAAAAATAAGATGGTAGATCAAGGTTAGAAGAATTTCGCCTATGGATCACCACTATAACTCCGATCACATACCACCACGTCTGTATTCCCCGAAGGGTTAGGCAGAGGCGTACTAATGTACACCCAAAATTTGCTGGTATGTTTAGGTCCCAAGTTATAGGGACCGGGTTTTTATCATTAACTGGGCACAAAGTCTGAGCTACTACATTACTTTGCTTGACCTAGGAATCAAGCTCAGGATCTCTAGCGTAACAATCGTCTAACCAAAGAGTCAAATATTCCAAGCTTCAGTCAATTATTCAGCTATCAAAGATTCAATTTTAAACAATTTCAAACTTGTAGTACTTCACCAACTAGCGCCACGCCTCAGTAATGATATGCATAATTACTAAAACTTTACAATTCCAAACTCGTGCCAGATGCTATTACACTAATCAGGTTAGCATTTTGATTTTTTGGTAATTTTTAAAGTCAGGACTTCTAGTAATCTATTCAACTATAATATTCCACCGTTCTATTAAGAATTGTAGATTGGTAAGGATTGTAGATAGTAAGTAATAACAACACTATCAACTAATATACAATAAAAAAAAAAATACTAGCAATGTGCACGGCGGTCGCACATTACTAGTATTCTCTAGTAGAAGTAGTAAGCTAAAATGCTTTAAAGTGGGTTCACGTTAGTAGTGCAATTGGGTGGGTTTCAAACCGGCAACCACATGAGCGCAAGGCCGAAGCCCTAGCCATTAGGCTACCACCGCTTAAATTGCTATTGTTGTTGTCAGTCTGTGGATGGGTGACCATTCTTAGCAGACAGCTCCATGCCTCAGAAAACACGTAAAGCCATTAAAGTAAACGTTAGTGGTAGTTAGAAGCCTAAAAACCTGACAACCAGAATACCCGTTTTTATTTTTCCGAAATTAATTTGCCGACCATACATAAGAAAGTAAAATATTGATTCACTATACCTATTAGCGACGTATAGCAAAGCGAAACGAAAACATTTTTTTTGTCATACATCAATAATTTGCGATAAAGCACCTTAAATGTGCGGATCACGGAAAATTCTTGAATAAAAACGAGTACAGTGGAAAGAAAAGTGGTGTGGTGTATACATGCAAGTGAAGAACTCAATGAAAAAATATTGCACACGCCGTCCGCGGTGGTCAGTGCAGCGTGACGCCAGATAAAAATGATCAAGCAGGCATAGAGGGACTCATTAACCAAGTAGCCATCGATGTAGATGGTTCGGGAACGCGTGACCCACAAATGGATTGGTGAAAACCTGTGACTCAGTGTTTGTGAAAAAGACATTGGTGAAAATGAATCCCCTTGCCCTTTTGGTCGCTTTTATGCTGATGGGGGATGTTAGGGCGATTGTTGAACTGAACTGTAGTGACAATGCTACGTGTATCGATCATATGGCAAAAGAGATTGTCAGGAGTTTGAAACAGCAGAAATCTGTGAAGGTGTTCAATGTGCTTACGATAGAACCGTTGAAAACGAGACAGGCGCGGTCGAAGGACTGGTGGCTAACGAATTTCCTGGACAGTCACGCGTTTAGCTTCGATTGGAATGACTACACGTTCAGATTGGCGCAGGCGGACGGGAGCGACGCCTTGGACTTAGAAATATATGAAGGAAGAACTGCTAAAGGTAATTCTTTGTATAAATATATTGCTTGGATAAAGTATAATGATGTAGGAAAATTAAACTTCATAATTGTAAACGCGATAGGCTTTAAAATGTTTGAACACAAAAAGGCTTTTTAATTTATAATATCATCACGTGCTAAAACAATTAAAACTTCGTCGTTCACTTTATAATTGCCATTTTATTTGGATCATAATTTAAAATTATGGAAATTTAGCCAATTTACTTGTGTCAGCAAAGTAGATACAATTATTAATTAAGTATTATTTTTCTGTTGTTTTGAGTGTGTGTTTAATATGTATTTTTCAAATGTGAATCCATATAAATCAAAACCATCTTTGAAATTTATTTGATTCATTTCATTGGCTAAAATATATAGTATTTCTGTAAGGCCCACTTGCACCAAATTCTTAAATGTGTTTAAGTCATATTTAAACACAATTATTAAGTTGGTGCAAGTGGCGATTAATATTATATTATAATTAATCATCTATTATAAAAAGTGTTAAACTAACTCAAGCTGTAGTTCAACGACACTATATCAACTATCATCTTTAATTTATGAATTCAGATCTTCTTGGTCTTTTAATTCCTCTATCGTCTCTTTTAAATCTTGATACATCATGATTTTCAAGTTTTTCTTCATTTTCTGAGTCAAGTTTTGTCTAACACTTAAAATTTTCCCGTTTTCATTTAATTTTAGTTTTTTAAACTGTCTTCAAGAAGTTATCATACCACATCAAGAAGGATTTTATGTCTCTTATTCTCAATTATCCTCAAAAACGCTCATTTTTCGTTAAATTGTTCACCATTTTAACAACTTATATCTGTCTGATGTTTTCCATTCCCACCAAAGCCATATTTCAAATGTATTTAACTCTTCTTAATAATAAATAGAAAGTTAGAAACAGCTAATGAATTATCAAGTGCAATCAGATTAACGTTTACATTGTGTTAATTCACATCTGTAGGCACGCTTCGTTGGGTACTAGACCGTTGCTGTCTAAGGCAATGTGTACAAGACGTGATTTCACTAGAATCATTTTTTTTAAAAGTTAAGCAATAATGTGGCAACATTATTTTGTTTTGAATTGTAGAAAATCTATACATTGTAACAACTTAAATCTTCCTGCATATATACGTCTGCATTCCTTGAATGTTTAGATAGAGGTAGGAGTACTAAGTACAACCACTGACAATTCTCCGATATGTTTACCTTTAGTTCCCAGGTGATAGGAGGCGAGTCTATTGCTATTAACTGAGCACAAATCCAAAGTCCGAGCTGCTACTGAGAATTTCATAGATAAAGCATTTGGTTGACCTGAAAATCGTACTCAAACCTCTAGCGTAGCAGTTGCAAGTATTGTTCTAAAACTTATTAGCCGTTTATACTTCGATGTGAATGAAGCCTAACTCATCCCCGATATAATAACAAAGAGTAATTAGGTATCTCGTTACTGTATTATGTTCCGGCTTTCCTCGACAAGAATTCAGTTTGAAATTTTCTTTAGCGTTTCTCGTTAGATGCCTGAATGAATTATTTATCAGATAGGCTAATAGCCGTCTTCCGGTGGTACATTTTTTTACGATTATCTTGGACGTGGTTTGAATAATCGGAACTATGTATTTAATTCCGTTTCTGTCATGTATGTTTGGAATATTATTATTACTGTCTTATGTGCTATATCTAAAAGTATATAATTAACTATTATCCCTGAAGGGTTAGGCGGATATGTACACTTACCGTTCAGCAGTATATTTAGGTCCCATGTTATACTGTATTATTCTGTAATAGCTGCTACTAAGAATTTCATAGAAAAACCCAGTATCATTGTGCTCAATCAGGAAATCTAGAAAAACCCAGTAACACTGTGCTCATTCTGGAAATCGAAACTAGGATCTCTAGCGTTGCAGTCCTGCTTAGGACTACTAGACTAATACGTATATACTATACGTATCATGACACAATGAAATCACAGTCGCCACCTCATTTATGAGCATAATTTGTTAGTCTAACATGCTCACCACGAAATAATTTTATCGTCTCTTATCTCGTGCCAAAACTATGATTATAGACGACATAATGATTCGCAGAATTATGTCACGGCACGCATATTAGTCCTCCTAGTCACACTAAGAAATGTCGACTTCTATCCATAGACTGTATGTCATGGCTACTTACATACAAATTTGTATTACATATTCGATTAAAATTTGAGAAGGATATGCCGATGGTTTGGGCATGTTGAGAGAATGAATGAAATATATAAGGCGAATGTCAGCGGCACCTTCGGGAGAGGTTGCCATAGGACATAATTATGCTGATCTTATTGGTCGAGTCCTTCAAATAGTTCAAGTAATTACAACCTGAGCGTGTGTATATCAAGATGTATGAATGCGGAAGAAAAAAAAGTGACGGTGTATAGTGTCTGCTTACCCCTCCAGGAAGAAGGCGTGAGTAAATGTTCGAGTATTTATGATGATATCTGATTAATTCTACATCTTACACCGGTTAGAAAACATGATTAATAATTCATATAGGTACGTGATTCTGAAGCAATCTTGGGGATTAAATGATTTTGATAAGACCGAATACTACAGATTATGTTAATAAATTGCTTAAGTTTAGGTTATATTAATATTAAAGCATAGACATACTGATGTGTAGAGTTTACCGGTTGAGGTATTATAGGGGCAAGTCTATTGCAATCACACGTATATGATATCCAAACGTAAGAACCAAGATAGAGGCATTTTTTGACGTCGCGAATACAGTTTTATCTCATTGGCATTCAGATAGACATCTCATAACAGGCGAGAAAATATCTGACTTTCACGATAATAAGACCTCTCAGGGTCTGACTGTTCGGCGACGGTCCTGACGTCAGAGTTATGCAAAGCACTTTGATGTTTTTTTCGACTTTTGCGCGGGTGAGCCAGTTCTCCTTTGCTTGGTGAGGCTCTGGCAGTTTTCTGCAGTCTTCGGTCCGTAAGGGCTCAGCAACGGATTGACTACCTTTGGTGTTGCAGTTATCAATGGCCAGCGATGACCACTTATCGGGTGACCGGTCTGCTTGTTTACCGACTTAATCAATGAAAAGTATCACCAATTTACACTTACTTATGACCGTGACCTATTTCCCTTCTAAATGTGCTTATTATTTCTATATAATTATACAGGATAGCAACTAAACATTAACTACTACATAGATTTGAGTAAATGACACATCGTTAGGCTCGTATTACACCGGAGGGCATCATAAAGTACTTAGTAACTGGGGCGCCACATAAAATTAAACCGAATATAGCTGACACTGGGTATAATTTGGAAGATCATTAGTTGAAACCTCAAGATTTGTTTTGTAAACGGGGAATTTATTTGATACTATTTGTTCCCCGCGGTTTCACTAGTATGCCCACGTCCCGTCAAAATCGGTTCAGCCGTTTCGGAGATTTTTTTTTTGTTATAACTACCGTATACGGGGTGAAATTTTTTACCACGGCCATCCCCTCCCAGTTCTACAAACAGTTCTTCCATGAGCCATATAATGAGGCCTGGGGGTACGAGTCTGTAGTCCTCTGGTCTTGGATAAATCTGACGCAAAAGGCACGCTTTCTAGCCATTGCATCGCATGTACACAGGTGTTCCATACTCAACGCACGTATAACATACCTTTTTTTTTAGGCTACCGAAGTAGAATATAGCCTTATGCCTTTCATTCTGAGAGGAGACAAGTGTCGAGCAGCAGGACAGTAAATGGGTTTCTCGATGATACCAACATTCTAAATAGTAATGTTATTAACAAAGATCTTTGCTCAAAGCTTCTTCTTATTCTGAGAGGAGACTGTCGAGCAGCAGGACAGTAAATGGGTTTCTTGATGATACCAACATTCTAAATAGTAATGTTATTAACAAAGATCTTTGCTCAAAGCTTCTTCTTATTCTGAGAGGAGAGTGTCGAGCAGCAGGACAGTAAATGGGTTTCTTGATAATACCAACATTCTAAATAGTAATGTTATTAACAAAGATCTTTGCTCAAAGATTCTTCTTATTCTGAGAGGAGAGTGTCGAGCAGCAGGACAGTAAATGGGTTTCTTGATGATACCAACATTCTAAATAGTAATGTTATTAACAATGATCTTTGCTCAAAGATTCTTCTTATTCTGAGAGGAGAGTGTCGAGCAGCAGGACAGTAAATGGGTTTCTTGATGATACCAACATTCTAAATAGTAATTTTATTAACAAAGATCTTTGCTCAAAGATTCTTCTTATTCTGAGAGGAGAGTGTCGAGCAGCAGGACAGTAAATGGGTTTCTTGATGATACCAACATTCTAAATAGTAAAGTTATTAACAAAGATCTTTGCTCAAAGATTCTTCTTAGCACATGGCAAAAACTCTAATAATATAGTGTGATAGCTGAAAGCCTTCACATGGGATTTTACTTGAACTGAAAATGTGTGAATATTTTAACATGGTTGATTTAGTATGTTACTGACTTGATGGATTGTAGACATTTCAAAGCCTCGGGGATCAAACATAACATATATTATCATCACGTTTGTATTCCCCGAAGGGTTAGGCAGAGGTAAAATTCTATATTTAGAGGTGAAATACTTATAACTTAGTCCTACATCTATACGGGTCTGGGCGTTTATGTATAAATAAATATTCTGGGACATTTTTACACAGCACTATCTAGTCCCAAACTAAGCAGAGCTTGTACTATGGGTACTAGATAATGGATATAATACTTATATACTTTTTTTTTGTATATACATACTTATAATAGGTACATAAGAAAAATGATGCAAATTATTCCCATGGCTGAAATAATAGTCTTGATATTAGTTTTAATACATTTGAATACATCACGCCTGTATTCCCTGAAGGGTTAGGCAGAAGCGTACTAATGTACACTCACAGTTCGCCGGTATGTTTAGGTCCCATGTAATAGGGGGCGAGCGTATTGCCATCAACCGGGCACAAATTCCAAACTCCGAGCTGCTACTGGGAATTTCATAGAAAAACCTAATAACACTTTGCTCGACCTGGGAATCGAACCCAGGACCTCTATCGTAGCAGTCGCGCTCTGGACCACTAGGCTAATGAGGCAGTTTTTACATTTGAAGATATTTTTTTTTTATCGTGGGAGAGCTCTTCGATAGACACTTCGATAGGAGATCTCGTGCTACTTTTCGATAGACATTAACTCTAAGGCCCACTTGCACCAACTTTTTAAATATGTTTAAATCCCATTTAAACACAATTTTTCATAGTAAATTTGTGTTTAAATACAGTTTAAATATATTTTAGAAGTTGGTGCAAGTGGCCCTAATATTTCTACTTCCAATTTTAAATCAATTTAAAAGTCCTTATCTTCTAGTATGTCCTTCTACTTTCAAATTCCTACTTTGAATTCAAATTCCTTCGCTCCTAATATTATCATTATCATTGTCCTTCGAAGTTTAAAAACATTTGCACAAAGGTCGAAGAAGGGACATCCTTTATTTGGATTTAGAATATTCAAATTTATTTCGTGAGTTTCAAATGAAAATTCAAAATTACACGATTCGCACAAATAGAAATTGTTGTGTAATGATTTCTTTAAAGCTTCTAAGTTCCAAAGTCGAAAAGGTAAAAATGTTATGCAAATTTCAATCTTATCACAGTTGTTTTAGGTAGATTTATGGTAATAACAATACAAACTATATTTTTTTCTTAAAGCTTGTGGGTCGCACATTACTACTATTCTTGTTAACCCTTCGTGCTAAGCTAAATGCTTGTTAATACAACACGATAAAATCCGTAAAAAATAGTTTTATTTCAATGTCTAATATTCGCGTAAGTGTCACAAACCAGTATAAATGCTTGTGTTACAAGTGGGTTCACGTAGGTAGTGCAATGGGTGGATTTTGAACCGGAATCCACGTGATCGGAAGTCCGACGCCTTAGCCATTAGGCTACCTACGCTATATTACAGGTCAACTACAACCTCTATTAATGCTTAGAACACGAGTAGTATCACACACCACGCTGTCATCTTGAGACCTCGGTTGTTAAGTCTCACGTATCCAGTAATTTCACTAACTAAATTGTCCTTTAAACCATAACACAATAATTTTAGCATTATATTACATAACGTGGGTAAGTATTTTAGTTAATAAATTCTATGATTGATAACTTATACTTGACATTAGTTTTTGGTAGGATATTCTATTTTATTCAACGTGTGGGTGTACACCTGTAAATTTCTACCTAATGTGGAATGCGCTTACCGAGTAAGTCTTCCCCGATAAATGTAATTTAGGTGTCTTTAAATAACGAGTGAATTGGTTTCTTCTAGGCAAGCGCGCTCTTTCGCAGATCGCAGTGTCGCTTAACATCAGGCAAAGTGGCGGTGAAGCGTAATCCTATCAAGAATAAAAAAAACCTTCGGGCAATACAGTCGTGATAGTATGATAAATGCGTAAATACTTTGTCTTTTTTTATGGGATATACATAAACTACGAGCAATAGCAAACGAGCAGACGGGTCACCTGATGGTAAGCGATAACCGCCGCCCATGGACACCCGCAACACCAGAGGTGTCACAAGTGCGTTGCCCGCGTTTTAAAATGGTTTTGGGTCCCTGGTATACTCACTCACTCAGCGAAACACAACGTAAGCGTTGTTTCACGGCGGTTTTTTGTGAGGCCGTGGTATCACTCCGGTCAAGCCGGCTCATTCGTGCCGAAGCATGGCTCTACTTCTACCACGTTACCTTTTAACTGAAATTTGGTAAAGAAATATTGATATTTTTTGAAGGAAGAATATAATTATGTTATGCTTTGGCTTAAGAGTGTGTAAAACTATTGTATTGTGGGAGAGCCATGCTTCGGCACGAATGGGCCGGCTCGACCGATGTGATAGATACTCGTACCACGGTCTCACGTAAAAGCGGCGTGAAGCAACACTTACTTTGTGTTTCGCCGAGTGAGTGAGTATACCAGGGACCCAAAACCTTTTAAAAGTCGGGCAACGCACTTGCGACTCCTCTGGTGTTGAGGATGTTCATGTTCGGTGGTAATCGCTTACCATCGGGTGATCCGTCTGCTCGTTTGTACCCCTATCCCATAAAAAAACTGCGAGCAATAGATAGCTAGTCATGTAAAAATATGGATAAAAAAGATGATTTCATTCATTGTGAAGATTCTAACGTGATGCCAGGCGCGTGTTTTATTTTTTAATTTCCTTTCTACCAAAAGAAATATTTGCATTCAGCTTAGACTGAAGAAACGAGGTGGATGTGGTTCCTTTAACGATTTATTGAAGGCAATTATTGTTTCTGAGTATTCTTATTTTTCATATAATACTGCATAGTAGGGTAGTTTTTTTTTTAATAAAGCGTTGCCCCACACTAAGATTTTCTTCTGTATCGTGGGTGCTTTTACAAACACAAATTCTCACATACACAAACGCTCAGACCTGGAACAACTATCTGTAGATCATACAAATATTTGCTATCGAACCCACAATATGTTTCGCAGAAACCGATCGCTCAGCCGCTGCGTCAAGTGTCGTTAAAAACCAAAACTTCGAGCTCTTACCAAGAATTTCATAGAAAACCCAAATAAAACTGCTCGACCTGGGAATCAAACTTAGAACAATAAACAAAAGGGGATAATAACCTTAGCGTAGCGCGCTTGTTTAGGAGTCCTGATAAAGATTTTATGATGACAAATTCAATAATATTCAAAGTAAATCTTAAACAAAGTCAAAACAGTACCTCATCTACCAATTCTCTTTGATCTTTGTAATTACATAACAGAGCAATATATGAAAATATTCTTACAAAGAGGCTGAAATATAATTTAGTACCAAATTGCCTTTTAAAGTATTAGTATTTAATCTCTTAAAGGTACTTGTGTTCTCTATAACATGATTATGTTTCATAAGGCACATATACTCTATACACATTATTTTTCAGTTGATTATAATTTATTTTGTTTTTGAGTGATCTTACGCTTGTACGCTTTGTCTGCAGTTACTCTTTGATAATATATGCTAAGAGTTTTTTAATAACTCTTTAAAAACGTTATTGAAAACACTCTGACAGTTTCTAGCAGTTGACTTGGTAGGTACGCAACGCGCCAATATAAAACGTACAGTCCACAGCTAAAATATGTATACACGTACTAAAATTCGTATCTGTAAACTTTTACATAATACCAATATAATTAAAGTATTGGTTTGAAAATACTATGCTCATAACACCATAACATTTCAATTAATAGTTTAAGAGAAAATCGCTTTTGAATTTTGCCAAGTGTATACATATCTGTGCTCGTGACTGTACCTACTGCGAGCGGACTTCCAGTTATATTTTATCTTCTTTAGTACTAATGTACACCCACAGTTCGCCGGTATGTTTAGGTCCCATGTAATAGGGGGCGAGCCTATTGCCATTAACCGAGCACAAATTCCTAACTCCGAGTTGCTACTGGGAATTTCATAGAAAAACCCAATAACACTTTCCTCGACCTGGGAATCGAACCCAGGACCTCTAGCGTAGCAGTCGCGGTCAGGACCACTTGGCTAATGAGGCAGTTAAAATACACAATGGTGTATGCGTCTTGTCTATGCAAATAAATTTATTTTCTTTCTTTCTTTCATTCTATATGTAGAGAGTCTCATATAGCATAAGCTTAATCCTTTGTGGCTTTTAGTTGCTTATATTACAATTTTTCTGTATATTTTTTGTAGAAACGATAAATAATAAGAATAATAGAAATGTCATAAAGTGCGTACCTACCATAATATTTTATGGGTTTATCGATAAGGATAGAAAAATATATCATCCGACGAGGTCATCCGAGGAGACGTGGGCGAGATACTTTTTGCCAACGTAAGTTATAGTATGAAGAGATCCAGAAAATATAATTCGTGACTAAATTAGGGGATATCTTTGGCCACAAAAGAAGATACTTTTAGATTTAATTGGTAAGGTCCTCAAAAAGGTAGATAGTACTTGAAACTGACACGTGAATGAAGCAAAAATATTATGTATAGTTCGCGCAAAATAACTTGACCCAAAACTAACGGAGAGGGGGAAAGTTTGCGCAGTGCATTTGCGTGCAAAATGTATTAAAAATCGACTACTGTGTATCCACCAATTTGCTTCAAGTTAGTTACTAGCCATCCGTCCCGGCTTTCCCCGGGCCCGGTACGCAAAAGGATTAGGCAGTGTTTTCAATAAAAAATCCCGGATGGCTTGACTTTTTTTTCGTAATTTTCAAGTATTATCACAATTAAACAAATTTGCATAAACTTAAAAAAAATTTGCATAAACGTTTTTTCCAGATGTTTCGGATCCGAATGCGAAAAAATCGAGCAGCAAGAACGAAGAAGAGAAAATAGATGACAAGAAAGTACCAAAGTTGGGTCTACGTAAGTTTTTTTTAATATATTTTTAATACCAGCAGAAACCACTTACAGTAAATTGCAACACGTAGGTAGGTACTGCACGACAGTTGCTTCATAACATAGATTGTTATTGTAAATATTTTGTATACATTTTGTGTGATACATTATTACTCGCATACATTGTTTCACCTGTCTGTATACTTAAATTTTTTGTCGACTGTACATAAAATACACAAGTAACACATTCATTAATCCCGTACCTGAAAAAATCATGTTCCATGTAACCAAACAAATCAAACTCTGGTTTTGAGTATTTTTTTACGACGTTCTTAGATTGTTGATTCGAGGGAATCTTGACAGCGTAACTGGACTGTGTAGCGAATAGCGATGCACAGAATGTCTTCAGCCAGTAGCAACTTACACACTAAGCAAGGGCGTCCCCTAACGGAACTCGGACCTCGGGCTAGGGCATTGCTGGGGGGACAGCTAGGGATGGCTGGATCTGAATGAAGTCTGGGTTTGAATCTAGGATACAATTGCGAAAACCGAATCTGATTTTGTGTAGTATTTTGTGTGATGCATGTACAAATATGCAACCCAATAATTGACTTGATGTAGATATTAAGAATTCAATATCGTATATTCTCGAAGGTGTGAGAAATCAGTATGAAAATTTAATATTCAAGTATATTAAAACCTTCTTATTGAATCTACATAGTCTGCTCAAATCATTTTAGTAATATTCCTTTACCTTACGTAAGCGATGACTTACCATCTTACAAATATAACCACTCAACGTCAATCCTATTAACAATCCGATTTAAATGATTGTACAATCAAGGCAGTGACACTAAATCCAATTAATACGGGACTTACAACCCATCAACGTCAACATAACGACCATTTTGAAAAACGAATGACAGAACTGTCATCGATCCACCAATGAGCAGGCAAGGAAAGAATCGGGCAAAGGAATCTTTACATACAGCCAAGTTTTCATTAAATAAATTTCTAATATGGCGTGTAACGGAGACGCGTGCAGAAATTTTAATTTACCCATTTTACTTTTCTCTCAAACGATTTGACGCATTTATATTTGTCACGACAATTCAGTATTAATCTTCGAATGTATGTCTCGGATGACTGGTACCCACTTTCCTTCGTTTTTCCATTCCATTCTAATTACAAATTCAAATATTCCATATTCATAATGTCCGTTTACGCGATCGGTTATGCGTGAATGTTGCACGTTGAATTCATTCCACATTTAAATACAATTATTGCTTGTCGGGGAATGAAAGACGGATGTCTGCTTAGTCAATTTTCAGTCACGCAAGGAAGTGATTGTAGGAACTTTGATGTATTAGGGAACGAAATGATTTTTTCGCAATAAAAGTAGACGAAATATGCCAACAACAGGACTAGGAAGTTTTGATAGAAGGAATGTAGGTATAATAAAATTATAACGTAACAGATATTTCAAGTTTTACCATCATACCATCACGCTTTTTCTCTGAAATCAGAGATCAATAATAGATCCCATGTAGACGGAGTCGAGCCTATAGCCATTAACTGGACACAAATCTAACTGCCTTAGCCTAGAGGTTCTGAGGGTGATTGTTAATTAGAGGGTTCAATTCCCAGGTCGAGCAAAAAACTGTGTATTATTCCTCTATTAAATTTTATCTGATTATCAAAGAGAAGATAAAATCGACACTTAGTGAAAAATGCATTAATTTTATTTAAAAAGTCATCGAACAACAAAAAAAATACTATTATCTTTGGTCCGTGAAACCTGAAAAAATGTTATGTAAAGCATGATAAAATTATAACTTTTCAGTACAGTGGATTGCGGAAGACATAAATTATTCAGGACCAGTCGTGTAAGGCTCATATTTTCAGGACGAAACTTTCAAATTAACCAAAACTTGATCATGATTTATAACTTGGCGGTTAAATTTATGGGCGTTAGTGAAAAAAGTTTTTATTAAAGTGTATTCTTTGTTTCTGAAGCTTGTGAAAAAATATTTAAAATTGTCGCTCCTCTCAAAATGAAAGAGATATTTTATGTCAATTTTTCAGTAAATATTTGAGTGGCATTTTGTGAGAATGAGTGATAGGGGATTAAAAAAACGGACGCCAGTAAAAAACGGCCTTAGCCATTGGTTATCATACGAGCCAGACTATAATATATATATGTATATTATATATCCTTTGGATCCATCAGGGCTGTATTCCCCGAAGGGTGAAGAGTGTACATTAGTGTATATCTCTCTAACAAAGATACACTAATGTACACTCTCACTTCGCCCTTACGTTTAGTTGCCATGTAAATGGGCATAATTTTATTAGTCCTTACTATACTAAATATAATTTTCTGGTTCATGGTTAACACTTTGCTCAAACTGAGAATATAACCCAGGACCTCTAGCGTGGCAGTCACGCTTGCAACTAGACTAATGAGGGAGTCATATTTAAATGTTTCTTATTATATTTGGTAATATGATATGTGATAATTTTAGGTCACTTTCGGATCGGACAGGGCTATTTTAACATAGTGTATTAAATCCGCAGACTGATTAGGTGGCGACCGGTAAAAATTACGAAATCTTCTCTGTCATACTCAAATTCGTACCACACCGACTGTGCTCCCCCAAGTGAGTAACCGAGGCACTAAAAAAGCAACCCAGAGACTGGATCTCGGTACAAAAGGTCAAAAATTCGTATTACCAAATATCGTAAGCCTAATGATGTGACGGTAACCGAAGAGGAATATGATCTGTCAAATAGAAATCAGACAAATTTTAGTTTCTGTGTAGTTATATTCCGTTATTTGGCTTTAAAAGTAAGCAAAAAGTTGGACAATATTATTTTAAAACCATTACTAAGTATATAAAAATGTAGTGTTCTAAGACATAACGTCGATTTGGTGATATTTTATTGAAAAAATTTAGTTATGATATTAATCTGCATAGAAACTAGCGCCAGTGGTAATCGTCGGTACCAGGAGATCTAGGTTTATGCAAAAAGTTTTTTTTTTTTTTTAAAAAGCTTACTAGCAATGTGGGTCACACATTACTAGTATTCTTGTTAACCCCTCGTGCTAAGCTAAAATGCTTGTGTTACGAGTGGGTTCACGTCGGTAGTGCAATGGGTGGGGTTCGAACCGGCAACCACATGATCGCAAGTCCGACGCCCTAGCCATTAGGCTACCGCCGCTTGAATCGACACTTTTTGCGTACCCCTCACCGAATATTTGAAACTTGGTTGGTTTCTGCCGTCGCCGTTGCCAATGGCGATAGTTTGTATGAAGATTTCATTGACAGTGACAGCAAGAATTGAACCGAGAGCGAGCAGAATTCGCTTACGAAATACCAAATCAGCGACTCGATCGCGCGACCATTTAGGGACCGGTAACTGGTTACTCTTTTTACGTAGTTACCCTGCCGACATACAGTCACCATATAAACATATCACATAGATTAAAAGTAAAAGATCTATCAGTTAATTTTCCCCTAGAGACCAGCCTGAAAACTCAATTCCACGCTATTTTTCAGATTAAATTCAACATAAAAATCAAACTTGTTTTTCTGAACGCGAACGTAGAATTTACAACATAATAAATAACATGTTTTTCGGCTCGTCAGTTCTTTTATGTCTTGATTGTACCATAATAAATCTTACATTCGAAAAGCTTTCTTTACTACTAGCTTTTTCCGCGGCTTCCCTCACCTGGAGCTAAAACAAACAGTGATGATCTCTTCTGTGTATTGGTCTCTATACATCAGAGAGGTCAATCTCAGGATCCGTTCAATTAATTGAGATAAGACGTTCACCAGTTTTTAAGTTAGAGCATATAATTTCTAACAGTGATAAGAATATTTAAATATATTCAGTAGTTTCTGACAGACAAGGATTTTAAAAATCACAATTTTTGGCTCGCAGGCGTTTATATACCCTAACCCACTTGTTTTTTTTAAATATCTTCAATGTACAGACACAGATTGTTTACAATTTTATAATAGTAGAGAAGAAGTATTAGACTAACAGAAATTATTTACAACACTATTCATTTGTCGCTGTCACGTCCAGACTCTGAGAAATTGAGTTTATTGCAAAAGGCACTTAATTTCAATGGAGCTAAGTAAGGTTGTGAAAAGTCGTGCTGAGATTGTCACACGTGACTTATAAACAGGTTTTTTAGCGGTCAAATGTCAAGTGGACGAAGAAAGGTTAAAAAAGTCAACCTTTTTTACCTTCAGCTGAAAGTCTTATATAACAAAAGTACCTATGTATTTGAATAAATATTTTTAAAATTACATACTTTTTCTATCACGCCTCTAATCACAACTGTTTTTTTATGAGATAGGGGGGCAAACGAGCATACGGATCACCTGATGGTAAGCGATAACCGCCGCCTATGGACACCCGCAACACCAGAGGAGTCGCAAGTGTGTTGCCCGCCTGTTAACTAGTATGTACAGGTTAAGTTTATTACTAACTAGCTTCTGCCCGCGACTTCGTCCGCGTAGCGTGATGATATATAGCCTTCCACCATAAATAGGCTATCTAACATTGAAAGAATTTTTCAAATCGGACCAGTAGTTCCTGATATTAGCGCGTTCAAGCAAACAAACAAACAAACTCTTCAGCTTTATATATTAGTATAGATAACCGGGTCAAAATCCAAACTAACTGCTCCAACTGAATATTAATTGAACAACTAATTACACTTTTCTCCATCTAGGAATCGAATTCAGGAGGTCATGTTCAGCAGCTACCCTTACATCCAGTAGAACATTGAGACATTTATTAAATATTTTTTTTGAAAAAAAAAGCTTACTAGCAATGCGGGTCGCACATTACTAGTATTCTTGTTAACCCCTCGTGCTAAGCTAGATTGCTTGTGTTACGAGTGGGTTCACGTCGGTAGTGCAATGGGTGGGGTTCGAACCGGCAACCACATGATCGCATGATGGCTACCGCCACTTCAATTTGCATAATGACACATATAAATAACTGCGCAATCTAAAGTTAATGCTCCGCTCCTAATGGTAGTAACGTGATGTCATATAGCCTATAATATTCCTTGGTAAATTGACTATCCAACACAAAAATAAGTTTTCAATTCGAACCAGTAGTTCCTGAGATTAGGGCGTTCAACCAAACAAACAAACTCTTAAGTTTATTATGTTAGTTTAGATAAAGAAACCTAAACAAAACAATAAATTAAAGATACAATCATTTATACAGGCTGTATCAATAAAATTGACATCCAATAAATATTTAGTTCTGAATAAACAAGGAACATTTCATTCTTTTACGACGTGGGACGCGATTGTGAAAGCATAAACATTTGTTACCGTCATAAATACGACTTTGTTGTCGATTATTGGTCTACTTGGCTCCGTGATGGACAAGGAAAATAAATAATAAATATTCTGGGACATTTTTTTTTACACAGCACCATCTAGTCTCAAACGAAGCAGAGCTTGTACTATGGGTACTAGACAATGGATATAATACTTATACCTTTAATACACTAGCTTCTGCCCGCGACTTCATCCGCGTAGCGTGATGATATATAGCCTATAGCCTTCCTCAATAAATGGGCTATCTAACACTGAAAGAATTTTTTAAATCGGACCAGTCGTTTCTGAGATTAGCGCGTTCAAGCAAACAAACAAAAAAACAGACTCTTCAGCTTTATATATTGGTATAGATTTAGGCGCACTTGCACCAACTTTTTAAATATGTTTAAATTGAATTTAAACACAATTTTTCATAGAAATTTCTATATTAGTATAGATAAGAAAGACCCAGACGAACACAAACACTTATATTCATCACATAAATATTTGTGTTCTACGGGAATGGAACCCACGACCATGGTCAGCAATCCTGTACTCAATTCACTAAACCACAGAGGTCGTCGAAAAATACTTATAAGAAGATAGATTTTATTTAAAAATCATGAATATATTATCAACTAGCTCGCGACTTGCTTTGCTCTCGACTGCCTATACTTTAGAATTGGATTAGATCTGGATTCAAGACTATTCTATTTCTGTGCCTTTCATCCAAATACACTCAGCCGTTTTGGCGTGATTATGTAACAAAAATCAGTTTAACCATCCAAACTTTTTCATTTATAACTAGCTTCTGCCCGCGGCTTCGCCCCCGTGGAATAAAAAGTATCGGGAACGGGATAAAAAGTACCCTATGTCCGTTTCCTGGTTCTAAGCTACCTCTCCACCAATTTCCAGCCAAATCGGTTCAGCCGTTCTTGAGTTATAAATGGAGTAACTAACACAACTTTCTTTTATATATATAGATGAGAGATTCGAGTTGTGGGATAATTTTATGTGGACCTTACGTTAGCAAAATGTAAAAGTCTTTCTAAGTGATCTACATCTTCTCGACTATTATAAAATTCTAATAAAGCTCTGTCTGTACATTATAGGTATTAAAAAAAAAACAACTGGGTTAGGGTATATAAACACCGGCCAACCCAAAAATTAGATTTTTTAAATTCTTGTCTGTTTGTCTGTTTGTTACGGGTTGGCGCAAAAACTACTGAATAGATTTCAATTTTGTTATTACTCTTCGAAAGCATAATTGAATCAACCTAAGAACTAAGTACAAAAGCGGCGGTAGCCTAATGGCTAGGGCGTCGGACTTGCGATCATGTGGTTGCCGGTTCGAAACCCACCCATTGCACTACCGACGTGAACCCACTCGTAACACAAGCATTTAGCTTACCACGAGGGGTTAACAAGAATACTAGTAATTTGCGACCCATATTGCTAGTAAGCTTTTTTTTAAAAAAAAAACTTCTTATCTCAATCCAGAGATACAGCTTAACCTCTCTGATATATAGAGACCCAAACAAGGAAGAGATCATCACTTTTGGATTTTGATTAAATTACGTTTGGGATTCATTTCTAATCCTAATATAGCTTCAGGTGAGCGAAGCCGCGGGCAAAAGGTAGTAAATAAATACATAAAATTTATCATTAATGTATTCAGGATCTCTATCAAGAGTCTTAATTTTTTTTTTCCCTCCCTCCCTCAATTACTGGAGGCCACAGCATCCAAATAAAACTTTAAAACATTATTTACTAAAATTAAATTAAATACATTTTTTTCTTAATCAAAAATGTAATTCTTTGACTCATATCACAAACTGCTCGAGATATTAGAAAATCACTGCAATATTCTCAGAATCGATACGGAATCAACTTTCTTTATAACCGGACATCAATCGATTTGACACTGATCGCAATCCGAGCATCACTAACGACGCTTCGAATAAAATGTTGGAAAGAACTGTGTTGTATGAATTTCTGCTGTATTTTTGTCTTCGTAAGGATTAATTTTGCTTTGTTGCTTCATGTGGTATATTTTTTAATGTATTGCATGTTTTGAAGGCGATATATTGCTGTGGAATATTTTTCAGAGAAAATATACAGGTTTTTAACGCAATCCTTTAGCTAGATGGTGTAAGTTAAAAAAAACACATTAGAAACAAATACACAGACAGATAGATTAACTTCTTTTGTCATAATGTACCTATGAATAAGAGTTAATATATACTTTAGATGTAAAACCCCTCTGCACTTCGGCAATACAGGCATGATTGTATTCTTTGTAAACCGAGAAAGAAGTCATCGCCATAGAAATTACAAATGCTATGAAAATAATATATTTATGTTAACCCTATCAGAAAACTCGCGATGAATAAATTTAAATTCTAAATCGCAACTTCGATAAGACAAGGTCATAATTGCAGTTTTGCAGTTACTGCAATTATGACCTTTTCTTCGGTAATACAAGGTCATAATTGCAGTTTTGCATTTACTGCAATTATGCTCTTGTCTTACCGAAGGTCCATCTGGAAACTGTTCTAGTAACTCGTAGTTATTACGTTACTAACTTTACTTGAGAAAATTATATGGAACGCTTGTATATTAAAGAAGTTAGTGCTAAAACAAGTTTATTTAAAAAGCCATTAGATCTATCTCAAAAAAAGTAGATCAGAAAATTTTAGAAAGGAGCGATGGTGAAATACAGTATCGCCTTTTGGAAATTTTTAAACAACTAGCTTTTGCCCGAACTGAACTTCAGAATGAAAAACTGCCTCATTAGCCTAGTGGTCCTGAGTGCGACTGCTACGCTTCAGGTCCGATTCCCAGGTCGAGCAAAATATTATTGGGGTTTCTATGAAATTCCCAGTAACAGCTCGGAGTTTGGAATTTATTTATTACATGGGACCTAAACATACTGGCGAAATGTGGGTGTACATTAGTAGGTACGCCTCTGCCTAACCCTTCAGGGAAAACAGGCGTGATGGTATGTATGATGGTATATGAACTTCAGAATTGGGTCCGACCTGGATAAAAAGTAGCCTACGTGTTATTCCAGATCTATCTCTGTGCCAAATTTTATCTAAATCTATCCAGCTGTTTCAGGGTGAAAGATTAACAAACATCCATACAGTCCTGACGTTGACCTTACATCATCACAATTATTACGAATAGTACAACAAAAATAATTTCCATACCAGTAGAGCCGTTCTTAAATGATCGTTTTTCATACATGCGACAATTGATAGTAATCTCCCTTTTCTCAATTTCATTTCCGATGCCGGAATACAGCGTCACGCCTTTTTGGAAAATCATAGACTATTCCTCAAAATTTCAAATAAATTCTTTCATGCCGTGGGAGAGACATGCTTCGGCACGAATGGGCCGACGTGTCCGGAGTAATACCACAGCCACATAGAAAACCGGCGTGAAACAACACTTACGTTGTGTTTCGCCGAGTGAGTGAGGATACAGGAGGCCCTAACCCTTATAAAAGGCGGGCATTGGTGACTCTTCTGGTGGTGCGGGTATCCATGGGCGGCAGTAATTGCTTACCATCACGCGAGCCGTCTACTGGTTTGCCCACCTATGCGATAAAAAACACCTTGTCCTGACAATTAAAAAAAAAAACAGCCAATTCATTCGATCCATTTTTAAATAATGCCATTTTATACATTCTCATGTCTCTTCTTCTCAATTCCAGGCAGAAGACAAAAGAAGAAGGTAATGCAAATGATCATTCCTCTCTTGTTTGGGATGAAATCAACCGGGATGGTAATGTTTGCGATGGCTATGGTGACGATGCTGACCCTCAAAGCGTTCCTAGCGAGCAAGGTGGCGCTGCTTGTGACCGTTGGCATGGCCGTGAAAAAGTTGTATGAGACATACGGAACTGGGTGAGTGTGAAACCTCTTTGGTAGTTTTTGTATAAGAAGAAAAGTTATTCTGATTTCAAAATATTTTATCCTTCTTACTGTCAGTATCTTATAATAATAATAAAAATAATATTGTTTTAATTTGGTCTCAGAATAAATTTTCTCTGTTTTTTTTATTTGTGAAGTTTTTCTAAGCGATAATTTAAAAAAACTCGGGAAAACGCTTGGCGTACAAAACTTCAAAACGAGCAATTTTGAAATCATATTTTCTGTGACAAACCTCTTATTTAAAATAGGTACGATTCTGTATAGCAACGTTAAATTTTTAGAACTTTTATAGAAATTTATTAAAAAACAACACATTTGTGATACAATATAAATAGTTTCACCTCATTATTTTTTTTTTACTTTTTTCAAAACGTTGCCCCATACTAGGATTTTCTCCTGTACGATACAGGATATATAGATATATAATTATGTATTTCTCATTTTTTTTACGTTGCCCCACACTAGGATTTTCTCCTGTATCGTGGGTGCATTTACAAACACAAATTCTCACATACACAAACACCCAGACCCGCAACAATTAACTGTAGATCATACAATTATTTGCTCCGTGTGGGGATCGAACCCACAACACGTGTCGCAGAAGCCGATCGCTCTACGCTAGAGGTCCTGGTTTCGATTCCCAGATCGAACAAAGTGATAGTGGATTTTTCTATGAAATTACCAGTAGTACCAGTACTCATAATTTAGAATTTGTACCCTATTAATGGCAATACGTTCGTCCCCTATTACATGGGACCTGAACATACCGGTGAACTTTGGGTGTACATTAGTACGCCACTGCCAAACCCCTCAGCCCCTCAGCCCCTCAACTCACATGTATCTTTTACGTATAAAGATTAGGTATTTGTATATAACCACTGTAGTAATGTAAGCATAGCTGTCAGGTGTCATCTGTCAATGTCACCTGACAGACGACTGGGGAACCGATCTGTCAATGTCACCTGACAGACGACTGGGGAACCGAGAGGCATTAAAACACTACAACCACTGTTTGCCAGTCTGTTTCTAAGGGCGAGCCTATTATTCAATTCATCAACATCAATCATTTACAATCTCAATTCTTAACATTAATTGAAATTACCCGATACTCGTGGTTACCATGGAATTTAATGGAAATGGTCACACGATACCTTTTAGCACGGTCCATCAAGTATTGTCCCCCAACAAGGAAAGGGACAAACAATCCACGAAAGGTTTTCAGTTGCGAATTCGATAATGGAATTTAAATTAAGCTTAAAATAGATTTTGTGATGTAATCAAAAATTACCCTCTTATTTCCACATTCTAGTCCATTACCAGATTTTAAATTATTTATAATTATTTAAAAGGGTATTTCACGTATTTTTTTTAGTCTCATAAAAAAAGTTGACTATAAATAGAGTCAGAAGCATTTTAAGTATATTATTATGTTAGACAGAGAGAGTACTATAGTACGTTATGACGTCAAACCGTGCGTACGCTATACATATTTTTTTTTAATAGCTTACTAGCATTGTGGGGCTCACATTACTAGTATTCTTGTTAACCCCTCGTGCTAAGCTAAATGCTTGTGTTACGAGTGGGGTCACGTCGGTAGTGCAATGGGTGGGTTTCGAACCGGCAACCATATGATCGCAAGTCCGACGCCCTAGCCATTAGGCTACCGCCGCTTCATTTTACACCAATTTTGCTGAAAAGACAATCCCCACCTAAAATTTTAAAAGCTTTTATCCTGAAACTCTTAGAGGATTTAGATTTAGGAGAACTTAGAGGATTAAATTATATTTTCATTATATATTATCTTAATAACACTTCATTAGGGTATTATTTTTAATAAATCAACAACTACCCTATTGTCAGTATTTTTTTATAAATGTTTTATTTTCTAAAATTTTACACTATTATACAGAGTTTGAACAACTATATCAATAATTTTATTCTATGTGACATTGGTGACTATTTTTGATAATAACATATTTCAGATGATGAAAACAATTTACAATTTTCTATAATCTATAGAAATGATTTCAAAAATGCTCGATAAAACTTAATTGAAATGAAATGTGTCAATGGATTTTTAAGCAAACTATTCAATAATTCAACTATTTCCATACCCAATTTTGCTAGTAAAATCCATCCATATTTTCATTGCAATGCATAATTTCGTTCACATTTAATATTTATTAGTGAATAATGGTGTTAATACGATCTACTGAGCATGACTGCATGACTGACGACTGACAAGCACATTAATAAGAAATGAATAACAAGCAGTAAGTTCCGTTACATTGAGCACTGAGATTTCTGTTATTCCAGAGAAAAATATTCTTGATTTTCTTCTTGTTCTAATGTAAAAAGCTTTTACTATAAGGGCTAACGCGCACTTGTGATTTTAAGTCTACCGATAGTTTAGTCGCTGTAGTAGTCGTGTATAATTTCATGTCGAATTCTAATCGTCAAATGCGCGCACTGCCATTTAACTCCATAGTGAATCCCAGAACGATCAAACTATCGCCCGACTAAAAATCACAAGTGCGCGAGCGCTCTTAGGAATCCGGCGGAGTTGGACTCGCCTAATACCAAAATGAATCGGAATTCAAACAGACTTATTCTAATTCGGATACTGATTTACTAGTTCATTCTAAAACATTTTGTGCAAAATACTTTACCTGACAGAAATGTAAGTGAACATGAAACCCTGTTTTCGTGCCACCCGGAAAGGGGTGGCACGAAAAAAAGGGTTTCATAGGCCCTGGAAAGAGGTGGCACGAAAAAAAAGGGTTTCATAGGCCCTAGAAATGGGTGGCACGAAAAAGGGTTTCATAGGCCTACAGGGTCCTGTATTGCCCTATAAAGTGCCCAAAAGATAACGGCCATGAAGTCAGTGATATTTTCTACAACCGACACAGGCTATGATCCAGTACAAACGTTTGTCCCTATCAGATTGAGGTTTAAGCTGTCAGTTTCGCTAAAAAACTGCTTACTAACTGCAGGTTATTTTTTCTCACATAATGTGAAATAAGACCGTGGGAGAGCAATACTTCAGCACGCATAGGCCGCATTGACCGGAGTGATACCACGACCTTTCGGAAAACCGGCGTGAAAAAACGCTTACGTTGTGTTTCGCCGAGCATCAACCGGAGTGATACCACGGCCGATAGAAAACCTGCATAAAAACAAGGCTAACGTTGTGTTTCGCCGAGTGAGTGAGGATATCGGAGGCCCGAATTCTTTTAAAAGCCCGGAAAGGTACCTGCCACTCCTCTGGTGTTACGGGTGTCCATGGGTGGCGGTATCGCTTACCGTCAGCCGATCCGTATGATCGTTTCCCTCCTAAAGCATACTTATAAAAAAAAATTCGGCTCACTTCATCAACATAATAAAATAATACTTAATAAAATCTATTTTAAGATTCTTTTTGGAAAAACACCTGTTTCCTTTTTTCCGAACCGTGAAAGCCTTTCACGTACCTTATTAAAGCATTCACGAAAGAAGAATATAAAAAACGTCACGCAATAATATACTTCAAAGGATCTTTAGCGAGCATCTAATGACATATATAGCAATAAGATGTTGCCCTAAATAAAAATAGATTGTGTCTGCCCAGAGGCGTTTCTATAAAATAAGTACTTATATTTGGATTTAGAACAGACGAGCGATTTTATTGTTGGTCAATCGAACAACAATTAGTTGCGCCACAGAAAAATAAATAAAAAATATTTTTTTTTTATCTTCAATCATTATCCTTTGATTGGCAAATTAATTTATATAAAAACATCATTCATCTTACATACTTTTACTTAATTTTGCGCTTGAAATCTTACAGATAATTAATTTGAGCGGCGGTAGCCTAATGGCTAGGGCGACGGACTTGCAATCATGTGGTTGCCGGTTCGAAACCCACCCATTGCACTACCGACGTGAACCCACTCGTAACACAAGCATTTAGCTTAACGCGAGGGGTTAACGAGAATACTAGTAATGTGCGACCCACATTGTTAGTAAGCTTTATTTAAAAACTAAAAATAAACTTACAATTTGCCTTTATAAATAAACTCTATGAATCAGGCTGATGCTTATTCTCGAACATAATTCAACTATTAATTGCCTACTAACATATCATACTATCACGCCTAGATTACGTAGCAGTCGCGGCCAGGACCATTAGACGGATATGGCAGTTAGCTCGCCTACTACACAACCAATAGATTTTATTTATAACAATACCCAGCAACTAAAAGTCGTTTGTCTGTTTTAAAATCCTATGAAATAATTCAGACTTATATCTTTAATCTGTCAGCATTTTTCTAAATTGAGTTTCTAAGAAATATGGAACATTTGCTTTATGTAACGTCTTTTATATAACTTGTGCAAAAATTGTGATGGAACTTATTTCGAGTATGTTTGACGTGTTTCTGTACCTACCATTGGTTCATTTATATTTCTTAAAAGCTTGTTTTCTGTAATATACACAGGGTCTTTTTTTCCTGCTCCCAAAGAGGAAAAGACCACTGAAAAACCCTTTTTAAATAGTGTATTCTTTGAGAATATTTTAATATAAAATGCAATGCAATGTTTAATATAAAACAAACATTAATTTCTTTCTAGTGCATTTACTGCAGCAGAAAAGCAATTTAATGTAAATGAACCATTTCTATGTAAATTTGAGCACAGTAATAATATTGTACAGAATTGACTAAATATTATAATACTCAATGAATACTAACTGTCTAAACAGTTTGTATGCAATGAAGTGACTAATATGTATGTGAATAATGTAATGACTGAAGTGTAAAGACCTATAGGGAGACTTGTATAGCTAACAGACCAATCAGACTTTAGGGATACGATTTCAATAAATACTCATAACTCAAACTGAATTGACAAAACCGTTGCTGGAATATGAACGACCGACCTTTTTTATTATGATGAAGTCTCTAATGAGGTTTTAATTAAAGTTACAATATTAATTAAAATCGGAGAAATAAAAGCAATGACTGACACTTGTTTTAGGCACGAGTCTTTTAAAATTTAGGAGAGATTTTCTTTTGGGATATTTTATTGTTTTATCTCATTATAGAACAGTTGCGTTGAGTTTTGGAAGAATCTCTATGTTAAGTTATGATGTTCGATAAATAATGATTCAAATAAAAATAAGGATAGGTATGTATTGGTTTCAGGGAAATAACCATTTAGATAACTAAAGGTGCCCGTTTCTCTCAAAGACTAAATCCAAATATTACGTTAAAAAACTTAGTATTTTTTGCGAAGCAAATCAAGTTTGTATTACCTAAAAAATAAATAATAAGCTGGTATATTGTATGCACCTTTATTATTGAACAGGCTTCATGCATTAGATATTAAGCAAATATATTTATTTAATTGTGTGTCAGTCGTTACGACTTTAATTGACATTGTATTGAATTAAGACCAAATCTAGTAAATTCATAAATGACTTGAATTTTAAGACTTATATCATAAAACTCGGAGACTTTAAGACATAGATTATTATTTATACCAACTATGTGAAATCGATATAAATAAAATGAGTCGACCATCGATAACAATATAAAATTGTTTATTCCAGCGTCGGTTTACAAAACCACCCGTATCTTTACTCGCAATATCCGATCGATTTTCCGAGCGCCTCCTCGCACGCATACTCCGTTAGCGGAGTGAGCCCACAATTCGCGTCACCGGAGATGTATAGCCCCACCGCGATGGGTGCTCATACGCAGACGAACGAAATAATACACCAAAGCGACGCGACCGCTCAGCAGTCGCAACAGGCGCCCACATTGCTAGTAAACTCAACGAGAGCGGCTGAAAGATGGGACGGTAAGTCGAAACTGCTCAAATTTCTCGAACCGATCATCGACGGCGTCAGATACATAATTGACCCAATTGCAAACGTCTTCTACGGGGCTATTCCCGCTACTGTACGCGGTCTCAACTCCGATGTCTCAACGGCAAAAAGCGTTGAACCTATTGACGCTGATTTGGATGAGTTAGAAATTGTGAAAAGACCTCGACAGATATTGGTTCCTCAACCTAGGAATATAGCTCAGAGGAAAATGACTTACAGAAAAAATAGGCATAGACCAAAGAAATATACAAAGTTGAATGTTAGTTTGGATAGGCTAAAACAAAATAAGGATCTTCATGACTATATTAAAACAAAAAAATATAAATTTAATTATCCTAACACATATTTTTATCCTAGGATTAAATATTTTGTGAATCCTAATTATTTTTATAAGCCCAACAATAGTAGACTTATGCCATATAAAAAAGAAACAGCTGTTACTGAAGTAATAAATACCACAGTACTTAATGATTCTGACTGGAAACCGATAATTGTGTTAAATCATACTTTCCCAGAGAATGTTACCAAAAAACCACACAAGAGAAGATTTCGTAGGAAACACAATAAAAAGCGACGCGTTAGATCTAAAAGAAGTTTAGATGTATATTTTGAAAATCGTAACGCAACTGCTAGATCTTTTTATAAAAGGGAACCAGCAAATACAGGTAGAGGTTTTTTTGATTTCCTACAGTTCTTTTTTGCCACAGACCCAGTAGGGCATTTGATTCAACAGTCAAATGAGTATGCTAAATCAGTTTTGAAACAATCGTTGGAATCTAAAGAACCAGGATACTATACTGCAGCATATAACATGGTAATGATGAGTCTTGATGTTGTTGAAGGTCTGCTTAATGTCAATGAAGCGATAGAAGACCATCTTTTTAATGATGGTTTAAAGAAACGAAGGAGAAGGAGAAAGTATAAAAAGAAAATGGATAAAGCAAAAGTTAGTTTAAACTGCACAAGTAATGTTGAAAACAAAACTGAGTTAGCAACTGAGACAAATCTTTAAAAAAGTTGAAATTTTGTTAAATTAAGCTTTAGTTTGCATTTAAAGAAGCATTTATTTGTAATACAATATTTATATACTGGTGGTGGTATTAATTTCAGGATGTAACATAGTATTGTCCCACTGATGTTTAGCTTGTAAGAGGGATTTTTGTAAATATCAATGAAAATCATGTTTAATGGAAGCAGAATTTAACTCGACATCGTTTTATATATCTGCATTGGCAACCAAAAGATTTTTATCTATCACAGCATCAAATTTAAGACCACCATATATGTATTAAAAGAAACGATTGACTGTCTGCTTTCTCGATGATACTTCGAGTTAATTTCTGATTTAAGCTCAGTTACTGAAAATATTACAAATTACCTCATTAGTAGAAACTGAGCACTTAGATTTAATACGAGAATTTGAATTGATATTTGCACTGTTATGTTATATTATATAATCGTAATCATTATGTTATAGGCTACCGGAGACGTCCAATGTTTTATGGACAGTCGCGCGCTACTTCAGAATCCTTGTCGGCCTACCGGCACCGCCATTGAATCCAGCCCACACCATGACTATGCCCATGTACGTAATGCCACAGATGTACGGTCCCCCCATCACAATGCCACCGGCGCCGTCTCAGTAAACAAAATTGGACACCCATGGATCAAGTGGCGATAAATTAATGCCAAGCTTAAGAAGCTAAATGCCAGTCTGCCACGTGGCTTGATCCGATTTTTGTGATAAACGTGGCAGTCTGGCATTTAGCAAAGAAATAACAGCAATGTTTTAATTCTCTGGACTACGAAATTCTAATTTTGCTTCGATTTGGTTCCTATAGTGTCCAGATTTTAAAACATTGCATCCCCCACCCTTAAGACTGAATACTTTTTTGAAATGCGCGAGCTCGTCGACTTTAGTTTAATTATTATTGTAATTTATTTTAATTTAAGTTGTTAAGACTTATTTATTCAGCACTTAGTTAAATAAAATAATGTTAACAAAGTCATTTTGTGTTTCATTTGCTGCTTTTTTTTAATATATAAATCTGCTGGGTTCTTCCTTAAAGCGGGTGCAATTATGACATCTTGCGCAAACGTAAGTAAAGCTTCAAGATCTTTTTATTCTATGGTTTTTTTAGTAAAAAATATTTTTTGTCAGTGTGTGAAGTTCGCAAACTGTTACTGGCTAGCGTGTTAGATTATAGCCTAACCTCCAACATTCTGAAAGGAAAACCGTTGCTTATTGCTTGCTTACATATTGGTCAATATTCTAAGCACCGGGACTGACGAGTGTGGAGTTTTATGAATACGCCATTTTACGATTACTTTTCGATACTTATTACTATCACGTTTTGATACACGTAGTATTTTTTATTGTATTTAAATTTATCCCTATTCTTTGCCATCAGAATTGATAATCCTATGGCAAAGACTCAGGACTAAATTCCAATATACAAACTTTCCTTTGATAAAAATGGCATTTCGTCTCATTCTCCGGGGAGCGGCAACTTTTAAAACCTATTTATTCTGAACTTCCTTTGGGATGTAAAACTACTCGAAGAACACTTATCTGAAATAGAACCCAAGATATAGAGAAAACAACTTGTCAGTTGTTTCTTATACGATCGAGATTAAATTGAAATCTTGTCGAAGATGTACACACGGATTATTTCAAATAACTATAAATGCTTCATTAGTCCAGGGGTCGCAGTCAAGTCCTGGATTTTATTCACAAGTCGAACGAAGTGATATTGGGATTTCCGATGAAATTCTCAGTAACAGCTCGGAGTTTGGATTTAGGCTCGGATGGCGTACATTGGGGAAGGCCTTTCCAACAGTGGACTAATATAGGCTGATATGCTGATTTTAATATCGCACAATTAGAACATTCGTGTCCCAAAAGACGACTAGGGATTTCATAAAGATTAATAGAATAGGGGGATATTAGAATATCAATAACATTTAGAGCAACTAAAAGTTATTAATATTTTAATGACACTACTACAAATTGTAACTGATGTATAACATACCATCACGCCTGTATTCCCCGAAGGTTTAGGCAGAGGCGTACTAATGTACACCCACAGTTCGCCGGTATGTTTAGGTCCCATGTAATAGGGGGCGAGCCTATTGCCATTGACGGGGCACAAATTCCAAACTCCGAGCTGTTACTGGGAATTTCATAGAAAAACCCAATAACACTTTGCTCGACCTGGGAATCGAACCCAGGACCTGAAGCTTAGCAGTCGCGCTCAGGACCACTAGGCTAATGAGGCAGTTTTAACTGATGTATATATTCATGTAAAAGAAAACTGAATATGATTTTATTGAATATGGTTGCCAAAATATTTAAAATGTTTATCTGTCTGAATGTTTGTACGCGCAAAACGTAACTGTTTCCACAGCTGTATTACTGAAGGCCTATCTTAAAATCTGGTGTTTCATTCTAATAAAGCACCTAGAAGTCTAGTATAGTAAGTACTTAATCCTTTTGGAAATTTGAAACCGCGGCCAAGAGTTTAAAAAAAAAAATTACTGTCTTTGGTTGGCTTAAATTTAAATTAATATGAAACTGCGTTGTATGGAGCGCGTTGAGCAGAAACTTCTTGACGTAATTTTGTATAATTAAAACTGGTTTAAGCTCCTTGCAGCGTGTCTGGCAGTCTCAAGTTCCTCACGATGCGTCTTCTCCAATTATCCCAGTACAGATGTGGACTGGCAAATACTTCATAAGTCACGTCTTTACTCTGTAAGAAAAAAAACTAATTGAACTAATAATATTCTGCATTCTGAATTCAGCAAAGCATGTAAGTACCCTCATAGTACAAGAAAATATAATGTTGTATTGAGTCTGTATTTAAGTACTCTTTCAAACATGTATTTCCCGAAGAGTTAGGCAGAGGTGGACTCTATTATATCCACAGTACTCCGAAACGTTCAGTTTATTTTTATAGCCCACGGGCAGACGGATCGGCTGATAAGTGATACCGCCACCCATGGACACCCGCATCACATGGAATTCCAAGTATTTTGTCGGACTTCTAAAAGGGTTTGGGCCTCGCTCACTCGTTGAAACACAACGTATTTTTTCATGCCGGTTTTCTGTGAGTACGTGGTAGTACCAGTCGAACCAGCCCATTCGTGCCGAAGCATGGCTCTCCATTAACCCGGCACAAATGTAAACTTCAAGCTGCTACCGAGAATCTCTTAGAAAAATGTTTGACGACACGTTTGGCGTAGCGGCTTCTGCGACACGTGTTGTGGGTTCGATCCCCACACGGAGAAAATATTTGTATGATCTACAGGTAGTTGTTCCGGGTCTGGGTGTTTGTGTATGTGAGAATTTGTGTTTGTAAACGCACCCACGATACAGGAGAAAATCCTAGGCAACGTTTTTTATAAAAAAAAACCAAAAACACTGCTCGATTCCAGTGCAGATTGAAGTCAAACAACAAGACAGCACGAATCCTTTGGATCTGACTCCCTATTGTTTAAGAATGAATGTAATGTCATTGTCCTTTGCTAGACATTTCTATGGAAGACCGAGAACGGGGGAGTGAATTAAAATCTTTGTTGGTGTCTAGAAACGTTTGTCTTTTCAATTCTGTCTTTAAATGAATTTACAAATAATATAATATACCTACCTACCCTTCATTGCTTTTTCTTTTAGAAATATAGGCTCACTGCATTTGGAATAAGGACTAACATATTATGACGGCTGTATTTCTAAAAGAATTAGGCAGAAGTGCACTGGTATATTTAGATTAGATCCCATATAATAGGGGCAAGCCTATATGGGAAAGCGAGCGAGTTTACTCAGTACGAGCCCAACATCCTATACGGCCTCCCGAGGAGGCAGGGGATGTTGGGGATGCACGAGGATGTTTCGTTCTATACAAACAAAAAGGCAAACCTATTGCACGCCAGGGACAAATCGAAATTCTGAGCTACTGAGAATTCCCGCTACTGACACTTTGCTGGACTTGGGAATTGAAACCAAGACCATCGTAACAGTCACGCTAAGGAGCACTAGACTAATGAGTTACTAATTACAGAGGTGATTAACTCTATAGTATGAATACCTATCAGGTAGTATGGTCTTGGTAAGCATTGCGTTAAGTATAACAGCAGGCGTTTTGAATAATACAGTGTAGAGTTATTTTAGTGAAGGAAAAATTCGACTCGCAGGCAGGATTCGAACCTGCGTCTTCTGGTTTGATACACCAGACGCTATGACCACTAAGCCACCGCGAGTCCTACCTGCCATGTCGAAATTTGCCTTCACATTCTGAATAGACGTCACCTTTAAGACGTAAGTTCAGAATGTGAAGGCAAATTTCGACATGGCAGGTGGGACTCGCGATGGCTTAGTGGTCAAACCAGAAGACGCAGGTTCGAATCCTGCCTGCGAGTCGAATTTTTCCTTCACTAAAATAACTTTATAATCTTAGCATGAAAAATGCAAAAAAATGACAAAAAGATAATACAGTGTAGGTTTATTTATGCTACAAGCAATGTTATAGTTTTGCCTATCTAGCATCACCATCAACCCATTAATTATCCCACTTTTCCCATTGGTCTACTCTCAGAATGAGAGAGGTTAGGCTATTGTCCACCTAACTGACTTAAGTGGGTTGGCAGACTTCACAGGCCTTCGGAAATCTTTCAGGTTTCCTCACAATGTTTTCCTTACATACACTCACGCCATTCTCCCACAGGGGTAGGCAGAAACTATAGACTGCCACTTGCTACGATTCTGGCATGCCTCTTTTGCTTCTGCCACATTCATACATCTTCTCATACATACGCGCCGGTTGCGAGTACTACGCACCTGACCTTTTTGAAGGACTTCGCCAGTAAGATCGGTGTAGGTCCTCCTAGGTCGACCTCTTCTGACGTTGCCGCTGATATGCGTCTTATAAATTCCTTTCGTTAATCGTCTTTCATTCATTCATGTGCAAACCATCTCAGCATATTCCTTTCAATTCGTGTCACTACATCATCTTTCAGTCCGCAATGTTGTCCTAACACACTATTCCTCATGTTTTCCTTCACTGTTTAAATGCCCATATGACAGGATGGCCTTTGGCAAGATGGAGTGATGATTTACGATTGGTTGCTAGCAGAAGCTGGATGTAACCAGCCGAGGAGAAGGGGAGCCGTACGTCCAGCAGTGGACTGATAGCGGTTGATGATAATGACAAAATAATTATTACAAAAAGTCAAAGGTGGCTTGGATTTGACCTTGAGATCTTCGACTCGGCAGTCCAATCGTCACATCACTGGGATAATTTATGCTGTCTGTTAATAGATGGCACTGCTTGCATATACTTAGTATTAAATTTTGCAGTATATTTCGACGATGAGAATGAAGTAATATTTGGCAGTACGGTGGTAACTAGACGAACTCAGCCACAGAACTTATCACCTTATATACAATATGTGATAGAGATCAAAATGCCGTCAAATGTAGCCTAGCCTCCAACACACTGCGTTCACATTTCATCAAGAATCCAATAAATCGTTTTGACACATTGAACCGTGTGTGGAACGAAATTCAATTTATTTTCAATCAAACCACCCTAGCCTCTCTATCTTTGTTCTCATATTATTGCGAGCGAATCCAAAGAAATATACACTGTAACTGTCATTATTAAATTTTTTCAATGTGTGTATTGAGTAAGGTTTTTATTTACAACATTAACATAATTAACATAACATACCATCACGCCTGTATTCCCCGAAGGGTTAGACAGAGGCGTACTAATGTACACCCACAGTTCACCTGTATGTTTAGGTCCCATGTAATAAGGGGCGAGCCTATTGCCATTAACCGGGAACAAATTCCTAACTCCGAGCTGCTACTGGGAATTTCATAGAAAAACCCAATAACATTTTGCTCAACCTGGGAATCGAACCCAGGACCTCTAGCGTAGCAGTCGCGCTCAGGACCACTTGGCTAATGAGGCAGCTAGTTAACAACATTCGTTGTAATATAAATGTGAAACCCAAGACACGTGTCTAGTACCTATATTTATGTACAGAATCTATGTACAAAACTGTATCACAAATAATCTTAAAGTTATAAGGTGGTTATGTTACCTGGTTGTCCTTACAAAAATATACTAAATAAATCAATAAATAAATCTTTATTTCTCAAGAAAATATACACACGTAAAATACATTGTATAGGACACTAGCCTCCACACTAGGATTCCCTGTGTCGTGGAGGTTAGTCTCTTTCATCAGAAGATTTACAGATGAGTTAACATCAGCTTTAAATTATTGAGAAACAATAATAAAACTATAAGATGTGTGGCTTGTAATGTTCGTGAGTTTGAGTGTTTGCATGTGTGTTTGGTTGGTGTGTTGTATTCGAGGGCTGTGTGTATAAGAAGTATGACATGCATGTGTGTTTATGGGTTAGTAGAGAGATACTATATGTGTGGGAGTGCGAGAATGTGGGTAGAGGTGAGAACCAGTAGGACGGGAGTGTGGAAAGTGTATGTTAGTGTGGATTTGGATGAGACGACTCTACTACTCACGACTTACATACACATACATCACCTTATTAATTATTACCCCTGTCCCGCTGTGCGCCCGCGCCTAGTGCGTCTATGACATGCCATGGCTAGTTTTGTGCACGTATTGCGGAAAGATACTTTAGTCTCTCTCGGTGTCCCACTTGTAACCTTTTTTAAATATTTTTGGGAGAAAACATAACATGGAGTTAAAGTTATTGGAATCGATTCAGTTAGGTACTTATTTTGATCAAACTATATTTAGTTTTCGCGTATATCCTACAAATATTATGTCTCGTAGGGACAAGGATGTAAAATTAAAATTTGTATAGATTGCTAATTACATTTTGCTTTTACTGAATTACAAAAAGGTTTTTGAGCGTACAAAGTTAAGGTTGTATTAAAAGTGAAAAGGTGGCTGATAAAAAAAAGGTGTTGTCACAGAAAACAAATAGAACAAAAAAAAGAAGACCACAGACTAAGCTGTGGCGCGTGTTGGCGAGCCGGAACATCTTCCCCCCCGTTGAAAGCTGGTCTTTCAAGCCTTGTTGTCGTCATCAGCGGTTAACAGGGGACACAGTCGCACGAGGGGTCTTCGGATGATGCCGCGTGTGGTTTTGATCTCAGCGACTCGGGAAATGCCATCAGGTCCAGGAAATAAACGAGTCACACGTCCCAGCCGCCAGCTTAATGGTGGAATGTTGTCTTCTTGTAGTAACACCAAATCTCCAACGCTGAGATTAGACATATTGGTTTTCCATTTGGTCCTTTGTTGCAATTCTGCTACATATTCTCTCTGCCATCTTTGCCAAAAATGTTGATGGATTTGCTCGAGGCGTGCATATCGTTGCTGTTGATGTTGATCAGGGTTTTCAAAACTAGGAGCCGGTGCTGCGACGAGTGGACGTCCAATTAAAAAGTGCCCTGGGGTAAGAGAAAGGCAGTCGTTAGGAGAGGATGAAAGAGGATAAAGGGGACGGCTATTAAGAACAGCCTCCACCAGCGCAAAAAGAGTTTGAATTTCTTCGAAGGTTAAATGACTGTTGCCCATTACACGCTTTATATGAAATTTGGCAGATTTTACCCCGGCCTCCCAAATGCCACCAAAATGAGGAGCGTAAGCTGGTGAAAAAATGAATTTGATGCCATCTTGAATTGCATAATCACAAATCGGCCCTGTGCTATTTTTCAAAAAATTTGCTAATTCCTTAGAGGCTGCAACAAAGTTGCGCCCGTTATCGCAAAAGATTTCGGCTGGCTTGCCTCGTCGAGCTATGAATCTTCGCAAGGTCATTATGAACGCATCCTTAGATAGGTCACTGACGGCCTCCAAGTGTAAGCATTTGAAGCGCAAGCAGACAAATAAACATAGATAACACTTCTGTGTCTTAGCACCTCGACCCTTGCGGTTTAAAATAATAAAGGGACCTGCGAAGTCCACGCCAACTGAGGAAAATGGGAAATCAGGCATTATGCGTTGGGATGGTAAATTTCCCATTTTTGGATATGTAGGCTTAGCATTGAGACGTCTGCATCGAACACAATTGTACACAGTACTTCGTGCTAGGCGTCTGCCGTTTGTAGGCCAAATATATTCTCTTACTGTAGACAATAACAATTGAGGAGCAGAGTGCAGGGTGCGTATATGTTCCCTTTTAAAGATTAATTTTGTTAAGTGATGAGAAGAATCAAGAAGAATGGGATGTTTTTTGTCATAATGATAATCAGAAGCATCAATACGGCCACCAACTCTAATTAAATTGTCCTTCATAAAGGGGGACAAAGATAAAATTTTAGATTTATTGTTAACTAGTTTGTCTTGAAGAAGGGCCTTGTATTCATCAGGGAAAGATTCTTGTTGGGCAACCAAACAGAGGTAAGTAAAGGATTCATTTAGTTCTCTTAAAGATAATTTTCCAGATATTTTTTCATTTTTGTTTTTTAGGTTGTGTATGAATCGTTTTATATATGCGATTATTCTTTGAAGTTTGTTTAGATTTGAATAGTTTTCAATATGAATTATAGGATTCAAAATTATGACATTATTTGTTTTGATTTCAGGTAATTCAGTAGGAATACTTGGAGATAGGGTAGGCCATTTTGATTGGTCTTCCTGCAAAAACCTAGGTCCAGACCACCACAGTTCAGATTCATATAGCAGATTGCCATTCATCCCTCTAGATATGAGATCTGCGGGATTTTCTGCTGTAGGCACGTAACGCCAGGAAGTTGGTAGGGTTGTCTCAAGAATTTCACCAAGGCGATTCGCAACAAAGGTTTTACATTTCATAGGATTGCCTTTCAACCAACCAAGTACCACACTAGAATCGCACCAATAGATTACCCGCGTGGGTTTTGAACGCATAGCATCTAACACAGCCTTGGACAATCTAGCAGCAAGGAGAGCAGCGCAAAGTTCGAGACGAGGGATTGTCGTTGGTTTTAGAGGAGCAACCTTGGATTTGGCACATAGCAGTCTAACAGTGACATCATCGTTGCTGTTTATAGATCTCATATAGATGCACGCACCATATGCTAACTGAGAGGCGTCACTGAAAGAATGCATTTCTACTACAATAGGTGAGTCACATATTGCAGTTCTGGGGATTTCAAGGGTTGAGAGTAAAGGCAAGTGACGACTAAAGTCGTCCCAGGCCTGAATAATATCTTGTGGAACTGGAGCATCCCAGTCAATCCTTTGTAGCCATAGTTTTTGTAATATCATTTTTGACTGTATGATGCAAGGACTGAGAAGGCCCAAAGGATCAAATATTTGAAAGGATTTTGACATTATGTACCTTTTAGTTATATTGATATGATTTTCAGAACTTAGTGTTACAGGAAAGTGAAAGCAATCACTGGAAGGGTTCCAGCCAAGTCCGAGGGTGCTTGACGACTCGCTTAATGTTAAATTATCTTGTGTATCTATGGCATTATCAAGAATATCAGGTAAGTTTGTTTTGTATTTTCTTAGTTTGAAACAAGCTGAATTTAGGATTTGAGAAACAGAATTTTGTATAAAACGTAATTCGTCCTTTTGGTTAGACCCGGTGATTAGATCATCAATATAAAAATCTTTCTGAATAATAGCCTTGACTAAATCATTATCACACTCCTCACCAAGTTGCCAAAGACATCTAGTGCTCAAATAACTAGCACTTGCAGTTCCGTAAGTGACAGTATTGAGTCTTAAGGTTTGAAGACGGCTGGACTCCTCCTCCCTCCACAGAATCAACTGTAGATTGCGATCCTCCTCATGCACGTCCACCTGTCGGTACATTTTCTCGATATCTCCAGTTAATAAGTATCTATATTGACGTGCTCTGAGTAAGATGGAAAAAATAGAATCTTGAAGATTTGGGCCCACCCGTTGGATGTCATTGAGCGAGAAACCAGAGGTTGTAGGAGCGGAGCCGTCAAACACCACTCGGATTTTAGTGGATTCACTGGTCTCTTTGAATACTGCGTGGTGGCAAAGAAAATAGGATGGATTTGGATTTAATATTTTGGAACATGAAAGATGCCCTAAATCTGAATATTCTCTCATGAAGGCGACATACTGAGATTTAAGATCAGGATTTTTTCGAAATCGCTTCTCAAGATTTAACAAACGTTTTTTGGCTAAGTTGTATGAATCTCCTAGGCAGTCGGGTGATTCCTTTAGTGGTAATCTGACACAGAATCTGCCTGTATTTAGACGTAAGGTGTGGGTCAGAAAGTGTGTCTCACAAGCCTTATCATTTTCACTAAGAATGGATTTAGGAGGTAACTCTTCGAGTTCCCAAAATTTTGTAAGTGAATTATCAATATTTGAATCATTGAAAGAATTTTGAGAATTAGAAAAAATGCAATTGATTTTTTTAGTGTATGTAAGGGACTGGATGGGACCGGTGATCAACCATCCCAATTTTGAATTTCGCAATTGAGGCCTTGATGGACCCAGTGATTTTTGTTCACTACCTAAAATATCCCAAAACACATCGGCACCAATTAGCAAATCGATGGGTGCTGGTACATAAAAGTTAGGATCGGCTAATGACATGTTTTTAGGTAAATTAAGATTTTTTATATTAATAGGAAATTTTGGTAACTCTCCTGTGAGTTCACTCATAACAAAACAAGAAACAGGAATATTGAACGAACTATGCAAGGATTGAACCCTTGGCAAACAAGTTTCAGTCACTTGGTGGTTTGATTGATTGCCTATCCCAACCACCTTTATAGGATCAATAGTATTAGGAGCAAGCGACAATTTTTCTTTTAAGGATTGAGTGATGAACGATGCTTGACTGCCACAATCTAAAAGAGCACGGAATGTTTCAGTTTTATTTGTTTGAGGATTTAAAACCTTCACCAAGGCTGTAGACAGAAGAACTTGACTATTGTGTTGTTCCTTTGAAAAATTTGCTAATGTTTCAGGACATTTGTCCAAACAGTCTGAATCATGAAGCAAGGTATTGTGTTTCTTTCTACAGATCCGACAAGGACCCAGAAGACAATTACTGACAAGATGACCTTGACGAAGGCAGTTGACACATAATTTATATTTGGAAACTTCATCGAGTCTTTCCGGAATGCTCTTTGATTTAAAAGTAGGACAGTCAAAGATCTTGTGATCTTTGCTACAAATAATGCATACTTGGGTATTACTGCTTCTAGTGACAAAAGACTTTGTCAACCTACTAGATTCCTGCCTATGATTATTACTGCTGGAAGGGACAGAGGCACGAGCTGCTGACCCTTTGTGTACATTATCAGATTTGTTACGGCTAATGGCCTCAAGCACATCAGCACGATTTATTAAAAATGTTTTAAATTGCTCTAAAGTAGGAACATCATCAAATAAGTTACGTTGTTCTTCCCACTTTTGTAAGGTATGGTTGTCTAACCTTGACGTAAGCATGAATATTATTAATATATCCCAATGTTCTGTGGGCTGCCCTAGACTAGAGAGAGCACGAAGATTTTTTGTAACATGATCTGTTAAAAATCGCAATGACCTTTCAGATTCACGGGTGAATGGCTGGATATTAAATAAGGAATTTAAATGATGATTAATCAATAACCTTTTATTATCATAACGTTCACATAATAAACGCCATGCATCTTTATAATTATCAGATGACACCTCTAAGTTAGAAATGATGCGAGCCGCATCACCTTCTAAATATGATATCAAATAATGGAATTTATGGACAGGGGTTATTCGCTCGTTATTGTGAATAAGGCTCAAAAAGGTGTCACGAAATTCCAACCAGTGGAAAAATGACCCATTAAACTTAGATATTTGAATTTGAGGTAATTTAAAACCAAAGCTCTGATGACACTGAGAATCATGTATAGACGGCCTAGAATCATTTTGAATTTGCTGATCAAGAAGGGTTTTAGCAGTGGCAATACTAAGAAGTATGTCATGCTCTATGTTCTCTCTCTCATCAAGCTCCGCATCAATATTTCTAGAATTCAAAACCTCAATTTCACCTTGCAGTTCATCAAACTTACAGGACAATCCCTCAATTTTAGTAATCTTGAGTTTCAGCTCAGCAGATTCAATAGGTGTCAAATCAGATTTAGAATTGATGCCATTTAAATAATTTTTGAATTTTGTTATTTGACCTTTGATTGAACTACGTCTAACCAGTAGATCCTTTATGGAATCATTTGAACCTGATTTATCATCGCGGGTTGCCATTATAAATTATATCTAGAACTAGGTATTTTGAAAGAAATATTGACTTGTAGATCTTAAATATAGACCTATTGCCTGCACTGCTACTCAACCAACTGCTATGGACTACTGTTGAATGTGTATTACCGTTGAAACTATGAATAATTGTTTAATTTGAACAATACTAAAAAGTGGTTAATGCAATTCAACAATGGATAAACATGTATAGGTATAAAATCTAGTGCATTCACCAATTAAATAATAATAAAAAAAGTATTTAGCTCACGCTCCTTATTCCGTGTCACCTGCCGAGCGGGAATCCGGGACTGCACATTGACTGATGACGGCCACGAGGACGCTAACTCGTCACGGAATTCCTGGAATAATCGGCGAAATCGAATGAGAATAAGCTCAGTGACATGTAATGGACATGGAAAAGAAGTTAAGGGGTATTTGCTAAAATATTAAAACTAAAAACACTATTGGAATGACTTTGGAACAGTCTAGAATGTATATGCAATTTTGGTGATTTAAGTGATCTAAATCATAGTTATTTGGCAAATGGAGGCTGCTATTTTAATTATTTTAATATGCTAACATCGTTTGGGAATGGATTTAGGGTGGATTGAGTGAATTTAGGAATGGGCTAGAAAGGAAGAAAAACCAGGGCACTCATCTGTTCTTTGGACGGGTTGGTGAGGCGCAGTTTTCGTAGCTGCTGCTGCTCATCAGCTCGTAGGATGTTGATGGCTCCAGTTCTTTGTCCAGGGTTGATTTTGGCCCGATGGTTTGCTGGATTGCTGCCAGGCACGTGGCACGTGGTCGGTAGCCGCCTTTTGTGGTAGTCGCGCCGTGGCAGACCAATAATTCCGGACTACTTCGTCCTGTCACGGTCGCCAATTCTTGTCTCGTAGGGACAAGGATGTAAAATTAAAATTTGTATAGATTGCTAATTACATTTTGCTTTTACTGAATTACAAAAAGGTTTTTGAGCGTACAAAGTTAAGGTTGTATTAAAAGTGAAAAGGTGGCTGATAAAAAAAAGGTGTTGTCACAGACAACAAATAGAACAAAAAAAAGAAGACCACAGACTAAGCTGTGGCGCGTGTTGGCGAGCCGGAACATATTATAAATGCGAAAGTTTGTGAGTTTGGATGGATGTTTGTTACTCTTTCACGCTAGAACGGCTGAACGGATCTGGATAAAGTTTGGCACATATATATAGATTAGATTATAGCCTGGAATAACACATATACTACTTTTTATGGCCGGACCCAATTCTGAAGTCCACTCAGACGAAGTCGCGGGCAGAAGCTAGTTCAAAATAATGTTGGAACAATAAAAACCGTTCACTTGAAGTTGTCTGCTACGTTAGAGGATCTGGTTTTGATGCCCAGGTTGAGCAGTTTTATTGGGTTTTTTAATGAAATTCTCAGTAGCAGCTCGGTGTTTGGATTTAGGTATGCCTCGTTAATGGCAATAGGCTGGCTCTCTATTCATGGGATCTAAACATAACAATAAACTGTGTACATTAGTACACCTCTGTATACCCTTCGGCGAATACAGGTGTGATGGCATGTCTACTAAATTGATCAAAATACGGTACTCTGCTATAAATGGTCCCGTGGTTCACTGGAAAGCCAAACTTCGCTCAACATCTGCTGTTTTGGGATTCTTCTGTCCTATGTTGACATGGCAATATTTGAAATTAATATTAGTTTCAACTATACATTGAGATATTACTACATAAGAGACACTGAAGCGAGTTTCTGCTTCATGAGTTTAGGCCTTGTAACTCGGTGTTCCATTTGCGACAGTGATGTGAGTTTCTGCTCTACCATTGCATGAAGTTGCGGGGTAAGCACTGCGGCTGCGATATGCTGCTACTAAAATTTTATTTTAGGTTGCAAATACTGACAACTAAAATTACTTATTTGTAACACTATTTACTAAAGTAGGTGGACTATTTTATTGGCCTCCTCACTCACCTCGAGTGAGTTATATAAAGTCTTCTGGCACAGCCTGGGCAATCAGCCCAGATATAAATTTTTTGTTTAATTTTTTTCAACGTAACTGGTAGATGTCTGTACATCCTATCCTACTAATATTATAAATGCGAAAGTTTGTGAGGATGGATGGATGGATGGATGTTTGTTACTCTTTCACGCCAGAACGTCTGAACGGATCTGGATAAAATTTGGCACAGAGATAAATTATAGTCTGGAATAACACACATGGGCTACTTTTTAACTGAAGTCCACGCAGACGAATTCGCGGGCAGAAGCTAGTAGAATATATTTAAGAAAAATAATATGAGATCTCGTTATGAGAGCAATAGAAACCAAAAAACAACAGATATCTTCTAAATATTTGTCTGTCTGTTTTTACGCGCATTATGCAAAATAACTGCTCAAAATTGGACGTGGTTTTTGCAGTTGTATTACTGGAGGTCTAACTTAAAATCTGGTTTGTTTCGTCATGGCACGCCACCTTGAAGGCCGGTTTAAGTAAATAAATCCTTTTGGGACGCGGGCAATAACTAGTAAAATATTAAACAACTAAGATACCTAGTACACTATAATATGTTTACTATCTCAATGGAAAAATATTTATACATATCGAAGGCGAAAACAAAATTATACAAAATATGGTGCACACAATCTGAAACGCAAAAATTATGTAGATTAGTTTCCAAAGGATCCCTTGAAAAAGAATCTGATAGTTATTTTAGTGAAGGAAAAAATCGACTCGCAAGCAGGGTTCGAAACTGCGTCTTCTGCCTAGGTACGCAGACGCTATGATCTCTAAGCCACCGCGAGTCCCACCTGCCATGTCGAAATTTGCAATTTCCTTCACTAAAATAACTTTATAATCTTAGCTTTCTATTCTTAGCTTAGAATCGGATAGAATTAAAAGATATCATTATAATGAAATTCAGAAAATAATTTAAGCGCGACTACTACGCTGGAGGTACGATTCTTTAGTAAGTATTGGAGTTTTTAAGAAATTCTTAGTTTCGGCACAAAATTCCATTTCTGGCTGGTTAATGACAATAGGCTCCACCCCCTATTAACTGGGACCTACACATAAGAACTGTGTGTACCTACATTAGTACCTACACCTCTGCCTGACCCTTCGGGGAATACAAGCGTGATAGTATGATGATAACGTAGAAGGACTAGCATTTTCCATCCGTTTCTATCATTTGTCATCTCTTCGATATCTACGAATTGTCAGCCTGTAGTCTTATCATTACTACTCTTCGTAAAGGGAATCTAGGAGTACAATCATGCTTTTACGAAACTCCAATTCAAGAATCTTAGGGCCACTTGCACCAATATTCAAAACTTCATATTTGCATTTAAACACAATTTTTCATAGAAATTTTGTGTTTAAATACAATTTAAACACATTTAAGAAGTTGGTGCAAGTGGTGCTTACGGTCAGCCGTACTTGTAATCACTAGACTGCTGAGAAATTTAATTAAATGTATGTTATCTTCTTTAAGTAATTCGATTATTAATGATAAGTGAATATAATTATTAATGTTTGAATTTTATTTAATTAAGTCAAGTCATTAATTATACTATGTAAATTCATCTTATGTCAGAATTGCTAGGACAAAAGATTCTTCGAGATATCAACAAACATTTTAATTTATTTCCCAGTTCCTGGACTTCCATAGAAATGTCGTGATACAGGAGAATGGCATTGCCTGCTTTCTTTAACAATAGAGCGCCAGAGAGCCTAAGAGGCTACTTTTGATGTATCACAATTATGGTTCACAGATACATTTCAAGTCTAAGCTCACCTCTATAATAGACATCAGCGGAATCGAAATTCCTTAAACAAACAGAGTACCTAAATAAATCGTAATTCAAACACAATCAAGTTGTATTATTATTCAATTTCGGATATCGTTTATCTGGGTACCAACTCTACCATTCTGTTTTACTTCACAGAAAATAAATGACCGGAAAACTGAATTATGTATTATGTAGTAGGTATGTAAAATTATCGAGACATTACATTCAATTATAATTTATTTTTATTCCCGAAATGGTAAGGTGGGGTCCCAGATTAACGGTATCCGAAACCGAATAATAATACACTGATTAGAATTACAATATAATTTGCTAGTAGGTATATTATGCTTTTATGGGTAATTCGATCTATCGGATCGTGATTTTGGAACGTGGGAGAGCCATGCTTCGGCACGAATGGGCCGGCTCGACTGGAGTGATACCACGGCCGGAGGTTACCGGAGGCCCAAACCGTTTTCGGTAGAAGAAGGGGAGGGTGAACGTCTACGTCTGCCTCCCCTTACGCGTAGGGGGTCGGAAATGGCGGCCCGCCACTGTCGGGCCCGCGGACGATTGCTACAGCGCTCCCGTGGGCCCGGCACCAAAGTGGTGACGCGAAAAGCCGAGGTTGGTTTTAGTCGGTAGATCGCTCTTTTCAGAGCGGAGTCCGACACACCCCACCGCTCTCCCCGGAGTGGTGAATAGTGCATAAAGCATTACCAACCCCGTCAACAAAAAAAAAAGGCCCAAACCGTTTTAAAAGGCGAGCAACGCACTTGTGACTCCTCTGGTGTTGCGGGTGTCCATGGGCGGCGGTTATCGCTTACCATCAGATGATCCGTCTGCTCTTTTGCTCCCCTATCCCATAAAAAAAATTGGACCTTTATAGGGAGGCTAATCACTAAAGGTAGTAAACCTATTTTGTAATGTACCTATTATATTTATCTATTTTGGAACACTTACGGCCGCATTCAATATTAAATCTGTCAGGTGTAGGTTCGCTTACTAGAAATAGGATTTTGACAATATTTGAATGTATCTAATGTCAAAATTCTAATTACTACTAAGGAAATCTTGAGTTTAGGCGGGAAAATGAAAAGTGCACATTGTCGATTTTATATTATTTTTCAAAACTTGAATTTCTCCGATGTTTAATGTGTAATTATGGTGGATAATTAACCATTAAGTATTCGTGAATGTGTGAGAGTGTAGACAAATGATATAGAATTGAAAATCGTGACTTTTTGGGTTCACTCCTAAACTCCATCATAGCCTCAATAAAGTTTCTACCATTTTATTGGGGCAACTGAACAACATAAACTTGACACTGGCGAACACAAAAAGTGTGGTGCCATAATACAATCCCATGATGGGAAACATTTCTTGATTACTCTAATACTTGATAATGGCAAATACACAAAAGGTGGGGCACCATAATAAAAAAAAAATCTACTGACAGATTTGATATAGAAACCGCCTGTTAAAGGGGTTGGAGATTATGTAGCTTCTATAAATCATACTGTGATTCGTCAAACGCTGCCATTTTAGCACCCTTGTCCGGAGGATTCATCTTGTCTTGTTGTTGACTTCAATCTGCACTTACAACTTAGTTTCTAGTGTATTAAGAATCAAATTGTTTTGTTCTTTGTCCATATCTAATTAGACATTTCTGTAGATAAAATAGATGGCGCCAACATCACCTTATGTAGCAATTCGAAGCGAAATCGAATGGATATCGTAGGTGGTCTTGGTAGCTTAATAGGCTAAAGTGTACGAGGTACTTAACCAGAGAGACCCAGGTTCGAATCCAGCCTAAGATCGAGTTTCACTTCCATTAAAATTTATATCTTCAAAATGTTTAGCATCCGTTAATGCAAAATTACTGGGTTTACTTATGAAATTTTCACGTACAGATCCGAGTTTTAATTTGTGTCTAGTTAATGACATACATAAGTTAGTCCGCTATTATATGGGACCTCTAGATACCACAAAGTCGAAATTAAGTCCCATTAGGGCGAAGCGCTTAGCTGCTACTGTTTTTAAGTTACTCCATGCAGGAGGCATTCAGTGCCTCGCCACCAACCCCGGCTACGCTGTAAAGATTCCCTGAATTAACAGCCTACGACCATTAATTCGGCCCCAAATGCTTAATGGCCAGGAAGTCGAACTTATGATCATTTGGTTGCCCGTTCGAAACCCACCCATTGCACTACCGACATAAGCCCACTCATAACACAAGCATTTAGCTTAGCAAGAGGGGTAAACAAGAATACTAGAAATATGCGATGAGAAACTTAAGAAAAATTAAGAAATGTCACTCATCCATTGATTGACCGCGGTAGGTGCAGCTTAACTTTGCAACTCTCTTATAAAGTTACAGCAAATGTTCACAGTAAATGCAGGGGGCAGTGAACTTTTGAAGCCATAGGAATCTAGTCTAGACGCTTTAAAGTTCAATGTAAAAGGTCCCTTTATAGAGGTCTGTTAATACATTGGCTGCATAGAAATTACCCTAAATAGTTACTCGTCTTTTTTATATTTTTAATATTGATAGAATCCATCTTCTCTGTTCCGATGATAACGGAAAAGTAAGGGTTTAATAAGAGTGTTTTTTTTTGTCATGACATTCTGTGTCAAAAAATTAAAGTATATATATTTTTTTTTATGGGATAGGGGGGCAAACGAGCAAACGGATCACCTGATGGTAAGTGATAACCGCCGCCCATGGACACCCGCAACACCAGAGGAGTCGCAAGTGCGCTGCCCGCCTTTAAAAGGGTTTGGGCCTCCGGTAACCTCAACTCACTCGGCGCAACACAACGCAAGCGTTGTTTCACGCCGGTTTTCTGTGAGGCCGTGGTATCACTCCGGTCGAGCCGGCCCATTCGTGCCGAAGCATGGCTCTCCCACGTGAATAAATTGGATTTTTTGGATAAACGAATTTAGAGGGTTCAGCAATGTTATTGGAAGAGTAAGATAATTTTAATCTAATAATTCTGAAGATCTTCATAAAAATGTATAAGAACCTGACATAGTCACATTTAATTTAAAGATAAAACCCAATAGCTCGACCAGGCTCGAACACAGGATCACTAGACTAAATTACAAAACCTGTATTATAACAATAAAATCCAAAATGTTTTAGTAAATCAGTTATATCTGTTATTTAATCAGGCAATAAGTTATGGGTTAGGTACACGTAAATACAAAAATGTTAGTATTCAATTCATTTATTCCATAATAAATAATTAGTACAATTAATGCAATTTTAATAAATTATTTTTATAATTATAAGGCAAATGCTTAGTTATATAAATGCGAAATTAGCATCATTGTACAAGTTAGTAAGTATATCTAAAGTTAACATGTAATAAATAAATAAATAGCTTTATTTACATTAATAATAATAATACGTGTATACTTAATCGAAAAATTATAATAAAAATTGACAAGAAACTGTATAATCTTAAAATAATACGGGATTTTCTTACGCTGACTCATTATGCATTGAATTTTTTTTTTTACTTTTTTGACAAGTCATAATATCCCTGTAATGCCAAACTTGTTTTACACATTTGTCAATTTTTACATTAAATAAAACCTATTACACTTCTTATGCTCATCTTCGCTTTTTGCTGGGCTTAATCATTTTCAGAGCTGGTTAAATTTGAATCACTTGTTTGACCAAACTTATACCAATTTTTGACATAACAACAGTAATCTAAAACATTACTGTATTTATTAATGGTATCGGACTTTAAAAAAGGAGGTTTTCTGTCTATTTATGTATGTAGGTATCTTTGGCTTTTAACCGACTGCAGCGGAACCAAAAAAAAAGATAAATGTATTTATATACATTTTCTTGTACAGTCACATACATATACAACGTGTAAAGATGTATATTTTTTATTGTACTCTCCATTTCCAGTCTCGAGTTCGAAGTCATTTGTTTCTATCTTTCATCTTTCCTAGCAATTAGATTGTGTAATAAGCCTCATTATATGGTTATTTGGTTGAGGTAAGTATCGCCATAAACTCCATTCAGTGTCAGTCATCCAATTGACTTAGTCCTTTTTGACAATAGCCTGAAAAGTATTCGTACTTTAATTTCTTTTAATTTATATTTTAGTTTTTTCGTTAAAATATTGTGTTACTCAGTTCCAAACGATTGTCTTGAATCGATTGACTGCAAAGAAAAGAAATTACATTGAATTTATTAGTTAGAAATTATTTACAACAGTTATAATTACGGGCTGGTTGTATGGTTCAGTGGAAGAAAACAATCAGTGAAAATAAAATATGTACATATTTGAGGTTTCCTTTGTTGTTGAAAGTCAGTTTTAAAATGAAAATAAAATAATATTTATAATTCTGAGAAGTTTGATTGAAACCAAAATGTATAAATATATATTTTTTGGGTGAAGAAATGACACAATTTTGCTCGTATTTTTCCGTGATGTGTCTAAGAATATTTAAGGTAATTTTCATAAGAAATAGGTATTTACATAAATAATTTGAAAAAAGTCTGAAATAGAGTATAATTTCGAGAATACGTTTAGTAAAAATCATATTTTTATGTATCATGTATTTGTACAATGTGTGAAGTTGATATTTTGCAAAAAAACCCGCCATGCAATCCTGTACAATCAAATAAAAAAGTGTGATTTTTCATTTACATGCTCTAGCCCAATAGAAATATTTTAATGTTTTTTTTTCACCATATAGATCACCATCACCTGGCAAATGTGCTATAAAATTTTCTAATGTTACGAATTTCCTATTAATTCTTTAAAGAAACTGACTCGCCCGCGGGATGAATCAATTGTTTTTCTATTATGTATACTAGTTGATCTCGATAAATTAAACTGTATAACAAGTCAAAAAACTTACTAGTTTTTAACACACGCTTATATTAGACATTTACTTTTATATGGATTTAAACTGGTTGATAAATATTTGATATTATTAAATTTTCAACGATTTGGATAGCGTCCTTTACAGCTGAGTGGAGTGCTGTTCGTTTTATTTCAAGTAAAAACTTTTTAAAATATACTTAGTAAGATGTAGTTATTACCTCAATAGCTACCTAAGTACCTATCCCTTTTCAAACTGAATTAGAAACTTCTAGTTTAACAAGATGCAACTGAAGTAGTAACCTGTGTAAGTAAGCAAACTTGATAAATATTGTAACACTGTTTTTTTGAAAAGCAGTTAGTACGTAACTTTTATATTAAAAAATCTTAAAACCGATCCATTACACAATGCTTTCATGATCACTCGCGCCAAGATGGATAGTGTTTTTAAGAAATTAAAGTTCTAAGAAACTTACAAGGAAAAACACTTTATACTTAATTATTATAGTAAGTAGGTATAGCTATATTGACTATTTTCTTCTTACTTCTTCGTACTTTATTTGGTAAAATATATAATAACTTATATTAGACTTACGTATAATCAATAGCTTATTATACGTATAGAAATAGGTATTTTTTAACAATGTATAGATACTTTAAACATAATTTTAACTTATATACAGATATAATTTTGAAAAAATAAAACACTGCTAAATAGAAGTATAAAGATGTCAAGGAACTGGCTCTAAACAGTGAGGGGTGGAAGATGCTGCACCGGCAAGAGCCTAGCTCTTAAGTATAAGAAGAGAAGAAGAAGAAAAACGACTACGGTTTATCTCAATATAACATACCATCACGCCTGTATTCCCCGAAGGGCTAGGTAGAGGCGTACTAATGTACACCCACAGTTCGCCGGTATGTTTAGGTCCCATGTAATAGGGGGCGAGCCTATTGCCATTAACCGGGCACAAATTCCTAACTCCGAGCTGCTACTGGGAATTTCATAGAAAAACCCAATAACACTTTGCTCGACCTGGGAATCGAACCCAGGACCTCTAGCGTAGCAGTCGCGGTCAGGACCACTTGGCTATTGAGGCAGTTTATTTCAATTTGTTCAATATTCGCGAAAATCTCAGTATTGAGTACGTTACATACGGATAGAAAAGAGAGAGATTTTGTTGCTCGCTCTGTATATCAATGACACAATAGAAACGCCAGTGCCAGTTGAACTTCAATTAAATTGTGGTAATTGTCAAAAACTCAGAAGTTATATTGTAATACTGTACAATACGCATAGCTTTACAAAAATAAAATCTGCTCGGTTGACAAAAATGTACAGTAGGTTCATAAAATTGTACAGAAACCGAAATCAAAAAATATATATATATAAAACAGATGGTAGGCTTAAATCTAGGAATCAATTAGGGACCCTGTTGGGCACAGCACAGCTTAGAAGGAGAGAGGGAGACGTGTCTATTTATTATATTATTTTGTTCTATTTATATTTATATAAATCCCACCTCTAGTAAGCAAATGCATCCAATTGTTCGTTATTAGGACGAGTCGCCTACAAACGTTGTAGTACCATAAGCAACTCATACCATAATAGTGCCGTATTAGTGAAAAATAAATACTTTAATATAATAAATAAATACTTTTCCTATGAAATGAAATTATAATTATACATTTCATAGGAAAAGTTGTTCAGTACGATGGGCGGGATCACCCCTTTAATAGGTGTGTGTGATTAAATCGGCACCCTGTATAAACGCCATTAAGATAGGGTTTCCACTACCTACATATAATAAGGCGATCCGTCTGCTCGTTTGCCTGCTATCACATAAAAAAAATAAAAAAAATAAGTGACGGTAGCCTAATGGGCTAAGGCGTCGGACTTGCGATCATTTGTGGTTGCCGGTTCGAAACCACCCATTACATTACCGACGTGAACCCACTCGTAACACAAGCATTTTAGCTTAGCACGAGGGGTTAACAAGAATACTAGTGATGTGCGACCCACATTGCTAGTAAGCTTTTTTTTAAAAAGAAACTCATAAAATAAAAACTTCAAAAGGTCTACCTAGCCCATTTTATATGGTAATAGCTATTTGCTATCCACTACTTCATGTTTACTTGGTCCGCTTATGATCTAATAGATTTCTGAACTTCATCTATATATATAAAAGAAAGTCGTGTTAGTTACTTCATTTATAACTCAAGAACGGCTGAACCGATTTGGCTGAAAATTGGTGGAGAGGTAGCTTAGAACGAGGAGACGGACATAGGATTTTTATCCCGTTCCCGTGGGATGTGATGACAGACCGAATTCCACGGGGGCGACGCCGCGGGCAGAAGCTAGTAAATTATAAATTAGGCTCACGTAAATGGTATTTTATGTTTTAAAAATAGAGTAAGATATTTCAAATACCTTTGATAAGAATATATAGGTAAGTTTTTCTTATGATTTATTTATTAACTTAGTCTCTTACTCAGAAAAGTGTATTTTCTTGAATAAACTAACGAGGTTTATTCACAATAATAAACTTCTCTAAAGAAGGGTATAATTTTATTTATTGATTGTATAGGACATAAATAAAGAAAAAAATATTGTTTAGCGATCACGTCTCGCATACTAAAACTGATTCAGGTTTTAGTATGCGAGAGATCAGAGTTTCTCTATGGCAACATTTTGAAACATTGTGGCATATTTCAATGACAGATTGCGTAATATGGCAACATCGTACGTTCTGAAATTGATTCAGTTTATCATTTTTTATGCGACAAAAGGGAAAAAGTTTACATAGTTTGCTTCCCAAACAACGTAAAAAATTTTCAAGTAAATCATAGTTCGACATAGTTTATCATAGTGTGACAAGCTTAACTGACTCGACAAAACGCTTCGATTTTCTCATGTAACGTGAGAACAAATGAAAATCTTACATACATTGAGAGCCGAAATAACTATCTACCATCATAACTTCACGCCTGTATTCCCCGAAGGGTTCACAGTTCGCTGGTATATTTAGGTCCCATGTAGGTTTAATAGCAATATTGCTATTAAACAGGTGCACATTGCAAACTTCGAGCTTCTATTGGGAATTTTATAGAAAACCTAGACCTTGGAATCGAACACAGGACCTCTAGCGTAGTAAACACGCTCAGAACCACTAGGCTTATGAGGCAGAACAACTATTGCATCTTAGAGGGCAGCAGGGAGTAGCCGCCTTCTCTAAAAAGAAAATGAAAATGTTTATTTGCGTAAAATGTAGGTTAAATTTAAGGTATTACAATAAGTCAATTTTATAAAATGCTATCTCGATATCGAATCTCACTCAGTCCTACAATTGAGCATGGAACTCTCTAACCGAATAATAAATACATAATTAAAATGTTACCATATATATAAGTAAGCATACCGTTATATTTATTACCGTTATATATATTTATTACCCTGGTCCGATACTGTGTGGTCATAATGGCAACACTAAACGCGATAGTGTCAATGTTTTGAATAATTCAGATAAGTTTGTTGCACTATATTATATTTTTTTCAAGAAACATAATATAACCAAATTACAGTTTTCCTTCAGTTTTATCAGACAATGCATTCTTGCTACAAGCCTACAATGCTGCATTATGCAAAGTCACGTCTGGATTTGAAAAAATGTTGTTCTTCTACGTTAATATCGTGTTAGTTTAGATTCCTGGCAAATTTTATTTGAATGATAATTTTCTTTGTTTATTGACATTAGATTGGAGAGAAAATCCTATGCCCTGAGAATCGTTAACGCATTGAATCACCAACCAGTAGATTGTTATTCCAAGGATCCACAGTGACCACTTGTCTTGCATCTTGCTTGAAGAGAAGACAGAAGTATTCAAAACAGAATCCAAGATCACTCATGCATAGCAAATGTCCTGCTGATCTGGTATTGCCGTGCAACGGGTCGTTGAGCTCCCTAAATAATGGTTGAGCTACACGAAGACTGGTGTATGTGTGCCGTCAGAACTCAAGGCTCTTTGGATCTAATGGTTCTTTTTTTTATAGGATAGGGGAGCAAACGAGCAGGCGGATCACCTGCTGGTAAGCAATAACCGCCGCCCATGGACACCCGCAACACCAGAGGAGTCACAAGTGCGTTGCCCGCCTTTTAAAAGAGTTTGGGCCTCCGGCCTCCTTTTTCTTCAAAAGGCCTGTTCAGATATTGCCATAAATCGTAATGCACATATCTTATAGGTAATACTATCTACTACTGTATGGATTTTAAAAGAGACCATGATTCTCTGAGTTTGTTTAGGCGTTTCTTCTCAGAGAACATTAGATAGAAAATGCCGGTGTCATCTAGTTAAAAAAAAACATTGACTTGTAAGAGTGTCTTTAAAAGATCTATTTACAGAAATAAATATCATTTATCATGTTACCTACTGTGGTCATTTTCCAATCGGGTACCGGGCTTCACAACACACAAACACGTCGTTATATTCCCTAATTAAAACCAACCCTGGTTTAAGTTAAAAACACATTATTCTGCTTCCCGATTCCCATTAAATTACGTTTAGATACCCAGAATATTTTTTAAAAACTCATTATTACTTTTTGATGGAATTTTAAAAATGGACAATATTTTTCCAGTGTATAGGTACATGTTTCCTGTGATAAAAATGAAGATTATTATTTATTTTAAGGTAAATGCTAAGGAATTAAATCTATTAACGATTTATACACGTTTCCTGTGATAAAAAGGGCAGATAATAATATTATCTGGAGGCACGGCAGTGCCCCCGCCAAGACGAGCGCAAAGCAAACACTGCCGTACCATCCTTTACTGGAACCATTTCGCCGCATTTTCAGGCCCCTATTTGAGAACCTCCGGATAAGACCAGAACTCAGAAATTTTCGTCATCCAGTAAGCTATAATCACATACTTAAATTCCAAAATTTCAAGACTGTAGGTCGGTAACGGTAACGGTAGGTAAGTCAATGGGCAAGTCACACAACATTAACTATAAATAATGAAGAAATCGCAGTAAGGAACCTTAGACTTGGCACGACTTTGTCTAGATTTCATTACTTTTTAGAGATAAACAAGCAGCTCCATCGAGACTTGGCTAGTTTTTTACAGAATATTTTTGATGGGATTTATTTTAAGGTAAATGCAAAGGAATTTAATCTATTTACGATTTAAAAACAAATTTAAACTTTAAATACAATATTTTTCGCAATATAACACAATAACTGTGTGCTGTATAAACCTTATGTTTTATTTTATTAAACTTTTCCAGCTTTCATAGAATGTGAAATGAATATTGCTAGCCAACATCCAATTTTAATAAAACACGTGCACGTGAGACGTGATTGGATTTCTTAGATACTTTATCCTACGTTATACATATATTCGTGCGTTTTTATTTCTAAATTTTTTTATGAAAACGATTTCATGCAAGCTAAAAGGATCATTACACAATCCCGTAGTTTTTTTTTGTAAAGACAGCTTAACAGTTTATTTAATTCTACACACTTACGTGATGATTTTAAAAACACATAGTCCTGTTTATTTTTGTTTTAAAATATTATGATGATAATTATGATGATTAACTACCTACCTACTTTTAGCTAAATAATGAAATACGGTTTAAAAAAAATATTCGAAAAACAGACGGATGGCCTGATGGTAAACGATTACCCGCAACATCAGATGTGTCTGGGGCCTCCGGTGCCCTCACTCACTCGGTGAAACACAACGTAAGCGTTGAACCATGGCCTCGCAGGAAATTGGTGTAAAACCAGTTTTATCACTCCGGTTTTTTTAAAACCGAACTTACCTATTATTATTATATTCTTTTATACAAATACTCAGATATAAATATCATTAGCAGGCATGATCATCATCGGACTATTGCATTCAACTGCTGAACGTAGGCAAAAGGCCTAATCATCCCGGTCTTGGGCAGCTCGTATCCATCCCCTGCCCACCAGGGGAAGACAAGTATGGAAATTGTTATGTACCTTATTGTTGCTAATTATATATTTCTTTTAATAAAACATGCAATCTCAGTGCAAACCCTGAACATATCAAATAGAAAAAAAAGAACATGCAAAGTGTACATGCAGTGAACACAAATTTTGATGCAAAGAATAAGTCAGAAAAGTAAAAAAAAAAACAACGGGTTACACTCCGTGAGTGCCGGCAGAAGTGAAAGCTTGAACGTTAACGTTAACGTTTTGGAATGGTTAGGAAATAATTTCGCACGAATTGCTTTAATTATCGATATAAAAATAATATCATTTATGTCGTAAAATACAATATTCATTTATTGCGCTATCGTACACAAACGTGGCAATTTAAAATACATTAAAAATGTAATACTATTACAAGAACTATTACAAGCTACTACTATTACAATACTATTATCAGAACTATTACAAGCGTTTCGATCAGGTCACGTGTCTTGACGCGAGTTTAATATTTTTTACCCATCCCAAAAAGTGCACAACGCCACGTAAGAAGTTTTCACTTCAAATAATATCAAAAGAGTCTAAGGCCCACTTGCACCAATTTCTTAAATATATTTAAATTGTATTTAAACATAAATTTACTATGAAAAATTGTGTTTAAATACAATTGAAACATTTAAGAAGTTTGTGCAAGTGGGCCTTAAAGGTCGAGAAATTTATAAATGACAAGATAGTCAAGAAAAACCAAAAAAAAAACAGAATTTTCATCATATTTTTAATCATGCAACATGCGATATGCTTAGTCGTTCACCTGAGAAGAGAATAACTTCTTCAATCCAATAATGGTGGATAGTAATAGGGCTATCTTGGAGATCAGTAGGGCCTTTCCGACCATGAGGGCCAAGACCTTGAAGGTGAGGGCCCCAAATAGGCCAAATTTCAGAGCGGCTAGCGCGAGGACGGGGCCAAAGGGTTTCTGGCGACCTCTGCCGCTCTCATACACTTTTGGTGGTTTCATGGACACACCTGAAATAGAGACAAAAAAAAGAACAATATTAGTATTTTTTTAAACAAATATTTCTGCCTCATTAGTATAGTGGTCTTGAGCGCGACTGCTACGCTAGAGGTTCTGGGTTCGATTCCCTCGTCGAGCAAAGTGTTATTGGGTTTTCTATAAAATTATCTGTAGCAGCTCAGAGATTGTGCCCCTCCCCCTATTAAATGGGACGTAAAACATATCGGCAAACTGTGGGTGTATATGACTGAGAATTTCATAGAAAAACTCAACAGCACTTCCCAACTTGGGACCTAGGAACTAGGAATCGAACTTAGGACCTCTACCGTACCATTTGTGGAAAGCTTGCAGTCTGTTACCAAAAATATAGTGTTATCTTCAAGGCAAAAAAAAAAACCTACCTATATAATATATTTTGTCAAAAAATCCTTTGAGATGTGAGTGAAATCAAAGACAACAGCTGGTATTACAATATACACAAAGAACCAAAAAATAACTTATAACATTTGCTGTACCTACTTACTAAGTATTATAATAGACAAATAACTTGAACTACGTTATAACAACTTTTGTTCCATATCGTTGGTAAGCAAGCAAATTACATAATCTCTCACGCCCAACAGACGCGCTTGAGACTACCACTAATGAGAGCACTGCATCATTTTACCTACCCCTCCCATTCCCCCCACAGTAACAATCTAGACCCAAACACAATCAAGCTTAGTAAGCATATTATACTAATCTAATTACAGCCACACAGGTCCCAAATGAATCCCTAGGGGAGTGCTTAACATGTTAATCGACTAAGTTCTAATCGATTACACTCCTGACTGCGCATGAAATCGAGACAATTATGGTCTTTCGAATGGCCATTAGCAGGTAACAGACAGATGCGATTATCGGAAAGAGATTAGCAGCTATTTTATTAAGCATTAAAAAAAATTTAAAGCCTATTTAAAATGATTTACCGAAATGGGCAACTGTTTAGAATGAATAAAAAATGCATTAACCGTTTGTGTGAATATATTTATACTTCGACTTATAATTGTATTCAGTAACTTGACAGTTCGAAGAGAAATAATGATACCACACTACAACGAATAGTGTTGGGGTAGTGAATGATTTTGCGTAAAGATTGATTGATAAAAATGGTTTAATAAAAAATTAAACTAAAAAATCGTAAATAAGATCTAAAATATAAGAATAATTAATAAAAGTATTTTCCTTTTCTATTTTCTTCTAATAAAAACCAACCAAAAATAAAAAACATATAATTTAACTTTTTTTTACTTTTGTAATTTTCGACATTTTATATATTAACTTACTACTGAGAAACAAATTCTACTATTTTTAATAGTTTATATTGTGTTTTGAAGACTAGCTATTCAATATACATAAAAAGTTTGTTCATGTAAGTACATTATTTAAGTTCATTCAATTTCGTTCATTCTTTGACCACCTCACTATCTTTTTATTGTCAAAAACTGGTAACCCTTCAACTGTCAAGTTACTGAATACAATTAAAAGTCGAAGTATAGATAATGCTTTTAACTTCTGAAAAGGTATGAGCAGAAACGTGAAGCACAAATTCTAATCTAACAGGTAACAAAAAAGTTTTTAATTTAATAAATCAGAAAAATGGATGACCATAATTAAAGTTTATATTATACAAAGTGTAAAATAACCTTCAATATAACAATTGACATTTATTGGTGAACTCAAAAATGTGTAGGGTCCATCCAAGTCATTCTTTTCATGCCCTTTGTATGAAAAGAATGACTTGGATGGCAACACACAAGTGTAATCTGATGTCACTAGTTTACACACACTACGGTAACCGCGGTAGAGAAAGGTACCTATTTAAGCAAAAAAACTTACCAACACCAAGGCTTCCATCTTTCTCCTGCTTCCCAGAGATGACCAGGTCTGCATCGTTCAGGAGCCTGTACCTCAAAGACCGGGAGCTGACGAAGTGCCACAGCTTATCAATGATGAGCTGCTGGGCTTGGTCTTCAAGAGACGTGCCAGCTCTTGCTAGACTTTCTGACTTCACGGGAATTTCTGCTGCAGCACCGTTGCTGGAAAATATATTTAAGTATTTGTATTTACTAGCTTCTGCCCGCGGTTTCGCTCACGTGAAGCTATATCAGGAGTAAAAAAGACAAACTAACATTGATGACCTCTTCTTTGTATGGGTCTCTTTACATTAGAGAGGTCAAGCTGTATCTCAGGTTCTGTTTAATTAATTGAGATAAGAAGAGTATACCAGTTTTTAATTTGGAGCACATATTTTCTAACGGTGACAACAAAATTAAAATCTATTCAGTAGTTTTTACGCCAACCCGCAACAAACAGACAAAAATTTTAAAAATCACATTTTTGGGTTCGGGGACGTTTACATACCTTAACTTGGTTGTTTTGTTTTTTTTTTAATATCTTCTATGTACAGACACAGATTTTTTACAATTTTATAATAGTAGATTTGGATTGCCAATAGTTTTTACGTTATACATTGGATATCGGTCCGGTTTGGATCGGTTACGATCTCGATATCTCGAATTCCCTATTCTGTCAAATTACCTTCCCTACCAATATAAACAGAGTGAAATAGCCGCAAATATGAAAGTGTGAATCTAAGAAGATGAGTTTTGTTTACCAATCCCTTTGGGTCCGATTCCGAAACCCTTTCTGATAAAAGTTTTAAAAAGGTTTGCAAAAATCCCAAAATCGTTTGACGGACTTTTAGCTTTCACATCAACTATACTGTAACATAATAGATGCGTATTATGGAAGAACAAAATGTGCTGAATTAAGAAAAATTGCCCCTACATCGTAAAATAATTTCATCAATAAACTGCCTCATTAGCCTAGTGGTCCTGAGCGCGACTGCTACGCTTGAGGTCCTGGGTTCGATTCCCAGGTCGAGCAAAGTGTTATTGGGTTTTTCTATGAAATTCCCAGTAATAGCTCGGAGTTTGGAATTTGTGCCCGGTTAATGGCAATAGGCTCGCCCCCTATTACATGGGACCTAAACATACCGGCGAACTGTGGGTGTACATATTAGTACGCCTCTGCCTAACCCTTCGGGGAAAACAGGCGTGATGGTATGTCATATCTTAAAATAATTTCATCTATATCGTTTACAAAAACAAATTCTCCCAATACACAAACATTCAGACCGGGATCAACTATCTGTATATCATACAAATATTTGCTCCGTTTGGGGATCGACCCCACAACACGCGTCGCAGAAGCCAATCGCTCAGCTGCTACGCCAAACGTGTCGTCAAAGTTGTTGATTTGGCCAAGATAAGATGACAAGCAAGTACACAAACCTGATAGTATTACTTGCTTGGCTCGCTATACCTGAGGTATCACTTGCGCGTTGTCATCTTGAGACCTCATTAATTTGTTATGCCTTATATGCCCAATAAATTCATTGTCTACGTTATATAACTTTGTACAAATACACACACCCTTACAGCCATTGTATGATACAGTGCGATGAGCAAACTCCTTTATACAATACAAAGTTTTTTGTAATGAAGGTACACACTAGAGATGTGTAGTTTCAAAACCTTTTTGGGAAGTAGTACTTATAGGTGTTTGGAGGAGTTTTACATATATTATTTCGCGTTCATTTTTCATTCATATTTGGAGACCCTTTTACAAGATTTCTTTTCACGTTAACGTTTCCTGCATCTGTGATTATTGAAAACTAGCTTCCGCCCGTGGAATAGATACTTAGTCTTAGCGTGATGATATAAATAACCGATAGCCTTCCTCAATAAATCTAAAACTGAATTTTTTTTTCAAATCGGACCAGTAGTTCCTGAGATTAGCGCGTTCAAGCAAATAAACAAACAAACTCTTCAGCTTTAATATTACTAGCATTTGCCCACGACTTCGTCCGCGTGGATTAGTTACTTGGTCTTAGCGTTATTATAGATAGCCTATAGCCTTCCTCAATAAATGGGCTATCTAACACTGAAAGAATTAATCAAATCGGACCAGTAGCTCCTGAGATTAGCGCGTTCAAGTAAACAAAGAAACAATCTCTTCAGCTTTATATCTTATCTTACATATAATAAGAATGTAAGTGAGCCGTGTCTGTACATTGTTTATATTTACAAAAAAACTAATTTGGGGGACTCAGAATCGGTAACACAATCCATTTCTATTATTTTTGGAACTTTTGTCTGTCTGTTTGTCTGTCGGTTTGTCTGTCGGTTTGTCTGTATGTTTGACCGCGCATCAAATGATAACTACTGAAGAGATTTGGAGGAAGTGGGCAGGAATTCATAGCCTGTTACTTGGATTAACATTTAGGCTATTTTAAATTCAAATCGGTTCTCTCTATCAAAAGTTATTAACATTGTAATTATTGAAAACGTTGACTTTTAAAAATAATAATTGAAGTCAATTTCTTTTTCAAGTATTTCTGTACTAGACTAGCACGGATCAAAAATTATAACAGAATCAAGTAATAAAATTAAAAAAATACATTTACAGAGACTAAATAACATAAAACAAAAAAATAAAGCAGATCAATCAGAAACCATTATTGTGACCAAGAATTGATTATTAGTACAGTAATTCTAACTCTACTTATACAGGGAATCACGGGACATACATAGGATTTATCCAGCGAGCACAAGCCGGTGTAAAAACTAAATATTTAAGCAGGTTAAAAAAGTAAACACATAATTACAACTTATTTTCTAGCGGACTAACACGACATCGTTATTACCTCAATGAAATTTGATTCGATAACCAGTGTCAATTTGAGTTGACAAATTTGACAATATTATTGTTTTCTTCTTTAAAGCATCCAGCCGTATAGTAACTCATTTTATAATGTGGAACCTCCATAGTGTAGATACAGTGCGCACACTTTATTTGAGAAACTAAAGAGTTTCCATCTAATCGAATTAAATACATAAATAAATATAATCATAAAAAAAATGCAACGTGCGTTAATCTTTACTGATGCCGAAACAGATATTTGAGATTTTAATCTATGAAGGTATGTCTATTTATATTTCCATGCTTCACGTCAATACAATGTGAACAAATTTTTGAAATTAAGTAATTTATAGATCAGAAATAAGGTATTCAGAAATCAATGGCGCTAAGTGTATTACAAATATGGAAAACCAAATTTTTCGAGGTGGTTAGTTGAAACTTGGACAGGACAACGTCTGTCAGGTCAGCTAGTATTAAATATATATAGAGTATAGATTAGTATAGTTTCTATAATTTCTTAGTCTAGTCTTTATTAGTCAAGTAGTCGTTAGACGCTAAAGGATGCTATGTTATCAGTTATTCAATGAATTCCTTTTTGGAGTTTGAATTTGTGTCCGGCCTACCCCCTGTTACATGGGTCTTACAACAGTGTCTTTATCGCGTAAGTGACTGGCCATCAATAGAAAAAGATAGAAAACTGCGCTTACCTCTCATCAACGATCATGACATCTTCTCCGAGCTGGAAGGAAGCTGACCTCAGCATTCTGTCCACGTAGCCGACCAGCTCGATGGCTATGCACGAGGACGTCTCCCGTGCAACGCATTTGTTCGTCAGACCACGTTTCAGCGTTTCTTCTGGGGATTTTGTCTGAAAAGAGATGATAGAAGAGTTAGACGAAGCTCTTTGAATAATAAATTGGACATTAATTACTTATATACCAATATGACTGTACCAGAAGGGTTTTTTATGGCATAGGGGGTCAAACGAGCAGAACGATCGCCTAATGGTATGCGACTACCGCAACCCATGGACACCAGCAACACCAGAGGAGTAGCAAGTGCGCTGCCGGCGTTTTAAAGGGATGACCTCCGGTATCCTCACTCACTTGGTGAAACATAACGTAAGCGTTGTTTTACGCCGGTTTTCTGTCAGGCCGTGGTATCACTCCCGTCGAGCCGCCCCTATCGTGCCGAAACATGGTTTTCCCAAGGTAAAAATAGAGTTAGGTGTAGGCAGTTCATCGGTGCGGTTAGGTACCTAGTATCTATGTAATATAGAACGAGCGTATTGTCATTAAAATGCATCCATTATCAAAACTCAATTATACCTGTTTGCAATAGGTACTCAGGTGAAACAAATCGATGTGGGAATTGATCAAGGACTTCCGCGTCGCGCTAATGATCACTGGAGTAATTAAGTAGTTATTTGTTTTAATTCTTTGATGTATTTAAGCTTGAGCGACAAATGTTGCTAGCGCGATGCAGGATTCAGTTCATGATTGGTCTGTTTAATCTCAGTTGCTGAATTACGTCAATATGTGTTTTACTTAGTATCAAGAAGTATCAATATCAAGAAGTATCAATCAAGTGTTTTTTACTCGGAAGTAGGACAGATGTCGCTAGATATAACTTGCACCATTACTCACAAACTAATCCGGATTTTTTATTAACCAGCTTATAGATTTATCATATATTTCTGCTTTTTGCACCATTCCTGATAATTCTCAACGATATTTTCCTTATCCGTTGTCATAACAAAAGTAAATTGCAAAAGGTCCTTTCCATATTTGTGTAAATACACCTTTTTCATTAGTATTTTCTAACTGACCCATACTTTATGTACCTACGTAAGTTTAATTTTGTGGGTGCCCATTCTAAATTTCCTTAATTTCGATTCTTATTACTGTTATAAATTTTATAGTTGTTTCCTGTAAAATTAAAATTCCACCGATTCGAAAATGTTATGCTTGGCATTCTATTAATATTTCGGGGACGCCGGCAGGCACCAGGCGGGCGATCAGTCCTCATGTTGGGATTATTTCGCCCAGTTCCCCATTTTGGTGGATCCCGTCATGGGTTACTGGCGCTCGGCGTGGCAAATCTTCCCGTAGCCTTGCAGAAGTCCACCAGTTGTCCGATGGAGAGTTCTGCTAGCTGTTCTTCATTTATCTCATCGGTTCCTAGTATTTCCCATCTAAGTAGCGCATACATTGTGCATTTTGCTATTAGATGGAAGCTTGTTTCTTCTGCTTCCCCGCATGCTGGGCATATAGGGTCCTCCTTTATTTTCATGATCGCCAGGTGTCTGTTAAGTCCACAGTGTCCCGTTGCGATCCCTACTGCTATCTATATGCTTGGCATAGTAGAGCGATTGGCTTCTATAACATCGGTTTAAATATGAACACAGGCAGTTGTTCTAGGCCTGTAAATGTGCATAGGTACATTATCTCACATTACTGCAATTCCTGTCAAGGTTTTTTTAAAATACTGTCTTGATGCTGGGACTTCTGACTTCTTAGTTAACCATTGATAGATCGTTTAACTACTTATAAAGGTTTGTTCGACAAACAACATTTATCTTTACCAATACCAATGTCTCTTTAAATGATAAATAGTTTCTACTTCCTTTCTTTGTTTTGGAATCCCCGAAGGGTGATATATACCCATATTTGTGTGGTTTTTTTGTTACCATGTAATAGGGAGCGAGCGTTAACTGAACATGAGATGTTATTATTATTATTATTCCATATTATAAAACGAAGTTCTTCCGATCAAACGACTTTTCATACGAACGTAGTGATTCGTGAGCCAGGTAGATAGAGCAAAGAAAATTAAACCTTGGGGTACAGATAATAAATTATACTTTCGTATTACTATTTCTTCCTATGTAGTATAGTTGTAAGCATGGCATCCAAAACTGTAAAATTGCTTCAGTCCATTTTCAAATTAATTGCCAAACGATAGAGTTTATTATCTATTGGGGAAATGACGACAGTTCTGTACAAAAAAGGAACAAAAAGTACATACATAGTTATATCTAGAGCTCTAAAGCTGACGAGTTTGTTTGTTTGTTTATTTGTTTGTTTGCTTGAACGCGCTAATCTCAGGAACTAATGGTCCGATTTGAAAAATTCTTTCAGTGTTAGATAGCCCATTTATTGAGGAAGGCTATAGGCTATATATCATCACGCTACGCGGACGAAGTCGCGGGCAGAAGCTAGTCGGTAATATTGTATTGTCAAGTTTTTCTTGGATGATCTTTACGACTGCTTTTGTTATACAATATCTCCATAATGACTCCGTGGAAAGAAAGGTGAAGAGTTAAAGGGAAGTCTATTTATTAGTGGTGAAGGTTTAATTTTGGTTATGAGGAAACTAGATGCAAAATTGATTATCTCGGTTTTGTCTTACTGTCTCTTAAGGACATTAATGTAAAAGAAACGATGGTGGAGCCTTTAACTGTGGCTGTATTTTGAATATCGTTACAATTGAATTAATGCCTCGTTAACCAAGTGGTCCTGAGGGCGACTGCTACGCTAGAGGTCCTGGGTTCGATTCCCAGGTCGAGCAAAGTGTTATTGGGTTTTTCTATGAAATTCCCAGTAGCAGCTCGGAGTTAAGAATTTGTGCACGGTTGGCAATAGGATCGCCCCCTATTACATGGGACCTAAACATACCAGCGAACTGTGGGTGTACTAAAGTACGCCTCTGCCTAACCCTTCGGGGAATACAGGCGTGATGGTATGTTATGTTATGAATTAAATTATGAGTGAACAAAAAAATTGTGGATAAGCTTAATGTCTTCTGACTCAGTGTTACCACACACAAAAAAAAGAAATACCACAGACTAAACTTTGTTCGTGTGGCGTCGAGACGGAAGACTTGCTATTTGGCGATAAAATAAACGTGACAAAACTAATATCACGCCTGCGTTCCCCGAGGGTTAGGCTGAGGTGTACTAATGTACACCCACAGTTCGCTGGTATGTTTAGGTCACATGTACCTAATAGAAGCCATGCCTATTTCCATTAACCTTAAGATTTTAATTTTGACACTGTTAGAAAGTATATGCTCCATCTTAAAACCTGGTGAACTTCTTATCTCAATTAATTGAATGGATCCTAAGATACAGCTGGACCTCTCTGATGTATACAGACCCATACAAAGAAGAGATCATCACTGTTGGTTTCCAAATAAATTATTTTTGGATCAATTTTTAGTCTTAATATAGCATGTGAACGACGCGGCGGGCAAAAGCTAGTTACTTAATAAAAATAAGTAATAATATGCAAAATCATATTTTTGATGGAACGAGCGAACCACGAGACCAGTATTAGTATCACAGTAGATTTAAAATTCAACAAAACGGGAATGGGCGTTTCCTTTCCCCAATGCTACATTTTACCAACGAAATTACGGTTGAGAGGCCGAAATTATAGCGTTTGCCTGTTTTTTATGAACCCTTGTAATTCAAGCCCTAGAAATTAAACGTTTAGTATAATTTTCTCCTTCGTAATTTTAGGGTATTTACGTTCAGGGTAGCGGCAATAGTATTTTATTAAAAGCCTCACTGAAGAGGTTGGAAAAGGTTGTGAAACCCTTAATTTATTTTTGTATTGAGTGTTTGTTTAGGAATTATATGGTAATTTGTTAGTAGGGTTGTCCGTGGGCGATCTTGAATCCTATTTACTGGAAATAGAGTTATTTTAGTGAAGGAAAAATTCGACTCGCAGGCAGGATTCGAACCTGCGTCTTCTGGTTTGATACACCAGACGCTATGACCACTAAGCCACCGCGAGTCCTACCTGCCATGTCGAAATTTGCCTTCACATTCTGAACTTACGTCTTAAAGGTGACGTCAGTAACATCTATTGACAAGCAAGTTACTTTGCCTCTCAACCGACACGACTTGGAATGTCTGTTTGTAATATTAAATTAACGGCTTTTACTAAGTACATTTGGATGTTTTTTTTTAAAAAAAGCTTACTAGCAATGTGGATCGCACATTACTAGTATTCTTGTTAACCCCTCGTGCTAAGCTAAAATGCTTGTGTTACGAGTGCGTTCACGTCGGTAGTGTAATGGGTGGGTTTCGAACGGGAACCATATGATCACAAGTCCGATGCCCTAGCCATTAGGCAACTGCCGCTTTTTAAATATAATTATGTATACACCGTACATATACCAAAACAATATTTTTAACAATTTTTGTCTGTTTGTTTGAGCTAATCTCTGAAGTGGCTGGACCAATTTTGAAGAGACTTTCACTGGCAGATAGCTGATGTAACAAGGAGTAACTTAGGCTACTTTTTTATTTATTTTTTAAATACCACGCGGACGAAGTCGCGAGTAACAGCTAGTTTATGAATAAAAGCCGTAGACGAGATGAAATAAATTGTAATTTGGTACCTTTATGTGAAAAATTGCTTTATCTAGTATCATACTTTAGCTTGACAATGAGAGAAATTAAATTTCCTTTGCTTGCCTTCCCCTTAACATTGACAGAGCAATTCACACGCCTCATGATCCATTGCCCCACTTTCCATGCAGTTGATACCTCATATAGAGTGACAATGCCCAAGCCATAAGAGAAAGCATCCACTTTCTTTAAAGAGACTGATTCTTTAATAACGGTGGATTCCAATAGATTAATAGAGCTTGTGAATATGCAAGTCAAGCAAGAAAAATACAATCCATCTTATTACATGTGATGATATAATCAAGTTTTTAAATGATTCTTTAGATATAATTTCGTGGAGCTACCGAGATTGTCTAGGTATTCTGCGTCTAAGTAAAATTGTACTAACCCGATTATAAGACAATTTATTCAGTAAAATTATTGGGCTTATAAGACTTAACAACTGAGCTGTCAAGATGACTACGCACTAGTGATAGGTACTACTATTGCGGTGGCCACTTACCACGAGACAACCTGTTTTATTTGTCACCTTATTTATAACTTAAGATTACATAGATTGACGTAGTTATTCAATCTATTTAGTAATGAGATGAAAGAATTTTAACTTTGAACCAAAGAAATTACATATACTCGTATCTGGCCAAAATGAGATAAGCGTTATAAAACACAATACAAAAGAAGAAGAAAGCCGAGCAGATATGCAAGCTCCGATGTGCTACTGAGAATTTCATAAAGAAACTATGTGTGTAAAACTGGTAACACTTTTATATAGTTTGATATGAAATTCTGATTAAAATATGAAGTATGAGCAGGGGTCGTGGTTTTTCATTTCCGTTCTTTGCAGCTACGTGTCGTACTACCTCAATGCTCCTAAAGTTGAAAATATTTAACATACATTAATTTCATCAAATCGCTATGCGCTAATGACTTAAACTCGTAGCCAACCCCGTTAATGAAACCTTAGTATCGGCTAGAAGCTACCGATAATTGCGACAAGTGAAAATCTAATTATATAGTTCTGATGGCTAACCAGGGTTACTTGCTAACGAATAGTTAGTTAACTGAAGTTTAGAGTTGTGGAACTGTTGGCTGAGACTAGTTTGACTAACTTAATTGACATGAAAGATAGTGGCGAGATGATTCAGATCATTCACTAAAGATATTATTTCTTGGAATAAGTTGGCAGAGGCCTTTATCCAAAAAAGAAAAGCGGGCACAAAAAGAGGTTACATTAAACAGTCTAATGGTCTCATCACAAATTACGTGCTGTGACGTTGAAAACTAGGGTCCTAGGCTTAAAATGAGACCTCATACCGACGGACTTCAGGTGTACACGAGCAGGTATAGGTACACCTCTTAAAAATTTGGAAAATATAGGTGTGATATGTTACGTTTTTTCTTTATATATTTAATTATTCTGTCCCTTTGTCTATCCTTATGTGTGTTTTTGTGCGCTTGCTAAAATATGCAACCGATTTTAATAAGGTATCAATTCAATGCGGATGACACGACATGCGTGGCCAGGGTTTTTTTAGGCCGGCTACACGAGAATAATGCCTTGATTTTCTTTTGGAAACAGCAAAATTATTTATTGTTATTTTTAACAGAAATGACGACATCATTAATTACTATAGCGTTTGACACTTACGTCGTGTCACAGTATGTAGGTTAGCCGCTATTGAAAAAGTTTATAAAAATGGACACACGAAGAAGAACAAGAAGTGTGCGTTTTTACCTCATACACACATACCATCACGCCTATATTCCCCGAAGGGTTAGGCCGAGGCGTACTAGTAGTGTACACCCACAGTTCGCCGGTATGTTTAGGTCCCATGTTATAGGGGGCGAGCCTATTGCCATTAACCGGGCACAAATTCCAAACTTCGAGCTGCTACTGGGAATTTCATAGAAAACCCAATAACACTTCGCTCGACCTGGAAATCGAACGCAGGACCTCTAGCGTAGCAGTCGCGCCCTGGACCACTAGGCTAATGAGGCAGCTAGTTTTTACCTCATAGTTTATTTATTATCTAGAGATGACATCGGGTTCTCAAATAATGTTAATCCTCGTTTTGTCGACTTCGGTCAAACTTGGAAATCCTCCGACGTCCACACATCTTGTTATCGCAATATTGTACTAGTGAAGATTGTAACATAATTTATTTTAAAAGAGTGTCCATTGTGTTTCTTGCCGGATTCTTCTCCATAGGATCAGCCTTTTGGAACCGTGCAATAAGAATCATAACGTTTCATAAACGCTTCTAAAAGCTTATTAGAAATAAAAACATTTGAATTTGAATTCATGAGAAGCTGGTGTGGGAGTTATAAAAATAAAACCAATACCAAATAACCAAGAAACCACCAATCAATCGTGTCAGTGTCCTTAAAATCTTTGCTAAGGTGATGCCTACGGTAACTTGGTGAAATTAAATTATGAAGTTTAGACGTTATTTAGCGTTGGCCTGACTTTGACAGTTGTGAACTTGTGACAAACTCACGCCGGAAGTGTTGGGGTATGGAAGTATACAATTTTAATTTAATTAGTATACATTTCAACATTTAAGTGACAGTGCTTGAGTGAATCTTTGAGTGTATTATTAAATATTTCATAATTGGTTAATGATTTAAAAGGAAAAGGTTGATGACAATTATTACCAGTGAAAATTGTAACATCATTTATTCTAAAAGAGTGTCCATGCAGTTTCTTGCCGGATTCTTCTCCATAGCATCAACCTTTTGGAACCGTGCAGCTAGAATCATAACGTTTTAATAAACGCTTGTAAAAGCTTATTTGAATTAAAAACAATTGAACTTGGACTTGATTTATTATTGGCAATGTGGATCTGCGATCTGGATTTTAAAACAGAGAATGATTCTTTGAGGTTATATAAGCGGTTCTTCTTAAAGATCAACAGAAAATGCGGGAACTATCGAGTATCTACTGGAACATTGAAGTATGAAAGATCTTTTTAAGCTACTTTAAATTGGAAGGAGGTTCTGTATTCAGCTGTATTATTAACATTAACATACCATCACGCCTGTATTCCCCGAAGGGTTAGGCAGAGGCGTACTTTAATACACCCACAGTTCGCCGGTATGTTTAGGTCCCAAGTAATAGGGGGCGAGCCTATCGCCATTAACCGGGTCCAATTTCTAACTCCGAGCTGCTACTGGGAATTTCATAGAAAAGCCCAATAACACTTTGCTCGACCTGGGAATCGATCCCAGGACCTATAGCGTAGCAGTCGCGCTCAGAACTACTTGGCTAATGAGGCAGTTAGGTGGTTCTTAATTCCGCTGTATTTTTTAATAAAAAAAAATATCATCAGCAGCATTATGCATCAGTAGATGCAGTGAAAGTGGTGTGCCAGAATCGAAGCCGTATCGTATAGTTTCTGCGTAACCCCAACCAATGGAAGACAGGCAGGACATAGAAAATATTATATGTATGTCGGTGAGGTCACCACGGGAGCTGATTCAGCAACGAGGCGCAAGCGTTGTGACGTCATCGCTTCGACGGAGTCTAGGCTGCAGTCCGTGCGGGTCAAAATACACGAGGTGTCCACATACACCCCCCCCCTGTATCCTTACGTTGTCGTCGTGGTGGGGCTTGCGTGTCACAATGATTTTTGGAGCTATGCCGGTAGAGCTACTCATGCCGAAAAGGTTCAATTTGAGAGACCAGACTAAATAGGATACGCGGCGGAGTCTAATATAGACTGCCGTGACGGGCGTACCATCTAGAAAACTGGATGGTATCCGCGCTTTGCTTCTCGTATTCCCGAGAGCGAAGCTTTTGCGACGGGTCCTGTTAAGTCGTGCAGCGCGAATAACGGGACAGGCTTTTGTGCCTCCGTCGGAAAGTCGTAATCCTGGTAAACTGAGTGTCGTGGTTATGTCTCGCGGCTCAGTTTCAGGACCGAAGGTCTTGGCTTAATTGCCCGGACTGCGAGGAAGAAAATCTCTATAAAAAATTACCCCTAATACCAAGTTTTGGCGCGCGATGAGGGTACGAATGACTGAAGGGTTGCATTGTTTAGTGCATCAGTCGCTAGCGCGCCCCCTCTAGGGTACCAGCGGACCCCCTAGTTGGGACACACAATTCGCTTACCCGGGTACAGGGGGCACCACCCGGGTGGACCGAATATTTCCCCCATTCTCGTGGGAACTATATGGAATCCAATTTAATTAAAGAAACAGCGGTTGGTGTGGAGTCAAATGAATTCACAATGAAGGCAAGTACGGAAGTAGCAGAGCAATCTGCGATGAACAAGGTGCCGGAGGGTCGAATGACCCGGTCGCGTGAACGTTTTGCGCGACCACCTACTCCAGCAAGAGGTGGAATAATAGAGGGCGACAGTTGCGAGTCCGACTGCTCGCAGATGTCACTTGTATCTCAACTATCATCAACGTCGGCCGCGTCTCGTGCGCGAAAACGAACTCGGCTGACGACCTGTGGGGATCATCTTAATCCAAAGAGGTTAAATCAGAGTAGTATGGGTGAAAACTTGGAACATCAGATACCAGTCAGCGCTCAGGAAAATCTCGTCGAGCTCGACGAATTGGCGAGGCAAATGCAGGCACAGCCAACGGCTGACCTCGGCTTATGCATTAGGGAAAATTTGCTTCTTGTTGAAAAGGTTGCAGATAAATCCCGTAACATTAAGGGTGGCTCTGCTAACAACCTACGACTGGCCGCTCGTACCGTACAAGCAGCCGTGGAGGTAATTTCTCAGCGCACCTCTGCGGCCCTGGAAAACCAGAACGCGGATCTACGTTTACAGCTTTCCAGTCTCTCAACAAGAGTGGAGAAGCTAACAGAGGAACTTAACCACCTCCGTCTAAAAAGTGATGAGAAGGTCTCTAAATCTCCTTCGTCACCTATAATGGTGGACCTTCAGGGTTTACCTTCTTCGTTCGGTGAAGATTTAATGCGGTCTGTTATGCTACAAGTGGGAAATATGGTGAACGCCCGGTTTGAGGGCCTAGAAGGTAGACTGCTTCCTGAGAAGCAACTGCGCCCTCCGCTAGCGACGGGTACTGCGAAGACTACGCCTGCGCCTACTAATAACGTGCAAGCGAGCACAACCTCGGAAACGAATAAGAAGGGGAAGGGTAAACGCAAGAAAACAAAGAAGGGTAATTCTAACGTCGCTGAGGTGGCGGAACTTCCTCCTGTGCCAATATTGGAGCCGGAGACGACAGCGCCAGCTGTTACCACAGAAACGTGGGCCACAGTGACTGGAAAAAGTCAGAAAGCTTCGCAACAAATGGAGACAACGACAGCAAAACAAATAGAGGCAAAGCCAGTGAATGGTAATGCGCAAAATGACGGTGGTAATAAATTGCCTAAGGTTCCTACATCAGCGGCAATCGCTATTACAGTCCCAGAGGGTTCGGATGCAACATATGCGACAGTTATGGCTGCGGCAAAGCAACGAATAAAACTTTCTGAATTTGGAATTCAAACTGTTCACCAGAAAAGGGCAGTTACGGGTGGATTGTTACTCGAAATTTCTGGCAAAGACTGCACCTCTAAAGCGGACCTTCTAGCGTCTCGTATGCGAGAGGTCCTTGCTGATATTGCAGTTAACATTTCACGTCCGTGCAAAATGGGCGAGGTTAGAATTTTGGACTTGGATGATGCAGTCTCACCCGAAGAAGTAGCAAATGCTATTGCTGAAGCAGGGGATTGTTCTGTAGGGGATGTGAAAGTGGGGGAAATTCGCCGCTCTCTACGGTCCCTGGGAACTGTGTGGGTTCGATGCCCTCTGGCGTCAGTAAAAAAACTGGCGTCTAGCAAACGCGTACAGATAGGATGGACATCGGCAAGAATCGAGGTCCTGGCAGCACGCCCGCTTCAGTGCTACCGTTGCCTTGAACTTGGTCATGTCCGTCGCCAGTGTTCTAGTGATACCGACCGAAGCAACCGGTGCTTTGCCTGTGGTGAGCTAGGTCACAAAGCAGGCAACTGTCAGTCCAAAACTTACCGATGTCCTCTTTGTGCGGATCTTGGACTTCAAGCCAACCATAGGTTAGGCAGCAAGAATTGTTCCCCTCCTAAAAGCAAGAGGCGAGGAAAACAGGGTGGTCCCTCAGTAACGCCTGGACCTGTGTCGGTGCCTTCACAATGTGACGGCCTTCCGGAGGTTATGGATGTTTCACATTCACACCCCTGAAGTTCCTTCAGTGCAACCTTAACCATTGCCGTAACGCTCAGCATCTTTTCATGCAAACTGTTGCGGAATGGTCGGTTGCCCTGGCGGCAGTGGCAGAGCCCTACAATGTTCCGGATCATCCTCGCTGGTTCCGTGACACTACTGGGTCCGTTGCCATTTACTGGGGTGGAGGAGCTGGTGACCCTTCTTGCTCCTTACTTGAAAGTGGACAGGGATTTGTCGCCGTCAAATGGGGAACTCTAGCAGTAGTAGGATGTTACGTTTCACCCAATATCAGCCTTACCGAATACGGGGCTTATCTGGACGGAGTAACAAACTGCATTCGTGGCACTTGCTTTCCTCGTCCAGTACTTGTCCTAGGCGACTTTAATGCCCACGCTAGAGCATGGGGAAACAGACGCGATGATCCAAGAGGAAGAACGCTACAAGAGTGGGCGGCTGGCCTTGATCTCTCGCTTCTCAACCAGGGATCCGTTGCAACATGTGTCCGATGGCAGGGAGAATCCATCGTCGATTTGTCATGGGCGAGTCCTACCGCATCACGAATCGTGTCAGGATGGAGAGTAGCAGAGGAGATTGTCACATTATCCGACCATCGCCACATAGTGTTTGAGGTAGCTCTTCGCCCGCCTGATTGTCAAAACAGAGGCATCCCCCAACGGCGTTGGTCCCTTAAAGAACTGGACCGAGATTTACTCATCGCAGCTGCCTTTATCGCTTCGTGGTCAGAAGAATCTAACTCCCAGGGAATCCTACCCGATCCAGAGGTAGAAGCAGCCTGGTTCAGGGAAACTATGACCTCAGTTTGTGACACTGCGATGCCTAGAGTCAGGTTCGCCAAGCTTCGGTCCGCATACTGGTGGTCAGATGATATTGCACGGCTACGAGAGATATGTTTGAGGTCCCGACGGAGGTATACCCGCAGCCGAAGACGACGTCGAGCCACAGCCGAGGAGGTAGACACAGCTTATGCGGCATATCGGTCAGCCACAAAAGCGCTTCAAAACGCCATTTCAGATGCTAAGTCTCGATCGTGGCGCGAGCTCCTTGAGGGTCTGAACAGTGATCCGTGGGGGAAACCATATAAAGTGGTGATGGGTAAACTGCGGCCATGGGTTCCCCCACTAACAGAATCACTTGACCCGGACTTGTTGGACAGAATTGTTAACACTCTCTTTCCAACAGTTCGAGAAGGTAATTCAATGACCTCTATAACTGCGTCTGATTGGTCTGACGAGTTGGAGGTGACGGAAGGGGAGCTGGACCGAGCCGTTAACCGCCTGAGAGCCCGTAACACAGCACCGGGCCCTGATGGAATTCCAGGCCGGGCATGGGTACTAGCTTTGTCCGCTTTGGGGGGTAGGATGAGGCGGCTATTCACTAACTGCCTCCGTCACAGTGTTTTCCCCACCAGCTGGAAAGAGGCTTTATTGGTTCTTCTGAAGAAAGACGGTAGGCCCGCAGATTCTCCCTCTGCGTATCGCCCCATATGCCTACTTGATGAGTCGTCCAAGCTGTTCGAGAGAATAATTGCCACACGCCTCACCGACCATCTGTCACGTGTCGGCCCAGACCTAGCAGATAGCCAATATGGCTTCCGACGGCAGCGTTCTACGGTAGACGCTATTTTACGAGTTCGCTTTTTGTCGGACCAGGCATTGTCCCGGGGTGGAGTGGCGCTGGCAATAAGTCTTGATATCGTCAACGCTTTCAACTCCTTGCCTTGGAGAACGATTGGGGGGGCACTCCAATACCATTGTGTTCCACCCTACCTGCAGAGCATACTCGGAGCCTATCTTCGGGACAGGCATATACGCTACGTAGGTATGGACGGCGGCGTGTATCGTAAGGCAATTACTTGTGGAGTTCCACAGGGGTCGGTACTTGGCCCGCTCTTGTGGAACCTCGCATACGATTCGGTTCTGCGTATAGATCTTCCCGCTGGTGTGAGTGTGGTCTGCTATGCAGATGATACATTAATTCTGGTCAGCGGCGAAACCTTTGAGGAGACTATCTTGCGCGCTGAGATTGCTGTGGGAAAGGTCGTGGCTGCTATCCATGGGCTGGGGCTGCAAATAGCGCCTCACAAAACTGAGGCGTTATGGTTTCACAAACTGCCCCGAGGAAGAGAGCCACCCAACTTCACAGTTCGCGTTGGTGATGCGGAAGTTCAAGTGGGCCGTTTCATGAAGTACCTCGGTCTTACACTGGACGGCCGATGGAGCTTCGAGGAGCATTTCAACCGCCTGGTTCCAAGAATTGAGAGGGTAGTAGGTGCCCTGCACGGATTACTGCCTAATCTCGGGGGACCTCGGGAGGAAGTTCGCCGCCTCTACGCGGCAGTCGTGCGATCGGTGGCCCTTTATGGAGCACCTGTGTGGTCACACCGGCTGTCTGGTGTACGGCGCTGCAGAGCTAAATTCTACAGTTTGCAGCGCAAAGTGGCTATCCGAATCGCACGAGGTTACCGGACGATATCCTTCGAGGCGGCAACCATCCTGGCACGTTTCCCGCCACTGGATATCTTGGCAGATATGGACGCGAGATTCTATGACGGAATCCGCGCCATCCGCCATAGCGACGAGAGCGTACTCCCGCAGGCGGTTGAAGTGCTACGAAGGCAGGAGCGACGAAACGCTCTTGAGAAGTGGCGTGAACGTCTTGAGAGCCCACAATATGCGCAGAAGCGCGTAGTTGAAGCCATTTTGCCGTGCTTCGAGGCTTGGTTGAAGAGGGGTGAGCGTGTTACCTTCCGGCTTACTCAGGTATTCACCGGACATGGCTGTTTCGGGGAATATCTGAATAGGATCGGACGCGAGGCTACGGCAAATTGCCACCATTGTGGCGGTAACCAGGATTCCGCCCAACACACGCTCGCTGAGTGTCCTGCATGGGAATCCGAGCGGCGAGTTTTGGTTGATCGGATTGGGCAAGATCTGTCACTGCCAAATGTAGTTTCGGCTATGTTAGCAGAAACGACAACATGGAGGGCCGTGGCCTCCTTCTGTGAGAGCATCATGCTCCAGAAGGAGGCAGCAGAGCGGGATCGGGAGAGCGCCGATCCCGCTCGGAGGCAAAGGCGCCGAAGAGGCAACCGCCTTGGTGCCCAGCCCAGCTAGGGCAAAACGCCGAGTCCCTGCTAATGTAATACCAGCAGAGGATACTTTATGGGTCGCGGGCGCTTAGAATAACTCGAGGCGTCCGTATCCCGGGAGGATAGCAGCTTAAAGCTGCATATTTCGTGACGTGCCAAAGGCAAAGCACAGGAGGGCCACCGGTGCGTTCATTAGAGATCTCGGAGCCCCCTCCACAATGTGCTGTGGACGGCCGTGTGTTTTTAGTCGGTAGGAGTCCGACATAACCCTCCGCCTTCTCTTTCGAGGAGCGGAGGACATCCATGAGGATTTTCACACGGAATAAAAAAAAAAAAAAAAAAAAGGTGTCCACATACAGGAACACACTCCCCTGCCGGTAGCCGCGCGGACAACACGTCTAGGAACTGTCATACGACTCGTTGTGTTCAGTGTACCTACCTGTATACCTAGCTTAATAAATTACGTGTAACTCTAACTACTTTGTTGCTCGCACCCTACACTTCGCCCACACGATATGTCGTCCGAGGAAGACTCCCACTCTGATCGGCCTCCTGTTCCGATATGTATGTATTATTGTGTTGCGGTTTGAAGAGCAATAATGTAGCCAGTGTTGAGACTTTAAAACATAGGTCTCAAGATGAGAACTCTCGTGATACTACTAATGTTGCTGGCGTTTATAGCCGCTGACAATACAAGGCGGCACGTGTGCTTGTTTGTTATAAAACAACAAAAATTAAGAAATCTTTACATTTGAGCAAAATAAATTCTACTCTATTTACGCGTAAGTATATAAGAGCCTCAATTGCAGGGGCAGTAAGCATAAGACCCAAAGTATCTTAGTAAACTTTGGCCTACAATATATTTATTCACGAAACTCAAGTCCGAAATCAACAGAGATTAGGTTGGGATGGAATCTCCTGATCCACCCTGTATACCCTCGCCGTTAATGAGGTAAGGATATTAGGGTAAGGTTTATAGTCAGCAGATGGAACGCTAAGTGGACTTTGATAACATAACATACCATCACGCCTGTATTCCCCGAAGGGTTAGGCAGAGGCGTACTTATGTACACCCACAGTTCGCCGGTATGTTTAGATCCCACGTAATAGGGGGCGAGCCTATTGCCATTAACCGGGTACAAATTCTAAACTCCAAGCTGTTACTGGGATACCACACACTGGGAACCCAATAATACTTTGCTCGACCTGGGAATCGAACCCAGAACCTCAAGCGTAGCAGTCGCGCTCAGGACGACTAGCCTTAATGAGGCAGTTAGGACTGAAAGAATTGCAAAATTCTGCAAGAAATGAAACATATTTTTAATATAGGACTTATTGGAATTTGGATTGTTACAGTTTTTTTTTATGGGATAGGGGAGCAAACGAGCAGACGGATCACCTGATCACCATAAATATCTTGCAGTAAGACGCGGCAGAATAATCGAAAAGACATCCAATCCAAACAGTGACCAGCATTCCGCAAAATTTCAGTAATAAAGCGTCATTAGTTTTACTAATATAATGAAATTAACTATTTTTATGTCCGCCATAAAGTGCCAGTTATGTCATTACACTAAAAGCTACTGGTGATTATAATAAATTTATGTTACAGCCTGAAATTGACGTGTATTAAAATTTATGTCTGTAAATTACTCAATTTTGAAATGAAACTACCTTTTTCGGATTTTATCGCGGTATAATGATATTAAACTGCCTCATTAGCCAAGTGGTCCTGAGCGCGACTGCTACGCTAGAGGTCCTGGTATCGATTCCCAGGTTGAGCAAAGTGTTATTGGGTTTTTCTATGAAATTCCCAGTAGCAGCTCGGAGTTAGGAATTTGTGCCCGGTTAATAGCAATAGGCTCACATATAACATGGGACCTAAACATACCGGCGAACTTTAGGTGTACATTAGTACGCCTCTGCCTAACCCTTCGGGGAATACAGGCGTGATGGTATGTTATATTGATATTATTGAATTCTCGACTTTTCGGATCCATATCTGGATATCCTTTGACGACACGTTTGGCGTAGCGGCTGAGCAATTGGCTTCTGCGACACGTGTTGTGGGTTCGATCACCACACGGAGCAAATATTTGTATGGTCTACAGGTAGTTGTTCCGGGTCTGGGTGTTTGTGTATGTGAGAATTTGTGTTTGTAAACGCACCCACGATACAGGAGAAAATCCTAGTGTGGGGGCAACGTAAAAAAAAAGATTAGAAAGATGAGAACTACATAATAATTACCTGTGTTTCTTATTTAAAATACACATTTCTTGCGTGTACTTGAATGTGTCCGTTATATACACAGTCGACGCGAATAAGGGTAGGATCGAACGATCGAATTAATGTCCGAAAAAGACCACCTTTCACTTCATCGTGGGTGAAAACCAAGCTTGATTGCTATCTACCCAGAGTAGAATAGGGTGGTTATACAAATATTATAACATAAAATACCATCACGCCTGTATTCCCCGAAGGGTTAGGCAGAGGCGTACTTATGTACACCCACAGTTCGCCGGTATGTTTAGGTCCCATGTCATAGGGGGCGAGACTATTGCCGTTAACCGGGCACAAATTCCTAACTCCGAGCTGCTACTGGGAATTTCATAGAAAAACCCAATAACACTTTCCTCGACCTGGGAGTCGAACCCAGGACCTCTTAGCGTAGCAGTCGCGCTCAGGACCACCTGGCTAATGAGGCAGTTTAGTTAAGTTAAGTTTAGTATTTATACAAATATTTAGTTTTATTATTTTGTATTAATTTTATTTTTAAATGTAGGACAATATTTGAAATGCCGTTTTGAAGAAAAATCCATAGCAGCTTTTAGTTGACCAATATTACACATCAATCATCATATAAGTCATGTATTATTTAAGGAAAACTACTTAAATTACATATTCACCAAACTCACTAAACGCAATGGCCGTGTGTATCACTACAATGCACGATAACGGTTTAAAGAAAATTCATTACCAAGAGAAATGCGTGGACGCACTGAAGCGCATCACAAAACCGCTTTCTGTTAAATACCGATAATCTTGACGTGCGCATTTGGCGTATTGCGTTAATTAACTGTTAACTATCTGCTTTCCACACTTGATCATATGAGACGGTTAATAACAATATTAAGTAGTTTCGAACCTGCGTCTTCTGGCTAGGTACGCCAGACGCTATGACCTCTAAGCCACCGCGAGTCCCACCTGCCATGTCGAAATTTGCATTCACATTGTGAACTTACGTCTTAAAGGTGCCGTCAGTAACATCTATTGAAAGGCAAGTTACTTTGCCTCTCAACAGATATGACTTACCTTACGGTTAGTTCCTTCACTAAATAATAACTTTATAAAATGAGCATTAAAAATGCAAAAAATATAACAAAAAGTTAATATTAATTAGTTTTCAATTCATCAATAGATCATCACAATCTGCATCACCAAGTGTAAGTTCAAGTGTTGCTCAAAGTTGTTACTGAGATTTAAAAAGTATAACTATTTAGGAAAAATATACACTATAAAATGCCTTTTGACGTTGTTTTTTTGACGTTGTTTGTTTTTTTGAGGAATTGAACAGTTTTTTTTTTAAACCAAATACTTATGTTAATACACTCACACCCTTTTCTCATAAGGGTGGGCAAAACAAAAACTACTGAACGCCACTTGCGATATTGGTACACTCCCGCTGGTCAGAGAACGTTGAGAAATATGTGTGGTAACCTTTAAAGATAGACTGAGGAACAGCATATTGATAAGGGAGCGGTGTGGTATGAAAGAAGATGCAGTAACAAAGATTGAGAAAGGTATGTTAAGATGGTTTGGGCATGTTGAGAGGATGGATGAACGTAGATTAAAGAAACGAGTACATATACCTACAGGTACCGTTGGAAGAGTTGGAAAGGGCCGACCTCAGCGAACGTACCACAGCCAAATTGCGGACGTCCTCAAAAAAGGCACCCAAAACTTACGATCATGCATCAGGAGGATAATGAACGTAAATGAAGGGAAGGTAGTGTGCCAGGATCGTAGCAAGTGGCAATCTATAGACAGGCGTGAAAATATGTATGTTTATATATTTTACTTACCTCAACATTTTAATAAAGGTAAGTATTCAATTGAATTTGATTTCAATTGCTGTATTTGTCCATTTTTTATCTCAAATTCTTTCATAGCTTAACATAATCCTTTACATTGGCAAAGGAAAAAGGTTTTTCATAACAGCAGCGCACATAATATTCAATTATCGGAAGATTATCGGAAAATATATCCTCTTGTACGGTTTTAGGCTGATTTAATCGCCTACTTATGTGGAGTTGGCAACAGGGCTTTTATCGGCAAATAAACAAGTATCAATTTTGTCTTTACAAATGTTAAAGATTTATTCATGCCACATTTTTCTACCTCGCTGTAGTATTTACTAGGCGAAGAATGAATAATTATTGAATTATAATTCTATTTCTAGCAAATAAAGATTTTTTTATGGGATAGGGGGCAAACGAGCAAACCGATCACCTGATGGTAAGCGATAACCGCCGCCCATGGACACCCGCAACACCAGAGGAGTCGCAAGTGCCTTGCCTGCCTTTAAAAGGGTTTGGGCCTCCGGTAACCTCAACTCACTCGGCGAAACACAACGCAAGCGTTGTTTCACGCCGGTTTTCTGTGAGGCCGTGGTATCACTCCGGTCGAGCCGGCCCATTCGTGCCGAAGCAGGGCTCTCCCACGTGCAAATTCGTGTCACGAAAAAAAGAATAGAATTCACGCATTTATTAAACTGTAGCCTAATGGCTAGGGCGTCTGACTTGCGATCATGTGGATGCCGGTTCAAGTGAAGAACGCAACATCTGTCTTTTAAAAGTGTAGAATTCAATAATTCAACTCACAATTGGAGCTGCCCGACTGGGGAGGTACCTACACCTTGCAGAAAAAAGTAGCCAAATAACATAGCTCCGTGCTTATGTTGTGTTTCTAACGGTAAGCAAGGTTACCAGAGCTCCGGGCAGCATCTCCGTTGTCAATGGGGGGACTGGTGGTGTTTAAGCATCTCTTATTGTCTCCTATGCTGCCAGCCTCACTATTCCTCCTTATTCTTTACCCTACCTTCTCAAAAAAGGTGTGAAACAGTAGATATATATATTATGGGAGCAAAGTAAAATTTTTACGGCGAGGGCGCTTTTTTGAATCCTGAACGTAGCGAGGGATTCAAAGTACGTCGCCCGAGCCAAAACTATATTTTGCGCCCGAGATACACTCTACTTTTCATCACCCACTATGAGAAAATAAAAGGCGCCTCATCAACCGGCGGCGCGACCTTAGGCCGTCGTACCAGCCAGTCTTTCAAACAATATTTACGTTCGATCTCTTTGGCGCTGAACACTAAGATGTTCCAAATTTAAAAAGTGCGCGGAAAAAAAGCTCATTACTGCCCGCTCAAATCTCATTACTGCCCGTAAAACTTTCTTATAGAAAACACCACCTTTGGGTGCACTTAAAGGCGAACCAATACGTGCTTTTCGAATAGATGGGATGAAAAGATCTTTACAGAGTCGGCAATGCATCGATGATACCCCTGGTATTGCAAGCGTTCATAGGCTACGGTAAGCACTTACTATCAGTGGGCCGTATGCTTGTTCGCCACATTGAAGTATCTATATTTGTAAGAAAGCAGTATTTTTTTTTAATTTCAAAGGTGGCAGTTACACTTAGTACAGACCTAGAGAACCGTCAAAAATAGTAATTCCATTTTGTAGGACAACGTTAAAATAAATGAAATGTCTATCACAGTCATGTGTTTATCACATTTTAATAAACTGCCTCAATAGCCAAGTGGTCCTGACCGCGACTGCTACGCTAGAGGTCCTGGGTTCGATTCCCAGGTCGAGCAAAGTTTTATTGGGTTTTTCTATGAAATTCCCAGTAGCAGCTCGGAGTTAGGAATTTGTGCCCGGTTAATGGCAATAGGCTCGCCCCCTATTACATGGGACCTAAACATACCAGCGAACTGTGGGTGTACATTAGTACGCCTCTGCCTAACCCTTCGGGGAATACAGGCGTGATGGTATGTTATGTTAATAAATTGCCAAAGTCCATAAGGGAACTCTCTTTCAAATATTTTAAAAAAGATTTACGTAAATGGTTGATAGATAAATGTTTCTATACTGTACAAGAGTTTCTACAGCATGATTGTCACTAAAAATTTATTGTAATTTAAGCATCTGTCTCTGATTTGTATAAATGTGGTTATATATTTTATTGTGTCGTGTTTAATAATATTTTTTTATGAGATAGGGGAGCAAACGAGCAAACGGATCACCTGATGGTAAGCGATAACCGCCGCCTATAGACACCCGCAACACCAGAGGAGTCGCAAGTGAGTTGCCCGCCTTTTAAAAGGGTTTGGGCCTCCGGTAACCTCCTTCACTCGGCGAAACACAACGCAAGCGTTGTTTCACGCCGGTTTTCTGTGAGGTCGTCGTATCACTCCGGTCGAGCCGGCCCATTCGTGCCGAAGCATGGCTCTCCCACGTGAGAGCCATGCTTCGGCACGAATGCGTGCGTTTTAATATCTGCGTTATTAAAAAAATACATATAATAATGAACTCGTATTATTATTTAAGGCGTATCAATTACATTATTATAGCCCTTCCGTATAACTCTTACGAGTAATTTGCGCGCTATTCTGGCAATTCATCCAACCATATTCAAAGGTCGGGTTTTCTAAGACGCTCAATTTGATACAATGGATCGTAACGTGAACATACTTGAAGTCGTGTTGGGGTTGAACAGGGTGAAACATAATGAACCCAATATCAGGGAGTAAACTCAGCTAATTAATTACGATAAACAATCTATTCTGTGTAAGTTATCAATCGATTCACATTTGTCAACTTCAATGAGAATGTTTTTTTTTAAAGCTTACTAGCAATGCGGGTCGCTCACCCATCCATAGTCTGACCGCGGGAAGCACAAACCTTGCAGATATTTTATTTATTAGCGCAGCTATTATGATTACCTAGTAACTAATATAGTTTTTTTTTTTTATTAGGCTCATGAACAATTGTTTACACTCAAACAAAACGATAAGTATAGCACAATTAAATTAGTTTTAAATTAATTAAATAAGAGTTAATTTGAAATGTCTTTATATAATTATCTACTAATATCTTTACAATTATATTCAGCCGATTAATAATAATTAATTAATCTTTTAATTAATTTCAAGCCTGTTTCCAATTACATACAATATTGTAAAAATGATTTTAATGAGTTTTACTTAAAGCGCAACTGTCGTCGCTATCATTTGTAATTGACATCTGAGTTAATTGGCTTCATGAGTTGAAATTAAGTTCCTACAATTATTATCCTATACTTAAATCAAATTTATTTTCGAGAAAATGAATATTGATCTGATTGGATTAATATGGATACAAGTGAGATATTTTAACAAAATAATGTTAATTTACTATTAATATCATTTATAATGAATGTAATACTTCATAGAAAATATATTTACGTAAATTATTTACGTCGTAGAATTATTGAAAACATTATTATAATCATGGAACTAACATTTTAAGATAATTATTTATAATTTTTTCCGATTAATGAAAATCACTGAAAACCCTAATACCTATGTATTAGTTATTATTATATTCCTAACATTTTGAGGACATCATTTTAAATATCCATTTCAAAAAAATCTATAACTACCTTTTGCCCGCGGCTTGAAGCTCAAAAACTTCTTACAGTGATAACAAAATTAAAATCTATTCAGTAGTTTTTGCACCAACCCGTAACAAACAGACAAATAGACAAACAGACAAGAATTAAAAAAAACACAATTTCGGGTTCGGAGACCTTTATATACCGCAACCCACTTGTTTTTTTAATAATTATCTTCAATGTACAGACACAGCTTTTCTTTCAATTTTATAATAGTAGAGAAGCACAGATTATATACCAATAATTTATAAACTGTAAATTATCACAAATTATAATTACAACTATTAATTTTGATATCTATCACAATAATTATTAATTAATATTAATAAAAATTGCCGATATGTATACGTTCTACATACTAATAATATTTTACAAATATTGACTTGACATTACATTATCCTTTGAGTCCCTCCCTATTATTACTGAGAGATTAAAACATACCTAGGTACTTATTTAAATTTAACACATATTTTTATAAAAGTCAAACCAAAGGGCTCAACTTTGTCAAAAATTTCTTAACATCAGAAGTGGGATAAGTCGTACCCGCCTTGGGTACGACTCAACTGCGACAAATTTCACCGCGTCTTATATAGTGGTTCGTGTAACAAAACCATAGCGCGATCTAATTCGACGCCAACGCCATCTATCGAGCTAAGTGGTAAACTTTTGGCAAAACTTACCAGTTATAACCACACGCAATAAAGGTAGGACACTACACTATACTATTTAATTATAAATACATTATTTTATTTATATTGAATAAAATCCATTATGTAAAATATATATATAAACTGATGCGTTTTGCGAAATAAAATAGATGATAAAAAGAATAGGTGAAAAGAAGACCTATTATATAAAAAAAAAACAACAGGTTGCCGGGAGTGCCGGCAGAAGTGAAAACTTGAACATTAAAGTTGTCCATTTTTGATATTTTCGAATGGTTAGGGAATAATTTCACACGAATTGCTTTAATTATCAGTATAAACGTATGGTCTACTATCATTTATGTGGTAAAGAATGTTCATTTATTGCGCTATCGTACACAAACATGACAATTGATATTTCACTAGCTGGCCTGACAGACGTTGTCCTCTCCAAGTTTCAACTAATTACCTCAAAAAATCTCATAGTAAAAAGGATTCTGGTTTTTCATAATTTTAACACTCTTAGCGCCATTGACCTCTGAATACCTTATACCTTATAAATTACTTAATTAAAATATACCTACATAGATAAAAATCTCAAGTTTCGTAAAGATTAACGCACGTTGCAATTATTATTATGATTAAATGACCCATTTTCTCATTTAATATACATACATACGCGATATATTATTTTATGAAGGCTTAGATGGAAACTCTTTAGTTTCTCAAATATATTGTGCGCACTGTATCTACACTATGGAGGTTTCATATTATAAAATTAGTTATCTACTTTATGGCCCAGGATGCTGTATAGAGGAAAACGATCCACTTCCTCCAAATCCATTCAGTAGTTATCACTTGATGCGTGTTCAAACACACAGACAAACCGACAACCAAAAATTCCAAAAATGATAGAAATGATTTGTTTTTTTTTTGCAAATAAAAGCAATGTACAGACACGGCTCCCTTACATTTTTATTATAATGTAAGATTAAAAAACAAAAATTATTAAGTGGGTCAATCGTAAAACGTAGCCATACCAACTTTTCACACCCCTAGACACCAATGATACAAAAAAAAACATCGATAAATTTTCACACACGCCGCCGATTTATCATGATTCTCACCTCATTATCGATTTCACTCGCTCTCACGATACCGAAAATCAGGACCGCTAATAGATACGCGCTCTTCATTTTATCGATACTAATTGTCTTTTCACTTCACTAGCACAAATTCAATCGATTCTAGTGGCTCACGCTTGTAAACCAAATGCTTTGATGTGCAAACGCATAGTTTTATATATGGGCACGCATCACTGGGCTTACTGCAGTGGGGCAGATCGCTTGGATAGTAATAATATGATGTGTTTGTTTATTGATAGCTTAATAAGAATCCGGAACGTAAATATCGACTTCTTCTCAACTTAGACATTAACCTTCAGTGTTCACACAAGCCGTTATCGTAATATTGTACCAGTGAAGATTGTAACATCATGTATTTTAAAAGACTGTTCATGCAGATTCTTTCCGGATTTTCTCCATAGGATCAACCTTTTGGAACCTTGCAACTAGAATCATAACGTTTCATAAACGCTTGTAAAAGCTTATTTGAAATGAAAACATTTGAACTTGAACTGAAAGTCCTGGGTTCCAATTTCCAGTTTCCAGGTCAAACAGTGTTACTTATTGGGTTTTTCTATGACAGTTTTTGTAGCAACTCTGCATTCAAGTTTGTGCAGTAGATTCGCCTCCTTATAATGAATGTAGTAGTGAATAAATGTTCCTTTCTTTCTTTCTTTATAAGTTTTTTTTATGGTATAGGAGAGCAAACGAGCAGGCGGATCACCTGATGGTAAGCGATAACCGCCGCCTATAGACACCCACTACCAGAGGAGTCACAAGTGCGTTGCCCGCCTTTTAAAAGGGTTTGGGCCTCCGGTAACCTCACTCACTCGGCGAAACACAACGAAAGCGTTGATACACGCCGGTTTTCTGTGAGGCCGTGGTATCACTCCGGTCGAGCCGGCCTATTCTTGCTAAAGCATGGCTTGCCCACGTAAATCTTACGCAATCCCTCATACATGAACATTATACCTGTATTCTCCAAAAGTAATTCTCGGTGGGAGGACCCTTACATCGGAGTCTGTTATAAAGCACCTTATGGCCGTATTATAACGTGTTATTACCATAATTTTCCGATTGAACGAGAGGTATGCCGCTCTATAGATTAAATAGCGCTATCTCATTCTCACAACTTAACAATGATGGCGAAACGTCGTAATGCAGCCCTGGTGTGTTTCGACTTTTGCGCGTAAAAGGCATAACCCCTTGGTTGCTGCGGTTGTACGAGCTCTTAATTGTCTTAATTGTCGGAAACGCAGCAGCAACTCCTGTGGTTACTACTACTTACCACCAGTTGGCCAGCTGGTCAGCTCGTTTGCTGACTCCATAAAAAATGTTCAAGTTCAAGTTCAAATGTTTTTTATTTCAAATAAGCTTTTACAAGTGTTTAGTAACGTGATTTTAGTTGCACGAAGAATCCGGCAAGAAACACCACGGACACTCTTTTAAAATAAATTACTGTCTTCACTGGTACAATATTGCGATAACAAGATGTGTGGACGTTGAAGGATGTCCAAGTTTGACCGAGGTCGACTATATTAATCAAAGATTCACGTTATTTGAGAAACCGATGTCATTTCTAGATAATAAATAAACTATGTGGTAAACACGCACACGGGTACGACAGAGACGTAGTTCCACTTCATAATAAAGAGAATCAATCAGTACTAGGGTCGCCAAATACTAATGAATCCCAATACGGCGACCAATCAAGGCTACAAGGCTAAGCAGAAATTCCGCAAATTGGACAGTTCGTTGCCGCCACCTAATTAGTTTTTGATGAATTAATCTAACAGTGCCTTTGCCTACAAAAATCTTTATTAACAAGAAGATGCGCCGATTTACTCGAAAATATACCTACAGTGTGTCAAGAAAACTCTGTCCAACCGTTGAAGGTTTTCTTTTTTTTTTTTTTAAAAAGCTTACTAGCAATGCGGGTCGCACATTACTAGTATTCTTGTTAACCCCTCGTGCTAAGCTAGATTGCTTGTGTTACGAGTGGGTTCACGTCGGTAGTGCAATGAGTGGGGTTCGAACCGGCAACCACATGATCGCAAGTCCGACACCCTAGCCATTAGGCTACCGCCGCTTCATTGGTATAGAGATGCACTTCTATTGATATAATTTAAAAAAAAACACTGGAACAAAATATTATAAGACTAGGAAACTGAAATGGCAAATAACTAATATATAAAGCTGAAGAGTTTGTTTGTTTGTTTGCTTGAACGCGCTAATCTATGTAAACACCATGGGCTTTATTAGTATATAGCTTCTGTCCGCGACTTCGTCCGCGTTAGCGTGATGATATATAGCCTATAGCCTTCCTCAATAAATGGGCTATCCAACACTGAAAGAATTTTTCAAATCAGACCAGTAGTTCCTGAGCAAAGTTCAAGCAAACAAACAAACTCTTCAGCTTTATATTTGCAGTCGCTTTGTGGTCGTCTGGTGTATTTAACCAGAGATGCAGGTTCGAATTGTGCCCGCATTTTAATTTTCCTTCACAGAAATAACTTTGTAATTAATTCTTTAATTTTATTATGCTAAACACAACATCATTGAAAAAGTAATTAAAAATACAAATATTATAAAATTTTGAATAAATAGCGAGTTTTTAAAAGAAAAAGTTTTAATACATCTCAAAAACAGGGATAATCAACTGTTTTTTTTACTGCTACAATGAAATTAATTTATAAGTTTACTTTTTTATAAAAAATACGAAAACAAAATGATTGATGATGCTAGTTTACCTCCCTACTCCTTATTTTTATGAGAAAAATAATTTTGTTAACAACATAATATTTTAATTACTTTAAGCTAAAAAATATTATAAATGGATTTTTTTAATAATATAAAAGTGTTTTAAAAGATATCTGCCTTTTGAATCCCTAATGACCTCGACGACTATAAATTTAGATTGTGAAAGCGTCTTCCTGAAAAATTATGGAGTCTATTTCATAAATTATTAATTTGAGACGAGAAATTATAAAGGAAACCTGGTATGCCACAACATTTAAACTTTTCAAAAGTACTTTTTTTGATTGTCTATTTGAAATAGAACATTTTGATTTTCACTTAGACCCTAGAAGCGTCGGTAGCGATCAAGTGGTTGCCGGTTCGAACCCCACCCATTGCACTACCGACGTGAACCCCCTCGTATCACAAGCAATCTAGCTTAGCACGAGGGGTTAACAAGAATACTAGTAATGTGCGACCGGCATTGCTAGTAAGCTTTTTTAAAAAAAAAAACTGTCCACAACTAAATCAGAAATATTTAATTCGTAATCGAAATAGATAGTACTTATTTTCAGTAAAATATCAAACAACATTATTGGGGTAAAGAGAAAGAGAAGAAACCAAATATTTTTTTACATTATCTGGGCAGACACGCTATGGAAGTATTATATATCGCTTATTGAAATGAATAGGGTGTTAACGAAAAATGAAGCCTTTTTTCTGGAGAGCGATTTTATATCAATATATTTTCATTTTTAAATTTTGTTTTGTTTTATATAATAATTGTCAACCCCTCGCTCATTTGACGTCATATCTTTATGCAACCTTTTTCATTTTTCATATCATGGTTTTTAACAGACCTGTATTTTAAATTTTTCAGTCATTTTTAAAGAGCCCGGCAAACCAATCAAAGAAGAAATAGATTGATAATATTAATAACTATTTGACAGTGGGTACTACTACTACTGTAACTGTACTAACCGTGTCTTTCATTCTCTGTTCTAGTTATTTGCTGCCGTAAATTAAACGCAAACAATGAGATAAATATAAATTTCCATGTTCTCTGCATAAAGGTGACAGCTAGTTTCGTATTCACCAATGAAATGGCACAATAAAATCCATAATACTTTCAAACTGTCTTGTACAATATTGGGAATTTATAGGGAAATGCACCTCAGTGAGTTTCAACCCGCTTTGACTTTCAGTTTAACATTTTATTGGCTTCCCGTGCCGTAGAAACTGCTATAAGTTTATAGTTTTCTGGGAATATGCCAAAATTGTCGTATAGTACAACAATTTGACATTTATTATTGCAATGATCCGAAATTTTGATATCATGGTCGCTCTATGAGCTAAATGAGCTAAAAAAGGAAAAGTTTGATACGCATCGTATGTAAAGTACTTTGGGACTTATATGGACTATGGAATGCGAAAATTGTATAATGTTTTATAAATCTCAAAAAGTCTAAAAAAATAGGTAATTTCTAAGGATTTTTTTTTATTCAACCATTTTAATAATATGGGCTGACTTTGCTCACATAACTTTAGATTTTTATTAGATTTATTATTATAAAAAATACATAAATAAAAATATAGGTAAAAGATTATATTCTATGAAAAGTGAAAAACATAATAACATGTTTCAAATGGAAAAGTTTACTACAGTAAATCAGACGCCGTTTAAATTAATCGTTTAAAAATAATTCATATCACTGTCAATCTTTCGTAATTGTTTTCTAATTAACGCCTCAAATGCTCACGCAATTTTTTTACGAACAATCCAAATGAAATATATTACTTAAGTGCTATATTAAATCTAAAATCGTTTAACGCGTGACAATTCATAAAAAAAATGCTATTTATCGTCTAGGCATAAAGACATTGTGATTTTTTCAATTCGTTTTTTTTCTGGCATTGCGTGACATTATATTATTGAATTCTGTAGTTGAACATAGGTTTTTTGGTGAAAAGGTGTTTCTTATTCAATAACACGATATCATTGTTATTGCGTATGACGCTACGCCCCACAGATACATATAAAACTAATTATTGGGTTGTTAGGTGAGAGATAGAAGCAATTCTCGTGTATAGGCATCTCTTTCTCACAAGCGGTATGATGATGATGGTGCTTTTTTATTCTTGACAAGCTTCTGCCCGCAACTTCGTCCGCGTAGCGTGATGATATATAGCCTAGAGCCTTACTTAATAAATGGGCTATCCAACACTGAAAGAATTTTACAAATCGGACCAGTAGTTCCTGAGATTAGCGCGTTCACGCAAACAAACAAACTCTTCAGCTTTATAATATTAGTATAGATAGGCTTACGCTTGACCGCCAGTTCACCTGCAATGCTTGCTAGCAGCTTACCAAGAAAAAACCGATTCACTCGTGATTTAAGGACACCCATATTTATCTGTCGTTAAGGACCCACTCGGGAAGCGCATTCCACATTTTGCGGGATGAATGATAAAAGTGGACTTTTCGGTCGGAAAGTCGGAAAGTCCACTTTTTTAAAGCTTACTAAAATGTGGTTAGCACATTTCTCTGATTCTTGTTAACCCCTCGTATTAAGCTAAATGCTTGTCCTTCCACTATGAATCAATGTCGCTTTTGAAGACTTGTAAAAGTGTCCTTAAACTTCCTTCCTTCCGTCCTTCCACTGTTTAAAAGTCGCAAGTAATTAAATGACCTTGACCTATTTTAATGTTTTAGATTATAATAACACAGAACATTAACTTTGATGGATGACATAATGATGTAACAAGGTTTCTGCACTAATTATTCTTGAATTAGGGACTCATTTTGATGTCAGTACGCTTTCACACGTAGCTAATGTTTTAGGACAGTTCATTAAGGCGCTGTTATAAGAAATTTAATAATTTTAATTAAACTGAAAAAAATATATCTTAAACAAGAGCATTTTCTTAGTCATTTTCTATGTAAATATTTTTATATTATGTGATGTAATTTAATTTATGTCTAACGGAAAAAAAGGCCGAAGTAGTAGAGACTCTTTGCGGACGACGTAGGGCGGCCGTCAGCAAAATATTATCAAATGTCTCACTATTAAAGCCATAACAAACATAACATACCATCACGCCTGTATTCCCCGAAGGGTTAGGCAGAGGCGTACTAATGTACACCCACAGTTCGCCGGTATGTTTAGGTCCCATGTAATAGGGGGCGAGCCTATTGCCATTAACCGGGCACAAATTCCTAACTCCGAGCTGTTACTGGGAATTTCATAGAAAAACCCAATAACACTTTGCTCGACCTGGGAATCGAACCCAGGACCTCTAGCGTAGCAGTCGCGGTCAGGACCACTTGGCTATTGAGGCAGTTATAAACAAGTCAGATACAAATAACATCAAGAATCGGTGACAAATGGACTCAGAGTGAACTAATAAAAATGTAGAGAAGTAGTAGAAATGTAGAAGTTAGAAATACTATTCAGGCGAAAAAACTATTACACAACGTCTTTTTAAGTTTGTTAACGCTGGTAGCAAAAACATCTAGCTCGATTTTCTGAAACTCCGCGTTGAATGTGCGACACGCTCTAATCAGGTACGAATTTTGCGTATTAATAGCTAATTATAACGCGCTTAAACGATGAAGGATAACATCGCGAGGAAACCTGCATGCCTGAGACATTTTCTCGACGGCGTGTGAAGTATATCAACCCGCAGTACGCTAGCATGGCAGAAATAGCCTAATCCCCGTTACCCTGAGAAGACACCAGTACCCAGAAATAGGACAGTATCATTATAGGTACTATAAGGAAAAGGCTAAATTGGAAATTTTATCAACTAAAAATAGACTCTGTAACTGCTTTTCCATGGCTCATGTATATTCTGTATACATAATAGATAGATAATTACGATACAGGCATTCGGTTGCGTGTGCGCCTGTCGTGTGGTACTTTCCACACAAGACATGTACGACATCACTGTGCCTCGAAAGTATATTTTTAGAGATCCTCTTAACAAAATTAACAAAGTGGAATTAATTATACCGTGAGAGACGGCTCGATCGGAGTGATACCATGGCCTCACAGAAAACCGGCGTGAAACAACGCTTTAAGAAGTGTTTCGCCGAGTGAGTGAGGATACCGAACGCCCAAAACCGTTTTAAAGGCGGTAACGCACTTGAGACTCCTCCAGGGGCCCATGTCTGCTATTTCAGTTGTATCAAAATGGTCGTTCAATGGCGCTAAATGACATAAGAACTGACAGGTTTCGTAGACAAAACTGTAAAAAATCAACAATTCTGAAGCTATTGAGTGACGATTTTGACACGATAAAATAGCAGACTAGGGGCCCTGGTGTTACCGGTGTCCATGGGCGGTAGTAATCGCTTACCATCAGGTGATCCGTATGCTCATTTGCCTCCTATCCCATAAAAAAAATATTGAGATTAAACACTTTTATAAGAAAACGAGCAGATGAGCCAACTGATGGTAAGTTGTTATCAGAACACATGGACGCCTGCAATACCAGAGGAGTTGCTAATTTGTTCCCGAGTCTTAAGAGCCGGATTGGAAAATGCTATGGCCCCAGCAACCGAAGAGGAACTGGCTCTCATACGCAAAATGGAAACACACCAAGGTGCTTTGCGACAGACTTCGACGTAAAGGAGGTCGCCATTTAGTCAAACCCCAAGAAGTTCTGACACCGAAATATTTTCTACTCTTGCTTGCCTATCTGAATGATAGCACGGTACTCCTTTCTCTTTCCTTAATATGCACAATAAAATAATATTATTTCTGTATTAACAAAAAATCAAGAGACGAATGAATTACAAAATGTTATGCACTTCATATTTCTACTAAACAGTTCTACTAAATTTAAATGAATGTTTATTGCTTAATCTGAAACCAGCCAGTCAACCGATAGTATTATCGCCTTCTTGGAGCGGTCTCTACAGTACTATATTCTGACCCGTCAAATCTTACCGCTAATGTCAAAATCTTCTTCCACTTTGTCTCTCTTTAAGGTGACGGCACTTTAGATTTGAGCTGTAGAGACAGATATTGTCTTCTTGTTCGTTGCTTCTTATCTCTACTGATTTAACCGTAATATTAAAAATATGAGAAATAATTCCATATATTGGCGTCACCTAAGGGAGCTTACACACTTAGCATATCTCTGCTAGTGGTAGCACCGGCTAATAAAAGAAATCATGACTAGCTACAAAACTGTGTTCCTAAACATTTTAGAATTTCTTGCAAAAAAAAAATATCGATTTCTTTAAACGTTGCGTCATACTAAGATTTTTCATGTATCACGCAAAATTAGTTTGAAAAAAAACTAATTTTCACATACATAACCGAGGCCCGGAAAAACTATCAGTAGGATATACCCATAACACGCGGTGCAGAAGCTTATCAGCCGCTACGCCAACGTGGCGTCTGTTATATTGATATAATTTAATTCCCAAAGGTGAAATCAGTAAAAAAGTCGTTTTAATTCAACGTCTATATTCGCGTGTGTCAAAAATCATTGTAAGAAAGAAAGTTTGCGAAAAAATGATTTTGAAACATCCCCATGTTTCAAAATCATTTTTTCGCAAGCTAGAGAAGTTATAACTTGCGCAATATTGATAACAGCGACAATATAGCAAATAAATATTCTATTACACAGTGGCTGTTTATATAGACCCTTGCGATGTAGGAAAGCAATTTCAATGCCCATTTTGAACAATTACAGTAATATAAATGGCGGCAGCAAGACCCGGTCGTGTGGTTGACCGCATCTTGGTCGACACTTCCGTCATTCACAACCACTAATGGTCCTGGTCGCGGCTATAGTGTGCAGCGACCCTTAAACATATTTTGGGTCAATGACCTTCAGAACTTTGGTTTTAATAACGTCGTGTGGAATGGAATCTCCAGCTGTTACAATACACACCCTTTTTATTATATTAATATTATGTAATAGTTTATGAGAGCAATAAATAATCTAAATAAGAATTTCCTAAGGATTTTTTTTTGTCCAATTGTCTGCCTGTCTGTACATTTGTATGTACATCACGCAAAAACTGCTGCATGAAATTAGATACCGTTTTCAGTTTTATTACTGGAGGTTTTACTTAACATTTTGAGCTTTCAGAGCTTGTTATTGTAATTTTGATACGCTAGTTAGGAGTGAGTTATAATAAGTAAATACTTTTGGAACGTGAGTACAGCTAGAACTAGCTGCCAGCTAACCTTTATAATGATCATCAAAACAAAATGTGTCCAGATATTATGGTATCGGCGTCAAATTAATTGATCGAGTCCGGAACTCAGTACTGCGCTCCAAAACTCGAATTATTGACGTAGCTCGAAAAGCCGCAAAACTTAAATGGGGCTGGGCAGGTCATGTACATATGCCTCATGCCGGATGAACTGTGGGCTTTCATTGCACAGAACTGGAGCCCTGAAACAGCTAACCAGAGACGCGGCAGACCACGGAGTAGATGGCGGGATGACGTGGATGTCTTTCTGGATATTTGGGTATTACACCTTTTTTTGAAAACTGTTTAAAATTAATCCTTAGATCGTAATGAACCAGTAGATTTTTTATTTAAAACCGAAAAATGCCTTAAAAACAATTTTAATTTAAGATTTTGAATTTTCGCGCGGAAACGCTAGCCGCCGTGCTACTTCGGCTCGTGACGTCACTTCATTAGTAAACAATACAACTGCAAAAGACCAAGTAACGTCAAGTAACTATCGGAGTGACGACACGTCGGAACCTAATATGGCGGATGGCGTTTTAGACATTTAAAAAACAGATTAAAAAAAAACGATTTTTGAAATGGAATTATAAAATTTACATTGCATTTTTATTAATAAATACTAACGTTTCTCGTTTATTTTTTAAAAAATCTTTCACAAACATGTATTTTTATATTTTTTCTTACATGGTTTAAAATACCCTATTGGAATAAAGTGGCACAGCAGCGAGACAACTGTAAAAATTGAGGGAAGGCCTTTGCTCAGATGTGGGACAACACAGGCTAGATAAAAATAAATTAGTAGTTTCAAAACACTAGAAAAACACGCTTATTATAAAAACCAAAAATAAAGTATGATTCGTTCAAGTTGTTTCCATTTCTGGGCTGATGTGTAAACTATGTGCTTTTAATTATAATATTTGCTTGTAAAAGCGTGGGGTTTAAACAAGTTTAAAGTCGCTCAGCGAGCTATGGAGAAAGCTATGCTCAGATTCTCTCTGAAGGATAAAATCCGAAACGAGGTTATCCGACGGAGAACTAAAGTTACCGACATAGCTCAAAGGATTAGCAAGTTGAGGTGGCAATGGGCCGGTCACATCTGTCGGAGAACCGACAATCGTTGGAGCAAACGAGTTCTCGAGTGGAGACCGCGACTAGGCAAACGCAGTGTAGGGCGCTCGCTGGCCAGGTGGAGTGACGACTTGCGGAAGGCAGCTGACAGTGACTGGATGAGGAAAGCCGAAGATCGGGCTCTGTGGCGTTCACTAGGAGAGGCCTACGTCCAGCAGTGGATGAATATAGGCTGATGATGATGATGATGAAAAGCGTGGGGCGCTGGAACAGGAAAGACTTTCTGTATAACTAACTATAACATTATAATTATTAACTATATCTATTAAATACAGGTCGATCTACTAAAAGCGTGTTAAAAAAAGAGAGAAATGCTACGGAATCCACCACCGGCAGGACGTTCTTGGCCACTTTTTCATACAATTTTCCCCGATGTAATGTTGTGTTAATTATTCATGCCGCCGAAGACAACTCTCGTTCTTTTTCAACAATCCTATCTTTATTTATGGATATCATAATTAGATTCCAATGGATTTGATGTAAATCTTGAAAAGAAAGGGGAATAATATTTCTCTTACCAAATATCACTTATAGAAGTTTGAAATTGTTATCGCACTATTTTGCCAGTGAAGAATGCAAAGTATCTTTTAAAAGTGTGGAATTGAATAATTAAAATCACAATTCCACCTTGCACTACTACGCTAGAGGTCCTGGGTTCGATTCCCAGGTCGAGCAGTGTTATTGGGTTTTTCTATGAAATTCCCAGTAGCAGCTCGGAGTTAGGAATTTGTGCCCGGTTAATGGCAATAGGCTCGCCCCCTATTACATGGGACCTAAACATACCGGCGAACTGTGGGTGTACATTAGTACGCCTCTGCCTAACCCTTCGGGGAATACAGGCGTGATGGTATGTATGTATGTATTCCACCTTGCAAAATAGCAAAACAACAGCTCCGTGCTGTGTTGTGTTCCTAACTGTAAGCAAGGTTACCAGAGCTCCAAGAGGAAGCGTTGTGTTGTCAGTGTGGGGAAGGGTGGTGTTTAAGCATCACTTATTGTCTCCTATGATGCCAGCCCAACTATTCCTCCCCACCGTCTCAAAAAGGGTGTCAAAAGATTTTTAGTGTTTCTCCTGGTGCTGCAAGCGTCCATAGGGTACGGTAACCGCTTACCATCAAGCGGGCCGTCTGCTTGTTTGCCACATTAGTGGTATAAAAAACTTAAATATACCAGCGAATTGTTGGTGTACATTAGTATGGCTAATTCTTTGAGGAGAACAGTCGTCATGGTATTATTACAATAATAAGTTTACTAATGCCTGATAGAAACCGTAAAGCAAAATGCTGCAACATAGAAATTGCTCGTTCTCATTTAATAGGCGTATTGACAATGAGATGTGAGATTGAATTATGTTACTATCGACAATCTTGGCGGTGAACCACCCTTATGGCTAAAATCGCTTGCACTGAGCGCGCGGGAGAGCTGTGCGTTATCACCACTTCCCCTCACCCCGCCGATATCCCCTTGAGCTTTATGCGCGTTACTTGATACTTTGAATTTCTATTAAATCGTATGATGAGTTTTCGCATTTTAAACTATCCTAATTGGCGGAAGTGAAATGTGGGTGTGGCTGACGTATCGAGAGTTGTACAAAGGATTTTGTTAGAAAAATGGTCGACCGCCAAGTTTCGCGACTGTACCTAATTACTACGCTGATCAATCGATCTGCGGTATAATTTGCCACAGTCAGATGGATGGGTGACCATTCTGAGCATTATGATGTAGGGCTATAATTAGTGGGTTTTATATATTTTGTGTGATCCAAGGATATTATTTTGTTTGAGTTCGAATGTATTTCGTGTTTGTTTGTACATTTGTAAAATTGTCATGACACAGGGCTTTTTCCCTAGGGCGCGAATTGTCTATATCTTTATTAAGTATATATTTATAATTCTTCTGTGCGTGTGTTTGTCACCAAACTCCTTCTAAACAGCTAAACTGAATTTGATAAAATTGTGTATGTATATTTGAGTGGGTTCCTGAATGGCTTCTATCGGGTTCTGGAATTTTATTTATTTTCTGGACAGGACAATGTCTGCTGGGCCTGCTAGTAAAATATAAATTCTTTTGCAATCCATCCAAAAAAAATACTAATACACGAATATAATCTATACTTGATATATAAAGCTGAAGAGTTTGTTTGTTTCTTTGTTTGCTTGAACGCGATAATCTCAGGAACTACTGGTCCGATTTGAAAAATTCTTTCAGTGTTAGATAGCCCATTTATTGAAGAAAGCTATAGGCTATATATCATCACGCTACGCGAACGAAGTCGCGGGCAGAAGCTAGTAACTACATAATTATTATTGCGATATGCGTTCCTTGCGAAGTAGGTACGTGCGGTGTAACTCGGAATGATAGATTGAGGAACAGTATGATGAGACAACGTTGCGGACTGAAAGATGATGTAGTGACACGTATTGAAAAGAATATGCTGAGATGGTTTAGACATGTTGAGAGAATGAATGAAAGACGATTAACGAAAGGAATTTATAAGGCGAATATCAGCGGCAACGTCAGAAGTGGTCGTCCTCGAGCGTCGAGGTCGTCGTTGAGCCTCACGGGACTTGCTCACTCCAAGAAATTCATAGGTTCCTCATCAAGATGGCAAAATGCCATTTGGAACTCAAGCAGGCGACAGGCCCGTCACATGATGGGGGCGCTGACCGGACATTTCAGGACTAACGCTCTCCTTCAAAAGATGGGTCTGACGGAGACATCAGCCTGCAGGTCCTGTAAAAGGGAAATTGAGAGCATGGAACACCTTCTGTGTACATGCGATGCACTGGCTAGGAAACAAATGTGCCTCTTGGGGCAGGGTTATCCAGGATGAGAGGACTACAGACTCATTCCCCCAGGCCTCATTATAAAGCTTATGGAAGAGCTGTTTGAAGAACTGGGGGAGGATGAGGATCAGGTATCTAGGGGAAGCACAAAAGATCTCATTGGGTCGAAGTGCTCTGAGGCCTTGCTGCCTCGGCCCCACACAAGATAAGATTAGATAAGTGGTCGTCCTAGGAGGACGTACACCGATCCTATTGGCGAAGTCCTTCAAAAAGGTCAGGTGCGTAGTACTTGCAACCAGCGCGTATGTATAAGAAGTTGTATGATGTATCGCAGAAGCAAAAGAAGTATGCAAGAATCGTAGCAAGTAGCGGTCTTTAGTTTCTGCTTACCCCTGTGCGAGAAAGCGATGAGTGTATGTATGTATATATTATGTTGTGATTCATTTTAACTGCCTCGTTAGTCTAGTGGTCACAAGTGCGACTTCTACGCTAGAGGTCCTGGGTTCGATTCCCAGGTCGAGCAAAGTGTTATTGGGTTTTTCTATGAAATTCTCAGTAGCAGCTCGGAGTTTGGAATTTGTGCCCGGTTAGTGGCAATAGGCTCGCCCCCTATTACATGGGACCTAAACATACCGGCGAACTGTGGGTGTACCTAAGTACACCTCTGCCTAATCCTTCGGGGAATACAGGCGTGAAGGTATGTAATGTTATGTTATGTGACTCATTTTAATTAACTTCATTTTATTAAAATTATTTGAACAGCCCAAGAAAAATAAAATTTCAAAATTAATACCTACTTTTTACAGCCGTAATTACAATTCCCTTCGTATAAAATACGGGTACTTTTTATTTCAATGGACACTTTGTTTCAATTACAGGCAGTAAAAAGTACAATAACTCATTTTTCGAGACCGTTTCAGGGCCATTCGCGTGTATATAGAGTAGGCTAACGAATGCCTGTTGGTCTTAATTTGTGATGATTTATTAGACTGCTTCAATGTCGTATAGTCATCTTCTCTCTCTTTATTTTATTATTTATTATTATTTTATTATTACTGTTAACGACATCTATACTACAACTTCAAGCAGAGCCACCGTCCACACAACCAGCTGATTGGCTAGTACCATTGTGGACCATTAGAGGGCGCTAGCACGAAGATATATAAGGCCTGCGCGGACGGCGCTCGGCCTCTTGCACAGCCCGCTCATTTAAATTACTTATATTATATTCGCTTTATTTTGCAATTGTTAAATTTACAATAAACCCTTTTAAGTTTAAAAAGAAATAAATTATTCATTGGCCAGTCTTATCCAGTCTGATTCCCCTGAGCACAAAACCACCACATATATACACGCCAAACCAAAAACATTTTGGACCTTCGAGCCGAAGAAAACGGATCAGCATCAAGGCATCAAGAGCTCCGGAAGGTCTGGCCGTATCGTTCCTTTTCCTCCTTTGTTTCTGTTTGTACTAAAACCGTTTTATCTAATCCAGGTCGGGCTGAAAAAACGCGTGGTTCGCGTTATTACACCACGTGTTGCTGTTTGCAGGACAACTGTGAGTACCCCAGTTTTTCTTAGAGTGCCGTAATGAGTTTAGAGAATTTATCAGTGCGTAGTAAATCCCCATTGCCTAGCATGACCGCGGATTTTATTCGTGAGGCGAATAAAAAACGTGGCTCAGTCAAAGGTAGATTGACTCTCTTCGTAAAATTTGTGTCCTCTTTACATGGTAGTCAATTAAGTGAGTCGCAATTAGTTGAATTAAAGTTTCGTTTGAACAATGCAAAGTCATTATTAAGTGAGTTTAACGCTATTCAAAATGGGATAGACGAGTTAGTACCGGATAGTGAATTATCTCAGCAACTAGATATTCGCGAATCCTTTGAGAATTGTTATTATAGCGTGATAACTGAAGCTGACCGCTTGTTAAATAGTAATTCTGATGGCATTCTAAATAGCAAAAGTTCCAATTCTAAGTGCAATCCAAACCCATTAATTAAATTACCCACGATAACGTTACCCTCATTTGACGGTTCTTATAATAATTGGCTCGAGTTTAGAGATACCTACTTATCTTTGATTCACCAATCCCAACAACTCGACAATATTCAGAAATTCCACTATTTACGTTCAGCATTAACGGGTAGTGCAATTCAGGTTATAAAATCTCTAGAATTTTCAGCCGAAAACTATACAATAGCATGGGATTTGTTGATTGAAAGATATAACAATAACCAATTAATTATTCATAACCATCTAAAAGCTATATTTTCGATGCAGGCTTTAACTAGGGAGTCGCCATTTCATATCAGAAAATTAATAGATACTATTTTGAAAAATTTACGTGCCTTAAAAACATTAGGAGAGCCAACGGAACATTGGGATACCCTCATAATGTATATAATTGTATCTAAATTAGATGCGGTAGTAGAAAAAGAATGGGAACAATTTAAAAGTGCTAAAAGCAGTGAAACGCACGAAAAATTCAATTTAAATAGTTTGATTCAGTTCTTATCGGACAAAGCCGGTATGTTAGAAATGATTCACGCTAATCATTCGTCAAATTTAAATAATAAAGCTTCTCATGATTATCCTAAAAAACCTCAAAAGGGTCATAGTCTAGTGATGTCGCAAAATAATAGGTTCAGTCATACCCGCACATGCGTTATGTGTAACGGTAATCATTCATTGTATGCCTGTTCTCGGTTTTTAGATTTATCCGTTAAGGACAGGTTACAATTAGTCGAGAAAAATAAATTATGTAAAAATTGTTTACGTCAAGGACATGTAGCACAAAATTGTTATTTTGGTCCATGTAGGCAGTGTAATAATAAACATAACAGTTTGTTACATAGCGAGGTTCATAGGGAAAACGCTTTATTGACTGTGAACTCAGAAATTTCACAGTCTTCCAATCCTATTGATACCAATTCGGCTATTGTAAATTCAATATTGCCCACACCTACATGCAAAATTAATACATTAAATTCGCAGTCATTACAACAAGTTTTACTTTCAACCGCGGTAGTTGAAGTTGCTAGTACTGACAATAAATATTATAAGGCTCGTGCCTTATTGGATAGCGGCAGCCAGCGCTGTCTTATTACTACGAAATTACGTGAAAAATTTAACGCTAAATCAATACAGTCCACTTATCAAATATTAGGAGTGGGGCAATCAGTCTCACAGTGCTCAGAAATATGCGAAATTACACTTAGATCATTAAACGATGATTATAGTACGAACATTCAATGTCTAGTTTTATCTTGTTTAACCAGTGCAATACCCTCAGTCGATATAAATATAAATTTATTAGAGTTGCCACAAAACGTAAGCTTAGCAGATCCTTCATTTGATACACCTACTGAAGTTGATATGATAATAGGTGCTGATCATTTTTGGGACTTATTAGTCGAGGGTAGAATTCGCTTAAATAATGGTCCATATCTCCAAAACACTAAGTTAGGATGGATAGTGACCGGCCCTCTTTATTCTAAACGCCTAAATAGTAAAAGAATTCAATGTAATTTAGTAAATACTTTAGATATTGGAGAACAGCTAAAAAGGTTTTGGGAAATTGAAGAAATTCCTCCCAATAATAACTACTATACTGACGCAGAACGTTCTTGTGAGAAATTGTTTATAGAAACCACTAAACGCTTAAATAATGGTCGCTTTTCAGTGCGCATCCCACTTAAAGAAACTACAAACATGCTCGGTGATAGTTATGATATAGCCAGAAACAGGTTTTTATCACTAGAACGTAGGTTAGCGCGATCACCTCAATATAAAAAAATGTACGTAGATTTTATGCAAGAATATTTGAGCTTGGGACACATGACTCGAATAGATAATTATACTGCTCCATATTATTTTTTACCGCACTATGGGGTATTTCGGGAACATAGTATTACTACTAAGTTACGTGTAGTATTCAATGCCAGCCAAAAAACAACATCGGGTCACTCGCTTAACGATATTCAGCATACTGGTCCACCATTACATAATGATTTATTTTCAATACTTATACGTTTCCGTCAGTATAAATATGTCGCATGTGCTGATATAGAAAAAATGTTCAGGCAAATATTAATACAAGAAGATCAACGAAATTTACAATTAATAATCTGGCGTGAAAGTGAATCTAACAACCTGTCTGTATATCAACTTAATACCGTTACTTATGGCACCGCGTCTGCACCCTACCTTAGCATGAGATGTGTTAGACAACTAGGACAGTTATGTGATGACCAGGAATGTTCGCGTATGATATTAAATGACTTCTATGTAGATGACTTAATCACAGGGAATGATAGTAAATCTAAGCTGTCATACTTGTGTAAAAAGATAAATCAAGTCTGTGCATCCGCTTGCTTGCCATTGTGTAAATGGGTTTTTAATTCGAGTGATTTAGAAACAGGTTTGCTACAGAGTGATAGCACTCTGACATCAAAACTTCTATCTTTAGATGAAAATTATTCTTGTAAAACGCTTGGACTGGGATGGTATAATAATAGTGATGAGTTTCATTTTACAACTAAAATAAATCAAAACTGTACCCAAATTACTAAACGCCTTATTCTTTCAGTTGTGTCACAAATATATGACCCACTGGGTCTTTTATGCCCCTTTGTTATGCAAGGAAAGGTGATGTTACAAAAATTATGGCTTTATAAATTAGACTGGGATGAAATAGTTCCTCAAGATATAAGTTTGAATTGGAAAAAGTTTGTTGATTCGTTATTATTTTTACAAGACATAAGAGTGCCTCGTCATGTAATCGGCGATAGTTGTAGTCTAACAGAATTACATATATTTACTGATGCCAGTCAGGTCGCTTACGGTGCATGTGTTTACGTCCGAACTAGGAATGCACTAGGTGACGTCACTGTTAGATTGCTGTGCGCGAAGTGTCGCGTAGCACCTATCAAACCGGTCTCCATACCGCGACTGGAGTTGTGTGGTGCGTTACTCGGTGCGAAATTGCAACATAAAATAGTTAATTATTTTCGTTTACAGTTCGATAACATTGTTTTTTGGAGTGATTCTACCATAGTATTATGTTGGTTAAGAACCTCACCTCATTTATTAAAGCCATTCGTTCAAAATCGTGTCGTAGAAATTAGTGATTTGACTAGTAATGCAATATGGTTGCATGTTGATGGAAAGGTGAATCCGGCGGATTTGCTATCACGTGGAACAAATTTAAAGGAACTTAGTGAATCATCTTTATGGTGGAATGGGCCAAGATTTTTACATTCAAAGGTAATAAAATTTATTCCCCCTCAGCTAGATTTTTCAGAACAAAGTAATTTGCCAGAGTTGAAAAAGATAGATGCCAATGTCATGGCATGTACAAATAACGATTTTAATTTTCATAGATTCTCGCAGTTTAATCGGCTCCAACGCACATACGCTTATATATTTCGATTTGTACATAATATACGTGTTAAGAATAAAACTGAACGTTTATCAGGACCCTTGACAGTTAATGAGTTAAATAAATCATTAGAATTTGTAGTTAGAACTGTGCAGCAACAGTCATTTCATTATGAGTACAGTTTGTTGTTAAATAAATTACCTTTAAAATCTTCTAGAAATATAGCTAGTTTGAATGTATTTTTGGATCATAATAATATAATTAGAGTGGGAGGTAGGTTGACAAATTGTGCCGATTTTCAATATAATAAAAAACATCCTATGCTATTGGATAGTAAACATTACGTCACAAAGCTTTTGTTTCGATATGAACATAACAAGTTATTACATGCTGGCCCGCAGCTATTATTATCAAATATTAGAAATAAATGGTGGCCATTAGGAGGTACAAACTTGGCTAAGCAAACAGTGCGAATATGTGTTAGATGTGCTCGTATGAAAAGTAAACCAACCCAACCAATAATGGGTAATTTACCAAGTGAACGTCTAGAAGCTAGTTTCCCTTTTTCACGGTGCGGGGTAGATTATGCTGGGCCTTTTTATATCCTGAATCGTAAGGGTAGAGGTTCTAGACTCGAGAAATGTTATTTATGTTTATTCGTATGTTTTACAACAAGAGCATTGCATTTAGAGTTGGTAACTAGCTTGTCATCAGAATATTATATATTAGCTTTAAAAAGATTTATTTCACGCAGAGGAAAACCATTGCAAATATTTTCAGACAATGGTAAAAATTTTGTAGGAGCTGTAAAGGATCTGGCACATTTTTTACAAGATAATGCTCAACCTATCATTGACTATGCGTCAAATAATGATATTATCTTTACTTTTATTCCCCCATACTCGCCTCATTACGGTGGTCTGTGGGAAGCAGGGGTCAAGTCCTGCAAACACCATATGACTCGGGTGATAGGAAACGCTAATTTAACTTATGAGGAGTTCAGTACGGTTTTGGTGCAAATAGAGGCTGTCCTGAACTCCCGCCCCATGTGTCCTTTATCTTCAGATCCCGATGATTTTACTCCACTTACTCCAGCACACTTCCTGATCGGCCGACCCCTGACTGCGCCTGCCAGTGCTGACATCACCAGTACGCCGTCGCATACATTGTCCCGCTACACACGTGTGGAGCAGCTAAGGCAACACTTCTGGCAACGGTGGTCGATGGAGTACATTGCTGAACTACAAAAGCGTACGAAGTGGCAAGAAACAAAAGGAACCATATCACCAGAAACCTTAGTTCTTATTAAGGAAGATAATGTCCCACCGCTGAAATGGCGTTTGGGAAGAATTTTGTCTGTGTTTCCAGGGCGTGATGGCGTATCACGTGTGGCAACCATCAGAACCGCAAATGGAATCATAAAGAGGACATTTCCAAAAATATGTCCTCTGCCAATATTCTCCACTGAACCTGAGGTCACAGCGAGTGTGACACCTTTATGAAGCCCCATGAAGTTGAGAGTAGGAGCTCTCAAGGCCCGCCGATATGTTAACGACATCTATACTACAACTTCAAGCAGAGCCACCGTCCACACAACCAGCTGATTGGCTAGTACCATTGTGGACCATTAGAGGGCGCTAGCACGAAGATATATAAGGCCTGCGCGGACGGCGCTCGGCCTCTTGCACAGCCCGCTCATTTAAATTACTTATATTATATTCGCTTTATTTTGCAATTGTTAAATTTACAATAAACCCTTTTAAGTTTAAAAAGAAATAAATTATTCATTGGCCAGTCTTATCCAGTCTGATTCCCCTGAGCACAAAACCACCACATATATACACGCCAAACCAAAAACAATTACTATTATAAAATTGTAAAAAAGCTGTGTCTGTACATTGAAGATATTAAAAAAAAAACACGTGGGATATGGTATATAAACGTCTCCGAATCCGAAAATGTGATTTTTATAAATCTTGTCTGTTTGTTACGGGTTGGAGCAAAAACTACTGAATAGATTTTAATTTTATTATCACTGTTAGAAAGTATATGCTCCAACTTAAAAACTGGTGAACTTCTTATCTCAATTAATTAAATGAATGCTGAGATACAGCTTGACCTCTCTGATATATAGAGGCCCATACAAAGAAGAGGTCATTAATGTTGGTTTTATTTATTTATTTATTTAATACTTCATGCACAAACAAAAGAAGAATGTTGTACAATGGCGGACTTAATGCCATTAGGCATTCTCTCCCAGTCAACCTTAGGGTGATGCAGAGACAATCTTGGTAGTAGGTGCAAAAATAGATAATCAAAACCAAAAAAAAAAAGATACATACCTAAAAATAGGTAGGTAAGTAATATAAATTCATAGCAACATATTATATATAGATAATAATATACTACTATATACGTACGAAATATAATAAATAAAATATGCTCCTTCCAGTCCTTAAAGCGTCTCCAAAAGTTCCTGCCGTTTCAAACTAAAATAACTCTTGCTCAATCTCTTCTTCTTCCTCTCATCGACTATGCTGATATCTGTTTTCTTGATGCCACCGAAGAACTCCTTAACAAACTGGAACGTTTGCAGAATTTGTGCATTCGCTTCGTTTTCGGCCTCCGGAAATATGATCATGTTTCAGAATTCCGGGCGAGATTGCGGTGGCTGCCTATTCGTCAACGACGGGATTGTCATATCCTTTCCTTTCTGTACTTCATTCTTCACAATCCTGACTCTCCTCTATACCTGCGGGAACGCTTTGAGTACCTTGTCCCTAGGGGTAAGCCCTGTCGCACTAGCTCTTCTCTCCTGCTTCGTACCGCCCAACACACTACAGCCTGTTACCACGGCTCGTTCACTATTCGGGCAGCGACACTATGGAATTCTCTCCCACATTCCTTGCGTGATAGCACTTCCTTGGATGTCTTCAGGAGAAGAATTAAGGAATATTTTCTTTCAACATCTTTATAATTTTAGAATATATATTATGATATATATAATATATGTATGTATGTATATATATAATATATGTATGTATGTATATATGTGTGTATATAAACTTATATGTGTAGGTATATTTATGTAATATATATATTTCTATCTAAGTAATTATAGAATTTATTTAATTTTAAAAATTTGTATTAATTTACTTGACTCTATCTTGTGCACTTCACTTTATCCTCATTTTACACACATCTCTCTATCACTCAAAGGGTTTGCTGGAAGAAAACTCTATATGGAGTTAAGCTCGCCTTTGTACATCCAATTTGAAATGTATTTACCTTATTAAATGTGTACAATAAAGATATAAATAAATAAATATTACTTATTACGGTTTTCCATTTTTACTCCTGATATAGCTTCACGTGAGCGAAGCCGCGGGCAGAAGCTAGTAATTATAATATTAACGCACGGTGGGCAACGCACTAGCGACTTCTCTAGTGTTGTGGGTGTCCATGGGCGGCGGTTATCGCTTACCATCAGGTGATCCGCATGCTCGTTTGCTACCCTATGCCATAAAAAAAATATTATCCTACACATCAAGCTACATGATTCTCATATTATAAGTAGGTACCTACAACATAACAACATAACATACCATCACGCCTGTATTCCCCGAAGGGTTAGGCAGAGGTGTACTTATGTGCACCCACAGTTCGCTGGTATGGTTAGGTCCCATGTAATAGGGGGCGAGCCTATTTCCATTAACCGGGCACAAATTCCTAACTCCGAGCTGCTACTGGGAATTTCATAGAAAAACCCAATAACACTGCTCGACCTGGGAATCGAACCCAGGACCTCTAGCGTAGCAGTCGCGCTCAGGACCACTTGGCTAATGAGGTACCTACAACATTGCAAAAATATCAAAGTTATATTTTTTTTATTAAAGCAAGGGTTAGTGTTCATAACGTCTCCTGATTAGATACACCAGATAACCAGAACACGCAAGTTCGAATCTTGCCTGCAAGTCGAATTTTTCCTTTACTAACATAAGTTAGCATGGAAAATACAAAAACATAGTATCTATGGAGTTTCTTGCCAGTTCTTCTCCATAAGACCCACTATTTGGGTTGACAATTCAAAACTACCTGTAATCTTAGTCAGGCCCGTATTTAGCGGGCCAGGGCCCCTAGGCACTTGGCATTTGGGGGCCCCTCCCCCATCTCGAAATCATTCCATTTTCATCCAGCTTCAAAAAAGAGGAGGTTCTCAATTCGTCGGTTTGAAATATCTTGGCAGTCGACGATATAGAGGAGGAACAAAGTAGGCGATGGCACACAGTCTTGAGGGACACCGGCATTTATAAGTGTGGAATCCGAGCATTCACCGTGACTTATTCGCCTAGTTTCTCGGGAAGCCCATAGGAAGAAAGCGTCGAAAGAAGCGTTTTGTGCTATACCCGATCAAAGGCCTTCGCTACGTCCAAACTGAACGCCAAGGCTTCCCCCTAATTTTCGATCGCCTAAGACCAACGATGTGTCAGGTATACCATATAGAAGATCAACAGCCGATCGACCCTTACGAAAGTCGTACTGCTGGTCACGAAGCAGATCCCTTAAGAACCGAAGGAGCTGGCAGTTGACAATGGACTCCATTATCTTCGAGAAAAGGCCTCCCTTTTCTTCTCTCTTCTCTTATGGCTATCGGTCTATACTTTGAGGGATTTGAGCGACGAATATTTCCCAGGTGTAGAGGTGAAAAGGATGGCTTACAGAAATTTTCTTCGAGAACTTTGGCAAGAGACCAGAACGCACGAGTTCCCGAAGGAAGGCGCTCAAGCATCTCACCAGTTCTACTGATGTGCTTCGATTTCGACCATACAGGCAGTAATCGTAATAGGTCTTAGAGAATTTTCTGCTTGTACGTATGCAGTTATATTAGGTCTTTACCTATGAAATTGCCGTTTTGTATGAAAAAATTTAAACGAATCTTTTTCATTTATTTTTTATTTGTATTAATCGAAGTAATCACCCATGCAATCAATGCATCTTTGCCAACGCAGTGGCAGTTTATTGATGCCCTTCTTAAAGAAATCAGCTTGACGGAAGGCAACAAATTCTTCAAAGGCATTTTCTACTGCCTCTCGGGTATTGCATTTTTTTCCCGCCAAGAAGTTATCCAAATTCTGGAAAAAGTAGTAGTCTGTAGGCGCAAGGTCTGGTGAGTAGGGCGGATGACGGAGAACTTTCAACCCCAGTTCTTGCAATTTGGAGACCGTCTGATGTGCAGTATGAGGTCGCACGTTATCGTGCAGGAGCAGCGGAGACGAGCGATTGACCAATGCTGGTTGGAGATGTAACAGCTTCTCCATCATTGTGTTCAGTTCTTCACAGTACACATCTGCAGTAATGCTCACCCCGTTTGGTAAGAAGCTGTGATGAATCACACCGGCGCTAGACCACCAAACAGTGGCCATTACTTTTCTAGGGGTAAGTTTTCGTTTAGGGCATTGTTTAGGTGCTGAACCAGGATCCAACCAACTTGCTGAGCGCTTGCAGTTATCAGAGACAGAAGCGTACTTCGCGCTGGCGATCATTGAGTTCGTGGGGCACCCATTTGTCAAGCATTTTTACCTTGCCAATTTGACGCAAATGGACCAATATTGTTTTGACGCTAATGTCGAAAGCTGCTGCTAATTCAGCCGTCGATTGTGTATCGAAGTTAGGCACTTTCAGTTTTAAACTTTGATCTAAGATAGTCAAAGGTTTTAAGAGACACTTTCTGTAGCTGTGTATAGCCTAGTAAATGAGAACTTTCTGAATATGTGCATTGTAAAGATATGTTAAAGTGCACGCGCGTGCGAGTAAGATAAACGACCGTAACTCAACTCTTTCTTAGGTGACGTCTGTTTATTTGATAATTTGGTAGACGAGTCCTGGCAGTGTGTCCACAATAAGACCACTAACTTTTAAATAGATCGAATGCGTAATATCCTTTCAAGACTTTAAATAATATTTTAAATAAAGTTTCTTTATACGCCAAGCCAGGTTTTTGAGCTTGTACGCAGGTTCCGCCACTGGAACTAGGGCCCCCAGGCTGGCTGGGCCCCTAGGCCTTTGAGCTTGTACGCAGGTTCCGCCACTGGAACTGGGGCCCCCAGGCTGGCTGGGCCCCTAGGCCTTTGAGCTTGTACGCAGGTTCCGCCACTGGAACTGGGGCCCCTAGGCTGGCTGGGCCCCTAGGCCAGGGCCTTGTGGGCCTAAGGGGAAATACGGGCCTGATCTTAGTCGAATTCCAATAAAATATTTGACTATGACTTTGACCAAAGCGCGACTGCTAGGTCCTAGGTTCGGTTGTCAGGACAATCAAAATATTATTGGATTTATCTACGATATTTCAGTAGTAGCCCGGTGTTTGGTTTTGTCCCCGGTTTCCAATAGGTTCGTCCCATATTATAAGGGACCTTGTGAACTGTAGGTGTACTATATTAATACACCTCTGCTTTTGTGTCCGGTTAATTGCAATAGGCTCGCTCCCTATTATATGGGACCTTGCGAACTGTAGGTGTACACGTCTGCCTAACCCTCCGGGCAATACAGGCGTGATGGTATGAAGTAATATATTTAAAAGTTACCAGGTGTTCATAAAACAGAGAAAGTAATAGAAGTACTTAAGTTGAGTACAACTTCATTTTATTTATTGGTACTCAGCTGAATAAGACGCAGTGAATGTGCAGTAAACGTTATGGCTCAGAAACTGACGTCAACTTGCACATTACCTATTGCTTTATGCTCTCCTGGTACTTCATTTTGAAGATATTGAGTTAAGTTAAGAGAAATAATTTAATGATATCAAAACATTTTTACGTAGTATTCAAATGAAGAAACTTTATAGAGTATCTTTTTTATGGGATAGGGGGGCAAACGAGCAGACGGATCACCTGATGGAAAGCGATAACCGCCGCCCATGGACACCCGCAACACCAGAGGAGTCGCCAATGCGTTGCCCGCCTTTAATTAAAAGGGTTTGGGCCTTGCGACTTGGCCCACGTAAAGCAAGGATTATAGGATAGGATATTAGGTTTAAAAATTGATCCCTAAAATAATTAAATCGAAATTTGCCTTCATATTCTTAGAGGTTCGAATCGTGGCAGAGAGTCGAAATTTTCCTTCACAAAAATAATTTTATAATCATAGCATTAAATATGCAAAAAAAGTCACAAAAAAGGACTATTTAGGCCCACTTGCACCAACTTCTTAAATATGTTTAAATTGTATTTAAACACAATTTTTCACAGTAAATTTGTGTTTAAATGCAATTTAAACATACTCAAGAATTTGGCGCAACTGGCCCTTAGTAGTTTTTACGCCAACCGATAACAAACAGACAAAAATTTAAAAAACATACTATCACGCCTGTATTCCCCGAAGGGTTAGGTAGAGGCGTACTAATGTACACCTAAAGTTCGCCGGTATGTTTAGGTCCCATGTAATAGGGGGCGAGCCTATTGCCATTAACCGGGCACAAATTCCTAACTCCGAGCTGTTACTAGGAATTTCATAGAAAAACCCAATAACACTGCTCGACCTGGCAATCGAACCCAGGGCCATTAGCGTAACAGTCGCGCTCAGGACCACTTAGCTAATGAGGTAGTTTAATTTTTTTAACATAATGAGATTTTTTAATTTAAAAATTAAAAAAATGACATTTTTTTAATAGCTTCAATGTCATAAGTACCTACTATAAAAATGACCGCTACGATTTTGATTCCTAGCTCGAGCAAAGTGTTATTGGGTTTTTAAATTAAAACATGCATTTCCTATATAGGTATTTATTGATTAAAATCTTTGTACATTATTTTGTTAATAATTTAATACATTTCTAACTTATTTATCCTCTCAATATTATCTTTAAATAAATATTACAATAAATTAATTAATTGTACTAAATTAGTCGTTACCATCATAAAATAAATAATTAAATCTATTATTGCTATAATAAAATATCGCCTATGTAGTGCGTGAGATTACAAAGTTACAAACACAAATCTCACATGCATAAACACCTATACTCCGTAGAATTTATGTTTATTTGTGCACAAAACTAAAGTCAGTCAATAAGATTCTGGAACGTAGATCTATTTTTTTAATAGGTACCTAAGTCCGTAAACGAGAAGACGAGCTACCTGATGTACATGAACACCTGCAACATCAAAGGAGTTGCTGATGCGCTGCCGAGCTTTAACAACAGAGCGCAGCAACCGAGGGAGAACAGGCCCTCACGTGGAAAACCCGAAACACATCAAGGTTCTTTACAACAAACTCCGACGTAAGGACGACCAGTTAGATCTCAAGAGGTTCTACTCGTACCGAGCAACGGATTCAAGGATTCCTTATTTCGCTCCAATTTAGGGTCGTCAATAAAAAGGGACTTTAGATTAGATACTAGCTTCAGACCGTGGCTTTGTCGAATAATAGCCCTCTAAATTTGATTTGAAGAACTTGCTTATAAAATCCAGACTTTGGTACTATTTATCATAATGTAAGATGAATTAAAAAGTTGATAAAATCACATCTCAAAAATATTTTAAAATGACCTATGTCTACTAGTTACTACTATCCAACAGCAATTTGCAAAAAAAAAACATAATTTTGACTCAAAATATTGTTTACAAAAAATCTCAATTCAATTAAATATGCAAAAACAATCACAATCATAAAATAAAATTACAGCCTCAAACGCACTCCGAGTAAAACCTTCCTTAAGAATTTGTATAAAATTGTGTGTCTTTAGGAGAAATGTATAAATTTATGGAAAAAAGGCCTGAGTTTATCTATGGAAAAAAGGCCTAAGTATTAATATCTGTGTTCTGTGCGAGTTTCCTTTCACGTTCTTTAGCATAACAATCTTATTCTATTTCTGGCGACTAAGCCACCGCGCCCGGAGCAGTGATATACGCTGGTGATGGAGTAGGCCTGTGCTTCATCAAGTTGTAGGCCCTGTTCGAGGCCCAGTCCTTCCCATACCCCCCACTGGCCGAGTAGGCATAGTTATTATTGTAATCCGCCGAATAATCACTGGCGTCACTGCTCCCGAAGTATGATGAGTAGGACATCGGATGATGGTGCTGGAAACGAAAAAGAAAAAAAAAATTAAACATAACATACCATCACGCCTGTCGCAGAGGCGTAATAATGTACACCCGCAGTTCGCCGGTATGTTTATGTCCCATGTAATAGGAAGCGAGCCTATTGCCATTGAACGGGCACAAATTCCAAACTTCGAGCTGCAACTGGGAATTTCATAGAAGAACCCAATAACACTTTGCTCGACCTTGGAATCGAACCCAAAACCTCTAACGTAGTAGTCACGATCAGGACCGATAAGCTAAGGAGGCAGTTTCAGAAGGAGGCAGATTAAAAACTCCTTTTTTCTGGTTCTAACCGTGACTGCTACTTTAGAGTTCCTCTAGGTCCCACAGAGATTCCTAAACTCTACTACTCTAGAGGAGATTCCTAAGTTTAGCAGTTTTATTACATTTATCTATGATAATATTCTCAGTAGCAGCTAGGAGTTCATTTTTGGGCCCGTTTAATTCAAAGTTCAAGTTCAAATGTTTTTATTTCAAAGTCTTTACAAGCGTTTATAAAACGTTATGATTCTAGTTGCACGATTCCAAAAGGTTGATCCTATGGAGAAGAATCCGACAAGAAACTCCATGGTTACTCTTTTAATAGTTATGGCAGTAAGGTCGCCCGTATTATATCGAACCTGAACATTCCAGCAAACTCTTTTTGCACTAGTAAAACTCTGCCTAATTCTTTACCCTCAGGCGTAAAGATATCTCTAATATTATACAATTGTAAAAAAGCTGTGTCTGTACATTGAAGATATTTAAAAAAAACAAGTGGGTTAGGGTATATAAACGTCTCCGAACCCAAAAATGTGATTTTTAAAATTCTTGTCTGTTTGTTACGGGTTGACGCAAAAACTACTGAATAGATTTTAATTTTGTTATCACTGTTAGAAAGAACTGGTATACTTCTTATCCCAAATAATTAAACGGAACCTTAGAAACAGCTTGACCTCTCTAATGTATAGAGACCCATACAAAGAAAAGATCATCACTGTTGGTTTTTCAGCTTCAAGTGAGTGAAGCCGCGGGCATAGGCTAGTGTTATATAGGTATAACAATTATGAATGATAAATCAAAATTGCACAATGCGTGCAATCTATTCACAGACATAAAACATTAAATGAGTAGCTTATCATTTGAAACGAGTGCCGACATTAATATAATAAACTTTAATGCAAGAGTTGATAATTCTGTGTGGCTTTGCTTGGTTTAATACATCCTAGTTATAAATGTGGAAGTGAAATGATTACTGTACTGCTAAATCGTAAATCGACATTCACGTCTGACTTTTTGAAATCATATCCATATCCAATAGTTAATTGTCATTTGCATAAACGGTGAAGGAAAACATCGTGTGGAAACCTGCATGCTTATAAGATTTTCGAGCGTGTGAAGTGTTGTACCAACCCGCAGTAGGCTAGCGTAGTGGACTGTAGCCAAACCCCTCTTCACTCTGATAGGAGACCCGTGCCCAGCAATGAGACAGAACATTTACTGTTCATGGTCATAGGTACGATAGCTACGCTAGAGGTCTTGGGTTCTATTTCCAGGTCAAACAAAGTTATATAGATTTTCTAGCAATTCTCAGTAGAAGCTCTGAGTTTGGATTTATGCCAAGTTAATGAAATGAGGCTCGCATACAAATTCAGGTACGAAATGCTGGTTCTATGAGAATGAGGTAATTCGTTGCAGTTTTGCGAGTATAGACATGGTCTCATTATAACGTCATAATGATGAGACCTGTGTTATCGCGAAATCATATTTTTCCAAGTGAGGTATAAAAAAATTTAGGATAGGTACAAAATGGGTACTAAATATACGTGGTAAAATCTTTTCATTTCAAGAGTTGGTCCCGCTATTATGTTACGTTTACGACTATTTACAACGAAGATAAAAACCAGTATTAGAAAAAGACCTATGTCTGGAGTATAGCATTGTATGGCTGTGAAACCTGGACTATGACCCAAAGGGAGAGAGAAAGGTTAGAGGCATTTAAAATGTGGTGCTGGAGGAGGATGAAGAAGATCAGTTGGACGGAAATGAAAACTAATGAGGAAGTATTAGTAATTGTAGGAGAGAAAAGACAGTTGTTAAGAACCATAGATAATAGAAGGGGAAATATGTTTGGCCACTTGATACGACATGACGACTTCTTCAGAACTATACTAGAAGGTAAAATTGAAGGAAAACGAGGAAGGGGTAGACCTAGACGAAGTTTTGTGGAATAAGTGAAGGAAAGGATTGCGATCGAGTCGTATCAAGAGGTAAAACGGAAAGCAGAAGATAGAGAACAGTGGTGTTTGCTCCACCGACAAGAGCTGAGCTCTTAAATTAAAGAAGAAGAAGACGACTTAAACATAGCGGCAAACTGTCGTTGCACATTAGCGTCGGCATAACCCTTTGTTGAATACAGACGTGATGGTATATTACTTACTTTTTATTTTATTTCTTCAAAATTATTGAAATGAACAAACACAACTACATCACAATTTTATACTGATCTTCAATAATTTCGTTACAAGGACATCGGTATCTGTAAAAGCTCATTTCAAGTGGATGTAGATAAAATTATTTATTTTGATGCATTGGCGCTCGAAGTGGTTAAGAGAATGAACTGCCTACACTATTCAATTGACGATGAACATGTGAAGTATCGGAGTCTAATAACGATCGATCTTTTTTGCATTATTTGACAAATTGCAGCTCTCTTCCATTTCTTTGTTTATGGAGTAAGATGACGCGGTATTGTTGGTAAGTCTAAACCAGTGTTATGTTACCAGTGATGTTGACAGAGGCGTAATCACTCACTATGGGTCTCATAAGAAAACTCAAGGTCAAACATTGAGCTCTGGCTCAATCTATGCTAGAAATTTCTCTAAGCGACCGAATCAGAAATGAGGACATCCGTAGAAGAACCGAAATTCCTATAGCTCAAAGGATAATTATGTTTAAATGGCAGTAGTGGGCGGTACACAGAGCTTGTAGAACTGATCTTCAGTGGAGACCACGCATCAGAAAATGGAGTATGGGACCACCTCTAATGAGATGGACAGTACACCTGGTGGAAGTCGCTGGAAGTCATTGGATGCAGGTGGCTGCAGCGACTTAAGGCGCTGTAGCATTACGCTGAGTGGGGACCTTATTGCTATGGACAGCGGCGATGTGCGGTCACCAGCACATCGGGTTATACAAAACTGTCAACTTTCTACGAATGATTTTGAACCTTAAATTGTTGATATTAAGATCAAAATCGACTGAGAAAATTTGACATTTTGTGGTGGCTTGAATTGCTGGCCACCGTACATTCTGTTTGTTTAGTTTTAATATTTATTGTTACTTGTGTTCATATAAACACACTCGCTGTTTTTATAGTGATTAAACGTTTCTTTCTTTCTTTCTTCTTTCAATAATTGTTTTTTCGCCCTTATTTGTATAATAAGTAAATGGAGCATAAATATATTACATTCAAAAAGCACTTAGCGTTATTATAATTTCAACTGTTTTCATTTAATAATTGGAACTCGTTTACATAATCAAACGAACTTATATGAAATTTTAACGGGCCTATGTTTGTACATGGGAGATATTTGAGAAAAAATATAAGGGGTTTTTGTATGAGCAATTAAAGCCTAAAGCCTTTATCTTTAGAGTATTTGTTTGTATGCCTGCATGTTTGTAGATTAATCACGCAAAAACTACTGCACACTTTTTTATAGGTATAGATAGGGGGTAAACAAGCAGACGGATCACCTGACGGCAAGCGATTACCGCCGCCTTTATGTGACACCCGCAACACCAGAAAAGTCGCAAGTGCATTCTCCGTCTTTTAAAAGGGTTTGGGCCTCCGCTCCGGTATCCTCACTAACTCGGATAAAACACATCGTAAGTTGTTTCACGCCGGTTTTCTGTGAGGCCGTGGTGTCATTCCGGTCGAACCCGATCGTGGCGAAGCATGGTTCCCCCACGTTTTGGAAATTTAATGAGTTTTTCTTAATATATTATTGTGTTTCTCATCTTGATAATGTGCCTAAAAGCCGAGTAATATTAAGTAATTCTAAGCTAAAATGTTTCAATCAATTACTCCTTTTAGATAGCAACAGCCATAATTATGCTCGCACGTGGCATCAAACAGCCATTATGTGGTTATCGGCCATTTTGTGGTCAACGTACATCATTAAATTGGTTGCTAAGCCCCCAATTACGGTACCCAGGTACGGAAAATTGGTAAAATATCCAATTATCTGTGACAATGTTTGCTTAGGTTGAAATTTATGATCGTTTATAATAATTTCTGTGTAATATAACTTTTTCATTTTTTTCATTAATATCTATCGATTCTGTGTCTAAATTTAACATACATAATAACATACCATCACGCCTGTATTCCCCGAAGGATTAGGCAGAGGCGTACTAATGTACACCCACAGTTCGCCGGTATGTTTAGGTCCCATGTAATAGGGGGCGAGCCTATTGCCATTAACCGGGCACAAATTCCTAACTCCGAGCTGCTACTGGGAATTTCATAGAAAAACCCAATAACACTTTGCTCGACCTGGGAATCGAACCCAGGACCTCTAGCGTAGCAGTCGCGGTCAGGACCACTTGGCTATTGAGGCAGTTATTGAGTTAGTTGTCTAAATTTTTTGGCTATATTTCTGTTTTGGTATCAAAAATATCAATCGGTTCGTTATATAATGGATTTTTTTATTGAACCAGGGCCGGAGTCACGGTTGTTGTAAAGCTCTACCGCCTATGTTGTAAAGCATTGAGGTTATAAGAAAGATTTGCTGAATATCACTTGCAATTTTCAGAGGTATTCATGACAGCAAGGACTGAGGCTTTAGCTCTTACATACACATAACACGGTGGTAAGCTTCCTATATTATGATCGAGCTGTACAATGACTGCTGCATGCTTGCCGGAGCTGGTCGTCGCTACGGCTCTTTCTTCCAAAGTCCTTTCAGACAGTGTCTTGCATTGTACCCTACATATTTGGAACTCATAAAGAGACCTTGATTTTCTATGATTACAGTTGCATTCTGATTTAAAAAATTCAAAGCTTTACTATATAATATCACTAATGATTTTACTAAAGGAATTGCATCACCCTAAGGCCAACTGGTAGAAATTACATTGGGCACTAAGTCCGCCTCTGTAGGATCTGATTGTGCATAAAGAGATAGAATAAGATAATAAATTAATTCCCTTTGTAATATACCTTGCAAGCCTTTAGCGTGCTTAGCACGCTGGGAAGCAGCAAAGCAGCTATTAGCAGCAACTTCTTGATCAGCAGCACTGACAGCAGGATGGGAATCAGGAGTAACTTCATCTTCAGCACTGCTAACAACGTCAGCAGTGGCACTATCACTGCCAGCTTCTTCCTCTTTCCTCGAGCTGGAATTTAAAAGTTTTTTTTTTGTAGTTGTTGGATTATTTTGGTTCTTTTGAATAACATAAAATTAACATACCATCACGCCTGAATTCCCCGAAGGGTTATGCAGAGGCATACTAATGTACACCCACAGTTCGCCGGTATGTTTTAGGTCCCATGTAATAGGAGGCGAGCCTATTGCCCTTAACCGGGCACAAATTCGTAACTCCGAGCTGCTACTGGGAAGAAATTCATAGAAAAACCCAATAACACTTTTTGCTCGACCTGGGAATCGAACCCAGGACCTCTAGCGTAGCAGTCGCGCTCAGGGCCACTTGGCTAATGAAGCAGGCAGGAGTTCTTTTGAATATTTATAGTTATATGTATGTATACAACATATTATAAAGTAACCGCGTCAGTCTGTATAACTAACCACACCTTGACTACTTAAAAATATTTTCTTATGGTATTTGCCAATAGAGGGAATGATTCATGAGGAAGGTTTCTATTTTATAAGAAGCTACTTAAGACCGGGACAATGTTAGAGTATTTTTATTATTTTATCATACCATATATCCTGAAGAAAAAAAAAACTCAAACAGGGAACACCCAAAAAGTATGATGACGTCCTTACATGCAAAATTTCTAGAACGTTCACAGCTAAAATTGGGTATGGTCGACCTGGAAATCGAACCCACGCTTCAAACGACTAGATGTCAAGCTAGTAATGATATAAATATAAGATGTTACTTGCTTTTCAATAGTAGTCACTGACGTCACCTTTAAGATGTATATTCAGAATGTGAAGGCAAATTTCGACCTCGCGAACTCGCGTTGGCTTTGTGGTCATAGCATCTGGTGTATGTAACCAGAAGGCGCATGTTCAAATCCTACCCACAGTCGAGTTTTTTCTTAACTTTATAATCTTACTACATCTTACCGACTGCTAAGCTAGAGGTCCTGGGTTCGATTCCCAGGTCGAGCAAAGTGTTAAGTATTGGGTTTTTCTATGAAATTCCCAGTAGCAGTTCGGAGTTAGGAATTTGTGCCCGGTTAATGGCAATAGGCTCGCCCCCTGTTACATGGGACCTAAATATACCGGCGAACTGTGGGTGTACGTTGGTACGCCTCTGCCTAACCCTTCGGGGAATACAGGCGTGATTGTATGTTATGTTTATAATCTTACAAGGTAAAATGCAAAAAAAGTCTCCAAAAGATTAGACATAAAATAACATTTGTACGCCAAAAATGGCAGAACATGTTGGTACTTCATATTTCTTTAAGTAACATCTATTAGCACACATGTTGTGACAAATAAATACATCTTTATCTTTATCTAAGACTAGCTTCTGCCCGAGACTTCGTCCGCATAGCGTGATGATATAGCCTATAGCCTTCCTCAATAAATGGGCTATCTAACACTGAAAGATTTTTTTAAATCGGACCAGTCGTTCCTGAGATTGGCGCGTTCAAGCAAACAAACAAACTCTTCAGCTTTATATATTAGTATAGACTAGCTTCTGCCCGCGACTTCGTCCGTGTAGCGTGATGGTATATAGCCTATAGCCTTTCTCAATAAATGGGCTATCTAACACTGAAAGAATTTTTCAAATCGGACCAACAAACAATCTCTTCAGCTTTATATATTAAGTATAGATAAACCAATAATATTTGTAAATGTCAGTTTTCTTACAATCATGCAAACCTAATTATCTCAAACATTAGTTCATGCTCTGAATTCAATGGAAAATTCAATTTCATACTAATTTAGTTTATCGGAAGACATCTGTCGGAACGGGTCAGATCCCACGTTTTGACCCCAATAACTATGACCTCGATGACTTCGGTAATTACAATGATATGGTCTTTATTTGCAACTGTTAATTGCTCTCATTTTAGTAAAAAAATAGAGAGACGGGTTACATTTTTAGTTTAGAAAACAGTAAATATTTTTGTCTTTCAAACCAAACATTGATTGATGTACATTGGTTTTTTATTGTTTTGTTTTAAATTATTGTTGCCTTATTATAAAGGAGTCGTAAGTGCGTCTGTTGAATAAGATCCTGGGTTCGATTCCCGAGTTGGGCGAAGTGTTATTGGGTTTTTCGGAAAATACTCATTAACTTGGCTTAGTGTTCGGCTTCTTCGCCACGGGTTGTCGGTTCGATCCCCGCACGGATCAAATATTTTATAACCTAAAGAAAGTTTATACTACTTAGGTCAAAATGTTTGTGTATGGGAAAGAGTGTATTTGGGGATAACCCTATTGCCATTAACTAGACACATAATATTCAAGCCATTGATAATTCCACAGAAAAACCTACACACTACAAACACTATGCTTTGATTTTCTATGCTACTGCTATGCTTGAGGTCCTCGGTTCTATTCCTACGTCGAGTAAAGTGTGTTTGGGTTTTTCTATGAAATCCTCAGTATAAGCTCAGACTTTAGATTTGTGCCTGGTGAAACCCTAAATATATTGCTGAAGTGTCGGTGTACATTAGTACATCTCTGCCTAATCCTCCAAGGAAACAGGCGTGATGATAAGTTTGCTTTCAAAATGGAAATAATGTCTAAACGAGACAGAATTTACGTAGACGCTTGTTATAACTTAAAAGAAACTGTTTTTATTAAAAGTTATTTTATTTGTAGACTACAATACTTCGCCAACATTTCTTGCAATATAAACATAAATATTTCTGAAAATTCAGCACAAGAAACAAGTTACAAAACAGCTGACACTTGGCTGGGTGACAAAGTTGTATGTGCCAAAACTAAGAAAAACTCTTTAAGTGTGATTGCAGGGATAAATCATTCGTTCAACAAATTGTTCGTTTTTGCTGTGGCGAGAGAGCGATTGAGTGAAGATTTAAGTGGCTAGTTGTTCGTCTTAAGGGTCCGACTGGACTCTGAATTGCTCATACAAAGTCAAAGACAAAATGTTTTATTTCAAATATACCAAAAGAAGATACTTTTGAAGTCAAAACTAGTTGCACGGTTCCAAAAAGTGGGTCTTATGGAGAGGAGCCGGCAAGAAGAGTCGACAAGTCTCTTAGAAATTTCAATATCTCTACTCTCTACTATTAAAAAATTGTAAAAAAGCTGTGTCTGTACATTGAAGATATTTAAAAAAAACACGTGGGTTATGGTATGTATATAAACGCCTCCGAATCCGAAAATGTGATTTTTAAAATTCTTGTCTGTTTGTCTGTTTGTTACGGGTTGGAGCAAAAACTACTGAATAGATTTTAATTTTATTATCACTCTTAGAAAGTATATACTCAAACTTAAAAACTGGTAAAATTCTTATCTCAATTAATTAAATGAATCCTGAGATACAGCTTGACCTCCCTGATTTATAGAGGCCCACACCAAAAAAGAGATCATCAATGTTGGTATTACATTTTTACTCCTGATATAGCTTCACGTGAGCGAAGCCGTGGGCAGAAGCTAGTCTATCTATACTAATATATAAAGCTGAAGAGTTTGTTTGTTTGCTTGAACGCGCTAATCTCAGGAAATACTGGTCCGATTTGAAAAATTCTTTCAGTGTTAGATAGCCCATTTATTGAGGAAGGCTATAAGCATATCATCACGCTACGCGGACGAAGTCGCGAGTAGAAGCTAGTTTACAATAAGATTCCTAAATATAGAATAAATGTAAACAAAGTTAGCTCCCTTTGCGATCGTGATTGGTATTAACAAACAAACCAGTAGCCAGAGTAAATATCTCTAAAGAGGGTGAACGACATCATTATCGGCTGTGGTTACTCTGCTCTGTTTGTCTTTGTGGACGGCCGAGAATAGAACTTTCACCCTATATCGATGTTAAGTGTTTACCATTTACGTATATTTTGTTAGGAAACAAAATGCGGGACTAATTTAAGTGGTACGTATCTTAAATATAAACAACTCAAAACTCTAAACTCTAATTCTTTAAAACGAACATTAGGGCTCTTACTGATTGACTGACACTTACGCGATTATTAGACATTGAAATTAATTAATAATTTTTAGGTAAGGATTTTATCGCGTTATAAGTATTGATATTATTTAATTCCCGACATTTCGGATCCTTTAAAACATCCATGGCCATGGGTAGACACAACACACAACAGCTACCTTACATTTCTGTTAATTATTAGCGATCCGATTCACGCAGAATGAGCATACCGTGTCCTTTGGTCTTGCAATTCTCGGCTTAGAGGGCGAGGCTGTTGCCATTAACCAGGCACAAATTCCAAACTCCAAGCTACCACTGAGAATTTTATAGAGACCCCCAATAACATTTTACTCGACCTGGGAATCGAACCCAGGACCAGCTTAGCACAACTGGACAATATTTCTGTCATATCTTTCAAATCCAGAATATTCCGATTTAATATCTTCTGGTTTTCAATATAACGGTAAGTCGGTTATTCTACATCGAATACGATAATATTACATCTCACTATACAAAACAAATGCAGAAGTTGAACTGAAAACTGAAGTGAATTCATTAATTTAATTCATAAACTTGTAACTAAATTTACATTGTATTTGAATATAACAGGATTATTACAATAACATATAAACACAGCCTATTATGTAAAACGCATTGTTTTATTTTATGCGCGCCAATTTAGATTTTATATAGACCCACGATATGGAATAAGCCGTTTTGTGGGAGACCTCACAAACATACAAGTAACGGACATAAATTAAACTCAAAAATGGAATGGAATCGAACGCAGTCCGCATTACTGAACATGCAATCACGCATCAATGACATTGTCTATGAAATCTACATTCCTATGTAGATATCAAGTGATGATCCACAGATTATCACAAGGTCCGATATAAGCCAGCTACAATGATCCATCTCATTAGCGGTTGGGTTTTATAGTTCTTTGATGATATTTACATGAAGCTGATGCTAGTTTTACTGTGACTGATGTTTTTTTTTTTTGTTTTCTAGAGATTTTGGGTTCGATTCCCCAGGTCGAGGAGTATTATTGGATTATGTACATGAAATTCTCAGTAGTAATTCGGGTTGTGATAGGTTCATAGGCTTGCCCTCTGTTGCGTGGGTCCTTCAACATACCAGCAAATTGTGGATCTACATTAGTTCACCTCTGCCTAACTCTTCTGGGAATACAGGCGAAATAGTAACATACAATCACGCCTGTATTCCCCGAACGGTTAGGCAGAGGCGTACTTTAGTACACCCACAGTTCGCCGGTATATTTAGGTCCCATGTAATAGGGGGCGAGCCTATTGCCATTAACCGGGCACAAATTCCTAACTCCGAGCTGCTACTGGGAATTTTATAGAAAAACCCAATAACACTTTGCTCGACCTGGGAATCGAACCCAGGGCCTCTAGCGTAGCAGTCGCCCTCAGGACCACTGGGCTAACGAGGCGAAATAGTATGTTATTAATTTTCTGAATTTAACTACATAGTGGTTCAATCACCAGAGCGCAAAGCATCAGATCACGTAGACTCACTTTTTATTGGGGTTCCGTTGGTAAACAGCCGCGAACCCTTATAAATTGGTCCACTCCATTGGTTTGCTCATCAGTCAGTAACAGACCCAATTTTGTTACGAAAAATTTATTTAGTATGTACTTGATGTAAAAAAAATTGGAAAATATTTTTGTTGAAATTGGAACGCAACCTCAATACAGAAAACGAAAAGTAGTGACTTTTATAATTGTTGCCTTTGGTTTTTCCTTCAATAAAAATTTTTTGCATCTCCATGGAAAAATGGGTATGGTTCACCGTTCCTGGAGTAGAAAGATTTTAAAGAGTTACGGCATGATATACATCGGAGAAAGCATACATTAGAATAATAAAAAACCTGAATTTACTGTAACTGAATATAGAACTAAACCTTTATTTCACCATTCGTGCTTATAACCACTTAAGAATGTACGCCGTAAACAAGAATTAAATCAAATATTATCAAAATTACGATCTACAGAACCGCAGTCCAAGGTTCAGTACTCATAAAATTTGTATTGTAAAAGCCAACAATTTCAACAAAATACTCGTTTCGACGAATGTCGTAAAATAAATTTCTTGGTAATTACCCCCTTTGTTATAAAAAGGTCATTGGTATGATTTTGACAGGACAAAGAAGGTTAGCAATAACCCTGTCTGTCAAATGTTTAATGACGTGTTTTGACGCGCCAATTAGATTCTTATCGTTGTTATTTTTGACGTGTAAACAGAAGCAAAAATAATATAAAAAAATAGCATACTGCGCTCCAAAACCCAGATCGCCGTCATAGGGCAAAAAGCTCCTAGCTTAAAAAAGAAATGGGTTGGTCACGTCTTCCACGTGTCAAATGAGATGTGGGCTCAACAAACTACCGATGGGGTTCCACAAAATGGCAGACGACAACACGGCGTACCTAAACGGAGATGGCGGTCTGAGCTTGATTTCTTCTGGAAGGATTGGCCCAACATACCGTTGTGCCGTAACGAATGGAAAGAGGGAAGGGAGGCCTTCGCCCTGCAGTGGGACGACAACGGCTGAATACTAATAAGAAACAGAGTCTTTTTTTAAAAGATATTAAATAACAAATCGATACCAAAAACATCAGCTGTGATAGCCTAGTGATATGACTATTGGATTACAAAATCAAAGGTTTTGAGTTTGAATGCAAGGGAGGCACCTCTGACTTTTAGAAGTCATGTGCGTATTAATATGTAGTTAATTATCACGCACTTAAACGGTGAAGGAAAACATCGTGGGGGAACCTGCATGCTTGAGAGATTTTTTCAACGGCGTGTTAAATCTGCCAACTCGTTTTATGCTAGCGTGGTGGACTATAGACTATGGAATAATGAGTTGATTATGACTTTTAGGGCCACTTGCACCAACTTCTTAAATGTGTTTAAATCATGTTTAAACACAATTTTTCATACAAATTTGGGTTTTAATTCAACTAAAACACATTTAAGAAGTTGGTGCAAGTGGCCCTAAATGTAAAAGCAATCACAGACCCGCGTAAGAGTCAGAAACCAGAATAATCAAACACAATTGTATTACTTGTAGAAGAACGTTATGCGCAGTTAATTGCTGGTAATGAATTTTCTGCAGCTTTAAATATAGCTATAGGATAATATTTATAAAATTCACACTTACCATTTTCATAATCTTCTTCAACGGTCCTCGCCCCTTCAGGGAGATTTACTTTCACTCCCTTCACTCTGAAGAACTCTTGTACAAGTTTCATAAAATACTTCGCGAACTCTGCCCACTCTGACAGAAATCCTCTTGGTTCACTTGCAACCACTTTAACATCTTCCTTTTCATGTATTCCTAGTATTTTTATAGTTTCTTCGTCTAATGGGACTAAGCTTACAATTGAATTAGCTTTGATAGTTTCATTTTTATTTAAATTATCTCCGAATATAGCCTTTTTGGCTATTTTCACTGCTTTGTATTTAACACAAGATAGTGCTTCACCTCTTAGAAAACAGCCATCTTTGACATACCGAAGATATCCGTCTTCCAGTGCGTTGATACTTTGAAATGTTGCCAGAAGGAGGATAATACGTAGAAGTGCTGGCTTGAGTGTTGCCATTTTGGAATCTGAAACGAAAATATAATCATCTAGATTACTGTATAATTTAATTTTATTATTTACTGTATAATTTTTGGCGAGAGCCAAGCAAAATTTTTTTTTATATCTTGGAAGAGTAAATGTTTATAACTCCGTTCAAAGCATAGTTAAAGTTTCTTTAACAGATTTTGAGTATTATTAAGATTACATTAGATCATAATATTAAGTTTGTCTTTACGACGACCTCTGTGGTTTAGCGGTTCGAGTAACGGACTGCTGATTATGAGGTTGTGGGTTCGATTCCCACAGGACACAAAAATTTATGTGATGAACATAAGTGTTTGTGTTCGTCTGGGTGTTTCTTATGTATTATAAGTATGTATTTACAAAAAAAAAGTATATAAGTATTATATCCATTGTCTAGTACCCATAGTACAAGCTCTGCTTAGTTTGGGACTAGATGGTGCTGTGTAAAAATGTCCCAGAATATTTATTTATTATTTATTTATCGTTCAAGCACTATAAGCTCGAGTTAAATGTATAATAATAGTTTTTTCTAAAGTATTAGATCGATATGGAACATTAGGAATACTTTTTTTCGAAAGGAAAGATTTGGATATTTGTCTAAAGCAGTAATTAATATCTTGACTATGGCGACAAATTTTATTATTTCCCTAGTGTTGTATTTCAATGAATTTATGCTTGCTCAATTTTCTAAGAAAGTGCTTTTATCATCTACCTTAATAGCAAATCCAAGAAGGTATTGAAATTCAAAGTCAAGATCAGTAAATTTTCATAGAATCATAAAACCAAACAGATTGATCACAAGTTTCGTCTCGAAACACAAGTTTCAATAATGAATTTCTGTGTTCTGAATAACCGAAGTTTGATTGTCTTCGCTTTGTAGCCGAAAGTTTGCGGTTAAGTTATATTTTACTAGAAATTAATTATGATTTTAACGAATTGATCCCGACAGAAGTGTTTGTGGGTAACAGATTAATAATAATTTACTCAAGAACTTGTATTTTATTATTTTAGTTTCAAATATTATATATTTGTTATTACCTACTTAATTCAAAATTGATGAAGATCTTATTATATAAAATGTGAGTTGTTGTTATTTTATGGCATAGAGGGGCAAACAAGCCGGACGAGTTGCAAGTGTGTTGACGACCTTTTAAAAGTGTTTGGGCCTTTTAAAAGTGTTTAGGCGTTATCCTCACTCACTCGGCGAAACACAACGTAAACGATGATTCACGCTTGTATTCTGTGAGGCCGTGGTATCACTCCGGTCGAGCCAGCCCACTGGTGCCGAAGAATGATATTGCGGGTGTCCATGGGCGGCGGTAATCGCTGACCATCATCATGTTTAGTGAATATTTATTTTTTTATTTCGATAATTGCACTGTTTTTTAATAATCATCATATTATATATATTATACCTATTGGTGAACTTAATACTTTAAATGATACTAAATTTTGATATTCTTATTGCTATAAAGATCTAAAACGCACGGCTTTGTGACTTCAATTTTCTAAATACGCTATATCAAATGCCATCACGACTACTCCTAAGAAAAATTAAAATAGGATTTTGATTGAAATCACAAAATTGTCTACAAAACGTTATCTAAACTAGTAAATGACAGCTCCAACTTTTAACGAATCTAAATCGATGCGGAATCGATCGTTAGCCGCAGTATTTTTTTAGAATCGGCCTTCTAAAGTCAAAGAATAATTAACTAAAGTTGAATAAACTTTACACGTAAAAGTCGTAAAAACATTAATCAAGTAATGAACGTGTTACTTAATTGACTCTGAAACTTAGGGTCAGACAACAAATAGCTAATCAAAAACTTATTAGAAGTGTACGCTATATATTTAAGCTTGTTTAACAATTTATAAACTCTCGTTACACGCAGTCAATGGGCGAATTATTAACAAGTTTTGTTGCACAAGTGTTTAATAAGTTGGACCGCCATTTTGCCTGATATTAAGCAATACTGATCACTGATCTATGATAGAGCGCGCTAACCACTAATTCCCGGTAACCTATAAGAACCAGCAGCGATATTGGTTAATAGCAGAAAACCAACCGGGGGAATATCCAGCAGTGGGAAAAGTCAGGCTGATATAACACAAAGCTGCACATTTGCTGTACAGGTTTACGCTTAAAAAACATGCATATTTAGGCCCACTTGCACCAACTGCTTAAATGTGTTTAAATTGTATTTAAACATGAAATTTCTATGAAAAATTATGTTTAAATACAATTTAAACATATTTAAGAAGTTGGTGCAAGTGGCCCCTAGAGTTGGATTCATTAAATATAAATATAACATTTCATTTATTAAATACTTAAAACAAAGAACCAAAATTATAATTGAAAAAGACCTTGCACTTGCTTAAACATCCAAGGAATAAAATTTTTTTTTTTTTTTTATGGGATAGGTGGGCAAACGAGCAAACGGATCACCTGATGGTAAGTGATAACCGCCGCCCATGGACACTCGCAACACCAGAGGAGTCGCAAGTGCGCTGCCCGCCTTTAAAAGGGTTTGGGCCTCCGGTAACCTCAACTCACTCGGCGAAACACAACGTAAGCGTTGTTTCACGCCGGTTTTCTGTGAGGCCGTGGTATCACTCCGGTCGAGCCGGCCCATTCGTGCCGAAGCATGGCTCTCCCACGTGAAAATGTATCTTACGTATCGTCGCAATGTGGAATGCGAATATAATCTTGGTGTCTTTTTTTTTATTCATTTATAACCGTTTGCTGAATGTTAAAAAGAAAACAGATTGCAATAATACATATAAATAAAAAAATAAAAATAAAAAAATCTCCAGTGAATCGGTTTCTTCTAGATAAGAAGCCCACAATGTAATCAGAACATCTGATGCGATCCGAATGCTTGCCAAACCTCCCCAGTATTGACGATCAAGTAAATAAGTGCTTATGTTGAAGTACAATTTTCTCGAAAGTTCTCCCATACAGACCACAGCGCCGGCGCAAATTATAGAAATTATTTTTACAAACACGCAAACTGCATCATGCAATTTTAAATGTAGAAAATACTAGTTTAGTGAAATTATAATTGTAGTTGTTCTGCTTGTAATCTAGAAACGTAAACTAGAATGAAAGTATACAGGGTGACTTTGAAAATATGCTACAAATTGAAAGAGGAGGTTATTATTATTACACTAGCCTCTGCCAGCGGCTTCGCTCACTTGAAGCTCAAAAACAATCAGTGATGATCCCTTCTTTGTATGGGTCTCTATACATTAGAGAGGTCAAGCTGTATCTCAGGTTCCGTTTAATTAATTGAGATAAGAAGACTATACCAGTTTTTAATTTGGAGCACATATTTTCTAACGGTGACAACAAAATTAAAATCTATTCAGTAGTTTTTACGCCAACCCGCAACAAACAGACAAAAATTTTAAAAATCACATTTTTGGGTTCGGGGACGTTTACATACCTTAACTTGGTTGTTTAGTTTTTTTTTTTATATCTTCTATGTACAGACACAGCTTTTTTACAATTTTATAATAGTATAGATAGCTACCCCGACAGACTTAGTTCTATTAAAAATTACTGAATAGTACTGAAGTACTGAAAACCAATAGAAAGAAAAAAACGAGTCCAGAGTGATACTAACGCGCAGAGACTGTTTCGTTTTGATTGAAGTCAAATGTTTGACAGCTGCTGGGGACAGATATTTTAATTTACTTTATTTTATTTAATTACGTTAACAACCGTATGTCAATAAAGTTTTGGTTTTTTTTTTTATGGGATAGGGGGGCAAACGAGCAAACGGATCACCTGATGGTAAGCGATAACCGCCGCCCATGGACACCTACAACAACACAACACCAGAGGAGTCGCAAGTGCGCTGCCCGCCTTTAAAAGGGTTTGGGCCTCCGGTAACCTCAACTCACTCGGCGAAACACAACGCAAGCGTTGTTTCACGCCGGTTTTCTGTGAGGCCGTGGTATCACTCCGGTCGAGCCGGCCCATTCGTGCCGAAGCATGGCTCTCCCACGTAAAATATATGACATATAATAAAATATATGTATATCTACATCCAATGTCTCTCACACTCATGTTATACACTAGTTTTCTTAACTACAAGTAGATTAGGATTTCGCAGCGGTGAGCATGAAACGAAGTCTTTGTAGTTAACATGTCATCTGGGGAAACGAGCGTTAAGTAATTATGTGGTGCGATGGTAATCACTGTTATGATGGTAATGGTGTGTTCTGTGTCACACAGTGGGCCATGCTGGACTAACTTTCAATATGTCTTGCCACATTAGACTAGAGCTCAGAAATACGACTGTTACGCTAGACGTTCAATTCCCAGGTCGAGCAGTGTTATATATATTTCTATAAATTTCTTAGCAGGAGCTCGGAGTTTGGGATTTGTTAATGGTAATAGGCCTACCCCCAATAACATGGGACTTAAAAATAACGGCGAACTGAAGGTGTAAACAAGGCTTCTCAAAAGTAAAAAAGTTATTCAATATAGACTACTAGGTAGTACATTTTGAACGTCATTTTTACATTATAGACAGCCCCCAAAACGCCCGCCCTTCACCGCCTCATAGTGTTTTCGCTGGGAAGAAGATGCGGCGCCACAAACTCCATACAACACAATTCTGTCTGTTAAGTTACTAAGGCGTTGTACGAAATAGAATTCAAATCATTGTTTGGGGTACTTAATTAATAGTTTATTCATTGCTACTTGTTATTATTATGGCATCGAAGTTAATACTCAAGCAGTATTTATCCGTCTAACCCTTTGGGGAATACAAGCGTTATGTATGTATCATATGTGTACCTTCACGGTATACTTCTCATTTAATTCCAGAAGCTTGCACAGACACGAAATCATCTTAAGTTTGAATACATCAAATTTCAGAGCGGTACAGTGAACGGAAATAGAGTGATCGCATGCTATGCATTGGCGTTTAGGGTTGGTATTTAGTTAAATTATAATTGAAATTCAATGGTTTTTTTAAGAGTAAAGGAGGCAAAAAAACTGGCAGTCTACTTTTTTGTCATTTATAAATTTTGTTTTATATTATAATTGACACGCTAGAAACAGAGTCAGTATAAACTGTTTGGGACGCGAATAAAATCGAAATATAAGTTTTTTTATAAAGGAAACTAAATCATAATGCATAGCTAATCACTATGAAAATATGATGTGAATGATTACTATTACAAACATTGTGTGTAGTTAAAACCACCCGCTCTACCTAATAGTTCTGACATTCATTATGTACCTATCTTGAGTAGGTAGATAATAAGAAAAAAAATGCTAAAGAAGACCAATATACAAATAGAAATAATAATCTTCTATACCAACCTGACTAGCATGTCTGCCCACCACAGTATACCTACCTCTGCCTATCCCTTCGGGGATTTAGGAGATAAGTAAATAAATAATTATGGTTTGTGTATCGCAAGTTTTTTATAAAAACTTGCGATACACAAACCATAATTATTTGACATGAAAAAAAATGCCTTTGAATAATTTTGCCAGCCCTAATTCAATTACAAAACAGAGCGACTCAGACATACACAGATTGAAATTCAATTTGCATTACAACAGTGCTGTGAGTGAAATACTCTGTTTGAAATATGAAGACATTATTCTCTAATTTAACATACATACAGGCTTAGGATGGGTGAAGAGAATAACTATGCCTACACCCAAGGTTCACTTGTATGTTCTTAGGTCATGTACAGTCAACAAAAGAAATACGTAAGCAGGCAGCTAATTCAATATTTCTCATGGGTTTCAAAAAGGATATCTATATACTAATATATAAAGCTGAAGAGTTTGTTTGTTTGCTTGAACGCGCTAATCTCAGGAACTACTGGTCCGATTTGAAAAATTCTTTCAGTGTTAGATAACCCATTTATTGAGGAAGGCTATAGGCTATATATCATCACGCTACGCGGACGAAGTCGCGGGCAGAAGCTAGTACTAATATACAAAGCTGAAGAGTTTGTTTGTTTGCTTGAACGCGCTAATCTCAGGAACTACTGGTCCGATTTGAAAAAATCTTTGAGTGTTAGATAGCCCATTTATTGAGGAAGGCTATAGGCCATATATCATCACGCTACGCGGACGAAGTCGCGGGCAGAAGCTAGTAATTAATAAAGATAGTTCTATGAAGTCTGTTCTAAATCCTGGGATCCCTATAATTACAGGGTAGATCTCATGCGTATTTGTTTTTAACTATCCGGGTGAATTTTCAAATAAATCTGTCACACAAACCTAGTTCCGACGATTAAGAACAACAAAAAATACAGCTGAATTGGTTGAGCCCTTCCTAAGTGTCAATTTTACATACATGCATTTGCAATAGATTTTTATTTACGTAAATTATCCTTAGTTTATAAGTTATTTTAAAAAAAACTTACATTTATTTCAAATTTACGAAAACACCACAGTAAACCACAACACTCCACTTTGAAAGAAAAAAATAAATTATGTAAGTAATGTAAAAAAGTATATTTGCGATTAAATAAAAAATAACAATTTCATATGCGCGCGCGCCGGTAGCCGCAAGATCAATGTCAACCGAACGCTCCTGATTCGCTATTTAAATGATCTAGAATCGAAACGATAATACGATACGCACAAATTGAAATCGTATAACTAGTTACAACTTGCGGTTTTGCTTGCTTTTTCTTTTAAATTTGTTTTGTACATGTTGTGTAATGTAGGGGAAATGTTGATAGCTATGTTTTCCCTTTTGGAGTAAAAAGTGAATTTTCTTACATTGTTTGTAAGGTGCGTTCATTAGAGATCTAGGAGACTCCCTCCACAATGCACAATGAATGTTTTTACTTGGTAGGAGTCCGAAAGAGCCCTCCGCCATTCCTTCTGAGAGCCGGAGAATATCCTCGTTTTGAGCGTGAAGGACCTTTGAGTAACTTAGTTTGTGACTTAGTTATGGTAAGTAAGTTTCAATGCACGTAGAATGAGTTAAATTTCCTACTAAGAATTTTAATATAAAATACAATCGCACCTGTATTACCCGAAGGGTTAGGCAGAAATGTATTAAATAGACATTGGTCCTAGCTAAGGTATGTTTAGGTTAAATGAAATAGAAAGCGAGCCTTATGCTGCTGAGAATGTCATAAAGAAACCCAATGATACTTTTCTCGACATGTGAATCGAACTCAGGACGTCTAGCACAGTAGCCACGCATAGTACCACTAAACTAATGAGACAACTATGACTTCACGTGCGAGAGCCATGCTTCGGCACAAATGGGCCGGCTCGACCGGAGTGATACCACGGCCTCACAGAAAACTGGCGTGAAACAACGCTTGCGTTGTGTTTCGCCGAATGAGTGAGGTTACCGGAGGCCCAAACCCTTTTAAAAGGCTGGCAACGCACTTGTGACTCCTCTGGTGTTACGGGTGTCCATGGGCGACGGTTATCGCTTACCATCAGGTGATCCGTCTGCTCGTTTGCTTCCCTATCCCATAAAAAAACTGTCAGAAAAATGCAAATATTCTATACATAATTTCATGAACCTATTATACTGTCCTACTCCTCAGCACGGTTTTCTCTCAGAATGGGAGGGATTAAGCTATTATTTTTGCCAAATAATACTACCCAACCTAAAAATCAAACCATAAATGATAGATGATTCATGAGAATTAACGGTATTTAAAAGGAATATCTTACTATTTCAGTAACTACTCGTAAAAAAGCTCTACTTCTAAAGATTTTAATTTCATTAAGGAAATTAATTTCAACAAACACTTTTCATTTCACTTGAAATTGATGGGACATTTATAAATTTTAATCAGGTTAGAGTAGTCTGCCTTGATTCCTGGAATTCATGCCAGAAATAAGAAAAGAACAAGTGGCACTTACTTTTGTGTTATCTAATTAATTGTTGAGACTAATTAAATGTATTACATAAGTTAGATTTATTGTTGTGTAGATTGTTTGTTCGATTCCCAGATCATGCACAGTAATAATGAGTTCTATATGTTTTTTAAAGCAGTACAAGTTTTGGATTTTTGTGCTAAGGCTAGCCCTTACCCTCTATTATAAGGGACCCAAAACATACCAGCAGATTGTCAAATTCAAAGTCAAATTGTTTTAATTAAGGTTGAGCTGCACGATGACTGATGCATGCTTGCCGTCAGTTAGGACTGGTCTACTCAAAGCTGCTATGGTTCTACCTCAAAAGGCAATTTCAGACATTGCCCTGCGTTGTACCACTCACAGTATTCGCATTATTTTATGTCTGGACTTTAAAAGAGACCATGATTCTCTGAGTTTGTTTCTTTTCAGAGGTCGTCAGTTAGGAAATGCCGAAGCCATCTAGCTATAAAAAAAACAAACCATTGACTTGTAAATGTGTCTCTAAAGATCTACTTACAGAAATAAATATCATTTCATTTCATAATTAGACCCTTTGGAAATAGTCATAAACTAGTTACACAGTTTTATGGAGCAGAACCGGCAAACATCTTCAAAGAAATCGGCATATTATTTGTCTACCAATGCCTAGCCCTTCGGAGTAAAATTAAGAACCTCCTCGTTTCTTGAAGTCGGTTAAAAAGTATCGCAATTATTTCCATGCCTATCAGAAACCACTTTTACTTATGTGTGGCAGAAACATAATCCGACAGATTTCCCCCTTACTGCATATCACTTACATTTTCTAAGTATCATAGTGTGAAGGTTCAGTGACCTCGGGTCATTGACAAGGGATGCAATTTTTTTCTAATTCGTGATATGTATACAATAAGCCTATGCTTGTCTGCCAGTTCAACGCGACACGTCGATCTGCGATGGAGGGCATTTGCCCAGAAGAACCGATTCACTCGTGATTTAAAGTCACCCAGATTATATCTATCGGGGAAGACCCACTCGGAAAGCGCATTCCACATTTCGGCACATTATTTGAGAACCTGATTTCAATTCTAGATAATAAATCTATGTGGTAAAAACTCACACCATCAGAGCGATAAATAAAACTAGATGTCCTTAGACATGCTACAACGTACAAACGTTTACAGATTATGTTGTGGTAAACAGTCTTATTCAGTATAACTACACTACGTATATCTTTCAAATACACAACACTATTAATTCGCTAACCCCTGTTTTCCACGAACAAATTTAATAAATTCACCGCTAACCTTGAATTTAGAGGTGAGCCAAACGAGGTAAACGATAAACAAAATCTAAATATAATACCCATTTCACATGGTACAACTCTAAATTATGGATTCCGTAATGTATGTGAAAAATACGCTGCTGAAACGGAAACTTTTTAAATAGCCGGTAAACAGTATGTGGCAATGCTTTGCTAGTGATGCAATGCTGTGTTTGACGGATATTTTCGGATATATATATTAAGCGGATATTTTCGGATATTTAAAAATTAAATAATTTCAATAAAAAAATAACGTCCTGGTTAATTTATTATCTTAATTTATTGGATTCGTAATTGAGTTTTATGTATGTTATTATTTGAAATAGAAGCAGAGGATAAATTAAATGTTTTATAACACAAGGATATCTCTTGTTTAGGAGATAATACTTAGATGAGAATATTATATGCGCAAAGACCTTCGTACAAAAAAAAAGATAATTTAAGGAAAAATACATTTAATTTAAAACGTGATAAATCCATCATAAAATATAAATTATTATATAAATAGAACCAGATATCGGTATCCTTGTCAATAACTTTACAGTTCGGAGAGGGTGCTCTTAGTATATTGTATAAAATATTAACAATCGCTAAACTGCGCATAATTTTTTACATATTCTGCGGATAATTGGTTAATTTTGCGTTGGTGATTGCGGATAAATGAAGTATAAACAATCAACACTATGATTCATTCTTAAATTCGAAAAATCCCTTTAAGTATCGGGTGCTGGACTCGCTAGTAATTCCACGAAAAATCAAACATCGAACACAAGGCTTACACTTTAGTTTTGTTAAGCACGAATTAAAAATTCCGCTTTCACAGTATAAAGGAAAAGTTTTGCTTCGATTTCGGATGTTTTGTGTGGAATTTCGCCCTGAACTAGCTTTGAAATACATGTTTGATTTGATACGATGTAGCCTGATTGTACATAAGTTAGTATTTTTTAAAGAAGGAATAAATAAACGGGCGCACATCAATCTTGGCACATCGTCTGATGTTAATATTGAACTAAGAGAAAAGTATTATTATTATAAAAAAATGTATTTATTCTCATACTAGCGATCATTATCATATTTCAAGCAATTTACACAAAACGTAACAAATTATACACTTCAAACTTTCTCGTTAATCATTCTGTCCGTCAATGAAAACTGCATAAAAATCCGTTTAGTAGTTTTTGAGTTTATGGCGAACAGATAAACAGACGCGGCGGGGGACTTTGTTTTATAATAATTATGGAGTAATAGTGATATTTTATCGTTAATTAATATCAATTGCGCATGTGTAAAAAATAATATTATCACTCGAGAACGGGTCTATCGAATTTGATATTTTTTATTCATATAATAGCCTAAAATTAAAGGAAAGAAATAGCAGGTCTTTATAAAATAAAATTTGAGCTCAGTTCGGTACTAGAAACGTACGAATTGTAAAATGCATTACATTGAATACTTGTTTACTTTTGTCTTATGGCATGTTGAGAGGATGAATAAAAGACGATCAACGAAAGCAATTTATAAAGCTACATAATGTCAGCGGCGGCGTCGGAAGAGGTCGCCCTAAAAAGACATACGCCGATCTTATTGGCAAGGTCCTTCAAAAAGGTCCGGTGCGCAGTACTCGCAACCGGTGCGTATGTATGAGAAGATGTATGATTGTGGCAGAAGCAAAAGAAGTATGCAAGCATCGTAGCAAGTGGCGGTCTATAGTTTCTGCCTACCCCTGTAGGAGAAAGTAGTATAAAGTATGTTAACACTTGCATTTTTGTAGGGTTTTTTCACAAATTTATAATTAACTAGCTTCTGCCCGCGGCTTCGCCCCCGTGGAATAAAAAGTATCGGGAACGGGATAAAAAGTATCCTATGTCCGTTTCCTGGTTCTAAGCTACCTGTCCACCAATTTTCAGCCAAATCAGTTCAGCCGTTCTTGAGTTATAAATGAAGTAACTAACACGACTTTCTTTTATATATATAGATTATGTATTATGGGCTGGCCATATCTGTAGAAGATCCGACAACCACTGGGGTAGACGTGTTCTTGAGTGGAGACCGCGACTCGACAAACGTAGCGTAGGACGCCCTCCGGCAAGATGGAGTGATGATTTGCGAAAGGCTGCCGGCAGTAGCTGGATGCGACAGGCCGAGGACAGGGTGAAATGGCGCACATTGGGGGAGGCCTACGTCCAGCAGTGGACTATTATAGGCTGATGATGATGATGATGATGATGATGATGATGATGATGTATTATGTATTTTCATTATTTAGTTAAGTTTTAGGTGATAATTATCCATTGTTTCACTTTCATAAAATATGTGGATTAGGGATTTCAGGAACCATCTAAAAAGGTGGGACGGTTGACATGCTAATGTATCTGGGAGTCGTTGGATGCAGGCGGGTCATAAATAAGTCCTTGTGAAAATTTATAGGGTTGTAAAAAGTGGGTCTTATTTCAATGTCTAATATTTGCGTTAGTATCGGAAACCAATATTTATGGGGTAGTATTATGGATATCAGTTTTTTTTTGTTATGGGATAGGGGCAATCGAGCAGACGGATCACCCGATGGCACCCCATAGATACCCGCAACACCACAGGAGTCACAAGTGCGTTACCGGCCTTTTAGAAGGGTTCGGTCCTCCAGTATCCTCACTCACTCGATGAAACACAACATAAGCAGTGTTCCACGCCAATTTTCTGTGAGACCGTATCACACCGGTTGAACCGGCCCATTCTTGCCGAAGCAAGGCTCTCCCACGATAAAAAGTATTTATAATAAAAAGCCGATACGTAATTATAATAATGTCTGTTTTATTTATATTTCTTTAATAATTTCTTAATTCAATCAATTGTTGTCACAATAGATTTTTTGATTAATTAACGGTAAAAGCTTCGCTTTTTTGTAAGAACTATCGCTCACAGATCGTTATCAGCCGGTATTCTCCTAATCTCCTGATACGACACGACATCCACATTCCCTTTTGTATAGTCTGTATAATTACCTACATTAATTAATTCCATTCATTAAATTAGACTTATCTTAGAGATGTGCTGTTACAAGAAACCCATTATAATTCAACTTCTAAAAATTAAATCAGATATTTATTTAACATAATATACCATCACGCCCCGCGCCTATCGTGCCCTGTATTCCCCGAAGGGATAGAAAGAGGATTACTAATGTATACCCACAGTTCGCCAGTACATTTAGATCCCATGTAATGCTAGCCTATTGCCATTAAACGGGTACAAGTCCCAAACTCCGAGCTACTACTGAGAATTTCATAAAAAAGCTCAATAATACCTACTTTGCTCTACCCGAAAAATCTAACCCAGGACCTCTAGCGTAGCAATCGCACTTGTGACCGCTAAAATAATAAGGCAGAGATATTAAGTATTAATTTATTCATAGTTTATTTAATTTTTCTGTGGACATCTAAATATAAACTATTTTAACAATATTCCATACGACTTACCAACATTCAAAGATATTTACGTTCCTTTTTCAAATATCGCATCCATAAATATGGGATTCGGATATTAAACAACTTTACCCAACTTAGTTTACGTATACATATTTTATTCGTATTATAGTTTTCGGATATTATGCGGGGCACATCACTAGCAATCACATTATCGTATCAAAACATTCCTGATTCTGATTCAATATTCTTCTGAAAATGTGCGTTTTTTTTTCTTCTTACGGTTCTATTCAAGCGTAGAAACTAAGTACTTATTGTTGTGGAATCACATAATAATAAATCTTAGTTTACTTATGGTTTATTTTGGAATTATTCACATAATAGTAGTAGTAGTTGGTAGTACTTTGAAAGTTATTATAGATAATGTTTTATTCCTTAGAGTTTCTTGCCGGATTTTTCTCCATGGGATCAACTTTTTGCAACAAGAATCTTAACGTTACAAGTGTTAAAAAATGTTGAACTTGAACTTGAATCGTAGGTAGGTACCTATTAACAAAAAACTACATATTTCGTATCCATATTTAAAAAACAAATATACGTTTAAATTACAATTATTATAATGATCAGCTTCTTAGTAGTACGTGACTGCTACGCCAGGGGCCCTGGGTCAAATTCATAGGTGGAACAACTATGAAGTTCTCAGTACCAGCTGGGAGTTTCAACTTGTGCCCGGTTAATGGCAATGGGATGGCTCCCTATTACATAAGAACATACCGTGTGTGTTCATGCCTTAGTCTGTTTGAAACAGGATGAAAAAAATTAAAACATTCTTGCTTTAGAAAACGTGAACACAGATAGTAGGTATTTTTGATTTGATACTTTCATCTTCAAAGATAGACTTAATTATTATGATTATAATAGAAACTAAGATACATCAATCTTCACACTACAATATTTTAATGAGTGTATTGTTTTACTCATAAGCACTGTATTCAGGCATTTATCTTTTCATCCATATTTAATAACTAGCTTTTGCCCGCGGCTTCGCTCACTTGAAGCTATAATGGAATTTATTAGAAATGGATCGCAAAAATATTTTAATCATAAACCAACAGTGATGGTCTCTTCTTTGTATGGGCCTCTATACATCTGAGAGGTCAAGCTGTATCTTAGTATCCGTTTAATTAATTGAGATAAAAAGTTCACCAGTTTTAAAGTTAGAGCATAATACTTTCTAACAGTGCTAACAAATTTAAACCCTATTCATCAGTTTTTGCGCCAACCCGTAACAAACAGACAAACTGACAAATGTGAATGTCGATCTCTGGATGGTTTAGATTCACAATTTGAGCAAGTAGGTAGGATTAGGTTACGATTTTTTTTCAGGGGCTGTATTATGACGTACTATTGCCATCATTTTTAGGTTGTAAGAGTGAGATAGCGCTATTAAATCTGTAGAGCGGCATCCCTCTCTTTAAATCGGAAATCTGCAATAATACGTCATAGTTAATTCGGACTCAGGGCTGTACAACATTCGGACGCGCTAGTTTGTTAAAAGTACTTAATAAAAAAAATATAATTATACCTATATACATACGCCTGTATTCCCAGAAGAGTTAGGCAGAGGTGTACTAATGTACACTCACAGTTCGCCGGTATGTTTTAGGTCCCACGTTATAGTGGGCGAGCCTATTGCTATTAACCGGGCACAAATTCCTAACTCCGAGCTGCTACTGGGAATTTCATAGAAAAACTTGCTCGACCTGGGAATTGAACCCAGGACCTCTAGCGTAGCAGTCGCGCTCAGAACCACTTGACTAATGAGGCAGTTCTTAATTAAAAAAATATATTAAACCTACGAATCGAATTCACGATATCAACCAGGCATTACTACTACTCTACCGCTGACCTAGTTTCAAGGTTAGCTAGTTGGCATCGTATTTGATGGCATGCTAAACGCGATTAAAACATTAACCGTTCCCTTAACGACAGCTAAACAGAAAACTGTGCGTGAAGTGACCGACATTGTCGCATGACCTTGGCATTACAATTTAAGCAGTAATTATGAACCTCTTATTATTACTAAATATAAACATTGGAGTTTAAATAACATCTATTTACCTAATTTCAAAGAACCAAAAAAATATCCCGTTTTTAGGGGTAGCATGTCTAAGTAGACACCTAGTTTCATTTGTCACTTTGATGGTGTGCATTTTTACCACATAAGTAGTTTTTTTTTTATTATCTCGAAATGACAACGGGTGCTCAAATAATTTTAACCTTCGTTTAATATTGTACGGTCAAACTTGGACATCCTTCAACGTTAACCCATCTTATTATCGCAATATTGTACCAGTGAAGATTGTAACATAATTTCTTGTAAAAGTGTCCATGGAGTTTCTTGCCGGATTCTTCTCCATAGGATCAACCTTTTGGAACCGTGCAACTAAAATCATACCGTTTCACAAACGCTGGCAAAATCTAAAAAACAAATACTTACCTACCGTGGGAGAGCCCGAATAGGTCGACTCGACCGGAGTGATAACACGGCCTCACAGAAAACCGGCGTGAAACAACGCTTACGTTGTGTTTCGCCGAGTGAGTGAGGATACCGGAAGCCGAAACCGTTGTAAAAAGCTGGCAACGTAGTTGTGACTCCTCTGGTGTTGCGGATGTCTATGGGCTGCGGTAATCGCCTTGCATCAGGCCATCTCTTAAAAAAATAAATTTGACATGATAATATCGAACTGCCTCATTAGCCAAGTGGTCCTGAGCGCGACTGCTACGCTAGAGGTCCTGGGTTCGATTCCCAGGTCGAGCAAAATGTTATTGGGTTTTTCTATGAAATTCCCAGTAGCAGCTCGGAGTTAGGAATTTGTGCCCGGTTAATGGCAATAGGCTCGCCCCCTATTAACTAGGACCTAAACATACCGGCGAACTGTGGGTGCACATTAGTAAGCCTCTGCCCAACCCTTCGGGGAATACAGGCGTGATGGTATGTTATGTTATAAGAATATCGATATTCAGAACTGTAGGCCCTTGAGTATACAATCTCGCTGTCCCACTTTAGGTACCCATAATACTAACAATATAAGTAGAAAAGCAATTCATAATCCATAACTTTTAAAATTTCTCCCTATTAGCTTTCTACCGTTCAGTTTCATCAAATAGTTGGAGATCACGTATCGGCAACTGGGAACGTAAATGCTGAGCAATTTGTGGATAATCGCTATATCTACGTGGGCAATGTAATAGCACAAATTCACTTTTTCATTTCTGTATGAAAGTAATTATGTTTTTGATTTTGAAATGGTGATTTTTTTTTTAAAACAAAAGCTTACTAGCAATGTGGGTCACACATTACTAGTATTCTTGTTAACCCCTCGTGCTAAGCTAAATGCTTGTGTTACGAGTGGGTTCACGTCGGTAGTGCAATGGGTGGGGTTCGAACCGGCAACCACATGAGCGCAAGTCCGACGCCCTAGCCATTAGGCTACCGCCGCTTCCATCAGACTGGTCTACTCAAAGACACTATTGGTCTTTCTTTAAAAGTTCATTTCAAAGACTGGCTTGATTTGTAACTCATATCTTTTTGTGATTTTTTTTTTTGCATTTTTCATGCTAAGATTATAAAGTTATTGAGAGGCAAAGTAACTTGCTTGTCAATAGATGTTACTGACGTCACCTTTATAAATAAATAAATAATAAATAAATAAATATTCTGGGACATTTTTACACAGCACAGTCCCAAACTAAGCAGAGCTTGTACTATGGGTACTAGACAATGGATATAATACTTATACACTTTTTTTTGTAAATACATACTTATAATACATAAGAAACACCCAGACGAACACAAACACTTATATTCATCACATAAATTTTTGTGTCCTGTGGGAATCGAACCCACGACCTCATGGTCAGCAGTCCGGTACTCGAACCACTAAACCACAGAGGTCGTAAGACGTAAGACGTAAGTTCAGAATGTGAAGGCAAATTTCGACATGGCAGGTAGGACTCGCGGTGGCTTAGTGGTCATAGCGTCTGGTGTATCAAACCAGAAGACGCAGGTTCGAATCCTGCCTGCGAGTCGAATTTTTCCTTCACTAATATAACATTGTAACTCATATGTTTACTACTACTGAAGTAAACTGCTTTAATAATGTAATATGTATAAAAATGTTCCCAACGCGACTGCTACGCTAGAGGTCCTAGGTTTGATTCCCGGGTTGAGCAAAGTGTTATAGAGTTTTTCGATGTAATTCTCAGTAGCAGCTCGGAGTTTAGGATTTGGCCGGATAATGTAAGAGGCTTGCCCCTATTACATGGGACCTAAACATACCGGCGAACTGTGGATGTACCTTAGTAGACCTCTCTGCTCTGCTTTCGTGGCTCAGAAACACTACCGGTCATACCATTTATTTGCTGTATTTGGGGATCGAACCCACAACACGTGACGTAGAAGCCGATCGCGTAGCCGCTACGTAATCCATCCCGTCATTCATCAGGATATTGGTATTGCCCATAATTTTGAATTGCGGAGATGTAACGGTCGCTTTCTGTACCTAAATAAGTACCCATATTCAGTCGTATTACTAGCATCTGATTACACTAGGAATATACCGTTCGGATATTATTATGAGGATAATATAACGATTCTAATATTATTATACGAAGAATGTAAAATAATAATATTGTAGAACTAACTCTATGATGAAATATTATTTCAATAAACTGAAAAATTTGAACCAGAACCAGGTTTATTTTATTAAAATAATAAAATTTATCGCTTAAGGTTAGGCTGTTGGCATACAAAGCTGGCGGAGCGATAGAGTAATGACCGAAATTATCGCTACGGTTTATCTGGTAATATAAATTTTGTTGATAATATCCACAAGTTATATCTGAATTATAAACATGGTACTTAATCAATAAAAGTAAGTCAACTGATATTTGAAATTATGAATGAAACTAAAAAAAAAATTTTTATAAAATCAGTTACCTGATGCTATTATCTGTGCCTGATGATAGGTAATTGATATTTCATAAGGTTTATTATAAGATCCATTGTAATAATTACAATATCATATAATCAGAACTAATCCCATCAAAAACATTCTGTAAAAAACTAGCTAAGTCTCGATGGAGCTGCTTGTTTATCTCTAAAAAGTAATGAAATCTATACAAAGTCGTGCCAAGTCTAACGTTCCTAACTGCGATTTCTTTTTGTGTGACTTGGCCATTGACTTGTACCCACTAACGTATAAAGAATATTCAAATTATATTCTCAACGAACATTCATACTACGTAATCTTCTGTGTACAAATGTGTTGAACATTCACCTTTATATTTGAATTTACAAGGGTACAAGGGCGGGGGCACTGCCGTGCCCCCAGATTTATTATTGGCCTGGTTGCAGTAAAATCTTCAAGTCTTACTTGCATGTGTTCACTTTTAGGCAAGTGATCTCCAAGATTAACTGCATTAGCGATGGGAAAAAGTGACTTGAGTAAGTAGATAGTATAATTTTACGTTAAAATTACTTCAAAATTTAAAATAATGGATACAAAAGGTAACCTATGTTCTTTACCTATGTGCAATCCATCTTGTTCCTTATGACGGTCGGTTAAGGTCGCTATTTTAATGACACAATGTAGCAGTAAAACCAACGTGTGGGGTCAGGTCAAGGTGTATTTCCGTACTAATTTACAATGCGCTTAATGGGCAACCTATAATAGATATGTCAAAATTCATCAAGATTGGTTCAGCGGTATAGCCGTGAAAACTTAGCAAACAGACATACCGACAGAGTTACTTCCGCATTCATAAGTTGAAATAGTATAGGTTTATAAGAATGGAATTACACCATAGCTTAATAAAATCTATCTTTCGCTCAGCTAACAGTACGCCACAGACCTAACAATACTTATTTAGATTTAAAACAAACAAATTTAAAATTTATAGTTCCCTTTAACTCCGTTACTTGCTACTTTGGTTGGTTCAAAGGCGATGCGTAGCTGCGTGGTGGGTAAAGTATTAACAAATACTTTTAAAATTACGGAATTAATAAATTAATATTGCTTACCGTGGAAAAAATGCGATTACTGCGTCATTACTCGCAAGCCGTTGAATGGTAGGGCCTGGTTCATTTTCTACGTCTATTCAAGTGCTATTGGGCATAAAAAAAATGTCTGAGGGGCTCGTGGCTCAGTAATAGCCAAGCTGATCCACTGATCTGCAAGGTGAAGCTGCGCTTACCGCGGTCAGCCTGTGGATGGGTGACCATCGAGACCCACCGTGCCTCGGAGAGCACATAAAGCCGTCGTATATGACGGCTTTAAGTTTTTATTGCAATTGGTGCTGGCTTTATAAGACACATTTTAATTTACTTTTTGTAACTGCAGGTTTCCTCACCATCTTCACAATACTCCAGATTGACGCGAAGTCTATATATAGGAAGCAAATCATCAAATACCCACAGGACACACAGTTCTGGGCAACAGACTTCTTTGTGAAAGGGTGCCAGAACTTCTTGGACCGATGTCCTAAGGCTTATAAGTAAGTTGCTTAAGTTATTTTAGAGAAGGAATCATTCGACTGCGGGCAGGATTCAAACCTGCATCTTCTGGTCGCTATGACCACTAAGTCACCGCGATTCCCACCCGCCAGGTCGAAATTTGCCTTCACATTCTGAATTTACATCTTAAGAGGGAACTCTAGTCGAAAAATAAGTATTTGAAGAAACTATTGCCGTCGTCGTTACTCCAACCTCCATCCGTAAAGTGGGAAAGGGACAATTGCAGCTCAGGCTAAGTTGACCTACAAAAATCTTGACTAAACATCGTTTCGTATTCCGCTGTTTTCTCGATCAAAACTGGACCGATCCAAAAAAATTTTATATCAAAATTTAGAGGAAAAGTATATCTATGCTTCTATTTTTTTAGTAGTAGTAGTAGTAATAATCTTTTTGAAAAAAGGAATTAATAGGGGCATGTAATAGGACGCCCTAGATTTTTTGGGAAAAATCATTGCTCTAGAGCCATTATCCACGAAGAAACCAGCGGAATACGTTCGTATGGAGAAAGGCCCACAAGAGTTCCCTCTTAAAGGTGACGTCAGTCACTACTATTGAACTAAATGGAATGAAATGTAATACAAGCATATTGCGAAATTGCGAAAAAGTACAAAAATAAAGTTGCTTAAGGTCAAGGTCAAGTTTAAGTTTTCGGTTTTAGTTTTTTTTTGCTGTACGGAAATTCTTCATGAATTATCAAGGACCTGGGTAACAGCTAATATCCGACTCGTACCAACTTGAAGCAGCCTATGTCCAACTCGTACCAACTTGAAGCAGCTTATGTCCGACTCGTACCAACTCGAAACGAACTTTCCTTCTTACCCTATATATTTGACTAGCTTCTGCCCGCGACTTCGTCCGCGTAGCGTGATGATATATACCCTTCCTCAATAAGTGGGCTATCTAACACTGAAATAATTTTTCAAATCGGACCAGTAGTTCCTGAGATTTATTTATTTTTACATTTATATAAAACTAGCGACCCACCCGCGGTTTCACCCATGCTGCCCCGTTCCTAAGAGTCGTGTATTACGATAAACAGCTTAAAACCTTTCTCTTGAATCACTCTATCTATTAAAATTACACATTTATTTCTGATCTGATGATCTGATTTATCCCTCTTAGCCGTCAAAATATATTTCATTCCCATTTTAATCATAAATCATCCTTCACACAATGAATCCATCTTTTACCTCCACATTCCTATCCTTACATATTTATATCCATCAACACGAATATTGTTGTGTGTCTGTGTTTGTTTTTTTGTGCATGTTTTGTTTTTTGGCTGATTATGAATCGATTTTGATATTATTTTAATATTTAACTATCTAGTCTCGACTGCCTCATTAGCCAAGTGGTCCTAAACGCGACTGCTACGCCAGAGGTCCAGAGTTCGATTCCCAGGTCGAGCAAAGTGTTATTGGGTTTTTCTATGAAATTCCCAGTAGCAGCTCGGAGTTAGGAATTTGTGCCCGGTTAATGGCAATAGGCTCGCCCCCTATTACATGGGACCTGAACATACCGGCGAACTGCGGGTGTACATTAGTACGCCTCTGCCCAACCCTTCGGGGAATACAGGCGTGATGGTATGTTTAACCTATCTAATTTCTTTCATAGAAATTTGGTTGATGTCTGACTATGTAGATATATGCTTGAAGTCTTTCTTTATGGATTAAGTCGGCAACCGAGCTAACGAGTCATCGTCCGTCGCCCATGGACACCTGCAACAGCTGAAGAATTGCTGATGCATTGCCGACCCTACAGAGTCCCTACGGATTGCAGACTTTCAGAGCCCCAGCAACCGAGGATATCTGGCTCTTACGCGCAAAAGTCGAAACACACTCCAAGGGGCTTTACGATAGACTCCGACGTAAGGGTGACCGCCAGCCAGTCAGAACCCAAGAGGTCCTACCAACGAGCAAAAGCGAGCTGTTGTCTTTTCTGAAATCAAATAATTCTTTCGCAAAAATTTGTACCATTTAATTGTTTTTTTTGACAAACCTGTTTAGTTTTTACCTTTTTTTGTTGAACAGACAACAGTTGATCTGCGGTCGCAGCTACGATGGAAATTTTCACACTTTCAATAATTACTGCGAGATGCAATATGAGAACTGCAATACTTGGAAAAGTAAGTTATATCTAACTTGCCTTTCAATATATGTTACTGACGTCACCTTTAAGACGTAAGTTCAGAATGTGAAGGCAAAATTTTCGACATGACAGGTGGGACTCGCGGTGGCTTAGAGGTCATAGCGTCTGGCGTACCTAGCCAGAAGACGCAGGTTCGAATCCTGCCTGCAAGTCGAATTTTTCCTTCACTAAAATAACCTAGGTATACATTTAACGGGTATCGATTCTCTTGCTAAGCAACTGAGATATAAAATCCTCATATGTTAGGAATTCAGCTCACAGACGAATATCTATACGTGTGCACGTGACAATTCAGTTAATTCAATTATCGTAACAATAAAATGTTATATCCCTGTCTAGACAATGATATTAAATGGTATAGATTCTAGAATAGGGATGTAACTGACTCAATGGTGTAGTGGAAACAAGTGCGGCTGTAGAACGTAAGAACCTAGGTTCGATTGACGATTCGGAAGTTACACAGTCCATCCAGTTTTTTTTTTATGGGATAGGGGGGTAAACGAGCAAACGGATCACCTGATGGTAAGCGATAACCGCCGCCCATGGACACCCGCAACACCAGAGGAGTCGCAAGTGCGCTGCCCGCCTTTAAAAGGGTTTGGGCTTCCGGTAACCTCAACTCACTCGGCGAAACACAACGCAAGCGTTGTTTCACGCCGGTTATCCGTGAGGCCGTGGTATCACTCCGGTCGAGCCGGCCCATTCGTGCCGAAGCATGACTCTCCCACGTGAGAACCAACCCATGTTACCATAAACTGTCAAATTTCCTGAATGGATAATATACTCCAGTTTGTTTCTTTTTCTAAAGAAAAACTTCACTAGCAATGTGGGTCACACAGTCACAAATTTGACAGTTTTGGATATCATTATGTGCTCGACTGTACTTCATAGAGATGTACTCAATGAACTTGTGAGATTATGTTAAAGTATGACAATCAAAACAAGAATATATTTTTAATTAATACCGTGAATGAAAGACTTGTTAATTGTTTTGGAATGAACCTCGAATAAACGCGAGATGCTACAGGCACAGTGACAATAACCAGCTGAGAGAGGGAAAGAGATATCGCTCTACAAATTAAATATCGCCATTCCCTTCTTACAAATAGGTTTGGAAGAAGATAATATTAGGATATTATCGCAATAACACGTCACAGTTCTGCCTCTGCTCATTTTAACACGTCGCTAATATAATTTTACATATTAATACTATTTGTCTCATAACGTAGAATAATAAATAATTACATTTTAATCAATTAATATGGATCTGCTGTTGTGTTAATTGTGGGCTGTACCAATGTGGCCTCAAGCAGCAGTGTTTTTCGAAATTGGCCTTTGTTGAATTACATTCTGGTTTGCTTCCATAACGATGCGATGCGCTAATATCGACAACAATTTTTGGATACATCGAGGTAGTAGATTAATGTACCTACTAGAAATTTTTTTACGTACCCGATTACGTGACAAATAAATTCTTGCCTGTAAGTGAGTTGGGACACTGCAAACTTACAGCATGTTAACATATTGGTTTCAAACAGCAGGTTGTTCCACTGCAATTTAATAAAAGTCGGTTTTAAATAACTGATAAGTTATTCACCGATGGATATTTCCGTAACGGTTACTTTGATTAATAATTAGCAGTTAGAGAAAAGATACCATCAGCGATGGATCAACCGATAAGAGTTAAGGTATTTTAAATCCAACAGAAATAATATATTTTAGTCTATTTGTATGAAATTCATAATTATCATAATGTCTAACTTATAATGTCAAATAAATAAATAATTAAGAACGGTTGTGGATCGCAAATTCATTCAACACAAATGTATCAACACTTTTAAATAATTGCAAGATAGAATAGAAATGTGTGTAAAAAATACTGTACCGCATAAAAGGAGCTGAGTATAATTATTTTGATTACTATTATTTATCATTACCTACTAAACTAGTGTTACTCAACAATGTATTTGAATAGGTAGTTAATAATTATGAATTTTCAAAATCCTTCACTTTATCGTCATGTCTTACCGTAACTGTATACGGGCCGTAACCTATCTCTAGTACGAAAGTAATGAATACTTCAATGCTAGAATTCCGGTTTGCGGGAAGAGTGGGTAGTTTGTTTGTTACCTACCAATTATATCAAAACTCTCGATAGCAATTTTCGATATCCGGCTTTATTGGCAAAATACCTTTTATTTGAATATGCTAGCTTTATTACAACTATGGAAATACTGGATGAAATATTCAAAAATATAAAAAATGTTTTGTGGTAGTACTCTTCTGCTATGTTCATAAGGGTTTGGTCCACGGCATTGCCAAATTAATAATCTACTAAATAATAGCAATAATATGCGTTGCATTGAGTTGCGGTTTAAAGAGTAATATTTGGAAGCTAATCAGTATTTGGGCAAATGAGGTTTAAAGACGCGGGAGTACCACTGCACATTGCTACAATAAAATAATTACATACCTAACTCCTCTTACAAATGACTTCAAAACAATGTGTAACTTATAAATTCAACCTTAAATAGACCTAACTGCTACCCATTTGCAAATTACATTGAAACGTGAAGAGCCATGAAAGGGTACAATCAATTTATAAGTAATTTAGAGTGCTCCGACACTGACGAAGATGTTTCTCCACCAAATAGAAGTCGGTTCGCTGAATTTGTTAACTTATAATAGGAACGTTTTGTGTAAATGGATTATTAGTGTCCCAAATTGTTTCATTAGAAGATGAAAAGGGCTTGAACCCAAATAAAAACCATTCAGAGCGATCAATTTCCCAGGATATACTGCATTTGACGCGGCCATTCAATGGATGGGTGACCATTATGCTATGAACCCAATGATTTGATTTTTATACAATTTGTTTCAGATTGGCACGTGTTTAAGCGGGAGAGGTGTTAAAATAGGATGAATAAATAATGAAATATAATAGTTTTGTTTTATTTAAACAAAGTTTTATTTAGATGACTGCCTCATTAGTCTTATCCGAAGCGCTACTGCTATAATTGATGTCCTGGATTCGATTCCCAGGTCAAGCAGGTAAGGTAGGTAGGCAGGTAAGCAGGTTCTGTTTGTAGAACTGTGGGAGAATCAGGAATAGGTTATCTAGGGGAGGTACGTAAGATCTCATTGGGTCGAAGTGCAGTGAAGCCTTGCTGGCTCAGCCGTACACAAGATAATGATGTAAGTTAAGCAAGTTCTGTGTAGTTATCTGGCGACTATGACTAGAGCCATCTAATCTTCTTCTTCTCTTATCTCTTCTCTTCTCTTACTATTATAAAATTGTAGAAGCTATGTTTGTTAAGGGTTGGAGCAAAAATTACTGAATAAATTTTAATTTTATAATCACTGTTAGTAAGTAATAACTGAACTGAACTTCTTATCTCAATTAATTAATCGGATCCTGAGATACAGCTTGATATCTCTTAAGTATAGAGGCCCATACAAAGAAGAGATCGTCATTGTTGGTTTTCATTTGTAATCCTGCTATAGCTTCAGGTGAGCGAAGCCGCGGGAGGTGAGCGAAGCCGCGGGCAAAAGGTAGTTAAAAATGTTTTATATTTGCTGGTGTCCTTCACTAAAATAACTAATTATCACCCGCTTAAACGGTGAAGGAAAACAATGTGAGGAAAGGGAAATCTGAGAGATTTTCTCTACGGCGTGTGAATTCTGCCAATCTGCATTAGACTAGCGTTGTGGACAATGAGCCAAGCCCAGTCGTGCTTGGAACCATTAGACCAGAGGTTCCCAAACATTTTTTCACATAGACCTCTTTCAAAATGTTGCTGGTACCGGTGGAACCCAAGCAGCAACATTTTTGTTTATATTTAAAAAAAAAAGCTTACGAGCAATGTGGGTCGCACATTACTAGTATTCTTGTTAACCCCTAGTGCCCTAAGTGCTTGTGTTACGAGTGGGTTCACGTCGTTAGTGCAATGGGTGGGTTTCGAACCGACAACCACATGATCGCAAGTCCGACGCCCGAGCCATTTGGCTACCGCCGCTTCATTTCTACCATGTTCCCAAAACGTAACTTTTTTTTGTCACGCCTACGTAGACCCCTTCGAGTCTCCCGTGGTCCCCTGAGGGTCCACTTGGACCTCTTTGGGAACTAATGCATTAGACTAATGAAGTAGTTATTTAGTTTAAGAACTTCTGTAAAATTCTCTATATTATGGAAATTCCTTGAATTTTCCTACTTTCAGTAGTAGCTTGCTATTTCTAGGATAATATGCGTAAACAAACCCGAAGGAATAAGTAAGTGAAAAATAAATGTAATTTTGCCTAAAATGTTGGATGGCGGTCGGGCTGGGAGTTGTAAAAAAAAAGACTTTTTAATTAAACCTCTGTACGCCCTTTAGTCACATCATGGTAAAGCGAAAAAGTTCAATTCAAAAAGTTTTTATTCAACCAACATCTTAATGAATTAATCCTCTTTTAAAACAGAACTGAATTGATTTCATGTCCACGGCTTCTTTATGAAAAAATTAAAAAGTAAAGTACTTATTTTTTATGTGGAACGACAAAAACGGTATCCTCAAAACCTTTCCGTGCCTTGGAGAGCACGTAAAGACGTTGGTCCTGGTTATTAATGACAACAGAGTGCCAACATTTTTGGCAATTATTAGTGGTACTCAGAAGCCCAAAAAAACCTGCCAACCAGTCTATCCTCCAAATATATTAATATATTCCCACGCAATACCTTGCGTGGGAAAGCCATGCTGCGGCACGAATGAGCCATACCACGGTCTCACAGAAAACCGGCGGGAAACAACGAATTTTTCCATATGACCTATTAGTTTGATATTTTTCGAGTATTGTTTGGACTGATCTTTCTGAGTTTGTTTACTTTGTAGTTCAATAAAACAGCTCTAAGTCAGTCCGTCGTAAAATCGTTTAATCACAGCGTCTGTTATCACTTAGATGGTACTACCGGATTTAATCTTCTACATTGTACTTTGTAGCCAAAAGTGGAGGCTGTTTGGAATTCTTTGAATCTACTTCCCTTATCATAAGGTTGTTCCCCGTGTGTGGAGATGGGTTAGAATACTATTTCTAACGATCACATCAGCATATCAGAGTAGAGAAAATATCTGATAGTAATCAGCTCAGCTCTTACTTGCTGAGGCAATTTTTATAAGCTTTTTTTATACAATTAGTAAATTTTACACATATCACATCAAACATAATAGTTAATTCTCAGCATCTATTTAAAACAAAGCTGTAAAGCTTAATATTGATTTTTTTTAAAAGGAGTTTATATTAAGAAGTTTACTGCCGGTTCTTCTCTAAGGCCCACTTTTTGGAACCGTGCTACTAGTTTTCACTTTTCAGAAGTACCATATGACTTGACCTATAATCTATAGGATCGTCTGTTTGTTTGATGTCAGAAACAATGTTAATGTACCTACCATCAAGAATAATAATTATATCAATTAAAATATTCTATTTGAGGTTCGTCAACTGCCAAGTGGTCCTGAGTGCAACTGCTACGCTGGAGGTCCTGGGATCGATTCCCAGGTCGAGCAAAGTGTTATTGGGTTTTTCTATGAAATTCCCAGTAGCAGCTCGGAGGTAGGAATTTGTGCCCGGGAGCTCGGAGTTAGGAATTTGTGCCAGGTTAATGGCAATAGGCTCGCCCCCTATTACATGGGACCTAAAACATACCAGCGAACTGTGGGTGTACATTAATACGCCTCTGTCTAACCCTTCGGGGAATACAGACGTGATGGTATGTTATGTTATGTTATATTATTTGAGGTTCATTTAACCATAACAAGAAGAACAATTTACTAATTAAATTAAATTAGAGAACAGTGTACAGATTTCTTAAACAACCACATAATTTCTCCTTAGGATAAGATAGTTGAATTCCATTTCAATATAAATGCAAAACACAGTACCTACTAGATAAACAGAAGTTTCCAGAATAGAAAATATTGTTGTTTTACCTGTGGCGACGGTGCAAAGGTATTCAGTGCAAATAAATTGCAGTTTATGTAAAATAAGGAATAAAATGTTTCGTAGTATTTAAAGCGGTTTATTTAGTCTCCTATACTATTTTTGTCTCAACGCCTCGTTTATCTAGGAATTCGACGACACGTTAGTCGTAGCGGCTGAGCAATTGGCTTCTGCGACACGTGTTGTGGGTTCGATCCCCACACGGAGCAAATATTTGTATGATCTACAGGTAGTTGTTCCGGGTCTGGGTGTTTGTGTATGTGAGAATTTGTGTTTGTAAACGCTATATATAGGCTATATACAGGAGAAAATCCTAGTGTCCATATCAACGTTTTAAAAAAAAAGGAATCTATTGTAGTTTGTACTCCACCATACATATAATATCCATATTATCTTCCACTTGCTACAATATGACGTTTATATACGCAAATTCCTGCCTGCCAAGAAGCGCTTAATGGCCTGGAAACAATGTTCCACGCGAATTTTCATCTTTTATTTTTACGTAAACCATATCAAAAAAGATAAAAATACTTAGAAACACCCATTTGAGACAAAGTCTTCTCTACTATTATAAAGTTGTAAAAAAGCTGTGTACATCGAAGATATTTAAAAAAAAAACATGTGGGTTAGGGTATAGAAACGTCTCCGAAACCGAAAATGAGATTTTTAAAATTCTTGTCTGTTTGTCTGTTTGTTACGGGTTGGCGCAAAAACTACTGAAATGTCCTAGAATATTTATTTATATTTATTTTCGAAGTTATGTGCGTATTAATAGTTAATTATCACGCGCTTAAACGGTGAAGGAAAAAATCGTGAGGAATCATTCACGTCTGAGAGATTTCTCGACGGCGTGTGAAGTCTGCCAACCCGCATTAGGCTAGCGTGGTGGATTATAGCCTAATCCCTCTCATTGTGAGAGGAGACCCGTGCCCAGCAGTGGGACATATAATGGGATGATTATATATGTACTTCTAAGATGACATAGATAGGTACGAATCGCCTGATGGCAAGCGGTAACTACAGCCTATAGACGCTGGCAACACCAGCGGTACGTTGTCATTCATCATGGTCTTTAAGTCTCATACCATCACACCTGTATTCCCCGAAGGGTTAGGCAGAGGTGTACTTATGTACACCCACAGTTCGCCAGTAAGTTTTTTTGGTCCCATGTAATAGGGGGCGAGCCTATAACCATTAACCACAAATTCCTAACTCCGAGCTGCTACTGGGAATTTCATAGAAAAACCCAATAACATTTTGCTCTACCTGGGAATCGAACCTAGGACCACTAGCGTAGCAGTCGCGTTGGCAAATGAGGCAGTTAACCATAACTTAAGTCTCATTTATCTTGTTTACATTGGAGCGGCTACATTGTCCTTCAAACCCAGGCCCGTATTTAGGGGGCCAGGGCCCCTAGGCACTTGGCATTTGGGGGCCCCCTCCCCCATCTCGAAATCATTCCATTTTCATCCGGCTTCAAAAAGAGGAGGTTCTCAATTCGTCGGTTTGAAATATCTTGGCAGTCGACGATATAGAGGAGGAACAAAGTAGACGATAGCCCACAGTCTTGAGGGACACCAGCATTTATAAGTTTGGAATCCGAGCATTCACCGTCGACTACGACCTTCATGCTTCGGTCTGCAAGAAAGCTGGTGACTTATTCGCATAGTTTCTCGGGAAGCCCATAGGAAGAAAGCTTCGAAAGAAGCGTTTTGTGCCATACCCGATCAAAGGCCTTCGCTATGTCCAAACTGAACGCCAAGGCTTCCCCCTTAGTTTCGATCGCCTAAGACCAACAATGTGTCAGGTATACCATATAGAAGATCAACAGCCGATCGACCCTTACGAAAGTCGTACTGCTGGTCACGAAGCAGATCCTCTAAGAACCGAAGGAGCTGGCAGTTGATAATGGACTCCATTATCTTCGAGAAAAGGCCTCCCTTTTCTTCTCTCTTCTCTTATGGCTATCGGTCTATAGTTTGAGGGATTTGAGCGACGACCATTTCCCATGTGTAGAGGTGAAAAGGATGGCATACAGAAATTTCCTTCGAGAACTTTGGCAAGAGACCAGAACGCACGAGTTCCCGAAGGAAGGCGCTCAAGCCTCTCACCAATTCTACTGATCTGCTTCAACTTCGACCATACAGGCAGAAAACGTGATAGGTCTTGGAGAAGTATCACGGTTTCTGCCTGTATGTATGCAGTTAGTTCTATTACATCTCCTGAAGCTCGATAACGGGATCACAACCTGGATATCATGTTTTAATTTACACTCAGAGCCTCAGGAACTACGCGTTAGACCATGTTTAACCACATGCCTACAGCTAGAACCATTTCTTACCGGCTTAAATAACGACATGGTACGCGTGTTACGTAATCAGTTAATCTATATATATAAAAGAAAGTCGTGTTAGTTACTCCATTTATAACTCAAAAACGGCTGAACCGATTTGGCTGAAAATTGGTGGAGAGGTAGCTTAGAACCAGGAGACGGACATAGGATACTTTTTGTCCCGTTCCCGGGGGATGTGATGACAGACCGAATTCCACGGGGGCGAAGCCGCGGGCAGAAGCTAGTTTTAAATAAAGTTAACGGTTACAACCTTTTCTTTCTAAAAAACAACAGAAAAACAATAACAAACAATGGGATTTTTGTAGCCTTTCCAGAATTTTGGCACCATCATTTGTTTTTAAATATTTCAGTTTAATTTAGTAAAATTAGCAAGAATAAAAGAGCTAACTTTTGTAGAAATCATCACGTGGGAGAGCCCTGCTTCGGCACGAATGGGCCGGCTCGACCGGAGTGACACCACGGCCTCACAGAAAACCGGCGTGAAACAACGCTTGCGTTGTGTTTCGCCGAGTGAAGGAGGTTACCGGAGGCCCAAACCCTTTAAAAGGCGGGCAACGCACTTGCGACTCCTCTGGTGTTGCGGGTGTCCATGGGCGGCGGTTATCGCTTACCATCAGGTGATCCGTTTGCTCGTTTGCCCCCCTATCTCATAAAAAAAAAAAAAGTTTTTACACTAAAAGTCTTAGTTAAATATCCCTAGATTTTGTTGATGTGCTTATAATAACATCTATGATTATATCTTATTTTATCTTGTGTAGGGCCGAGGCAGCAAGGCCTCAGTGCACTTCCGACCCAATGGGATCTTTTGTGCTTCCCCTAGATAACTTATTCCTCATCCCCTCCCAGTTCTACAAACAGCTCTTTCATGAGCTTTATAATGAGGCCTGGGGGAATGAGTCTGTAGTCCTCTGGTCTTGGATAACCCTGACCCAAGAGGCACATTCGCTTTCTAGCCTTTGCATCGCATGTACACAGAAGGTCTTCCATGCTCTCAATTTCCCTTTTACAGGCCCTGCAGGCTGATGTCTCTGCTAGACCCATCTTTTGTAGGAGAGCATTAGTCCCGAAGTGTCCGGTCAGCGCCCCCATCAAAAGACGGGCCTGCCGCCTGCTTGAGTTCCAAATGGCATTTTGCCATTTCAATGAGGAACCTATAAATTTCTTGGAGTGAGCAAGTCCCGTGAGGCTCAACCACTCATCCATGTGCCTCGCCCTTGCGTACTCCCGAAATGCCGTTTTGACTGTGCTTGGGGCCAGTCCTACAAATGGTTCCGGTCCAATTAGTGAGGTCCCAGAACCTTCCCTAGCCAGCCCGTCAGCATGTTCGTTGCCCACAATACCCCTGTGACCAGGGACCCAAACAAGCCTGACCCTGTTTCGCTTTCCCAGCTCATTAAGAGTTCGGGAAGCGTCCATGATCAGCCTTGAATCGATCCTGTAGGAGGTCAGGGCCATGAGTGCCGCTTGGCTGTCACTAAGAATGTAGATGGACCTACCTGTGGTACCGCTACTTTCCATCTGTTGTGCACAGGCAAGAATAGCATATGTTTCCGCTTGGAAAACTGTAGCTAATTTGCCCATGCTTTGACTGACCTTATGGTCCCTTGCATATATGCCCGCTCCTGTACCTGACTCGGTTTTCGAACCGTCAGTGTACCATATCAGACTGCCCTCCTCTGGTGGGTCAAGTCCCTTCATCCATTCTTCCCTTGATGGTAGATGAACCTTGTAAGATCTCTTGAACCAAAAAATGGGCTGCATTTTGTCGCAGTGCATGTTCGTTAGTTCGTCAAGGCCTTCCTGTATTTTAAGCTTTGTGTGTCTAGTTCTAGACTTAGAACTATCCCACAGGCCATTTATTGCCAGTCTGTGTAGTGCAAGACGGGCCTCAGTCTCTATGACAATATGTAGCGGTGCAAGGTTGAGTACCTTTTCCATCGCCGCTGTTGGTGTGGTTTTGAACGCCCCTGTGATAGCTAGGCATGCCGTTCGCTGTAGTTTAGCGAGGGCTTTCCTGCATATCCCTAGTTGCGTCCTGGGCCACCAAACGATGCTGCCATATGTGATGATTGGTCTAACCATCATGGTGTACAGCCACTGCACAACCTTTTGTCTAAGTCCCCAGGTTTTGCCATACGCTGAGCGACACATACCCAAGACTCTTAGAGCCTTGGCTATGGTACTGTCCAGATGTGTTCGCCACGTCAGTTCTTTATCCAGGGTTACCCCTAAATATTTTACCTCTGAGGCCTAGTTTAGTTGTTTGCCATAAAGCCGAAGTTGGCCAAGGCCTGATAGCAGTCTTTTCCTAGTAAATGGAATGACAACTGCCTTGTTTGGATTGATATAGAGGTGATTCTCTTAGCACCACCTCTCTACTTTAAAGAGAGCCCTTTGGATCAGATTTTAAACCGTGTTCGGGAATTTGCCATTGACAACTATGACTATGTCATCGGCATATCCCACGGTTAGCAAAGGGCCCTCATTGAGATTGCTTAGTAGTGAGTCTACTACTAAGCACCACAGTAACAGTGACAACAAGTGTCCCCCTTGTGGACAGCCTTTGTTCGTCCTAACGTGGAGTGTGTCCCCTCTAAGAGTGGAATGAATGATCCTACTCCTTAGCATACAAGTCACCCATCTGATGATGGTTTGGTTGATGCCATGTTTTTCTGCAGCTCGCTATGATTATATAGTATAATTTATATTTTTTGTCTTTTTTCGTATGGGTTTGGCGCTGATCAAAATCTCGCCCAGGTGGTACTAAAACCGGCACTGTATATTCCACGTTTCATGATGCTAAATTGACTACACGAAACCGAATTAGTTTTGATTTTAATATGAATCTACGTTTTTAAATGCAAAATAATGCGCGACGTCCACCATCCACGTATGCGTATTCATACAAGGCCAATATCTCAAGTTAAAATTTCAGGAATCTCCTACCTTTTAGCAAGAAGATCATACAGGAAAAAAATCTGCCTGTACATATTATGCGAACCGGCAAATTAAATAGTTACTTTCAGTTTTAAGCTTCTAAGAAATAGTCAAAGGTTTTAAGAGACTTTCTGTAGCTGTGTATAGCCTAGTAAATGAGTACTTTCTGAATATGTGCATTGTAAAGATATGTTAAAGTGCACGAGTCCTGGCAAAAGTGTGTCCACAATAAGACCACTAACTTAAAATAGCTCGAATGCGTAATATCCTTTCAAGACTTTAAAGAATATTTTCAATAAAGTTTCTTTATTGGGCAAGCCAGGCTTTTGAGCTTGTACGCAGGTTCCGCCACTGGAATTGGGGCCCCTAGGCTAGCTGGGCCCCTAGGCCTTTGAGCTTGTACGCAGGTTCTGCCACTTGAACTGGGGCCCCTAGGCTGGCTGGGCCCCTAGGCCAGGGCCTTGTGGGCCTAAGGGGAAATACGGGCCTGTTCAAACCCGAACACAATAATGCTGTCACATCTATACTAATATATAAAGCTGAAGAGTTTGTTTGTTTGTTTGCTTGAACGCGCAAAACTCAGGAACTACTAGTCCGATTGGAAAAAATCTTTCAGTGTTAGATAGCCCATTTATCGAGGAAGGCTATAGGCTATATATCATCACGCTACGCGGACGAAGTCGCGGGCAGAAGCTAGTTATTTATAAGCGGCAAAATACTTGCTATGCTGCAGTTTCAGTTCTTATACCAAAAAAATGACGGGTTGCACTCCGGGAGTGCCGGCAGAAGTGAAAACTTGAACATTAATGTTGTGCATATTTGAAAATTTGGACCAGTTAGGGAATAATCACGCACGAATTGCTTTAATTATCAGTATAAAAGTACTAGACTGCCTCATCAGCTAAGTGGTCCTGAGCGCGACTGCTACGCTAGAGGTCCTGGGTTCGATTCCCAGGTCGAGCAAAGTGTTATTGGGTTTTTGTATGAAATTCCCAGCAGCAGCTCGGATTTATGAATTTGTGCCCGGTTAATGGCAATAGGCTCGCCCCCTATTACATGGGACCTAAACATACCGGCGAACTGTGGGTGTACATTAGTACGCCTCTGCCTAACCCTTCGGGGAATACAGGCGTGATAGTAAGTTTATGTTTATTGCGCATTCTCAATATTCATTTATCGCGCTATCGTACACACACATGACAATTTATATTACACTAGCTTCTGCCCGCGATTTCGTCTACGTAGCGTGATGATCTATAGCCTATAGCCTTCTCAATAAATAGGCTTTTTCAAATCGGACCAGTAGTTCTTGAGATTAGCGGGTTCAAGCAAACAAACAAACAAACTCTTCAGCTTTATATATTAGTAGGTATAGATTAAAAATTTAACACTTCAGGGGCCCTAGTCTGCTATTTCAATTGACTCAGAATGACCGTCCAATTAAGGTCCAATGGCACTAAATGACATAAGAAATGACAGATTTCGTAGAGAAAACTGTCAAAAATCAACCATTATGAAGTCACTGAATCACAATTCTGACACAACTGAATAGTAGACTCGGCACCCAGAACTATTACATAGCAACCGTCTTACGAATTTTCGATCAGGTCACGTGTCCTGACGCGAGTTTGCCCATGCCAAAAAGTTCACAACACCGCTAAAGAAGTTTAAACTTCAAAAAATTGTTTTTATTTTGGGAGCAGTGTTAGCATGGCGGATTTAAAGATTTACATAGAAACGATACACGGAGCTATAACTTTTTATCTCGCTCTAAAAACCGCTCGATATTTCTTAAGGAACAAATAAACGAATGGTTTACTATCAACCCGTAACGCGATCTTCAATACCATTAAGATTCTCAAGGGATTGACGTGCATCAGTTAGCAAGATATAAAACGGAACACGGTTTGCAAATAAATTTACTTTATGCTAACGTGAAATCGACGAATGCGTGGCAATATGCGATACGCCAGACTGGTGGGTAATAATTGCGTTTTTTTTTATGGGATGGGGAGTAAACGAGCAGACGGATCACCTGGTAAGCGATAACCGCCGCCCATAGACACCCGCTACACCAGAGAAGTCACAAGTGCGTTACCCGCCTTTTAAAAGGGTCTGGGACTCCGGTAACCTCACTCACTCGGCGAAACACAATGCAAGCTTTGTTTCACGCTGGTTTTCTGTGAGGCCGTGATATCACTCCGGTCGAGCCGGCCCATTTCTTCTCAGAGGTCGTCAGTTAGGAAATGCCGAACCCATCTAGCTATAAAAAAAAACAAAACATTGACTTGTAAAAGTGTCTCTAATGATCTACTTACAGAAATAAATATCATCATCATCATCATCATCATTCATGCCGAAGCATGGCTCTCCCAGACAGATTACAATAACGAAAAACAATATTGAAAAACCGCTTACATTTATAACCGAGCTCACTGTCCGCCCCAGTTTGCAAGAGCCGTGATAATCAACAACACGAGCACCCACAGAGCTGTATAATAAAAACGTTTGTAACACATAAAAATGGCTGCGTTCAAGTTTAATCAGTCCCAGTTTATTTTTGTAGTCCTGTGTAATTACTTCGGCGCAGATTACAGTAATATCCCTACATAGCAAGCTATATTTTCAGTATAAACTGACCTCTTGTGGTACGGAAAGCTTATGACATGAGAGCTCTGCTTATACTGGAAATGTATAACTAGATACGATTGGATAGCTATCGTTTGCTTATACGCGCTGTCCGGTTATAAATGCTATGCCAAACAATTCCTCTGGAGTCTGGAATCATTTCATATTTGGAAGTCGTAGTAGATCCATGGCTGTGTGTTAATTTGATTCAAGTGAAGGCAATTATCATGCGTACCGCGGAAATGTGGAATGCGCTTCCCGAGTGGGTCTTCCCCGATAGATATAATCTGGGTGTCTTTAAATCACGAGTGAATCGGTTTCTTCGAGACAAGCGCGCTCCATCTTAGGTCGCAGTGTCGCATAACATCAGACGAACTGGCAATCAAGTGTAAGCCTATAAAATTTTTTAAATAAATTGACCTGGCAGGTGGGACTCGCGGTGGCTTAGTGGTGATAGCGTCAGGTATAACCATAAACCAGAAGACGTAGCTTCGAAGAATCTCGTCCCCAGTCGAACGTTTCCTTCGCTAAGATATCCATGATCATGGATAGACTATCGGCCGGTCCCAATAAGAAATCAGTCAGTGAATTTGCTTACTGGAGATAGAATTTTGACATAAGGGCAATACAAATAATGTCAAAATCTTACCACAGGCCCATGCCCATACAAATAATGCCAAAATCTTACCTCTACAATATCCTAAAACCATTACTATATTGGTTAAATAGGGCGTCGCGTGTTATTGGGACTCAACAATATATAAACAAGATAAAATTCATAAGATCATTATCTTTTGCGTCAAATAAAAACTTTTTGATACAAAAAAGTAGGTAAATGTTCAATTTCCTACAACAATGATTGAAATAAGTTGATCTTGTTACCTGGGGGAGTTAAGAATTGAATTGAGTCTTAATGCAGACATTGTTCAAATTGAATTTTCTTTATAGGCCTTGGATTGAGAGAGTACCATGCTTATAATCTCTGAGCTGTAGTTATGATTTGGTATGACGGAAGAGAAAATGCAACAACAAAGATAGGAAATCAATATATTGTATATACGATCCTGGCGTTGTCGAGATTCGAAATTATTTGCTGTGTTGTTGATAAGATTCTTTCATAGAAACTGCGGGCTATAACTAGTATGACTACAAATTTTGAATATTCGCATCTGTTTCTTACAACTAGAAAATTTACTGTTGACCCGGATTCACCAAGTATTGCAGGTCAACAGCCTAAATTAATCAGGAATCTACTTAAAACAGGTAATCGAAAATAATGTTTATAGTACGTTTTCTGGTGAAAACTATAATCTTTAAGGTCATCGTACAATTTATAAACAAACATAGCAATGGTGTAGTAAAATTGTTTAGAAAAAATATCTAAATTCAGTTCTTAGATCTTGTCCGTTTGAATTGCGGAGTCAGGAAAAGATTAAGTGTATGGACTTTTTGACCTTTTCAAATAATGGATTATCATTTTTAAATTATTTATAGAAACCTTATTTGTACAACGACGTCATGACGTGTCATTTTACACAAGTGAGATTTCGAATGAATGAAGTGAACGGTTTTATGAACGAGTGAATGAATGTGTCTTAATCTTCACGCTCATTGGTTAACGACTGTTCACGCATAGGATCCTCATATTTAGATCCGGTAACTACATTATTTCTGTAGCCAATCAACAGATCTACAAATGACGTGATAAACGCTTGCTATTGGCTCTACTATAATATTGCTCCCTCCACCCCACTATCTTCGATTTATGTACATTACAAAACTTATAATTCAAATAAACACACAACTTTGGTTTTCAACGTTACGCAGTTCTTCATTTTAAAATTACCCCGAAAATAATCTCCATGCAGTCAAGTACCGACTGTCATAACCCGGCACAACGACAATAATCACAAATGGAACACATTCATTACCTCAATTATCTTTTTCTCCAATACTGAAAAACCATTTCGAACATCTCCAGACATGCTAAGTTTTTTTCGGAATTTGACGCGTACAGCGGCATAAATGTCTTCCTCAATCGCAAAACCGTTGGTACTACATGTTGTAGTACGCTCTCTGTACGATAATCTAAATAAACCACCTCTTCGTGCGGTTGAAGTTTAATTAGTTTTAAAATAACAAACACTATGTGTATTTTTTCTAACCAATTTCTCGGAATGATATTGAATGTTAAGGATAAACATTTCCGTTTTTTTAATTTGTACGATTTTTAGGAATGTAGTAGAAGGATAGGCGAATGTTTTGACGTAGAACTTACACACGGATATTTTCACGCCAGTCTCCCATTGAGGTAGACAAAAAGTATTTTCTATATAATGTATATTGTCACTTTCTAGGTACAATCCTGGCACACAACATTCAATTCATCTACGTTTACTAACCTACTCCTGCATGATGATAGGCTTAGGGATTTCTTGTAAGAATCCGCGCTTTCGCCACTACCTACTTAATTTTTACCTCGTTTTGTCGAACTTTCATTATAGAAAAATAATTATTTAGACATTTGCACATGAAATTCTTGAAAAAATAATTATGTAGCCCATTGAAATAATTTCAGTTCACCTCAAATTACAGGCAACGAGTGAAACATTTTAATTGCGCTCATAAAGTTTGTATTGTTGAAATATTATAGTTGGCAACATTTTAATGATTGCAATGCTATTTATAAGGCAGGTTACGTGCTAGATTTCCTTTCAACGTGATGAGATCGCAAACTTTCTCCGCGACCATCAAATTGACATCTTCCTCGTACAGGAGACCTTCCTCAAGCCCTCCAAGAGGAACCCCGGAATTGCGAACTATCATATAGTGCGCAATGACAGGCTTCACACTCGAGGGGGCGGCACTCTCATTTACTATAAAAGGTCACTGTACTGCATTCCTATGGATTCCCCGATTCTCGAGCATATTGAGACCTCGATATGTCAAATAGGCATGACTGGCCACCAACCGATCACTATAGTATCGGCCTATATACCCCCCAGTAGCGTCAGGCTTCACCACCTGCGCTCCGACCTAGAATCTCTCCTAGGCTTGGGTGATTCGGTTATCATAGCAGGCGACTTTAACGCTAAAAACGTCGCTTGGAACAGCCACTCGAACAACCAGAGAGGCCGAGAGCTTGATAACCTTAGCACCTTGCTTAACTTTGACATTATTGCCCCCATGACGCCCACTCATTATCCTAATGACGTTAACCACCGACCAGACGTACTCGACATAGCCATCCTAAAGAACGTAAACTTAGGTTTGCGCTCCTTGGAAACGCTACAAGAGTTAGACTCAGACCACCGACCTGTGATCCTAGAACTAGGCCCCCGTCACGCCCCCACTGACCCAGGTCAATCCGCTCCGACAAAGGTGATAACGGATTGGAGGAAACTAGAGGAACGCCTCAAGTCGACTTCTTCCGTTCACCTGGACGCCATCCCTGACACGATAGTCTCAGCTGCCGACGCGACCGGCGCGATTGACTCCCTCACCAGTCACGTGCAAACCCTGTTGAACGAATGTTCACGACAGATTCCAGAGGAGTTTGATAACCGCTGGAATCTGCCGGAGGATGTACGCGCACTTGTGACGGAGAAGAACGCGGCTATCAGAGCGCACGACAATTTTCCCTGTGAGGCAAACCGTGCTCACATGCGTAATTTACAGCGTGCTGTAAAGGAACGCATCACTGAGTTACGCGAAGCCCGCTGGGATAATCTGTTGAAGGAACTGGAGCCCACCCACCAGGCCTTTTGGCATCTGTCTCGGAAGCTCAAATCCGACTGCGTGTCCACCATGCCACCACTGAATCGTCCGAATCAAAGGCCCGCCTTTGAAGACGACGAAAAGTCCGAATGCCTAGCCGACAGTCTAGAGGCACAATGCTCGCCCAGCACACTACCAGTAGATCAGGCACATCTCGATGAGGTGAACGCCGAAGTCGAACGTAGAGCTGCAATCCCGCTCCAACCTACGGAGCCCCCTGACCCCCCCAACCCCAACCCCAACCCCGATCCCGACCCAGACGATCCTGTCCCGCCCGTCTCTGTGGACGAGGTCCGGACGATCGTTAAGAATCTGCGTCCCAGGAAAGCCCCCGGCTCAGACGGTATCACCAACAAAGTGGTGAAACTCTTCCCCGCCCAGCTCATAGTGCTGATGACCGCCATCTTCAATGCGGCACTTATTAATAACATCTTTCCCCAAATCTGGAAAGAAGCTATTGTTATCGGATTTCCCAAACCCGGTAAGCCCCGCACTGAGCCGTCCAGTTATCGCCCCATAAGTCTTCTCAGTACCCTCGGAAAGATTTACGAGAGGCTGATTCATGCCCGATTAAAGGATTTTGCCGAATCTAATAAAATCATTCCCGACGAGCAGTTTGGTTTTCGAACCAAACACTCTTGCGTCCAACAAGTGCATCGCATAGTCGAACACATCAGCGCTGGTTTTCAGCGCGGATTGACGACAGGCATGCTCTTCTTCGACGTGGCGAAAGCCTTCGACAAAGTCTGGCACAACGGCTTGATCTACAAGCTGTACTCGCTCAATGTGCCCGATCGTCTCGTGCTCATCATACGGGACTTTTTGTCGAATCGCACCTTTCGTTATCGCATAGAGGGCGGCACTCTGTCGACCCCACATCCAATCAGAGCCGGAGTCCCTCAGGGCTCCGTTCTCTCCCCTCTCCTTTTCGCGCTGTACACCAGCGATATTCCTAAAAGCTCCAAGTCGGAGTTGGCCCTATACGCCGATGATACGGCTATCTACTATTCCGGCAAATCCCTCCCTGCTATCACCAAGATCCTCCAGACCTCGGTCAATGCCATCGGCACTTGGTTTAGGAAATGGAGAATCGAGGTTAACCCATCCAAGAGCGCGGCCGTTCTTTTCCATAAAAGCAACGACCGCTCCACTGAAGCCCGACCCATCTCCCTCTACGGCCAACCGATCCCTTGGGAAAAGAAGGCCAAATACCTGGGCGTGATTCTAGATTACCGACTCTCGTTCCGAGAGCACATAAAGACGGTTCGCTCCCGTGCCGCTTTCGCTCTCGGCCGTCTCCACAGTATGCTCAATGCACGCAGTAAATTATCCCTTAAATATAAGGTGAGAATTTACTTGACGTGCATCCGTCCCATTATGACCTATGCTAGCGTTGTGTTCGCACACATCGAAGGGTCTGGAATCCATAGGATGCAAACTCTTCAAAACCGATTTACGCGCAAAGCCACGGGCGCTCCGTGGTACGTGCGTAACAGGGAACTCCACTTAGACTTAAAACTGCCTACCATCAAGCAGTTTATGAAACGCGCCTCCAAGCGTTACTTCGATAGGGCCCCCCATCACCCCAATCCCCTGGTGGTCAGTAGCGTCGACTACATCCCCTCCCAGATTAGTAGAACTCGCCGTCCAAGGCACGCTCTAGCTTACCCTGACGACCCTATAACGGTCCTACAAGAGTCGAATAGAGAGACTAGCACTCTCAAAATACACTCGCACAAACGCCGCCCGATTTACCGTCCTCGCCGGCGAGGCCCGTCGCGAAGACCCAGTAATGGTAACCCCCCCCGACCCTTGCTCGAGCCGGCCCGCGCCGAGCCAGTAGCTTTAAATTAGTCCCTAATAATAATTTAAACCAGATCCAGCCGTCCCTAGCTGCCCCCCCAGCAACGCCCTAAGCCGAGGCCCGTGTCCCGCAGGGGACGCCCTTAGCTGCTGTTGCTTAATTTTAAGTTGCTCCTGGCTGGAGGCATTCGGTGCCTCGCCACCAAGTTCGGTTACGCTGTTAAGATTCCCTGAATCAACAGCTATTGTCCATTTCAAAAAAAAAAAAAAAAATAGATTTCCTTGTTAAACTACGGATTTTTACGGTAATTAATTATTGGATTTTAAATGAAAAGTGCCTCATTAGTATTGTGATATGACTAGGGTTTGATTCAAAGGTCAACGAAAATTTTATTTTTAGGTTTTTCTAAGAATTTCTCAGTAGAATCTCGGAGTTCGGCCCTATCTCTTTAATATGCAACCTAAACATAGAAAAGTGTGGGTGCGCATTAGTACACGTCTGTATTTATGCATAATACCTCAACTATGAATAAGAACTAAGAGAACGCGAACCTGAATTCTTTTTTTAAATTCAACCGCAGTGATTACCAGCCAGACAGCCTGCATTCAACCTGGCTGGTTACAAACATTCAAAGTACCTATTCCATATTTAAAGAACTTGAAATTTGAATTCAGAACTTTCCGTTCTTGATTTAAAGTTGTGATTTGTTTGAGTCGTACTATTATTTTTTCACATTAGAAATGAGACATAGTTTGCAGTACCCGTAAGATTTATAAAAACACTACCTGTTGGCCGCGGTTTCGCTTGCGTCCCAAAAGGATTTATTTCTTATCAGCAACACCATGAAATATACCTACACTTTATTTTAAGTCAGAACTCAAGCAATCGATGAAAACTGCATTCCATTCCGTGCAGTATTTTTTGCGTGATGCGTGTACAAACATACAGACGGACAAAAATTCTTCGCTGCTCTAATAAAGACCCCATTTAAATTTTTCTTCAATATCTATATTTGTTTATTTATTACAAACTTCTGCCCGCGACTTCGTCCGCATAGCGTGATGATATATAGCCTATAGCCTTCCTCAATAGATGGGCTATCTAACACTGAAAGAATTTTTCAAATTGGACCAGTACTTCCTGAGATTAGCGCGTTCAAGCAAACAAACAAACAAACAAACTCTTCAGCTTTATATATTAGTATATAGATATTAATTACTTACCTATTTGGAAAATCAGTTTGAGAATACAAATCGATTAAAATTTACGTAACAGAAAGCCAATTATATATCTTCACGAATATAATTTTCAGATATTGCCCTGTTACAATTATTTTAAGTGTAGTTATGGATAGATAACATTATAACAGCGGCGGCGGCGGTGTCGGACTTGCGATCATGTGGTTGCCGGTTCGAAACCCACCCACCATTGCACTACCAACGTGAACCTACTCGTAACACAAGCATTTAGCTTAGCACGAGGGGTTAACAAGAATACTAGTAATGTGCGACCCGCATTGCTAGTAAGCTTTTAAAAAAAAACATACCATAACACCTATATTCCGCGAATATCAGAATATCAACATTTTACACGAAGCGACTGCCATCAGACCTCCACAACTCAATTTCTGAGCAATACTGACACTCAGAGGATAGACTGGTTGTCAGGCTTTTTTGGGCTCCTGACTAACACCAACAATTGTCATAGATGTTCGTATGACAACTGTAACTGGGACCGACGGCTTTACGTGCTCTCCGAGGCACGGAGGGATCTCGATGTGTTAAGAATCAAGATCGTCCATCTTCAAACTTTGAGCAGTCACACAATCTCATAATATTGATAATGAAATGGTAGAAAAGGGGGCCCATTCCCATCTCAAACACCATGTCAATATATCACATTAACATCCATTGTGAGATAATGGATATTACCTTAATTGACACCCGTGGACATTGTGTGTCCTCTTATCTTTACGCTCTACTTCCCATTTGGGGTAAGCATAGGTGTTCGGTAATAACGAGAAAGGTAGTTTTGCTGATGTAGGAAAAAGGGCATGAGCAGAAATAGCAATGGGATATGTTTAGAAATACATAAACTAGAGGCCCACTTCAATTTATTCCAATTTAAATATATATTTATATAATTCACGTGGAAGAGCCATGCTTCGGCACGAATGGGCTGGCTCGACCGGAGTGATACCACGGCCTCACAGAAAATCGGCGTAAAACAATGCTTGCGTTGTGTTTCGCCGAGTGAGTGAGGTTACCGGAGGCCCAAACCCTTTTAAAAGATGGGCAATGCACTTGTGACCCCTCTGGTGTTGCAGGTGTCGATGGGCGGCGTTTATCGCTTACCATAAGGTGATCCGTCTGCTCGTTTGCCCCCTATCCCATAAAAAAAATATATTATCAAATTCGATCCAGCAGTTTCGGTGAAGTTTAGTGACCTAAGAAGAAATTATAATAAATAAAAATAAAAATGCGTTTATTTTCCATCACAAATGCAAGATACTATACACTATGCTGATAGTTCAGGGGTGGACTGGAGCCTAAACTAGGGAAAACCCTGTATTTCAGGACTCCAGGTCAATTATACATAGTTCTAGTTCTCAGCCGATTCGCTCTTGGCAGAGCGGTCGTGTCCGTCATGTAGATATGTCAGTTGGGGGCAGATGTTATTTGCCTCACGATGTCCCGCCAACTCGCTCTGTTGGCCGTCATCCTGGTACACTCACTTATGGGGCCACCAACTGCCTTCTTGATTTGGTCAGTCCATCTCATTGGAGACCGACCGCGAGGTCTTGTACCGTGAACCCTGCCCTGCACAACTAGTCGCTCGATGGATCCCTCACCTCTTCGGGACACGTGGCCAAAGAATGTCAAAATGCGTTTTTGTACGATTGCGGATAGACGCTCTTTGATGCTGAGTTCTTCAAGTATTGAGACATTAGTTCTGAACTCGGTCCATGATACTCCTAGCATTCGTCTCCAGCACCACATCTCCAGAGCGTCCACCTTTTTCTTTTCGATTTCTCGCAAGGTCCACGTTTCGGCGGCATACAGAAAAATGGGGAACACAAGTGTACGAACAAGTCTAACTTTTGTACTCTTTGTTACTTTTTGGTTCCTCCATATCTTCTTCAGGTTATCCATGGCATTTCTTGTCATCACCATACGTCTCTTAATCTCCTCCATGCATCCTCCATTATTAGAGATTAATGCGCCCAAGTAAACGTAGGATGAGACAACCTCACATTTCGCTAGTTGCGTCAGCCTAGGGGAGTTGTAATCGAGGCGGTCCACAATCATCACTTTGGTCTTTTTACGATTGATTTTTAGTCCGAATTCAAGGCTCACATGCTCCATCCTCTGAAGTAATTCATCCATATACTCAGCACTGGTGGCAAACAAGGTCGTATCATCAGCGTATCTTAGGTTTGCAATTTTATAACCACCGATTCTGACGCCATCGGTCCAGTCCTCTAAAGTGATGCGCATGATGAGTTCCGTATATACGTTAAATAGTAGCGGAGATATTATACATCCCTGTCGGACGCCCGCGCTTGGATGAAAATTGGAGGAGAGAACTTCATCAGTTCGTACGGAGGCTGTTCCATTCTCGTACAAGCATCGTAAGAGGTGAACAAGGTGTTTTGGTGCTCCCATTTCCAATAAGGTTTTCCATAGAACTGGCCATTTTACTGAGTCAAAAGCCTTTGAGAAATCAACAAAGCAGATGAATGTAGGCTTGTTGAACTCTCGGGCCTTCTCAATAATCTGGCGCACAATGAGAATTTGTTCTCGGGTACCTTTTCCTCTAACAAATCCTGCCTGTTCGGGCGCGATTTCCTTACTCAAGTATGATTTTAATCGTTCATTTATTATGTGCAACATTATTTTACTCGCGTGCGATATTAAGGCGATGAGGCGGTAGTTGGTACATTTTTTTGTAGAACCTTTTTTGTGTAGAGGCAGGAAAACAGTGTGTGCCCACTCTAAAGGCCAGTATCCAGTTTGCCAAATCTTGTTGCATATAGTATGGAACATTGAGACTGCTCGCTCACCCAAGGCTTTTATGGTCTCGATAGGCATGCAGTCGATACCAGTGGCTTTTCCATTCTTTAGATGCTTGATAGCCGCTCTGATCTCTGACTTAAGAATATAGGGCTCCAAATTCTCATTCAAAGGTCTTGTATTTGGAAAAACGGAGGACTGTGGGTCTTCAAACAGTGATTGACAGTAGCGCTTCCAGATATCAGAGATGCCACTCAATTCAGTAGTGAGCTTGCCGTCATTGTCCTCAATTGCCCAAGTTTTGGAGGAAAGCTTCTTGGTGACAAGACGAATTTTTCGAAACAGATCTCTTGTTTCGTGTCTGTTTGCGTGGCTTTCCACCTCCTTACAGATTTTTATAATTCAATTATACATAGATAAAAACTAATCGAAAAACTGTGCTGCTGTGGAACCGTTCTAGAACTAGTTTTTGACATTTCTCAAGTGGGTGTTATAATGGTCCCAAGCACGACTGCTTAGAGTTCGATTCCCAAATCAAGTAAAGTATTATTGTTTTATTTACTATGACATTTTCAGTAACTCTAGGAGTTTGGATTTGTGCTTGGTTAATAGCAAATTGTACCCTGGGGGAACCATGCTTCGACACGAATGAGTGTTACCACGGTCTCACAGAAAATAACACTTATGTTTCGCCGAGTGATGATACCGGAGGCCCAAACCCTTTTAAAAGGCGGGCAATGCACTTGCGACTCCTAGTGTTGCGAATATCTATGGGTTGTAGTAGGTAATCGCTTACCATGGGGTGATCGATCTGTTTGTTTCCCTCCCTATCCCATAAAAAAGACGTGTCCCCATTACATGGGACAACATAACAGCGAGCTGTTAGTTTACATTACATCTCTGCCTAATCCTTTGGGGAAGATAGGCGTGATGATATGTTATAAAATAAAACGTATAGATTTTATTTACGTTGGATTTTCTTCGCAAATTATCATTGTGTTATGTTCTGGAACAAAAAGTCATGAATCTACAATCCGTATTAAATTTAAAAATAACCGTTTTATTTCTAAAGATTCTTTCTCATACCTATTTGTTAGAAAATGCAGGAAGAAGATTATATTTAAAAAGTATTATTCGACTAATATACCTTTGCATGGAATCTTATAAAAAATATTTTTATTTTACAGTTTAATGTTTAGTTCATCGTCAACTGTCCCACTGTTGGGCACAAATCCTGTCTCAGATGAAAGGCCTTTTCATCACGGTGGCCTTGTGCAGCAGACTTTACATACTGTCACTTCTGCCGCACCCTTAGGGGGATACAGGCGCAATGGTATATAAAAATATGGTGACTTTTTTATTGCTTAAGTTGGCATACAAAATATAACAATATATGGCTGACAAGCTACCTGGTGGTATGTACTTATCATTGCCCATAGACACCTGCAACATCGGAGGAGTTTCTTATGCTTCGTTGCCGACCCTTAAGAGCCGCTACGGACTGCAGACTGCCAGAACCGCTGCAACCGAGAGGTAACTGGCTCTTAGAAGAAAAACCAACGGTCGCGCGGGAAAGACGCTACGCCCCCTGCGGGACATTGATGGTAACTTATCAAAACCAGAGATAAACAGGTATGTTTTCAGCTAGTTATACTCCTAATAGACATGATCATAGACAGCTTCACGTGCAAAAGTCAAAACACACACGAAGGTGCTTTACGACAGACTCCAACGTAAGGGTGGTCGCCAGCCAGTCAGACCCGTTATTGGTCCAATGGTTTCAAGTGATGATCTTTTAGATAAATTTTTACGAGCATTTGTGAAACGTCGTGTTTCTAGTTGCACGTTTTTTATTTTGTTGATGTAAGTAGTCATCGTCGCCCATAAATACCTGCAACACCAGAGCAGTTTCTGATGCTTCGTTGCCGACCCTTAAGAGCCCCTATGGACTGCAGACTGCCAGAGTCGCAGCAACCGAGGGGAAACTGGCTCTTACGCGCAAAAGTCGAAACACACTCCAAGGTGCTTTACGACAGACTACGCCGTAACGGTGGTCGCCAGCTAGTCAGACCCCAAGAGGATCCACCACCGAACAGATCAGATGTTTTCTCGCCTGTTAAAAGATACCTATCTGCGTGGCAGTGAGGAATAATACTCTACCTGTTATATATGGGGAGACTGATTATGTAAAATTTGCTGATTTGGAAAAGGCGCTTAAGTCAGCTGTAAGCGCTTTGTTTGACAATACTTGTCTTACACTTGATAATCCTCTTTGCAGCGATGCTTAGAGTGTACGAATACAAGCTGCAACATAATAAATGCAATCCCTGAAAGGAACACGAACTCGTTTATTTAAATTTGATGACAAGCTTACTAGCTGCTATAGCTTACTGAGTGTGAGGTCCTGAGTTCAATTCGATTAGTTATTGGCTTTTTCTATGCAATTAGGTATCAGTGTTTAGACTTGTAACCGGTAGTGTAGAATGGTTGGTTTAGTTTTGTGAGAAAGCCGTGCTTCGGTGCGAATGGGCCGGCTCGACATGAGTGATACCACGGCCTCACAGAAAACCGGCGTAAAACACCTGATACCGGATACCGGAGCTCCAAACCGTTTTAAAAGGCGGGCAACGCACTTGTGACTCCTCTGGTGTCGCGGGTGTCAATGAGCGGCGGTAATTGCTAACCGTCAGGCGATAAGTCCGCTCGTTTGCACCGTATCCCATAAAAAATTGGTCTAGTGTGTAGTGAATCTAATGTAAGTGTTGTCAGCATTACATGTTCAAAAATTCAAAATATGTTTTTATTTCAAATAGGCTTTTACAAGTGTTTATAAACCGTTATGACTCTAGTTGTATACGGTTCCAAATGGTTGATGTGATGTTCGTTATAATTATGCTGGCATAGGTATAATGTAAACGTACAGTTCGCTGGTATATTTAGGTTCCATGTAATAAGGGGTGAAACTATGGCCATTTATCGGGCACAAATCCAAAACTCTCTAATCTATTTTTTTGTGACAATCGCCTGGTAAGCAAGATCGAATTATCATTCCCAGGTCGAAGTCAAAGACATTAAAATACCATCACGCCTGTATTCTCCGTATAAATATCATATTACCCGAAGAGTTAGGCATGAGGCGTACTAATGTTACACCACAGTTTGCCGGTATGTTTAGGTCCCATAGTGACGAGCCTATTGCCAAACTCTGAGCTGCTACTATTTCATAGATAAACCCAATAACACTTGTTGACTAACTAGGCTGAGGGCAACACTAGTTAGTCAACACTGGGGGAGTTGGGTAGAAACAAAGAGCTAAAATACTTTAAAGCTTACATATCCCTATCAATATCAACACAATATATCAGAGCAACTATTTCATACGAAATACGAAGTAGGAGAGTGAGCCGTGAGTGTCCAGCCTTTTTATCTTCTCGAACTGACAGTAGCTAGGTAAATCATCACTGTCATCCGGTAGGAGGCGCTGGGGTGGCTGCTACCGGTTGTTGGGTTGCCAACACAATTTAGTTGTTATTTGCGTAACGTGGTCTCGGTCTCCACTCGAGAACCTTTTTGCCCCGGCGGCCATCAGATCTACGAGCTATGTGCCCCGCCCATTGCCATTTAAGCTTGCTGATCCTTAGAGCTATGTCGACGACCTGGTAGGGCTAATTGAGTCTTTGGATGCAGGAGGCGAAGTCTATATTGATCAGCAGTGATACTTTTTGGCGGATAATAGTTATGTTGATGATATTTTTTGTAGCAATGTTATTGGGTAGGTGCTTGCTATAATAATTTAAATTGTTATTGCAGTGCAGTTGGAATGTATGCATATTCTGTTACTATGAATAACGAAATCTCGTCAGTCAATTTTTATGTGCTTACTAGAGATACGATTTTATCCATCCATACGTGTAATGTCAAAATCTTATGGCTAGTAAGCAAATCTATCGGTATGTTTGTTGGGGCCGGCCTTAACACATAACAAAAGATTTATCCCAGATATTTTTTTCATTGTAGGTACGTCTAAGAATAGTAATATTCAGAGGCTTTAACGCCTGAAATGTAGGCTGAAGGCATTGACCTAGGTCGTTAGCGACATTACCTAGACATTTTACTACCGAGAAACTGGTAATGGAGTATAATAAAGATAGGATAGATTCTAGATTTAAGATATGCCTATTTTTACTAGTCAGTTCTGTGTAAATATAAGTATATTTATTGTACCAGACGGGCGGACTCGAGTCGTATCGGTATTATAAACGAGCCGCTGACGTCCTGCACACTATGGCGTTGTCCTAATAGAACGCGAATGCGCGATGCGAGCGATGCGACCATCGCGTGTTCGCGCGACGTCAAAAACTGGGTGTCCTAATAGAACGCGAATAGGCGATTACGCGAATCTCGCTGGCGCGATTTGACGGCGGGTGACCGTGGACTAGGGCAGTGGCACGGTAGATACCAACAACCATGGACGTCAGACACGCAAAATTTTTGCTGTCGGGAAATATTTGGATGACGTTTTGTGCGGATTTCAATTAGGACACCTATTCAAATTCAATATGTTTGATCGCGCGTTCGTATGATCTAAGTTCGCGCGAATAGAGTTTCAAACATTTAAGTCGCGCGACCGCGTCGTGCGATTGTCAGTTAGGACACCTATTAGAGTTCAATATGTTTGATCGCGCGTTCGTACGAGTAAAATTCGCGCGAACTTACGATGATCGCGCATTCGCGTTCTATTAGGACAACGCATTAAGGTTCGAATAGTGTCTGTTAAAAAGAACGAAGGAACACCACTACTGAACTCAATAAAACACACGACTACACTGTCACAACACTGTTCCTAGGGGTTCGGTTCTCTTGAGGTGTCTTCTTCGGTGACTGGATTACAACTGCGACTATCGAACTAACGGCGATACCTTTTATACCACACAACAATTCGAGAAAAATCTGGCCTATTACCGAACCCTTTGGAACCTATTTATTTCTATAAATCCTTACATAAGGTACATGTTATATACATCATTGGATGCGTCTTGAACTGTACTATAATATAACATATACATAACAAATGTAACACTGATAACAAAAAAGTTTCTAGAACATTAACTAAAACTTGAAACGTTCTGTACACGAATTCTTTTATATCTATTAGAGATAATGCTATATTCGGTTATTTATTATCTATTAATTACTATCTAGGCAAGATTCAACTAATTATACTAAATTATAACGCGAAACTTGCGAAATAGCATTTCTCATTTCCAGAACTTTCACGTAAATAAGATCGCGTCGAGGGAAAATTCTGGCAACTTGAACCCGATGTGCTACATATAATGTTATTTTACTATATCTTTCTATCATGACTAAAATATACATATCCTAACATGATTATATACCAAACTTACATACTTTTCTAGATATTTACCTATTATCACCTTATCAATTAAATATCAAAACCTATCATATTACTATAACAAATAGCAAGGGGGTGATAAGTACATGTTAGGAAAATTCACTACAATATTCTAAACTTATCCTATGCCTAATTATTTCACTATAAAGCCTAGATTTAATTATATTATCACGAATATTCTAGATTAGGTACATCTATTCGATAATAGATGGCGCTAGCATGCCATGTAAAATAAGTATATAATCGAACCATCTATACCTATATAATCTATATAACTAATCATTACTATCTTTAACTCTTCTATTTGACGATAGATGGCGCCTACGAAATTATGATGCTAGTAAGGTAAATAGGAATAAATTACATAGGTAACTATTATATTATATACTACCTATGTTGTATTCTTCCATTCAACAATAGATCGCTTTAGCACGCTAGGTAAAGTAATACATAATCGAGCCACCTACCTACATAATCTATATATGTATAAGTAACCTAATATAGCTAATCATAATCTATATTTAACTATTCTATTCGATAATAGATGGCGCTTACATATTTATAAGCTAAAGTTAATAGGAATACCGATATTACTTAACTATTATTTACTTATGATGTACTCCTAAATTCTACAATAGACGGTGCCCATGTGCTGGCTAAGGTAAATACATAAACTATATATTAACTATTATTTACCTACGTATTATTTCTTTTTTCGACTATAGGTGGCGCTAGCGTGTTACTGCCTACATAACTATTATTTGTATTTTCACTATTCGGCGGTTGGCGGCGCTAGTGTGTAACTTTTTTATCGCTATCTGATAATTCTAGTAGGGTAAAACACCCAATTGTCGTCCCTTTGACGTAAAAATATAACATTGTTTTTACCACAATCACAGATCACACATTTTGATCTTCTGTCGCGAACATTTATATCACAAACAACTAATAACGAGTCTCGAGTTCCAATTCTAATGTATTTTATTATATTATACTAACACAAACCCTTATTTTCTTTGCAATCGAACACACGACCTCGTATTCAGCAGTCCGGTACTCGAACCACTCAACCACAGAGATCATCTGAGACTACCTCGGAAGTATATTCTTTCACACAAAAAAAGATTTTTCCAAATCGGTTCATAAATGACCGAGAAATAGAGTACGTAACAAAAAAAGTACAGACAAATTGAGACATTATCCTCCGTTCTGAACTCGGTTGAAAACACAATATTTTGCTTAAAAACATGTGAAGTCTAGACTGTATTAATATGACGTCATATTTTGCAGATGCTCTACTAATAACAACAACAGTGAACAGTATAATATTTTTGTTATCACGTACTTATTAAACAGCTGTAGATAATCGTATGCACTCTGCTATGAATCTAAATTACTCATTCAATAACAATTTAATTGATTATATCAAGTAGGTACCTAATAATATTGCTACAAAGAATATCATCAACATTATCGTAACTATTATTTGTCAAGTCTATCCAATTTGACCCGGCTTGTACTTTTACTATATATATCCTTGAGAATGTTTATGTATATGTATGGGAGATTTTGATGTTCTAATGCGTCCCAGATACTCTTATGTGCAATGGAATCAAACGCTTTCGCGTAGTCGACATATGCTATGTATAGATTTTTCTTATATTCAACATATTTTTCTATTACTTGTTCTAAGGTGTGTATGTGGTCGGTCGTTGAGTACCCTTGACGAAAACCCGCCTGTTCCACTGGTTGGTTCTTTTCTATAGTTGGCTCTATTCTTTTCCCCAGGCACATTGCAAATAGCTTATACATTGTTGGTAGTAGACTAATAGGTCGGTAGTTATTTATATCCACTGGGTCTCCCTTTTTGTATATAAGAATTATCCGTGATTTTGCCCATTTAGTAGGGATTTCTTGTTCTTCCAGTATTTTTGTGAAGAGAGTAGTGAGTGGGCCTATTAGTAGATGTTTTCCAACTATCAAGGCTTCATTTGGGATATTGTCGGCGCCCGGACTTTTATCTTTTTTTAATTTATTAATTTTTAACATTATTTCTTCTTCGTAGAAGGGTTGGATTGTAAAGTTCCTTTCATCTGTTTCTGAACGCTTTTCGTAGCTATGGTTTCCGACAGATTTATCGTCATATAGTTTTGTATAGAAGTCGGAGGCAATTTTTACAAGTTCCTTTCTAGTTTGTTGCTTCTTTGTGGATTTTTGCTCCTTCAATGTCGGGATCCATTTTTTTTCTGGATTTAACTGTTTAAAGGCTTTCTTTTGGCTTCCCGTGGCTAGTAGGTGTTTCTCAATTATTTGCATTTTGTAATTTTCATAATCTTTTTTAAGTAGTTTATTTGTGGTTTTGTATAGTGATGAAAGTTCCTTTTTCTCCTCTTTATTTTTTGAAGGTTTGTGTTGTAGTTCTGTGCGTTTTTTTATTGAGTTTTTAGTTTCAACGGATATTATTTCTTTCTTTGTTTCATTTAGCGTAAGGCTCTTTAAGCTTTCTTGTATGGATGACTCTATTTTGAGGTAGTATGACTCAATGTTATCGTGAGTTTCCCATGTGATTAGTTCAGCTTGCTTCCTTAATGCAGAGAGGTATGTTTCTTGTGATCTCTCGTTGGATAGGGTGACTGATGGGGTGGAGTCGAAAGTAGCTCGACTTTTCTTTTGGTTATCTAAAGTTATTGTTCCTCTCAAGAGTCTATGGTCGCTTGGAAACGCTAGTTTGTTGAGGATTTCTATGTTGGTAAAGAGTTTTCGGTGATTACTAATAATGTAGTCTATTTGGTTTCTTTTTTGTTTATCTGGTGTAATCCATGTCCATAGGTTTTTTATATTTTTCTTGAATATTGTGTTAATTATTGTAAATTTATTTTTTAGAGCATATTGGACAAGTTTTTCGCCTCTGGGATTTCTTTTACCGTAGCAGTATGGGCCTAGTATTGTACTTTCTTCGGGTTTCCTTTGACCTATCTTCGCATTCAGGTCTCCCAGTAGTATAACTTTTCCGATTGCGAAACTCCTGGCTTTTTCTATTTGCTCATAGAAGGCATCAATCTCTACTTCTATTGCATCAGAGGTGGGGGCGTACACTTGGATAATTGAGAGTTTGATTGCCGCAAAACGTAGATTTAGCAAACAGACTCTTTCAGATATGCCTGTGTAATTTTCTATGTTATTTTTTCTTTATTAAAAATCCAACTCCATGGAGCCCTTTAGATTCTCCGGTGTAACAAAATATGTGGTCATCGTCCTCAAGAATACTATTGCCATTTCTTCTGACTTCAGCTAGTCCAATGATGTCGTATTTGATTTTTTCCAGGGAGTATTTTAACAGTATCATTCTTTGCGGTGATAATAGGGATTTCACATTGTATGTGCAGATGTAGAGTTTTTGGCACGTTGGAGGGTTGTAGTCTAGACCTCCCGCGGTGACAAGCCGTGTTGGGAGATCGAGAGCGGGGGGCGTTAATTGCTATTCTGTATTTTGTTTTGAGCCGGATGTTTGAGAAGGAGTTTTATCGGATAGTGTGAGAGTAGGTTTTTTTAAAATATAGCTGTTCAAATTGTTAGGCTTGTTTATCTTTGTAGGCTGGTTTTGAGTTTTCTTATTTGTATTGGTAAAGCCTGTTGCCATCTCTGGGGATTCAGAAAAGCTTCTTTTTTGTTTATTTTGAGTTTTTTGTAATTCTGGATGTTGGTCTCTGTTTTTTAGTATAACGACTTTATCATATTTTATTATAGCTTTTTTGCCTTGTTCTCTTAATATCGCTACTTCTTTTTGGAGTTATTTTCGTTTATTGAGCACCCCTAGTGGGTAGTCTTCTTTTATATAATAGGACGAGTTTTCTAACTTATTTTTGTTTTTTAGGATTTGTATTTTCATCCCCATAGTCAGTAAAGTAATAACAATAGGTCTGACTTTATCATTTTTTATTCCAAGCCTTCTCACGGCTTCAATGTAGTACTTTTCGCATTTGATGTTCATTATGTTATTTATGATATCTAAAACGTTTTCCTCCAACTCTTGATAGCTTCTTTCACGCTCTTCAACTCCGAAAAACAGTAGGTTTTTTCTCCTTAATGATTTCTCAAAATTCTCAATTGCTAATTTTTGTGAATCCAGTTTTTGCTCGAGTAGTTCGTTTTTAGTTTCTAAGTTCTTAAATTTCTCGTTTATATTATTATTGATGGTGCATTTAATGTCTTCTTTCATGGCTAGCATATCCACTTTTTGTTGTCTCATTTCCTCTTGCATCATTTTCAACATCTCTTTAATTTCCTCCATTTTTAGGTTTAGCGCCCTCTATTGGTATATAGCAGTATTGTTTGAACTCCTTGAGTTGCAGCGCAGTACTCGTCTATCGATATTGTCAATAACAAAATACTACGCAGTTCATCGTAATGCCGCTAGGTGGCACTTGCGCTCATTATTGACGTTCTTAGTAGTTCTTTGGGTTACGACGCGGTATTTGTTAATGCGATGCCAACGTACCACCGAGTTCTTTGAAATACCGCTAGATGTCGCTTGCAGATGTTTTTATAACTGGATACTTATGGAGATGACTAAGCAACACATGGAATCTTAGGTTAGGTAGGTAATAGATTTATAACATTATATTTGAACTTGGCTTTCGTATGGTCCGCCGTTTCTTCTTTTCAGTAGTCAATCACATAAGTCACAGAAGATAGACTAGGCCCAGAATTTAATATCCGTAGAGGTGTGAAGCAAGGAGACCCACTATCTCCAAAAATCTTCATAGCTGTCTTACAAAACATAATAAAAGACCTAGACTGGGGCAAAAAAGGAATAAACATAGAAGGAAAAAACCTCAGCAACCTACGATTTGCCGACGACATAGTCATTTTCGCTAAGACAGCAAAACAACTAGAGGAAATGCTGACAGAACTAAGCGCCGCTAGCGAAAATATAGGTCTACAACTAAATACCTCAAAAACAAAGGTAGCTACCAACGGTACGAAGAACCCCATATTAATAAATCAAACACCTATAGAATACGTAGAGAGCTATATATACCTCGGAAAACAAATATCATTTAAAAACACAAGACACCAAGATGAAATAGACAGGAGAATAAACATGACCTGGAAAAAATACTGGAGTTACAAAGAAATACTCAAATCAAAACTCTCAATTAAACTAAAGAAAAAAGTGATGGATTCGAGTCTATTGCCCTGTTTATCTTACGGTGCCCAAACCTGGATATTTAACAAAAACACCTTGTCAAAAATACGTACCTGCCAAAGGGCAATGGAGAGGAGCATCCTTGGCATCAAGACCATCGACAAAGTGAATAGTAAAAAAATCAGACATAAAACCAAAGTGATTGACGCATTACAGCACGCACAGCGTTTGAAGTGGAAATGGGCAGGACACATCGCCCGTTCTTCAGACGAAAGATGGCCTAAACGAGTAACAGAATGGACAGGTCCGGGGGGAAAAAGAAAAAGGGGTAGACCAAAAGCTCGCTGGATAGACGATATACTACAATTGGCAGGAAGAGACTGGATGAAAACAGCCAATGACAGGGAAAAATGGAGGCAACTGGAGGAGGCCTATACCCGAAAGGGGCCATGACATTTTGAAACACCTACTTGCTAAATGTTTATATACATACCAATAATGTCAAGGAAATTAAATAAAGGCTTATTATTATTATTATTATTATTATTTGTCAAAAAAGATCCATTAAATAAATAAAAATATTCTGCGACATTTTACACAGCACCATCTAGTCCCAAACTAAGCAGAGCTTGTACTATGGATACTAGACAATGGATATAATACTTATATACATTTTTTTGGAAATATATACTTATAATACATAAGAAACACCCAGACGAACACAAACACTTATATTCATCACATAAATATATGTGACCTGTTGGAATCGAACCCACGACCTCATGGTCAGCAGTCCGGTACTCAAACCACTAAACCACAGAGACCGTCACTGCTGAATAAAAGCTTCCCGTATAGACTGACTATCAGGGTCCCTTACTAGGTCGTTGACATAGCTCAAGGGATTAGCAAGCTTAAGTGTCAATAGGCGAGGCACATAGCTTGTAGAACTGAGGGCCACCGGGGCCGGGGCAAAAAGGTTCTCGAGTTGAGACCACGCAACGCAAATCACGGGTAGTCACGGTCACTTTATAGATATACATATTGAAGACTAAAAACATAAGCTAACGTGGGAGAATTAACGTGGGAGAGCCATGCTTCGGAACGAATGGGCCGACTTGACCGGAGTGATACCAAGGCCACACAGAAAATCAGCGTGAAATAACGATTGCGTTGTGTTTCGCCGAGTGAGTGAGGTTACCGGAGGCCCAAACCCTTTCAAAAGACGGGCAACGCACTTGTGACTCTTCTGGTGTTGCGGGTGTCCATGGGCGGCGGATATCGCTTCCCATCAGGTGATCCGTCAGCTCGTTTGCCCCCCTATCCCATAAAAAAGAAAAAGAATATGGGCTGATGATGTGATGTGAACTTAACATTAGAAGAAGGGAATAAGTCCGACGCAAAATCAATGGAAAATAAGATTTATAATTATTAAAATAAAGTCAATCAACTTTCGTATTCACGAGCAATAAAACAAAAGACATGACGTCATAAAGGTGCTCGCTGCCAAACCCACGCTGGGTATATACTGCGGTGTAATAGCATACGCAACAGCTATTGTTAGCTTTTCATTGCTCCATTTGTATACAACAAACAGAACAGAGTCGTTAGTAATCCATTAATGGATGTTGAAGTGTTGCCAGCGCTAGCCATTGTGTAAGAAGGCAACGAAAATTTTCGACCATTTTTATTCTAGTAATCATTAATATCATATTCATCTACGCAGACAAATTACATATTATCCACGATTCCACTGTATACCATGAAAGTAAGTCTGTTTGTTATGTATTTTGTTTGTATAGTGTAGTATTCTTAAGGCCTCCGTAAATGTCCTGCTGATCTGGTATTGCCGTGCAACAGGTCGTTGAGCTCCCTAAATAATGGTTGAGCTACACTATGACTGGTGTATGCGTGCCGCCAGTTAGGACAGGTCAACTCAAGGCTGATATGGCTCTTTCTTCAAAAGGCCTGTTCAGATATTGCCCTAGATCGTAACACACATATTTTATTTCGGCGTTTCTTGTCAGAGGCCGTCAGATAGGAAATGCTAGCACCATCTACTTAAAAAAACATTGACTTGAGATTCTTTCTGTACCATTTCGTCCAAAATACCGAACTTACTTGAACTTTACCAAGTTTGGAACAATTATCCAATTGTTTATTTCCAGTGAAGTAGACTAGCAGTAGACGAAATGGTATGGTATCAACATAGATTAACGGTATCTCAATCGGAATATTAATTTGTAATTTAATAAAATAATGTTTGGATTATGATTAATTTTGATATTACTCTTTTGTAGACAATACAAGCTCCGTCGGAACATTAAATTATTATACACACACACAAGTAAGCGGTATAACATGCCTGGTGCACTACTACGACCAAGCTCGAAAAGGTGAACAAAAAAATTTTTGATGCAAACTTTTTTATTTTACTTAAGCACTGGTACAGTTAATTTAATATTTTTTATTAGTACTATTCATTATCCTAAGTTACCATGTGTCGGTTCTAAAATGACTAAAAATTCACGGTGTATACCTATTATAAAAAATAACCGAAACCTTGATCCTAAAAAAAGCGGCAAAAAAACATATTTAATTAAAAACTGCCTCATTAGCCAAGTGGTCCTGAGCCCGACTACTACGCTAGAGGTCCTGGGTTCGATTCCTAGGTCGAGGAAAATTTTATTAGGTTTTTCTATGAAATTCCCAGTAGCAGCTCGGAGTTAGGAATTTGTGCCTGGTTAATAGCAATAGGCTCGCCCCCTATTACATGGGACCTAAAACATACCGGCAAACTGTGGGTGTACATTAGTACGCCTCTGCCTAACCCTTCTGGGAATACAGGCCAGATGGTATGTTATGTTAAAAACTACAAAACTAATATTTCAAAGCGAAATAACGTCAAAAAAATAAAATGTTCATTCAACTCAAAATCAATCAAACCAAACACTGCATCAATCAAAGAATCAATGCAAAAACCCGTTTCATCAATCAAAATAATATTTCAACAAATAAAAGAGCAAATTATTTGAAACGGTGAATTATATCAAAATGTTGTAGGCGTAATTCAGCATCGCAGATAATTTTCAGGCTCGAACACCCGCTTCAGTTTGGTTTCAGCGGTCGTAGCGACCTCACGTCTTTTCAGCGCGCCAAACCCTCCCAACCTCTCGAAACTTTTTATTTGAAATTAGAAAATCATTTTTGTATTTCCAAGTGTTATTCAACAACGAACACAATAAATTCCATATTCAAATTTTCGAATAAAATATAAATTAAATTTCAACATTTTTATTTTCGTTCTTTTTTGTAGATTGTTTTTGAGTGTCTAAGAAGTTGAGTGCAGTGTTTTTTTTTTTAATGGTGGTGACATGGTAATTGGTCAAAATAGGTGATAAACATGTTCATGGGCCTGAAAAGCCTCTGTGTGGTGGATTGGAAGTGAACTGGACGTTATGTTATTATCATATCAAGCGCATACTGACTATCCTGATGCCTTATTATGATGATATAGTAAGTATTGTTATTTTTCTAATTTTATTAGCTAAAGATTTTTAGAAATGAAACTATTTATAACGGATTTTATTGCGTTGTATTGATATGATTTAATTCCCAATGTTTCGGATCATTTACAACATCCATGGTTGTAAAGATTTGTGTAGTTTTAATTGCTATAGATACCGTTTTTAGTGATTGATATTTTAAGTTTATTTTTGTAGTGCATAATCTACTGTGTGCATCATTCACAACTGTATTTGAGATAAAAACTTTATCTCTTCTATTCACCAGATACCTTTCAAGAAGTTAGATTACAGTTGTGTGTGCATTGTTGTGCATACCAAAATTTTTTGATTTAAATTCTTAATTCAGATTTTTTTGTTCCTTGACCTATTAGTACTGTTATATTTTTCCTTTTTAGGATTTTGTACGTCAAAACCAATAAAGGCTTATAGGATCACTCCCTCCATCTGTCTATCTGTAAAGACCTTTTTTTAGTAAATTGGGATGGTTTCACTAGAATTGTTAACAAATACTTAGTTCATGGTTCCCCGGATTTCTAAAAAACAATATTCTAAGTCAATGCAAGAAAAATACGACCATTTATGCCTTATATTTCGATGTATTTCATGTAAACATTAAGAAAGGAGGCTTGCTAATATTATAAATACTGCTTGAAAATAATAAAAATAACAAGTGCGCCAGCTGACATGTAGCAATAAAATAATAAATTATTAAGTACCCCAAACAATGATTTGAATTCTATTTTGTGCAACGCCTTAGTAACTTAACAGACAGAAATGTTGCTGAGGAGTTAGTTGCGCCGCTTCTTCCCAGCGAAAACACTAGGAAGCTGTGAAGGGCGGGCGTTTTGGGGGCTGTCTATATTGTAAATATGACGTTCAAAAAGTACTACCTAGTAGTCTATATTGATCAAATGATTTTGACTTTGACTTTGATGCGTCGGTATTTTTATAGCTTCTGAACTAAGTGATGTCAATGATAATATTTATGTAATGTTAATATCACAGATAATATGTAATGGTAATATCTAATACTAGCTTCTGCCCGCAACTTCGTCCGCTTAGCGTGATGATATATAGCCTATAGCCTTCCTCAATAAATGGGCTATCTAACACTGAAAGAATTTTTCAAATCGGTCCAGTAGTTCCTGACATTAGCGCGTTCAAGCAAACAAACAAACTCTTCAGCTTTATATATTAGTACTAGCTTCTGCCCGCGACTTCGTCCGCGTAGCTTGATGATATAAAGCCTATAGCCTTCCTTAATAAATGGGCTATCTAACACTGAAAGAATTTTTCAAATCGGACCAGTAGTTCCTGAGATTAGAAGAGCTTTAGAACTATTCAGCTTTATATATTAGTATAGATAGATTATGTCTGTACGGGAGTTTTGAGTCTGACTCGCATTTTCTCGGTTTATTTATGGTCATTTTACATGTTCAAAACTAGATGTATAGAGTCTATAGTCTATATACCCACGCACAATAGGCGACATGTTGAAATATTCGTCTTGCATATAAAAACACAATCTGTCTCTGACAGTGACATAAATGTGATTTAAATATTTTGTTTTTCATGTCGCAACATCGGATTATTAACATATTGGATTTGACAGGTGTTGAAATACTCTGGAACTAAATAATCGATTGCTAGAATCCGATTCTTGAAACATTTTGGTTAGCGATGTAATTTTTAGGGTAAGCTAAATTTGATCGCAGATAGGAATCGGACCTGGGTCCCTCTGGTTCTGTCGAATGCCTGGAATATCGAATTTCTCTCCCAATCTACGTGTTAGGGTGTCGAAGTCTTGGTTGATTTTTTTATTTCATTTGTAGACTATGGTACGAAGATATCACGACATAGATCTGGGTAAGCGATAACCGCTGCCCATGGACACCCGCAACACCAGAGTCACGAGTGCGTTGCCCGCCTTTTAAAAGGGTTTGGGCCTCCGGTAACCTCACTCACCCAGTGAAACACAACGCAAGCGCAGCTTCACGCCGGTTTTCTGTGAGGTCGTGGTATCACTCCGGTCGAGCCGGCCTATTCGTGCCGAAGCATGGCTCTCCCACGTTAAAAAAATATTAAGAGATATTTCCACGACATCGATAAATTCATATCAATTTGAATGACACTGCAGGAGAAGCTAGTCTGGTTACAAATTACACAGTTACATAAATTTAGCTATCATTAGGTAAATTACTTCCGGTATTTTATCAATTCGCGAGGTCATGCTGGTAAAATGAAAATTGTTGACTACGTTACTTTGTTAGTACGTTACAATTAGGTTTATTTTTAATTTACAATCGACTTCAAAAGGTAGGGAGTCTATTGTTGCATTTCATTTATAAATAACTTTAGAGACTAAGGAATACTATCGTTGTTTTTTTTATGGGATAGGGGGGCAAACGAGCAGACCGTTCACCTGATGGTAAGCGATAACCGCCGCCCATGGACACCCGCAACACCAGAGGAAGTAAGGAAGCGTATAATTGTTTTTCAATTATAAACAACTTCAAAAAGTTTGGGAGACCATTGCCCAGAATAGAAAAACAGCGTCATTATTGATCTAATTAGTATAGTGGCAGTGAAGCCGTGATAGCCTAGTGATATGACCATTGGACTGCCAAGTCAAAGGTCTCAAGTTCAAATCCAAGGCACGCACCTCTGACTTTTCGAAGTTATGTGCGTATTAATAGGTAATTATTAACATAACATACCATCACGCCTGTATTCCCCGAAGGGTTACGCAGAGTTTTACTAAGGTACACCCACAGTTCGCCGGTATGTTTAGGTCCCATGTAATAGGGGGCGAGCCTATTGCCATTAACCGGGCACAAATTCCAAACTCCGAGCTGCTACTGGGAATTTCATAGAAAAACCCAATATCTCTTTGCTCGACCTGGGAATCGAACCCAGGACCTCTAGCGTAGCAGTCGCGCTCAGGACCACTTGGCTAATGAGGCAGTTATTGTCAGTAATAGTTAATTATCACGCGCATAAACGCTGAAGGAAAACATCGTGAGGAAACCTGCATGCCCGAGAGATTTTCTCGACGGCGTGTGAAGTCTGCCAACCCGCATTAGGCTAGCGTGGTAGACTATAGCCTAATCCCTCTCATTGTGAGAGGAGATCCGTGCCCAGCAATGGGACTTATGATGGGTCGATTATGCTTATGCTAGTATAGTGGTTGCAAGCACAGTTGCGCGTGAACAGCTGGGTTCAAATAAAAAAATGGGCTATTCTATCAGGAAATTGTTACTAAACGCGGAGAATGGATTTGTGGCCGGTTAATGGCAAATGCGGGTGATGGAGCGCAGTATGCTTAACGTAAAAAGAACAGATCGTATACGAAACACTACATTGCGTTCCAAAACCCAAATTGCTAACGTAGCTCAAACGGTCGCTAAGTTTAAATGGAGCTGGGCTGGCCATGTGTGTCGCATGTCCGATGATCGGTGGGCCAAAATTACCACTAAGTGGAGCACTGATACCGATAGGCGGCGTCGTGGCAGACCAAAAAAGAGATGGCGTGACGATTTAGATACCTTTTGTGCAGATTGGCTCCAAATAGCACAAGATCGTGATAGATGGAGACGTGAGGGGGAGGCCTTTGCCCAGCAGTGAGACACAATAGGCTAATCGTAATGGCAAATAAATTGTACAATAGTACACTTCTGTAGCTTGTATATTGTCATCATCATCATCATCTCAGCCAAAAGAAGTCCACTGCTGAACAAAGGCCTCCCCTAAAGACTTCCACAAGGACCGGTTGTATGTCGCCTGCATCCAACGACTCCCAGCGACCTTCACCAGGTCGTCCGTCCATCTCGTTGGAGGTCGTCCCACACTGCGTTTTCCGGTGCGCGGTCTCCACTCGAGAACCTTTCTGCCCCAGCGGCCGTCGGTTCTACGAGCTATGTGCCCCGCCCACTGCCACTTAAGCCTGCTAATCCTTTGAGCTACGTCGGCAACTTTAGTTCTTCTACGGATCTCCTCATTTCTGATTCGATCGCGTAAAGAATTGTATATTGTACATACATATTTTAAACCTTACTATAAACCAATTATCTATTGTATGTAGATATACTCCTTCATCCATCTATTAATTCGCCACTGCAAGTCTAGCTGATTTTTTTACTACAATAGAATTGTAAATACATTTTTATTTTTGCCACGCGATCTTCAAATGATAAGAATAAATAGTCTGTTATTAGGATTTTAACTTTATCTTACATTCGGCTTATCGTAAAAATTATCTTACGGCTAAATAGATTATGTATAGCTACCTACCATGTCAACATAAGTAGGTAATACTCTGCCCACCTCGATAGAAATGGCAGATGTCCTTATGATTCGAACTTGAGAATCCATATGACCATGTTATCACTTCGCTTATGTAACTAGTATATTATCATCATAAGTAATGAAGCGTCGGTAGCCTAATGGCTAGGGCGTCGGACTTGCGATCATGTGGTTGCCGGTTCGAACCCCACCCATTGCACTACCGACGTGAACCCACTCGTAACACAAGCAATCTAGCTTAGCACGAGGGGTTAACAAGAATACTAGTAATATGCGAGCCGCATTCCTAGTAAGCTTTTAAAAAAACAAAGATCCTCAAAGATGCCTCTGTTATAGACACATATCTAGCCTATATAAGTTCGTTGTTGAACAAAGACCTCTCCTAAAGACTTCCACAAAACATAACATAACACACCATCACGCCTGTATTCCCCGAAGGGTAGGGCAGAGGCGTACTAAAGTACACCCACAGGTCCCCGGTATGTTTTAGGTCCCATGTAATAGGGGGCGAGCCTATTGCCATTAACCGTGCACAAATTCCTAACTCCGAGCTGCTACTAGGAATTTCATAGAAAAACCCAATAACACTTTGCTCGACCTGGGAATGGAACCCAGGACCTCTAGCGTAGCAGTCGCGCTCAAGGCTAATGAGGCAGTTAAAAACAGAAAAAAAGTTATTAATCCAGTTGTCCTAAATGTGACTGTTACATTATAGGTCCTGAGTTTGATGGCCAGGTCAAGCAAAGTTATTGGCTTGAACAAATAAACTGTCAAGGTTTTTAGACTTCTGACTTCCACTACCGATTTTCATAGAATGCTCACCCATCCATTATAGCAAGCGCGACTTCACCTTTTAGATGGATTGGTTAGCGTAGTTAAAAAAAAAGAACATTTTACCTTTTGCTAACAACTCTGCCTACACATATTATATCCTCCATACAATCCATCACGCTTTTATTCCCCGAAGGGTTAGTCAGAAGTGTATTAATGTAGTAGGTACCCCATGTACACAGTTCACCGTTATCCTTAAATCCCTAGGGGCAAGCCTATTGCCATTAACCGGGCAAAAAAACCAAGCTCAGTCTGTTTAAGTTAGGCTATGCCTACACTGAAGAATTAATTTAGTTTAAGTCTAGTACTTAAGATAGAGCTCAAGTCTTATCTGTCCGGACATTGGAGGCTATTTCAGCCGTGGTAGGCTTAGAATAGAACTTCATAATCTCCCTCGAGGTCTCAGAACTTTCTAGACTCCCGGCAATTTAAATTAAAAGGCTAATTTTGTTCTTTCGTTTTAAGTAATTGTTAGCATTATCTGAGAGACTCGTCGCTAAGTAATAACCAAGCTGATCAACTGATCTGCAAGGTTAAGCTGCCCACGCTGCGGTCAGTATGTGGATGGGTAACCATTCTTGACTTTGTGTGCTTAGTACCACTAGGTTAATAAGGTAGATAACCCATTAAAAAGTCCACCAGGGTACTGGAACCATAGTATTTGCATCGTTTATACTATTGATGGATTAATTAAGTTCCGAAATATACTACCTATTATCACCATTATAGTTACGTACATACCATCACGCCTGTATTCCCCGAAGGGTTAGGCAGAGGCGTACTTATATACACCTACAGTTCGCCGGTATGTTTTAGGTCCCATGTAATAGGGGGCGAGCCCGGGCACAAATTCCTAACTCCGAGCTGCTACTGGGAATTTCATAGAAAAACCCAATAACACTTTACTCGACCTGGGAATCGAACCCAGGACTTCTAGTGTAGCAGTCGTGCTCAGGACCACTTGGCTAATGAGGCTGACCATTATAGTTAAATACTTCATTTTATCTACCTTACTGGTCAAGATAAATATCACAAGTGGTAGGTAAGCACTTAGCCTCATTCTTCGTACAAGTATTTTTAACCAATTACGGAAAAGGAAGGGTAATGAGTTTAACAGTCTACGTATGAATGGATATTCGATCATTGCTCAAAAACTGCTAATCAGATTTTGAGGTGTTTTTGTGACCCGAATTTTATTGTCTATTAAAAAGGTGACATAGGAATATCTACTTGATACATGATTTTCAGTTGATTTTGTTGTATTACTAAGTGATATCAGTATTGACCCATCCGTAGACTAACCGCGGCAAGTGCATCTTAACCTTGCACATCAATTAATCAGTGAATTTGTTTCATTAATCAAGACTGAATCGGTTTCTTCTAGACAAGCCCGCTTCTTCGTAGATGGTTTAACATCAAGCCAAGTTGTTTCGCCGAGTGAGTGAGGTTACCGGAGGCCCAAATCCTTCTAAAAGGCGGGCAACAAACTTGTGACTCCTCTGGTTTTGCGGGTGTCCATGGGCGGCGGTTATCGCTTACCATCAGGTGATCCCTTTGGCGCGTTTGCTCCCCTATCCCATAAAAAAATCCAACTGACGGTCAAGTGTTAGCCTAAAACTAATCACATGCACTATTCATTTTTCCGCCTAAACTCCATAGTTATATCAAGCGAACAGTAACAGAAGTGGATCAACAACATTTTCCCAAACTTTGTGAAAATAAATTCGATTCGTCCTCTCCTCTACATAGGAATAATGTCAAAATACTTTTGCCCTACTTTTATAATTTAAGAGATAAGAGGTGTAAACATTATGCTCGGTTTGTTCCAAATCTTGTTACAATTTACTGGATGAAGTACCTATTCTGATTTTTTTTAACGTGTTCTTAAAATAAAACGAACATAACATACTATCACGCCTGTATTCTCTAAAGGGTTATGTAGAGGTGTACTTATAAACACACACAGTTAGCCGGTATGTTGAAGTTTTATTTAATAGGAGGCAATCTATAGCCATTTAGACAACCTCTGTGGTTTAGTGGTTCGAGTACCGGACTGCTGACTACGAGGTCGTGGGTTCGATTCCCACAGGACACAAATATTTATGTGATGAATATAAGTGTTTGTGTTCGTCTGGGTGTTTCTTATGTATTATAAGTATGTATGTGCAAAAAAAAACAATTAAGTATTATATCCATTGTCTAGTACCCATTGTACAAGCTCTGCATAGTTTGGGACTAGATGGTGCTGAGTAAAAATGTCGCAGAACATTTATTTATTTATTAACCGGGCACAAATCCAAACTTCGAGCTGCTACTGAGAACTTCATATAATAAACCGATTAATAGCGTCCCACTGCTGGGCACGGGTTCCCTCTCAGAATGACAGGGATTAGGCTAGTCCACCACGCTAGCCTAATGCGGGTTGGTAGACTTCCCACGCCGTCGTCATCTTTCAGGCATGCAGGTCTCCTCACGGTGTTTCCCTTCACCTTTTAAGCGCATGATATTTAACTATTTACACGAACATGACTACGATAAGTCAGTGTTGTGTGGCTTGTATTTAAACTCGTGATCTATCATATGGCTATCACTGCATAAAGAATTTCGTAGAAAACGCTATAGACACTTTGCTCAACCTGGGTATCGAACCTAGGACCTTTTGCTTAGCAGGCGTGCTTGGGATCACTAGACTGATGAGGCAGTAAAATAAAAATAATAATAAAGATTTTCTTTTTCTTTATTCAAAAAAGTTTTAGATTAGAATCTCTTTCGTGGGTCTAAAGATAAAAAGCTGTATGCTGAATTTAGAAAGATTTGTAATTAGCAAAAATAAAATTAACGGAATTTAGTTTTCTGTTTTGTTCCAACTTTGTAATTAATTTTGGAGAATGGTTTAAGGAATATTTCACATTAATTTAGATAAATTATTACTTAGCTGCGAATGTTCCCCTCTCTTTGCCTACCTACTATAAATCTGAAGATCTATTTCTATGAAAAAATCTTCTCCAGTTCCGCTAGTTTCTACCGTTTTATTGGGGCAACTCAACATCTTATACTTGACACTGGCGAACACAAAAAGTGTGGTGCCATAATACAATCCCAAGCAATCCCAAGGTGGGAAATATAATTTGATTACTTTAATACTTGACACTGGCAAATACACAAAAAGTGTGGCGCCATAATAAAAAAAATAAAAAATAATATAAAGAAAAGAAAGAAAGAAAAATGTTTATTTAAAGACTCGCACAGAACAGAATATACATAAATAATAACTACAAATTAACACATCCCTGCGCGAGGCTAAAAAAGGGTCCCCATCTCAGCATAAAGCTGTGACATTCCGGCACATGCTCAGATGTCACAGCGCTGGTTTTATGATAGGGCCAGATTATTGATGCCACGGACGACGACACGATCACCACGCAATCAACTTAAAGTAAAATAAAAATAGGAAAAAAAAAAAAAAAAATAATATCATTGAATGGCTTCAAAATTGTAAGTTTTTGACAGTTCAACGAAAGCTGTCAATCCTTATGTCATTTAGAGCAATTGAACGATCATTCTGACACAACTGAAATAGCAAACTTGGGCCCATGGTCATACTGTGATTTCAGTTTCCTGTGAAGGTTTTCAGTTGGTTTAAAATGAATTTAAAATACAGATGAAGGTCTGGCAGATGACACCTCGTTGACAGTTTAAGTGCGAGCTGTCATTTAAAGTTAGGTACAGAAAGGCGTGTTGAACCTTTGGTCATTTCACGACAACTTCGATTTTCATTTTGTTAAACGTTTGCCCATATTTATTAAACTATTCTTCTCCATAAATACTCTTATCTAAAACCGTGACATTCAAAACAGAAACAATTGTTTATCAAGATAAAAATTATAAAAATATTTAATGAAGTGCTGCGATAAAAATTTGATAAACTTTTTATGGAGACAGAATGTTATAATTTCGACCTTATAGGCTTTAGTCTTAGGTGCATATTAATGTGTGTTCACTTTTCAGTATCAGGGTTAGACTTTCTAAGAGTCTATAACCTCTATGTGTGTTTCAGTATTTTGTAACAGAAAAGTTAAACAATTAAAGTATTTCATAAAACATATATAGTATATATTATGAAGGTTAATTTTACTTTTTTTTGTAATAAGATGATAAGTATAGCTACGGGCCCCCTAATGGTAAACGGCACAGCCTATAGAGGCCAGCAACACTAGTTATTTTTTATGGGATAGGGGAGCAAAATAACACACGGGTCACCTGATGGTAAGCAAGACACCCGCAACACCAGAGGACTCGTAAGTGCGTTGCCCGCCTTTAAAAACTGTTTGGGGCTCCGGTATCATCACTCACTCAGCGAAACACAACGTAAGTGTTGTTTCACGTCGGTTTTCTGTATGGCCGTGGTATCACTCCGGTCAAGCCGTTCCATTCGTGCCGAAGCATGGCTCTTCTACGATGAACTATTGTCATCTTGGGACCTCAGTTGTTAAATTACATAATTATGCCCAGTAACTTTAACTGTATGTTTCTAATGTAATATAAGTATGTTTTTAAAAAAAATAGTAAGTATATAGGTATTATATCCATTGTCTAGTACCTATGGGTACTAGCTTTGCTTAGTTTGGGACTGTGTGATGGTGCTGTGTAAAAAATGTCCCAGAATATTTATTACTAGCTTCTGCTCGCGACTTCGTCCGCGTAGCGTGATGATAATTAGCCTATAGCCTTCCTCAATAAATGGGCTATCTAACACTGAAAGAATTTTTCAAATCGGACCAGTAGTTCCCGAGATTAGCGCGTTCAAGCAAAAAAATAAACAAACAAACTTCATTGGCCACATACCTAGCCCTTCAAATTGGTACACAATATTGTTACCAGATTTTTGCTTAGCGGTCGGTCACTTGGTAGAAATATAATTAATTTCAAAACATGACAAAAAAAGTAAATAATTTCCCGCTTTTTTGGAATCGGTTAAAACTGTCTACTTTTTAATTTTGAGTGGTGTCATTCACACTTAATGGCTGTGGAAAGAAGGAAAGCTGATGAGGGTTCATCTTTCATCCCTTTTGTAGTGGTTCGTGAATCTGTCATGGCGGATTACTGAGAAATGCGAAAACACCCAAGAAAAATGCCCGCCATTATTCCTTGTGAAATATCAAAGAGGTTGAATCATTTTCCGCTTACAAACTCTTTGATTATTTGAAATATATTTTAAGAAAACGTTAAACACTGAAGCCTTCTCCTAAATCGTAGGTGTACCCATTTATATTTTTTTTACATACCTACATAACTCTTAGATTTGATTTTCCGTGCGGTGATTGAACTCTTTATGGAGTGCGAAAAATCCTTTTAGATCGTCTGGGGAGGAGGCGTAGTGATTAAAGACCTCACTTGCCTTCTCTTGCCTATATAGTCACAACCATGGGATATGACAGTGTGGTAATAGAACTTATTTACTGAAACACTGGCCAATCCAGTTGTCAAAAATTTTTGATTCTGAAATAGTGGGCCTCATGGCTACAATTTTTTTTTTAACCTCTTACTAGCAATGTGGGTCGCACATTACTAGTATTCTTGTTAACCCCTCGATCTAAGCTAGATTGCTTGTGTTACGAGTGGGTTCACGTCGGTAGTGCAATGGGTGGGGTTCGAACCGGCAACCACATGATCGCAAGTCCGACGCCCTAGCCATTAGGCTACCGCCGCTTCGATATAGGTATAGGGATTCGATAATTATAATAATAGGTAGTAAACGCAGTTATACTCTAGTTGGACGTTACTGTTTTTATTGTACACAGCATGCGCAGATTCGCTTCCGTAAATTCTGAATTTCCTACCTTTTTTGCAATTTATTTGAGTAGATGGATCGCCTGATGGTAAGCAATTTTACGACTCCTCTGGTGTTGCAGGTGTCCATGGGCAGCGTTATCGCTTACCATTAGGCCATCCGTCTGCTCGTTTGCCCCTCTATGGAATAAAAGAGCGTACTCCTTTTTAAAAGGCCGGCAGCGCACTTGTGACTCCTCTGGTGTTGCGGGTGTCCATGGGCGGCGGTGATCGCTTACCGTTAGGCGATCTGTCTACTCGTTGCCTGCTATTCAATAAAATATAAAACCTGTATATGCAAGCATTACAGTGTAATGACTTAATCATTAGAAAACACGAAAATACCTGTGTTAAATTTTCAGCCAATCTTTTAAATCAACTAGCATTTTCAGTATTCAGCATATCGTGAGAACCAAAACCGTTTTAACTATTCAACTTTTACTGCAATGTTGGCTTCGTTCCATAGCTGTGTTCAAATTAATTAATTGTTTCAACTTTATACCTAGTTTAAGTTTGGCCTATGATTTGGTTTGCAAGAAGTTTTAATTGGCAGTGTATTACCAAAGAGTATCAATACTACATAATTTTGAGATGGTAAATACTGATGATGGTAAATGCTAAGTTTGTTTAGCTTGGTATTATTTAGCCTAGTGGCCTCGAGCGCGACTGCCACGTTATAGGTCCTGGGTTAGATTCCCAGGTCGGACAAAGTGTTATTGGGTTTTTCTATGAAATTGCCAGTAACAGCTCGGAGTTTGGAATTTGTGCCCGGTTAATCGCAATAGGCTCACCCGCTATTACATGGGACCTGGGAAAACATACCGGCGATCTGTGGGTGTACATTAGTACACCTCTGCCTAACCCTTCGGGGAATACAGGCGTGATGGTATATTATTGGGTATAATATTCTGATGCTAAGCAATAATTAATGCGTGGGAGAGCCATGCTTCGGCACGGATGGGCTTGCTTGATCGGATTGTACGGCCACAAAGCAAACCGGCGTGAAACAACGCTTATGTTGTGTTTCGCTTAGTGTATCAGGATACCGGAAACCCAAACCCTTTCAAAAGGGGGGCAGCTCACTTGCGACTCCTCAGATGTTACCATCAGCTGACCCGTCTGCTCGTTTGCCCCCGATCCCATACAAAAAATTGGTAATATTATTGTGTTTCGGGTGTTTTTCATATTTTGTTATCTGTTCTCCGAATGAAGTGGAGTGTGTATTGAATTTGTGACCCTGAACTACTTGATCTGAGGCAATTTAAAAAAAAAACACTCGTTTACAAAGTTCATTAACTTTTTTTTCAACAAGTCCAGTCATTTTCCCAACACACAGCGCAGGCGCACTCTATAAATAACTTTGCTATGAAATCAGAAATTTAATTCTTCCACAAATTATGTCAAAATGTTTACATTAACATTTCAAACATGTAAATGTAAACAAACTTTGTAAACGTACATAATTCAATGGTCTGCGTCTAAAAGATTAGGTTGAGCTGCTTATTATACCGTCACCTTCATATGTGATGCTGTTTTATGTCTATCATGGGTCATAAAATGTAAAATGTTTCATTGTAATTTCTACTCATATTTTATTATCATTAATTATTTAAATATCTTGTTACTAGCAAGTCATGCTGTGTGCACATACCTTTGGAGTTACAGTTTACTATGTTCTATTGTTATTGCTAATATGATACCAATAATGCTGTAATTCTGTTTTGAGTACCAATAAAAAAAATAAAAAATAAAATAAGATTCTGATGAAATGAAAATTACAGTCAAAGTCAAAGTCAAAGTAAAAATATGTATTTTATTTTCATTTGACCGTTAAAACTTAACTTAAAACTTAAACTGCCTCATTAGCCTAGTGGTCCTGAGTGGGATTGCTACGCTAGAGGTCTTGGGTTCGATTCCCAGGTCGAGCATCAAAGTGTTAATGGGTTTTTCTATGAAATTCCCAGTAACAGCTCCGAGTTTGGAACCTGTGCCCGGTTAGTGGCAATAGGCTCGCCCCCTATTACATGGGACCTAAACATACCGGCGAACTGTGGGTGTACATTATTAGTACGCCTCTGCCTAATCCTTCGGGGAATACTGGCGTGATGGTATGTTATGTTTGACCGTTAAAACATGAACTTTCGAAAGTCAAAGTAGTTGCACACACAGCTATAATTTACGTTTACGGTTAAAAGTTAGTGAAAAAAAAATATATAGAAAGATTTTTTAAATTAAATGTTTTTTTTTATAATATTGCTCTACACCAGAATTTTCTCCTGGTAGGGGATTTACAAAGACAGATTCTCACATAGACAAACGCCCAGACTCGAAACAACTACCCGTAGATCATACAAATGGAGTACATTGTATTTATTTTTTTTAAAAAAAAGCTTACTAGCAATGTGGGTCACACATTACTAGTATTCTTGTTAACCCCTCGTGATAAGCTAAATACTTGTGTTACGAGTGGGTACACGTCGGTAGTGCAATGTGTGGGTTTCGAACCGGCAACCACATGATCGCAAGTCCGACGCCCTAGCCATTAGGCTACCGCCGCTTCATACTTGGTATATTACTCATAATTGGTACATTAGTACACCTCTGCCTAACCCTTTGGGCAATACAGGCGTGATGGTATGTACAAGCCCCTTGTATAACAGTAAAGAAATACATAAAATATAATGTTCAAGCCTAAACATTGTTATCACAATATATTTGCCTGTTTATCTACCATATAATTGAAGAGTGAACAATATCCTACCATTTTATTTTATCGCTACCTTTTAGCATCACGAAAACATCGTCAGTGAGCCCCATTCGTTTATATGTAACGCCCTGAAAATGGCGATTCAGGCGCCCCCTATCGTGATTGACGGAAAGCTGAATATTAAGTAGTATTTTTGATCCATTCATAGAGGTATTGTTGGCAAATCTCTCTCTGAATATAAGATAAAAATTGCCAAAAAAATAAATTTGCATTACTTAGTCATTGAAATAGAACTTACTTTTTACGGTTTTTATCCCGTTATATTGATATTACTAGCTTCTGCCCGCGACTTCGTCCGCGTATCGTGATGATATATAGCCTATAGCCTTCTTCAATAAATGGGCTATCTAACACTGAAAGAATTTCTCAAGCAAACAAACAAACAAACAAACTCTTCAGCTTTATATATAATATTAGTATAGATTCAATTCTCGACGTTTCGGATCCTTTACAACATCCATGGTCACCGGTAGATTGAGGTGTTCGCCGTCTTAATGTTAAAAGACATTACAATTTTGTTGAATAAGTATTGTTACGCCGCGAAGCTATTAGAATGACGTGGATGGGTCACGAAGGTTCTGGATAAATCGTAGAAGCATGTAGAATATTCGAAAGAAAGTACTCGAATACGTACTCACGTAATAACAATAGATCAAGGTCAGGTTCAAAGGTCAATGCCCGTAAACAATAGACTATCAGGTACCTACTCGCATTTTGTAGGCATGTCGCGATTGTTCGATTCCAGAATCTTCGTGACTGATATAAATAGCCGTCGTGAGGGTCGGCTAGCGCAGTTTAGTTTTGGACAAGGTGAAGTGAACATCAAAGTTAAGACAAGTGATTCTTAGTGTGACAGTACAGTGCGACAAGTAATAGTGTAGTGATTTTAATTGTGATTTCTGTTGTGTGTTGTCAAGTTTATTAAAGTATTTGTTTATTAAGGCAAAATTAGCGTTAATTAATTTATCCCGAACCCCAGCTCGTAACATTTGGTGTCAGAAGTACTGGGATAAATTATGCCGGTTTTGCCAAAGGACGATACGGAAGGTATCCGTACCAGAAGTCAGCGGCAGCAAGAAATGGACCAGAGACGATTTGGAGATTCTCCAGCACTTCCTGCGGGTCATCTACAGCCAACAACAGACCCAGTCGCTGGTCCATCTGGAACTTCTTCGGTACCAGCTGTTGATCTAGCGGTCTTAATGGCAATGATGCAGGATCAGGCTCGCCGTCAGGAAGAGCAGGCTCGCCGTCAGGAAGAGCAGGCTCGCCGTCAGGAAGAGCAGGCCCGCCGTCAAGAAGAGCAGGCTCGCTTACTGCGGGAGCAGCTACAGAGTGACAAAGAGTAGCAGGCACGCTTGCTGCGGGTGCAGATGCAGCAGGACAAAGAGGAGCAGACTCGCCGTCAGGAGGAGCAGGCACGCTTGCTGCGGGAGCAGATGCAGCAGGACAAAGAGGAGCAAGCCCGCCGTCAAGACGAACAGATGCTCCTCATGAAAGACCTTCATGGGACTCTCGGCAAACAGCTTGGTGTTATGAAGCAACAGGTGGAACAGCACGAGAACCGTATTTCTAAAACTGAGGAACAGATTGCTAACGTGACAAAAGCGTTAGGTGATCTAAAGGCAGGAAACGGACTTGTGGCTTCCGCGGTTGCTGCTCCCATAACATCCTCGCTACGTGGATTTAAAGTGCCACCTTATGACGGGACTTCCTCATGGTCGGCATACAAAATGCAGTTTGAAGCCTTTATGGAGTCAAATGGGTGGGACAAGGGCCAGGCTAAGACGGCACTCACCCTATGCCTCCGCGATCAGGCTTTAACAGTACTGGAGGCTCTCGGAAAGGAGATGAACTATGAGCAGTTGATTGAAGCGTTGGACTCTAGATACGGTGACACCCATCTTGAATACGTGTTCCGTGCGCAGCTGAAGGATCGGGTACAGCGTGGTTCAGAGACCCTGCAGCAGTGGGCCGTAGAAATTGAAAAACTGGTTCGAAAAGCCTACCAGTCCACACCTGCGCTCATCGACGGTAACCTGGTTCAGGCGTTTGTTGATGGAGTTCGTGACCTAGAAGTCAGAGCTGCTGTCAGGCTAGGACATCATAAGACGTTAAAAGACGCCTTAGCCCATGCCTTAGAAGTGGAGGCAGTCAGACAAGACCATCGGGCTCACCGCATTCGTGAGGTCGTTTTACCGACATGTCACCTCTGTGGGGAGAAGGGTCACTTCCAGGCGGGTTGCCCGAAGCGCAGCGAGGGTCATAGGGTCGGTGCAGCATCACCTAGATGCTACATTTGTGGAGAGAAGGGCCACCTCCGAGCTAATTGCCCAAAGGGAACCTCGTGGCGAGAAAAGACGAGAAGGTGATAAAGTAAGGGTGATGAACGTCACCACCGAGGAGCAGCAGGGAAACGAGTAAAAGCCAGGACTGCGGGGCGGGTGCTGGCTAGTGTGAAAGGAGCCCCAAGGATTTCGATCTCACAAGCCCATGACGGGAACAGCCTGATCATCAGAGGCGAAGTCAATAGAACACCCTGTAAGCTGACATTAGATACTGGAGCTTCTCGCACGGTAGTTAATTCCCAGCTGGCACGTCGGGTCCTTGGGGACTGCGTCAGTGATCGCGAGTGCATACAATTGGTAACAGCTACTGGCCAGCACATATCCGTCCGAGGCGAGAAGGAGGTGGAATTGAAGTTTGGTAACAGAATATATCGGCATAATGTCATCGTTGCCGATATAGTAGATGATTGCATTCTGGGATTGGACTTTATGCGAAAGCATTGTTGTGAGATCAACGTTAATCAAGGAGTGTTGAAGTGCGGTTCGGAAGAAATTTTCTTGGAAGGTGCAACAACAGGGAAGGTGTACTGTCTGGAGAAAATAGTTCTTCCTCCTAAGTCGGAAACAATCGTCCCAGTCACTCTGCCACAGAATGCCGGGCAGAAAAATCGATGTGTTCTCATAGAGAGGTTGGACGATGACTTACCGTGGAAGATGGCACGAACGTTGGTGAGGGCTAGCAATGTATCAGCAGTACGCATACTCAATCCAGGCGAAAAAGAGAAAGTTATCAAGAAGGGCACATTGATAGGTACTTGCGAAGAAGTAGCTTGGATGCGACGTTGCAGTGATCAGTATACTGATAAGAATAACATTCGAAATCCAAAGTTTAACGTTGAAACTCTTTTAGAAGACTGTCGAAATGATCTGTCTGATGAAGAAGCGATCAAGGCTAAGAAGATATTGCTCCAGTACGCTGGTATTTTCTCTACAAATGATGCCGACATTGGAAAGACAGGACTGGTGCAGCACAAAATTAATACTGGCAACGAGTCACCAATACGTCAGCGACCTAGAAGATTGCCAGTTGCGCGAGAGAAAGAAGTTGAGACCATGATTGAGGGAATGGTGAAGGATGGTGTGATAGAGCCTTCATCTAGCCCATGGTGTTCTCCTGTGGTCCTGGTGAAAAAGAAAGATGGCAGTATGCGCTTTTGCGTGGACTATCGAAGATTGAACGACGTTACGAAGAAAGACAGTTACCCATTGCCAAGGATTGATGACACGCTGGATACCCTGACGGGTATGAAGTGGTTTACAACCCTAGACCTAAAAAGTGGTTACTGGCAAGTGGAAATTGACCCCAATGACAAAGAGAAGACTGCTTTCTCTACGGGAAAGGGTCTGTGGCAGTTTAAAGTCATGCCGTTTGGTTTATGCAATGCTCCAGCTACGTTTGAGAGACTTATGGAACTAGTGCTCACTGGTCTGATTGGAGACGCCTGTCTGGTCTACTTGGATGACATTATCATCGTGGGCCGTACGTTTGATGACCACGTTCAAAACCTCGAACGTGTGCTATCAAAAATCCAAGGAGCCAATTTAAAGTTAAGTCCGAAGAAGTGTTCATTCTTCAAACGTCAAGTAAGTTTTCTGGGGCACGTAGTGTCGGAAAAAGGTGTTGAAACGGATCCAGAGAAGATTGTTGCTGTGAAAGACTGGCCAGTTCCGAAGGATAAGACGCAAGTCAGAGCATTTCTGGGTTTGTGCTCGTACTATCGACGGTTTGTGAAGAATTTTTCGGACATTGCGAAGCCTTTACACAAACTGACCGAGGAAAAGACACAATTCTGCTGGGATACAAACTGCGAAAGTGCATTTAGAGAGTTGAAGAAACGTCTGTGCAATACACCTATTTTAGGCTACCCTGATACTGAAAATGAATTTATCGTGGACACAGACGCAAGTAATACTGGAATTGGTGGAGTTTTGTCACAGCGAAAAGGAGATCAGGAAGTTGTCATAGCCTACTTCAGTAAATCATTGTCAAAACCGGAAAGAAACTATTGCGTCACGAGGAGAGAACTGCTCGCTATAGTTAAGACGTTGCAACATTTTAGCAAGTATTTATTGGGACGGAAGTTTCACCTGCGAACAGATCATGCTGCACTAAAGTGGTTATTGCAGTTTAAGAACCCGGAAGGACAAGTAGCGAGGTGGATTGAGCTTCTACAGGAATTCGATTTCGTAATTGAACACCGCAGTGGCAGATCTCACGGTAACGCAGATGCGTTGTCACGAAGACCTTGTCCGGAAATATGCAAGCACTGTTCCAGACAAGAGGCTAAGGAAGCGGTTCCCGTGAGAATGCTGAAAACTGACCTTAGTGACGAATGGAAAGAAACCCTGCAGCAGGCACAAGAGACTGACTCAGATGTTAAACCGATTCTCGACTGGATGAAAGCTGGTGCCTCCAAGCCGAAATGGAGTGATGTTGCGGCATTGAGCACAGTCTCAAAAAGTTATTGGGCACAGTGGGACAGTTGTTGATGCATAACGGTGTCTTGTGCCGGAAATGGGAAAATGCTAAGGGAGATAAGAGTCATCTGCAAATGGTAGTCCCTAAAGCTAAGGTGCCAGATATCCTACGACTATACCATGACGGATGTTCAGGAGGTCATCTAGGAGTAAAAAGGACTTTATTGAAGATTAGAGAGCGTTTCTATTGGATCCACTGTCGGGACGATGTTGAAGACTGGTGTCGTAAATGTACTAGCTGTGCAGCTGTAAAAGGGCCCCATACGCGCAGCAGAGGTGCATTGAAAGTCTACAATGTTGGTGCGCCCTGGGAACGAATAGCTCTTGATGTAGCAGGACCATTCCCGGAGAGTGAAGGCGGAAACAAGTATTTCATGGTTGTGATGGATTACTTCACAAAGTGGCCTGAAGTGTTCGCCATTCCTAACCAAGAGGCTTCGACGGTCGCAGATAAATTGGTTCATGAAGTCTTCTGTCGTTTTGGAGTACCCTTGGAGATTCACAGTGACCAGTGACCAAGGAAGGAATTTCGAGTCTCAAATATTTCAGGAGACGTGTCGAGTAATGGGTACTCATAAAACCAGAACCACCTCTTACCACCCCCAGTCTGATGGAATGGTTGAACGGTTTAACCAGACCTTAGAGAGATATCTAGCAAAAGTTGTGGGAAGTAGGCAGAGAGAATGGGATAAGCACATCCAGCCATTCCTTCTATCATATCGGAGTGCAGTTCACGAAAGTACGACGGTGACACCAGCCTTCGCGAACTTCGGAAGAGAGCTACGATTGCCTGCAGATCTCATCACCGGTATACCCCCAGATACTCCCCAGTGTGTGACTGATTATGCGAACGACTTGCGAACCAGAATGAATGACATATATGAGCATGTCAGACAGTCGGGCCAACAAACTTCTGAGAAAATGAAGACGCGTTATGACCGTAAGATGAACAACAGAGGCTTCGATGAGGGCTCACTAGTGTGGCTACATAACCCGGTGCGTAGTAAAGGAAAGTCACCCAAATTACAGTCAAAATGGGACGGCCCCTATCGAGTCGTGACTAAGATCAACGATGTCACCTACAGGATACAGAAAGGAACAAGAGGTGCACCAAAGATCGTTCATGTGGATCGTTTAGCGCGTTATTACGGATCAAATGATGCTCGGGACGAGCATGTCTTAGGAGGGGGCAGTGTTACGCCGCGAAGCTATTAGAATGACGTGGATGGGTCACGAAGGTTCTGGATAAATCGTAGAAGCATGTAGAATATTCGAAAGAAAGTACTCGAATACGTACTCACGTAATAACAATAGATCAAGGTCAGGTTCAAAGGTCAATGCCCATAAACAATAGACTATCAGGTACCTACTCGCATTTTGTAGGCATGTCGCGATTGTTCGATTCCAGAATCTTCGTGACTGATATAAATAGCCGTCGTGAGGGTCGGCTAGCGCAGTTTAGTTTTGGACAAGGTGAAGTGAACATCAAAGTTAAGACAAGTGATTCTTAGTGTGACAGTACAGTGCGACAAGTAATAGTGTAGTGATTTTAATTGTGATTTCTGTTGTGTGTTGTCAAGTTTATTAAAGTATTTGTTTATTAAGGCAAAATTAGCGTTAATTAATTTATCCCGAACCCCAGCTCGTAACAGTATTATGCTTTTGTAAGAATACTATTGTTATGTAGAGAAAATAAAATATTTTAGTCTAGGTACAAGCACGTGTTTGAGGTCCCGGCTTCGATTCCCAGGGCGAACAAAATTTTATTGGATATGACAATCCAGACTAACAGCTTTACCTGCTCACCTAGGCCCCTAATTTAAAAATGGTCACCCATCCACAGGCTGACCGCGGTAAGCGCAGCTTAACTTTGCAGATCGCTTGATCAGCGCAGTGATTACTTAGCTAGGTACCCAACACAAAAAAGCCTATGCATACTAAAATACCTACGTAGTTCTTACGTTCACATGAATATCATTTTCAGTGTCCTTTGTTCAGTTTACTTTGGCCTTTGCGTGTCCGAACGTTAACCGTGCGTGTAATATAAAAGACTTGTACATATATAAAAGATGTGCTCTCAAGTATATGGAACAGGAAATAGTGGAGCACAATGAGTTCCGCGCGATAAGCTCTGTCAACAACATTCTAGAATTTTCCAAATTATGTTAATGTAAGCTTGGTAGAAGTTTGTTTTATGGAATTGATGGGCAAAAGAGCACACTTATCGCCTGATGGTAAACGATTACCGCCGTTCAATGACATCTGCGACACTAAACGAGTCGCAAGTGCGTTACCAGCCTTTTAAAAGTGATTTTGCCTCCGGTATCCTCACTCACTCAGCGAAACACAACGTAGGTATACGTTGTCTCACGCTGGTTTCCTGTGAGGCCGTAGTATCAGTCCTATCGAGCCGAAGTAGGTATGGCTCTTCCACCAATAAAACTATACATATAAAAACATACCATCACGCCTGTATTCCCCGAAGGGTTAGGCAGAGGTGTACTTATGTACACCCACAGTTCGCCGGTATGTTTTAGGTCCCAGTAATAGGGGGCGAGCCTATTGCCATTAACCGGGCACAAATTCCTAACTCCGAGCTGCTACTGGGAATTTCGTAGAAAAACCCAATAACACTGCTCGACCTGGGAATCGAACCCAGGACCTCTAGCGTAGCAGTCTCCCTCAGGACCACTTGGCTAATGAGGCAGGTAACTTAGGCAGTTAATTTAATAAAACTATAATTTTACTAAAAAGGGGCCCATGATACCGGGACACTTGTTTTAATATGTTATAGTACAGGTTCTAACCCATCCCTTAAATCATATAGATTTAGGGGATGAGTTAGAAAACTATTCGTCAAAGCCACTCAGTTATGCATCTTGTAAGAGGCGAGAAAATATCTGACTTGCTCGGTATTAGAACATTTTGGAGTCTGGCTGGCGACCACCATTATATCTGAGTATTTAAAGAAAGAAAGAAAGAAGAGAAGAAAGAGGGGAGAATCCCGGGGAGAGAGTGGGGCAGAGGAAAAAGTGTTCTGTTTATCCACACTTGGGTATGGTTTGGCAGTTCTAAAGTAATATTGAATGCCAGCGAGCTTATTTTCATGAACAGGAAACAATACCAAACTCCAAGCTGATCCGTATTGGGAACTTCTTTGTAGAAAAAAAACCAGCAACCCAAAAATTTAACCCAGAATCTTTTGACATTTTGATTGGTACGCTATTGTGAAAACAATGTATTGTTTTTGTATTAATTATTTTGGTTAATGAAAAAAAAAATGATAACGTCACTTATTTCAAGTTGACGTTTACAAACATGAGTATCTACACCCCTGACAGCAGATAAACGCTTGATATTTTTATCATTATTAATTGTAATTGTGTCCGAAACGGTCACGAGTTTATGTCGACGACCTCTGTTTCCAGAGGTCGTGCACCTTTGTTACCGACATCGAATAATTAAAAAAACCGACTTCAAGAATTTTGTGATGTATCTTGAGAAGAAATGGGCAGAAACCATCCAAATTTGAATTTATGCAGCCATTTTAAAAGTATATTCCATAAGACAATATAAGAAGGTAGGGCTTAATGGAGTGGAATTGAATAACTCCACTCACAATTTGTAACTGCCCTACTAGGGATTACCCCTTGCAGAAAGTCGTAGCCGTGAGCAAGGTCGCCAGAGCTCCGTGAGCGCGAGGAATCGGTATTGCATTGGCAGTACGGGGGACCGGAGGTGTTTAAGCATTACACTTATTGTCTCATAATGCTGCCAGTCCAACTATTCCTCCTTAATCTTTACCCACCTTCTCAAAGAGAGTGTGCCAAGATTTTTACAGGGTCGGCAACGCGAGAGTTATACCTCTAATGTTGCAAGCGTCCATAGGCTACGGTAACCGCTTATCATCAGGCGGGCCGTATGCTCATTTGCCACCACAACTTAACCATAATATAACTCATACATCAGAATAACGTATAGGCTATAATGAAACTATTTTTTAAGGATTTTATCGCATTATATTGAAATTATTTAATTCCCGACGTTTCGGATCCTTTACAGCATCAATTGTCGACTAAAGTGTTGGACGCTTTAATGTTAAAATTACTAACAGCTACCTTACATTTATATATTATATTTTTTGAAAGCTTACTTGCATTGTGGGTCACACATTACTAGTATTCTTGTTAACCCCTCGTGCTAAGCCAAATGCTTGTGTCACGAGTGGGTTCACGTTGGTAGTGCAATGGGTGAGTTTCGAACCGGGAACCACATGATCGCAAGTCCAACGCCAATAAAATCCGTAAAAAATAGTTTCATTTGACTATAGACGTGTAAGTGTCTATAATTCAAATTCAAATATCTACATGGACGAAAAACCAAAAGTTAGTAGTTATATGGATGGATGATCTGGTAAAGGTCGCAGGTAGTCTTTGGATGCAGGCAGCATACAACCCATCCTTGTGGAAGTCTTGGGTATAGTGATAGGATATATTGATAAATTGCCATATATTATGTATAGTAAAATAATATTATTAAACACAAGTAATTAGATACTATTTGAACTAACATTTATTTGATTGAGAATATGATCATAAAATAAAATAGTACAGCATCATTTATAACTGTCATTAATTTCGTCGACATGTTTGCGAAGGAATTAATATAAAGTCGTCTTTGTATTTCATTAATTAATAAATTAATACCATTGGTATCTGATAGACATTCTTTGATTAATTATCGCGTATTTCTAGCAACGAAAATGAAAATTATCAATGTAGATAATCTTTTATTCCAATTTCATTATTTTCACCGTGGGAGAGCCATGCTTCGGCACGACCGGAGTGACACCACGGCCTCACAAAACCCGCCATGAATCAACGCTTACGTTTGTTTCGCCGAGTGAGTGACGATACCTGAGGCCTCTGGTGTTGCGGGTGTCCATGAATGGCGTTAATCGCTTACTATCAGGCGATCGGTCTGCTCGTTTGCCCCCTATTCTAGTAATTTATCTGGGTGTATATAACAACATACCATCACGCCTGTCTTCCCCGAAGGGTTAAGCAGAGGCGTACTTATGTACACCCACAGTTCGCCGGTATGTTTAGGTCCCATGTAATAGAGGGCGAGCCTATTGGGTGTATATAACGTTCTATTAGATCATTACTTAATAATTAATAATTTTTACCCGGCTGTGCCTGAAGGAGCCATCTCAATGTCAAATTCTAAGCAAGATTATTATGGTAACACGCGATAAACTCATTTCTGTATAAAGTTTTTATTGTTTTGGTTTTGACATAAATCCCATTTTAGTCGTAAAAGTAGTATAAATGTACCAATTTTGAAGTCGTGTGACCTTGGCATTGTAGCTCAGTAGCTCCGTTTACTCAGTGGCCCAAAATTAAATAAATAAATATTCTGGGACATTTTTACACAGCACCATCTAGTCCCAAACTAAGCAGAGCTTGTACTATGGGTTATATCCTTTTTTTTTGTAAATACATACTTATAATACATAAGAAACACCTAGACGAACACAAACACTTATATTCATCACATAAATTTTTGTGTTCTGTGGGAATCGAACCCACCCACACGACCATGGTCGGCAGTCCGGTACTCGAACCACTAAACCACAGAGGTCGTCAAAAATTACCTACTTGATACCCGGTATGATTCAGGCAACTAGTGCGAATTTACGTAAATCTACTTACACATAAGATTTTTACGTGAATCCACTTGGTCAAAAGATATTTACATAAATTAACTTACGAAAGGGTTTTTATGCAAATTCTGTAATTCAAGAGATAATATTTCTTTACAAGCGCAGAAAATAATTAAGCATTCATGTTAGCCTAGAGCCTGAAATTCTGAAATCGATAATTATTTAGCTATGCTCGGCATTTCTTTACGCGATCGAATCAGAAATTAGGAGATCTGTAGAAGAACTAAAGTTGCCAACATAGCTCAAAGGATTAGCAGGCTTAAGTGGCAGTGGGCGGGGCACATAGCTCGTAGAACTGACGGCCGCTGGGGCAGAAAGGTTCTCGAGTGGAGACCGCGCACCGGAAAACGCAGTGTGGGACGACCTCCAACGAGATGGACGGACGACCTGGTGAAGGTCTGGGAGTCGTTGGATGCAAGCGACATACAAACGGTCCTTGTGGAAGTCTTTAGGGGAGGCCTTTGTTCAGCAGTGGACTTCTTTTGGCTGAGATGATGATGATGATTAATTTATTTATAAAATAACTATTTTACTTTTTTCATAATTATTTATATTAATATAATTATTTTGTTTCGTTTCAGCCTCACAGCAAGATGGATAATAATTCATTTGAGGTATGGGTCAGTATCAATTTTTAATTATTTTAAACGATTTTTTTAAATGAAGCGGCGGTAGCCTAATGGCTAGGGCGTCGGACTTGCGATCATTGGTTGCCGGTTCGAACCCCACCCATTGCACTACTGACGTGAACCCACTCGTAACACAAGCAATCTAGCTTAGCACGAGGGGTTAACAAGAATACTAGTAATGTGTGAACCGCATTGCTAGTAAGCTTTTTTAAAAAAGAAAAAAAAAACCTAATTTTATTTGCACATAAATATTTTTTTATAATCTGCACATCATTATATTAATAATTATGGATAATCACGGTTATTTTACGTGCAAAATATTACAGTTGCACGTGCCAATTAAGTACTTAAACTACACAATGACTGCAAGCTTAGTGTACCGGGATCAGTTGACCAATTCAAAAATATATATTAAAGTCAACTGATCCCGCGGGACCAGTTCCAGTGGATCAGTTGACTAAAGATTCCCATGCAGGAACTTGATAACGATAATGGTACGTGTGAAATTTCCCCGCAATACAGGAGCCCAAGTCTGCTATTTCAATTGCCTCAGAATGACCGCCCAATGGCACTAAATGACATAAGAAATGACAGATTTCGTAGACAAAACTGTCAAAAATCAACAATTTTGAAGTCACTGAATCACAATTCTGACAAAACTAAGTAGTAGACTCGGCACCCAGGGCTTGAGCCTAGAGTGAGCGCTGTATTTTATTTATTTATTAAAAAAAAACAAATAAGAAAATGCGATTGAATTTCAAAACAAAAATTAAATAATAAATTCTCATCATCATCTTTTTTCAGGATATCTACCTATCTTAAATCATATTTTTCATATATTCGAAGCTTACGACCATAATTCCCAGTACACAAACTCAATTTGAAGCATATTTGCATAAACTGGTACAATTTATGGCTCGTTCCAGGCGTCCGCCTTATCAACGTTCGTAATTACGCCCTTTAAAAACCTTTTTCCACTAAACAGATAATATAGAAGCTCCACACGGTACGTACACAACTAATAAAGAATTAAATAATACTTACATTTTTAATCCGCAAAGAAAATATAAATTAAATGAAATATAAAAAAGACAATTGGAGAATAAAAATTTCTCTCTCATTCTCCATAACAGTTTTAATTGTGATATTAATTAAGAGACACTGTTATTTTAAAACAATCAGATTTTTGTAGATGTTTAAAATTACAATTATAATAAATGAAAAATTAAACTAAGTATGTAGGTAGGTACGAAAAAAAAAACAAAAGCTACCATAATGAAAAGAGATGAGAAGAATGATTTGTGAAATAATGTTCAAATATTCACCCCCAGCTAAAAGTTTTTAGTATCGGTCTTGGTCACTGCTTAAATTTGAACGACTCTCGGCCAATGCTGGATAGTGTTTTTTTTTTATAAACTTGCCTCTAGCGCTCGCTCAATCGTTGAGCGCGATGCGTCATTTGTCAAATGATTATAGAACTGCCATATCTGACAATCAATGAACATGAACAAGTACCACTTGGTTCAAACTTTCATTCATACTTGTAAAACCATGAAATAAATAACTGTTCCATTTTGCGATTCCTGGTCTCGGTCTCGGTCTTAGCCAAGGTTAGGCTTAGTCTTGGTCTCAACCAATACCGCGTGATGATACATAGCCTATAGCCTTCCTCAATAAATGGGCTATCTAACACTGAAAGAATTTTTCTAATCGGACCAGTAGTTCCTGAGATTAGCGCGTTCAAGCAAACAAACAAACAAACTCTTCAGCTTTATATATTAAGTATAGAAGTATAGATAACAATACCAAGCATACATCTATGTAATGTACGAGAAAGCAAAACTGCAATGCCATTGATTACACACAATTAATGACTCCCCGAAACGTCACTCTAATTTGCATACAACGTACCAGCCAGGTATGTTAGCAGTGGATTAATTTTCGACTCTATAAAATTTATGATAAGATTCAAAATCGCAAGAGATGTTGTCTCACTACCAACATTATAGCGCTCGAAGATTACCTTTCAAGCATTCCAAATTATCTTAATCAATGACAGATAACACGTTCATGCTTGAATGGTAATGCGTGGATCAACTCCTCTCGTTGTCGATATTGATATGGAAATTCAAGGAATTTATAAGGCGAATATCAGCGGCAGCGTCGGAAGAGGTCGTCCTAAGAGAACATACAGACGCCTTATTGGCGAGGTCCTTCAAAAACGTCCGGTGCGCAGTACTTGCAACCGGCGCGTATTTATAAGAAGATGTATAAACTGCCTCATTAGCCTAGTGGTCCTGAGCGCGACCGCTACGCTAGCGGTCCTGGATTCGATTCCCAGGTCAAGCAAAGTGTTATTGGATTTTTCTATGAAATCCCCAGTAGCAACTCGGGGTTTGTAATTTATGCTCGGTTAATGGCAATAAGTTCGCCACCTCCTACATAGGACTTATACATATTGGCGAAGTGAGAGTATAGAGTAGGTTAGACAAAGGTATACTAACTTTTGCATCCGTAACACTAGTAGTCTCAAATGCGTTTCCAGCCTTTTAAAAGGGTTTGGGCCTCTCCAGTATCCTCAGTCACTCGGCGAAACACAACGTAAGCGTTTTTTCGCGCTGATTTTCTGTGAGGTCACTATCACTCCAGTCGAGCCGGTCCATTCGTGCTGAAGCATGGCTCGCCCATAGCTTCTTTAAACATAACACGTTGTCAAAAAGTAGCCGAAATTATCTCGCCAAACTTCCCTCTCGGTTTCCTCAGTCGAACAGTTCGAACCTTAAAAAATGCATTGAAACTTCTATAAATTATCTGTTCAGTGGTTCTCTGAACTGACCCAAATGGAGATTTATTTGTAAAAGTACGAAGTCCTTTGATTAGCGTAGCGTGTGGCCGCCCAATGCTTCTAAAACCGCGCTTGTCCGCGATAACGAGCTTCATTTGATGTTAGGTCTGCCTAATAATGTTTCAACCGAGGATCTGAATTACAGAAATCGTACGATATGTTGTGAATAAGGGATGTTTACAGGTTATATATAGCGCAATTTCTAATGTCGAGATTTTTTTAGAACATTCCTAATAACCCTTTGATCGACATACGAATCGAATGAAAGACCCCACCCACGCATAGTGTTCACTAGACCATTAAAGCATTTATAGGTAATTGGTCTACACAATAGTAGATACATACAATATTTAATGACGATCGAATAATAATAATAATAAGACCCAAACCCTTTTAAAAGTCGGGCAACGCACTTGTGACTCCTCTGGTGTTGCGGGTGTCCATGGGCGGCGGTTATCGCTTGCCATCAGGTGATCCGTCTGCTCGTTTGCTCTCCTATCACATAAGAAAAAAAATACCAGCTGCACCATGTTTTTACTGTAAAGAAATCCTCCTCGAATAAGTAAGGTCTTAAAAAACTCATTTTATTCAAGTCTTAGTTCAAGTTCAAGTTCAAATGTTTTTATTTCAAATAAGCTTTTACAAGCATTTATGAAACGTTATGCTTCTAGTTGCACGGTTCCAAAAGGTTGATCCTATGGAGAAGAATCCGGCAAGAAACTCCATGGACACTCTTTTAAAATAAATAAATAAGGTTACAATCTTCACGCAGGTACAATATTACGATAGCAGCTTGTGTGAACATTGAAGGTTTATGTCTAAGTGGAAGAGTTCGATGTAAAAATAAAAAATAAACTATGTGGAAAACACACACATCGTCAAAGTATATAAAACTAGGTGTCCACTTAGACATGCTACACTTAAGAAGACTTAAGAAGAACATACCATCACGCCTGTATTCCCAGAAGGGATAGGCAGAGGTGTACTAAGGTACACCCATAGTTCGCCGGTATGTTTAGGTCACATGTAATAGGGGGTGAGCCTATTGCCATTAACCGGGCACAAATTCCAAACTCCGAGCTGCTACTGAGTATTTTATAGAAAAACCCAATAACACTTTGCTCGACCTGGGAATCGAACCCAGGACCTCTAGCGTAGCGGTCCCACTTGAAACCACTAGCCTAACGAGGCAGTTTTAAGAAGAAAAAGCGCTAAAAAGAAAGTAGGAGTGGGCAGAAGGTAGTGCATACTATAATGGAAGGCCAATCTACTTTGTAAAGGCTGAGATAATGGCTAATACATTTTATAGCGTTTACAAGAAAAACTTATGGAGAATATGGAGCACTGGTGGATTCACCTGATATGTATCGGAGAAGAATTGTATAATTCAAAATTATACATAACCGTTAGCTGCTTTATAAACAGCTCTGTTATGTAAAATAGCTGGACTGCCATTGTGACATCTTTATCAAAACCGCTACCCACGTTTAGTTGTTTTGTAGAATGAATTATTTGCAGTTACTATAAGCTTCATAATTTTGAGACATGAGTTTTTGTTGTGAACAAAAAACCTACTGCAACCTATGTGTTACAAAAAAGAATGTATACTCAAATATATATTTTGAATTTCGAATTTGAGTCAGAAAAATCCACCCCTGAAGAAAATCCTACCTCGGTTCAACGTTTTTAAAAAGAATAAATCCTTCAGTATTCTGAATCTGAGCAACGTTTCCGAAGATGGATTTGAATGTATCTCTTTTAAATTTTTATTCAAAGCCGCTATCAATGGATTTTATAAAGGTGTCTTTGCATATACCTGTGTTCAATTGAAAACGAATTTGTGCATCTGATTTTCTTTTTAGATGTGTTGATATTTTTAACGAATCAATTTCATAGTTGAACTAGCTGATCCTCCAGTGTGTTTTTATTTTAAAAATGATCATTGATCGTACGTTAAAAAACATTCATAGAAATAATCACCCATTTAGTAGCTACGCTTCTACTTATTCATCAAAATTAACATTCAAACTGGAAGTGGTTTAAGCTAAGCATTGTTCTTCAGTGAATCAGTAATTTGATTTTTATTATTTTATAGTTCATCCATACACTCAATGCAGCAATTAGGGGAAAGTAGATATAGGGAATTCGTATAATATTCATATCTCGACTATACCTACAACATGCTGAGGCGTTCATATTTTTGTATGCGTAAGTACCGTTCATTTGCATAGGCGACCCTCAAAAAGTGATGGCAGTGCCGTAACAGATTTTGCAAGAAAACAATAATAATTGCAGTGTTTTTGCTACCCGGAAGTATCTTTTAGTCTCCTTTCTCCTTCTTCTCTTTTCTCTATTCCTAAAAGCGATTTCTTTTTTATGGAATAGGGGGGCAAACAAGCAGATGGATCGCCTGATGGTAAGCGATTACCGCCGCCCATGGACACCATAAGAGTCACAGGTGCGTTGCCCACCTTTTAAAAGTGTTTGGGCCTCCGGTATCCTCCACCCACTCGGCGAAACACAACGTAAGGGTTGTTTCACGCCGGTTTTCTGTGTGTCGAGAGGAGCCGGCCCATTCGTGCCGAAGCATCGTTCTCCCACTTTCTCCTTTGAATGCGTCTGTTTCTAATTTTTTTTCTCGAATTTGAAACGAACAAAGTGTACGAAGCCACTTTACGTGTGGGTTGCATAATTATGTACAATTCCCAATTTTCGGAGAAGGATTTTCTTTATAACCTGACAAACTTGCTATATATATCAAAACATAAATACCTACATTACTTGTAGCCAAATATGTGGACGAGTAAGTAGCATTAATCTTACTTTGAAATAGTTGTATTTTTACAAGGTTTAGATTAAAAAGTGTACCTACTAATCATACCTGCTTTACAGCTAAACCTTTCATACGATCTGATCCACGCGGTACTTGGCAACGACCCGCTTGATAAATCCTACACACATTACACATTTAAATTCTAGCGAGCCGTTTAATATGTTTATCCAGAACTAAATCTGAATCATTCGCAGTTTACCTCGATGAACAAGGAAAATGTAAATAAAACCTGTTTTAGATCAGGTTACAGATGTAAATAAAATAGTTTTTTATTGAACATGGTTTAATCCACCCACTTAGCATCATGAGAATTGAACCCAGGACTTTACAGCGTGACAGTCGCACTCAAGATTAGTAGACTAATGAGCCAGTTCATAACATTAACATAACATACCATCACGCCTGTTTTCCCCGAAGGGTTAGGCAGAGGCGTACTAATATGTACACCCACAGTTCGCCGGTATGTTTAGGTCCCATGTAATAGGGGGCGAGCCTATTGCCATTAACCGGGCACAAATTCCAAACTCCGAGCTGTTACTGGGAATTTAATAGAAAAACCCAATAACACTTCGCTCGACCTGGGAATCGAACCCAGGACCTCAAGCGTAGCAGTCGCGCTCAGGACCACTAGGCTAATGAGCCAGTTCAAAATAAATTAATTACAAACTTAAAAACCAATTTAGTATAATCCACATCTCCAAAAGCTTTGTTCCAAAAAAAAAGGTTTAAAGCAACTAGAAATCTAGCCTAAACAAACTCAGTGGTTTAAAACTATTAGCTTATGCAAACAGCCGCCCAAATAGGGTTCAACTTTTTCCATTAGAGAATACCTAGAATTTTATATTTTTGGAATGACCTTTAAATGGTAAACCCGATGTAAAAAGAAATAAAATACCTACTTGAAATACAGAGAACTGTTACGTCTGTTTTCTCTCAGGAGTCAGGATTTTTCCACCAAAGCGAAGATGAAACGAGAGAATACGAGATGTTTTATAAAAAACTAGCTTCTGCCCGCGGCTTCGCTCACTTGAAGCTCTTAACCCAACAGTGATGATCTCTTCTTTGTATGGGTCTCTATACATTAGAGAGGTCAAGCTGTACCTCTGGTTCCGTTTAATTATTTGAGATAAGATGTATATCAGTTTTTAATTTGGAGCACATACTTTCTAACAGTGATAACAAAATTAAAATCTATTTAGTAGTTTTTGCGCCAACCCGTAACAAACAGACATCATACATACCATCACGCCTGTATTCCCCGAAGGGTTAGGCAGAGGCGTACTAATGTACACCCACAGTTCGCCGGTATGTTTAGGTCCCATGTAATAGGGGGCGAGCCTATTGCCATTAACCGGGCACAAATTCCTAACTCCGAGCTGCTACTGGGAATTTCATAGAAAAACCCAATAACACTTTGCTCGACCTGGGAATCGAACCCAGGACCTCTAGCGTAGCAGTCGCGGTCAGGACCACATGGCTATTGAGGCAGACAGACAAGAATTTTAAAAATCACATTTTTGGGTTCGGAGAAGTTTATATACCCTAACCCACTTGTTTTTTTTAATATCTTCAATGTACAGACACAGCTGTTATACAATTTTATAAAAGTAAAAACTAGCTGCGCTGACTTCATTCTGCCAAAAATTGGCCATGCGCAGTCCAATAGAAAAAAAAAACTATTTTCTTAATTTTTTCTTGTAATTTTCACGTTTCTTTCTCTCCACAAGAACCCTTCTGAATCGGAATAAAGTTTCATTATTATTTCTTTCTAAATATGTGGTCAGTTATGTCTCGTTTTACTGTTTTTAAAAACACCCATGTTGTGTTATTTAATTCATTCACAATAACGTAGATATTATCTTGTATATCATTTTGTCACGTTGGAGAGCCATGTTTCGGCACGAATGGGCCGGTTCGACCGGAGCGATACCACGGCCTCACATAAAACTGGCGTGAAGCAACGCTTGCGTTGTGTTTCGCCGAGTGAATGAGGTTACCGGAGGTCCAAACCCTTTTAAAGGGCGGGCAACGCACTTGTGACTCCTCTGGTGTTGCGGGTGTCCATGGGCGGCGGTTATCGCTTACCATCAGGTGATCCGTCTGCTCGTTTGCTCCCCGTATCCCAAAATAATAATAATACTAACAACATTTATTTTTAGGACCCACATACCAAGGGACGTTTATACGTTCCATTAAGCAGCCTAACATTTTTCATATGTAACGCACACAAGCATGACATAACGCAATCTTCCAACTTACCGAGAAAAAAAAGATTATCCACACCGAACATCCACTATAACTTGGCACACGGCCAAATAGAGAAGTAATTTATAAATGTTGTTATTTGATCTTAGCTTTTGCCAACAGCGCCTCGAGGAAGTGTCAATTTATGCTGGCCACTTTATATTTGCTGACAAGCCTAAAAGCATTTTCCTCGCGAATATTTTATAAGACACAGACTAAGGCTTATATTTTGTTCAGCAAAGGAGTACTTATTTAGATACGCCATCATATATTCACCTTGTTTACTATCGAGGTAATAAAATAAAATACCATCACGTTACGCCTGTAGTCCTTGAGGGGTTAGCCAGAAGTGTACTAAGCCAAGTTGTTATTTACTATACTATATACGAATATTTTTTTAACCGGAGATCGGGTCATTTATTTTACAATAAGTACAGTTTAATAAGCATAATTAACTATTAATACGCACATAACTTCGAAAAGTCAGAGTTGCGTGCCTTGGATTTGAAATCGAGACCTTAGACTTGGCAGTCCAATGGTCATATCACTAGGTTATCACTGCTTATTTAGAATACTTTACAGTTTAACATAACATACCATCACGCCTGTATTCCCCGAAGGGTTAGGCAGAGGCGTACTAATGCCTACAGTTTATCTACACCTATCTATACTAATCTATAAAGCTGAAGAGTTTGTTTGTTTGCTTGAACGCGCTAATCTCAGGAACTACTGGTCCGATTTGAAAAATTCTTTGAGTGTTAGATAGCTCATTTATTGAGGCAGGCGATAGGCTATATCATCACGCTAAGACTAAGTAACTATTCCACGCGTACGAAGTCGCGGGCAAACGCTAGTTTAAAATAATTTCTAAGATTGTCTATTCCGCATTACAAAGTTTATAAAAGAAATGTATACAAAATGGGATAGGTATTTCAAAGCAGTTAATAACGTAAAATTTTTGTGAATAGGCGAAATGTAGTTGTACCTTGGTACTTACACCTCTGTCGTACCCTTCGGGGAATACAGGCGTCATGATATGTTATGTTATTTTATTAATCTTTAAAAAAAATATAGGCACGGATTACATGAAACGCGTTTCACAAACGCGTAGTTAAGTGTATACCAAGGTGTTGTATTTTTATTCTGTTTTTGTACGCTGGCCCTTTTTATTATGTTTTTATTCAATTTGAATTCAGTTAGGTACTCGCTAAATGGAATAATTTAAAGGTGCGACGTATATAAAATACAAACGATAATATAGATGGGTTGACAGGCTGGGCACGGGTTTCTCGGAATATTAATTATGTGTGAGCTAAAAAAAATGTCCACAGTACACTATTTCCCGCTCGCTCGGCTTGATGAGTCCTACCATTAAGCCGAGCGAGCGGGAAATAGTCTACTGTGGACGTAAGGGTCCAGCCAATCAGACCCCAAGAGGAGGACCTCTTGGGGTCTGAACCTTACGTCGGAGTCTGCCGTAAAGCACCTTGGTGTGTGTTTCTACGTTTGCGCGTAAGAGCCTGTTCCCCTCGGTAGCTGCGTCTCCGGCAGTATGTAGTCGGTAGGGGATTTCTTCAGGGTCGGCAACGCATCAGCAACTCCTCTAGTGTTAAAAGTGTTTACGGACAACAATGACTAATTATCACCAGGTCGTCAGCTCTTTTGCCGACTTTACAATAAATATAACATACCATCACGCCTGTATTCCCCGAAGGGTTAGGCAGAGGCGTACTAATGTACACCCACAGTTCGCCGGTATGTTTAGGTCCCATGTAATAGGGGGCGAGCATATTGCCATTAACCGGGCACAAATTCCTAACTCCGAGCTGCTACTGGGAATTTCATAGAAAAACCCAATAACACTTTGCTCGACCTGGGAATCGAACCCAGGACCTCTAGCGTAGCAGTCGCCGTCAGGACTACTTGGCTATTGAGGCAGTTATAGTTATAGTTATAAATTACAACCAAATTTTTAGGACCGTTATATTAAATATTTATTTCATCTTAACTTGATAAGTCTTACTAAACTCTGAGCCTAATATTTAGGCTGTTGTTTAACAATCAAAGCTGCTAACAATAATAAACTTAAAAAGCTTGAAAACTTGAAAAACTTGAAAGCGCTTTAAGCACGCCTATCTTTCTCGAAGATTTATACAAAGGTACAAAGTACTAAAGAATACTCATACTGACCCCGTTTTTATAATGACAGCAAGTAAAAAAACATCTGAATAGGCCCCTTATATAAGTACTATGCTGCGGTAAGCATAAACGAGCAAGCATAATTATATTTCAGTACTAGGTACCTATCTCTTTTCTTTCCCGCAATTAAAAAAATATTGGTTTAAAATTCCACTAACGAACAAGCAAAAGTGTGCGTGTTAGATTAAGCCAAATTGGAATTAGGTTAAACGATGAAACATGGAAGTAAATTATGTATGAACTAAAATTAATTCGGTATATTTGCTTTCGTACGCACCGCTTGCGTATTTGAAGATAAGATTAGGTATATTACTGAGCGCCTGTACGACTTAATAAGTCTTCGATGAGAGTTTGATGGGTCGGGACGTAAATACCACGGTTTTATGGTCAGACTGATTACCTGACGGAAACAGATAGAAACGAGGTCAACCAAAATAGTCAAGAAATTATAATAAATTATGAAGTTGATGAGTTTTGTGGAAAGTAAAGTGTATTTTTAAAATCTGTTTTAATATTTTTTATTCAAATTAGTGTCATTTTGTGTCTCGATTTTTAAAATTCAGTTGCGTCAAAACACACATGGTGTGTTGTAAGATGTCAGATAATAATTTTAGTAAAATAATTAAATTGTAGGTATTTTCTTTGACGGGATAATACTATATGATATCGATAGTTAAGTTATGTTAATATATTTATCAAATAAAGGAAAGAAAGACTAAACTTTTGGCACAAAAAGAACATAAAATACATTGTATATTATATAGCATGTGAGGACAAATACGGATATCCAGTACGTAGATAAAAAATATTACATTTCTAGTGAAGATCCGTGCCCAGAAATGAACATAGTTTGGTGACGATCACAGAAAACATATTAAGCCTGAATACTGCCTAAACAAAACTTTTTTACATAAAACGCTCGTTTCAGAAACTCGTTTTGGCCTCTATAAACTGTTTTTCGTGATGGCCATTCTATAAAGCCTTTACTACCAAAAATCACGGTAAACTGAACATCCTCAATCACACCGATTTAGTGCAAAACGTTTGAAATACAACGCAGTATTTTTTAACGATCGTAGCGTAAACCATAAATATTGCAGAGCTTAAAATGTCAGCCGGCCCATTCGTGCTTAAGCATGGCTCGCCCACGTTAAAGTTGTATGATTCCAAACAATGGATATTGTGGAGAGAATTTGGCAAGAAACACCATATTAAGAAACTCCTTTATAAAACGGGTAAATCTGTGAATACTATTTGTACACACATCGAGACATTTCATTATCTTTAAGGCTCAAACTCGCATAGCCCGAAATTTTTACAACAGATAACAGACCTATCGGAATAAGCAGATCTAACTGATAACCTAAACTGTATTTGGTCACGTAGGCAGATAAATTTCAGATCTTGTCTACCGAGTTATTAAGATTCTGGATATAAATAATAACATTTTTAAGATTTACCAATATTTAAATTTATTTATAACATTAGACGACTGAACGCTATCATTATTTCAGTGTAAGCGTCTAATATGCTTTATTATTTCATGGGAAATATAAAGAAATGTAATTTATTTACCATTTTCAAATGAAAAATGTAATCATCTCAATAATATAACAGAGTAAAATTCGTTTTTACCGTGCAAGAGCCAGGCTTCCGCACGAATGAAACGAACGATACCACTTTCTCACAGAAAACCGGCGTGAAACAACGCTTACGTTATGTTTCGAGTGAGTGAGGTACCGGAGGCCCAAACCCTTTTAAAAAGCTGGCAACGCACTTGCTCCTCCTGTGATGCGGGTGTCCATTGGTGGCGGTAATCGTTTACCATCAGGCGATCCGTCTACTCGTTTGCCTATATCCAATAAAAAAGCAGTCGTTATTCGTATAATACCAAAGTAAATAGTGTACCTATGGATGATCAGAAATATTGTAGCCTAAATATCAAGACTTTATTACCTATCAGTACAGTGTAATTTTTACCTAAACTGCCTCCTTCTATGATCTATTGGAAATCACAGTGCCGATGACGTCATAAAATACATAACCATTTTACGTGCAATATGGTAAACAACAGACTCCTACAATATATTTCAAAATGTTCGAATGAAAATGAAATGTGCTTTTAACGTTACGACACGGTGTGATAAGCGGATTTATGAGCTCGTACAGTCGAACACACTGATTTTTGCGTACGTTGTTTTCTCGTACATTTTATTGTTTTTATTTTATTGTGTTGGCGTGTATTCTTGATAAAGCACACGCTGCATAGTTTTTTTTTGTTAAAAATAAAATAAAATATTTTTTTCGTTTTTCTCCCAAAAGTAACTCTTGTCTGTCTGTTAAGTAATTTGCTTAAAAAGAGAAAAACCTACATAGATCCTACCTACCCTTAAGATGTAAAATTACCTTATTTGTTAGATCACTGAACTTAGACAGTGCGAGTTTTTTTATTAGAATGGCTTTTTGGTGGGTTCTCAGAATCAAAATAAATTTATTAAAACTAAATTAAATTTATTAAAACTATTGACATAAGTGAATATAAAGTGAATATAAAAATAATATTAAAAGAGAATACCTGGTAAGTAAAAGTTTTACAACACTAGTAAAATATGGTGGCTTCTGTCAACGTACAACTACTTTTATGAAGTCGCGTAAGTTCGATTAAATGTGCGTATTTTAAATAAATATTATTATTTACACTTGCACTGTTTTTTTTACTGTACACGGAACCCTTTGATGTACCTAAAGCAATTATTTTATAACGCAATCTACATCAATTTGCAATGCCTCTCTACCAAATTCTTTTGTCGATTGTACTCGTACATCACGATATGCTTTATACAAACGATCAAAACAAAACATTTTGATACACAACAGAAGCCCAATGTTATACCTATTACGTTATTATAAATTTATTTATTATAACATTGCTACCTATTAATCTAACATCTGATTAAGTGGCTTGTCAAAAATATTTGTATAATCAGCCCGTTGCTGATTGCCAAAACATCATATTTTTGAAGATTATGTTAACAGATATTGATGAAAGATTTGAAATATGATTAATTTCTGATGGATTGTGAGGTAGTATAAAATTAAATTACTGTCTGATGTCTGTACATAAACCAAAACATTATGTTTAGAATATATTTTTATATTATACTGGTTTCTGACCATGGATGCTGCAAAACTTCGGCACGATTGGGCCGGCTCGACCGGAGTGTTACCACGGCCTCACAGAAATCCGGCGTGAAACAACGCTTACGTTATGTTTCGCCGAGTGAGTGAGTTTACTGGAGGCTCAAACCCTTTTAAAAGGCGGGCACACTTGCTACTCCTCTGGTGTTGCGTGTGTTACTATCAGGTAATCCGTCTGCTCGTTTGCTCCCCTATCCCATAAAAAAAGATGCTTTACGACAGTCTCCGACGTAAGGGTGGTTGCCAGCCAGAAGACTCACACCAACCAGGTCGCCGACCCTAAGAGTTTTAGGATCTCTATTGTGTTGTGCTTCTATTTGTATTGGTGCACGAAGTTGAATGCGGTTTTCACAATTGTATTGCTGGAGCCAAACTCAAAATCTGGTGTATGTTTCATCTTGCCGACACTGCCTAAAAGCCGACTAGTAAGCTCAATTCTTTTGGGAAGCGAGAGAGAAATGTGAGCCAAATCTTCTTCTTCTATCTCTACTATTATAAAATTGTAAAACAGCTGTGTCTGTACATTGAAGATGATAAAAAAAAAGTGGGTTAGGGTGACAAAAATGTCATTTTCAAAATTCTTGTTTGTATGTCTGTTTGTTACGGGTTGGAGCAAAAACTACTGAATAGATTTTAATTTTGTTACCACTGTTAGATAGCATATGCTCCAACTTAAGAACTGGTGAACTTTTTATTTCAATTAATGGAACGGATCCTGTGATACAGCTTGACCTCTCTGATGTATAGAGGCCCATACAAAGGAGATCATCGTTTTTGGTTATTTATTAAATTATTTTTAGAATCCATTTCTAATCCTATTACAGGTTCAGGTAAGCGAAGCCGCGGGCAAAAGCAAGTTACAAATATAAAAAGTAGCTTTAGCAATATTCAAATACAGTTTCCATAAATTACCATAATTCGCAACTATCAAAAATTGTTTAGGAACCCAAATATACGGAATATAGAGCCATAAAAATCCCTTCTATCCCATAAAAAGATCACGATTAAAACTGATCTATCTCCCAACATCTGTTAGGGGTCAAATAAGGGATTACCAGAAGGACAACCTTTCTTTTTCATACAAATAACACAATAGTGCAATCTTCGCGCCAGCTAAAGTCTTTGTTACATAAAAAGCGATCCGATAAAATATCGGGAGCGATATGCTCGTGGTAGCTTTGTATATGAATGACTTTATGGCTTTTTTTTTTATGGGATATGGGCAAACGAGCTAACGGTTCACCTGATGGTAGGCGATGTTACCGCCGCCCGTGGACAACCGCAAAACACCACAGGAGTTGCAAGTGCGTTGCACGCCTTTTAAAATGGTTTGGGCCTCTATTACCCTTACTCATTCAGTGAAACACAACGTAAGTGTTGTTTCATGCCGGTTTTCTGTAAGGCCGTTGTATCACTCGGGTCGAGCTGGCCCATTCGTGCCGAAGCATGGCTCTCCCACAACTGTACAAGTAAATAATAACTATTCTATCATCCTCCTTTTTCATGGATAGTCTGTAACCCAGGGAGGTAGCAGGATATGTCGGTATCGTACCGACCAAAACCCATACTCGCCTTTATTGGCCTTATAGTTCAAATTCAAGTTCAAATGTTTTTATTATAAAATAAGCTTATGGTAGAGCAGGAACCTAAATTAACGGTATTTCAATCAAAATAACATCACAATTTAATTTTTTTTGGTACTAGCGGCCCGTCCCAACTTCACACGGGTAGAGAAATCCCTTAGTTTTTTCAAAATATTCTATAGCCTATCTGGAATAATGTAGCATTCTAATGGTGAAATATTTTTTTCAATCGGCCTGATAGTTTTGAATTTATTACATTATTCGTTACATACATACAAATATTGGTATAGAAGTATAGATTAGTATATATTACGTTTATATTAGAAATTCATTCTGCCGAATTCTAAAGCGGGCGATTTGACACCGCGCGCCCTGAGGGTTGAAATAGGTCATTATATCGCATCTTACTCTTTATCGTCTCGCTTTCTGTGAAGCGGAAGCTTGAGGGTGGCGATTCCACTATTATGATCTCAGCTATGTTCTTTGTGAGAGGAACGTTCACTAAAAATATCTTTCAACTGACCTGATTTCTTTTTAACATTATATCTTTGTGATATTTATATTTTAACAGTTGTGTCGCGTTTAAAAAACAGTGGAGTAAAATATAAAATGATACTCCACTGCTTGTCAAAGAATAAATTACACAGACATTTATTGCTGTTTTCCTTTCTTGATATCAATGTTGTACTTCAATCCAATACTTAGACACTATTTAAAAAAAAGTTAGTTAACTCAGGATCTTTGACTATAGATAGATAGTCAAAGCTCAGGACAAATCCTGAGCTACCTAAGGTAACCTATATCCCATCAAAAACATTCTGTAAAAAACTAGTCAAGTCTCGATGGAGCTGCTTGTTTATCTCTAAAAAGTAATGAAATCTAGATAAAGTCGTGCCAAGTCTAAGGTTCCTTACTGCAATTTCTTTATTATTTATAGTTAATGTTGTGTGACTTGGCCGTTGACTTGTACCCTTGTTGTAAATTCAAATATAAAGGTGAATATCCGACACATTTGTATACAGAGGATTACGTAGTATGAATGTTCGTTGAGAATATAATTTGAACATTCTTTATACGTTAGTGGGTCGCGCTCGTCTTGGCGGGGGCACTGCCGTGCTCCCAGATCTGGGCCATATAGTGTTTCGTGACGAAATAGTGAGTGATATTTCGGTTATATATACATTTAGATATAGATAGATACTACATGAATTATATAGATTTGTATTCTCCATTCTCAACATGTATAAGTACCTTAGAAAATCTTATTCAATTACCATCTTCCTTTTTTAAATAAACCAATGATCAAACATCGTTACGCGTCTGTCGCTCCGCAATGGGCATAATAAAGTATGCAAAGAGGTTTGGGTTCAACAAACGTTTTCTTAAGAAGTTTTTAAGATTTTCTGACGAAAAAGTCTTTACTAAGTAGGTAAGTACGTTTTCTTTGACGAAGTAAATATTTGTAAGATTGAATCTACGCAGGTATTTAGTTCAAGAGAGTTGTTAGAATATTGATGAAGTTATAAAGATCTGAGACTATTTCAAGATGGACCTAATCAAACGGAATATTATACAGACAAATAATTTTACTACCGCCAGATATATTTTTATGTGAATTAGTTTATATAATAGGTAACGAATAGGTAGGTTCCTCGTATGTCAAAATGAATATATACTCGTATTTTATAATACGGCGAAACCGTGAACACATTGTGAGACAAAATCACATAACAATATTTTAAACATCAACGAAATTAACCTTTTTTTTCGTTTCTTGTAAAATTTGGATCTTTGGACATGCGTAGGAGGTTATCTTTCTACAACGACAATATGTCGAGTAGGTTATTTAGGTGTGAACCGATAATTTAATGTCTTATAGGTTATATAATTTATAAGTTAACATACCATCAAAAAACAAACTCAAGAAAAATGCATTTGTTTAGCTATTCTAACTTTTCTTTTTACTTTTCGGATCATAATTCAAGAACTTATGAAATTTTCACTAAACACATTGCATTATATTGATAAATCAGGTGTTTCCTTTGAAATTCCCCCATTTTTCCTATTACAACCAACTTAATTTTGCGATCAAATGCGATCATTTGAGTTTGTACCCTATTGTGCGAAGTCCGACAAGCACTTGGCCTGTTTTTGTTTTAATTTACATTTCTGTTAGGTTTTTTTTTTATTCGAATTCAGGGCTTCTGTTTGACAGTAAATTAACAGCATGAGATTTTTTAACTACCTACAAATTGGTTATATACTCTAAGCCTACAAATATTGATGAACTAGTTATTTTAGTGAAGGAAAAATTCGACTCGCAGGCAGGATTCGAACCTGCGACTTCTGGTTAGGTACACCAGACGCTATGATCTCTAAGCCACCGCAAGTCCCACCTACCATGTCGAAATTTGCCTTCACATTCTGAAATTACGTCTTAAATGTGACGTCAGTAACATCTATTGAAAAGCAAAGTTACTTTGCCTCTCAACCGACATGACTTACCTTACGGTTAGTTCTATATCGTATGATGCAAACATACCTACTTATCATCTAATCTTTAATTTAAAATAACTTTATAATCATAGCATGAAAAATGCAAAAAAAATCACAAAAAGATCATCATCTTGTCCGCTGTCAGAAGGCTTGTTTTGACAAATAATTACCTTTAAAAAACACGAAGGGTTAGGCATCTGAGGGTTTTACAAATTAAATTAAATTAAACTAATTAAACAATTAAATTCATCACAAAGCTTTTAGTATAGTAGGCATTATTTTTAAGCTTTTAAGATTTTATAATCAGGGTCGGATTTTAAACATTATTTTTTATGTAAAAAGCCAATTTTTTATATCATATTCATAGCCAGTTTAAAACAGCAAAGGATAGGATGAAAGAACAACTTGTTCATCCGCTTATGTTAAATATTAAAACGTTCAGATACGTAAAAATTTAAGCCAAGCGATGCAGAAGAAAAATATGGTCGGTAAGGTTAATTCTGTAACAGAAATAATTAAGTAGGTAGGATTTTGCAAAGGTTTTTAAATCTACCCGTGAATTTCAAATTTGTATTGCTTTTATTAATCTTCATGGTAGATTGTGGCATTTTTCAGCAACAGAGACGAGGATTTAAGTAGAATTTTGGTCAAAAAATTGTCGGCTGAAAATGGAATCATGATTTTTTTATAAACACAGGAACTTTTATACTACGACTAGTTTCTGCCCGCGACTTCGTTCGCGTAGCGTGATGATATATAGCCTATAGCCTTCCTCAATAAATGGGCTATCTAACACTGAAAGAATTTTTCAAATCGGTCCAGTCGTTCCTGAGATTAGCGCGTTCAAGTAAACAAACAAACTCTTCAGCTTTATATATTAGTATAGATAGATAATCTATGATAGGTATTACTTGTAAGTTTATGCTTATAATTTCAAATATAATAAGAATGTAAGTGACCCGTGTCTGTACATTGCTTATATTGTTCCAAAAAAACTAATTTGGAGGACTGACAATAAGTAACACAATCCATTTCTATCATTTTTGGATTTTTTCTCTGTCTGTTTGTCTGTGTGATTCACACGCATCAAATCATAACCAATGAATAGATTTGGAGTAAGTACGAAGAAGTAATAGTACTTATAATAAATTGAAAATTGGGTCATCTAATAATAATTATTGCAACGCGCGTTAATCTTTACATAACATTATCAACCCATTATAATATGTCCCACTGCTGGGCACGGGCCTCCTCTCAAAATGAGAGGGATTAGGCTATAGTCCACCACGCTACCCTAATGCGGGTTGGCAGACTGCACACGCCGTCGATGAAATCTCTCAGACGTGCAGGTTTCCGCACGATGAGTTCCTGCGCGTGATAATTAACTATTAATACACTCATAACTTCAAAAAGTCACACTTGCGTGCCTTGGATTTGAACTCGAGACGTTGGCAGTCCAATGGTCATATTACTGACGCCTAAACAGTTATTTGAGATTTTTAAAATAGGTATTTAAAATAATATGGAAAAACAGAATGAATCCTTTTTTCTATCAGATTTTTTCGGGGTAGTTGAAACTTGTACAGGAAAACATCTGCAAGGCCATCTAGTAATACTAATATATAAATTCACTATCAACAGTGATTAGAAAATCACGGTGAATAACGTAGGTGAGCAATTGAGTCGGGAGAAACTATTTTATTGCGATTAACAACTGCACTACTGTGTAGATTAGATATACGAGTATTTCAGCTTTTAGAATTTTACGTGGACTATGCCAAATATCCGCTGATCTAGTATCATCGTGCGACAGGCTGTTGAGCTCCCTAGATTATGGCCAAGCTACACAATGACTGATGCATGCGTGCCGTCACACAAAAGGCAAGTTCAGACAATACCCTGGATTGTAACTCACATATACAAGCTCCAGATTCTCATTCACTTTAAATAGATTTTATGAAATATTTTTTCCGTGTTTCTTCAAGGTCATTATGGAAATGCCGGCGCCATGTAGTTTTAAAAATGTAATACATTTACGTGAACAAGTGTCTCTAAACGATCTTTTTACCCGACTGCCGAAGGAGGAGGGTTATGTGTTTGACGTGTATGTATGTATGTATGTATGTATGTATGTCCGTTCCTATGTCCGCTCGTAACTATTCAACGGTGCAACCGATTTAGATAAATGATACCTCATTAGATTTGTCTTGATGGCACGAGTGTCACTGGGTACATGAAATTTAAAAAAAAACAAAATGGCAGATTTTATGCGCTTTAATGCGTGGGCTGAAAAATATGTTTTGAGCATTCCGTAACAGTATTGTATAAATCTTGCACAAGTAAATAACACACCTTAGTTTTAAATTAAGCGTCTGCAGATTTTTCGTAGTTTTGCACTAAAAATCCGGAAACAAGTTACGTAATTAAAATAACTAAAAACCCGACTGCATAAAACACTTTAAAAAAAACTAAAAAGACAAAAACAAGTCTAGTAGTCCAGACCTATGTAAAGTAATATTGAATAACTACACCATTTAAATGTTTTCATGATCTTGCCTTACTTTACATAGGTCTGGACTACTAGACTTGTTTTTGTCTTTTTAGTTTTTTTAAAGTGTTTTATGCAGTCGGGTTTTTTACAGAAATAAATATCATTTAACCCCACGGATGGTATATTAAGAAAATGATATACTTGGTAATACAGGTATCTCGTACCAAATATATTGCATACATTCATCACTTTATACAACCGGGTTCGTGGCCCAAACAGCTACTTAACAGCAATAAAACTGTACCCGGTAAGATTTATATTTGAACCAGTAATCTTTATGAAATAATCGTCTACTTTTGCTGGCTTGAGTTTTTTTTTTATAGGATAGGGGAGCAAACGAGCAGACGGATCACCTGATGGTAAGCGATAACCGCCGCCCATGGACACCTGCAACACCAGAGGAGTTACAAGTGCGTTGCCCGCCTTTTAAAAGGGTTTGGGCCTCCGGTAACCTCATTCACTCGGCGAAACACAACGGAAGCGTTGTTTCACGCCGGTTTTCTGTAAGGCCGTGGTATCACTCCGGTCGAGCCGGCCCATTCGTGCCGAAGCATGGCTCTCCCACGTAAAGTTTGTCGAGTTCTGGCTAAAAGGCAACTTTTAGGTCTCTGTTTTTCCCAATTTCAAAGTCTCTTTGATGGGAAATTTAGCCTCTTTGAATGGCTATAGTGGCCTATTTTGATGGCCAAATTAGCCGCTCTTGATGAACCATATTTATTTTTAAGTAATTTAGAAAATTACTTAGAAGCTGCTATGAGTTCTTATTATTAATTGATTCCAGAGACCCAAAAGGTGGCCTTTTCGCCAAATCTATTGTAGCCACTTTAGCTATGAAGAGAGGCCACACTAGCCATTTCAAGAGGCAACATCAGCCATTTAAATTCGGATGTTTGTTACATTATTAGACAAATTAATGAATTTCCGTATAGAAGTAATGATAGATTAGCCAAAAAGTGAAAATAACTAGTCTAAATATCCAATTGTGACCAATTTTGGTATTGAATATGATTGGACCTTTAAAGCAGGACATAACATACCATCACGCTTGTATTCCGCAAGGAGTTACACTGAGGTGTACTAATGAATACCGACAGTTCTCCGGTATGTTTAGGTCCCATATAAAGGGGGCGAGTCAGGCACAAGTTCAAACCCCGAGCTGCTACTGAGAACCTGGGAATAGAATACATCTTAGCAGTCGCGCTTTGGAGCACTAGACTAAAAACGCAGTTCAAAAATAAATAATAGGGGTTAAAATATATGAAACTAGCTTCTGCCCGCGGCTTCGCCCCCGTGGAATTCGGTCTGTCATCACATCCCACGGGAACGGGATAAAAAGTATCCTATGTCCGTCTCCTGGTTCTAAGCTACCTCTCCACCAATTTTCAGCCAAATCGGTTCAGCCGTCCTTGAGTTATAAATGAAGTAACTAACACGACTTTCTTTTATATATATAGATAAGATTGCCTTTTAATTGTAATAGGTAGCTTGAATTGACATAGAACCTTCGTGGTTTGAGATTTTTGAGTGAAACTTTTTTCACATGGTACCTACCTACGTATGAAGTTCTTCCTTTAAAAAATGTGCAACATTCTTGCAGCATTCGATTATCGACTTTATGTTGTTTTTCTAACTTAACTTAACTGCCTCATTAGCCAAGTGGTCCTGAGCACGACTGCTACGCTAGAGGTCCTGGGTTCGATTCCCAGGTCGAGCAAAGTGTTATTGGATTTTTCTATGAAATTCCCAGTTCCTCGGAGTTAGGAATTTGTGCCCGGTTAATGGCAATAGGCTCGCCCCCTATTACATGGGACCTAAACATACCGGCGAACTGTGGGTGTACATTAGTACGCCTCTGCCTAACCCTTCGGGGAATACAGGCGTGATGGTATGTTATGTTATGTTGTTTTTCTATTCAGCTTAGACAATGGATACTTCGAAAATTGGAGTGAATACTCTAATACTATCTAAAAGAATATACATCGGTACCGTAAAGATACTTATCTCTTCTTCAATGAAAGTGCCATTGAGATAAATAATATCTTATCACATATCAATATATAGATACAAAATAATTTACAATTCAATACATATTATAGTTTTACGATAAAATAGCCGCAGTTTTAATAATGGAATATTTTTAGCGGCCTATATTTGATGGACCTCAATTGGGGTAATTTACAAGCACAAATGTGGGATTCGAATCCCACATTTGTGCTTGTAAATAGACCCACGATAAAGGAGAATATCGATATTCACTATAATATATTATTATTACTTAATAATTAGCATAACATATTTAACTTAGATAAACATAACATATATAATTTAATAATAATGTATTTTTATCATAGTTGTTCCTCACAAAATATCAAGTTTTTCACTTAAATATATATTTTTTAAATGTAAGAAATAATAATTTTTGAAAAATATAATCATAACATGATTATATAATGTAATAATAATTTGGATTTTTATCATATTTTTGTTCCTTATAAAATATTTAGTTTTTAAATGAAATATATATTTTTTTATTAAATAAATATACCTAATATTGTTGAACGATAATAATAAATATTATTTATTAGATTGAAAATACTTATTGCGTAATTCTTGTACGGAACTGGATTTTTAGCAACATTGAAGTCATTGACTTGGCGTCGAAATTTACAAAAGGAGTCTTTACTACCTCCTCGGAAATTTCTGAGTGGGTAATGTTGACCGGCACTGCTTGAAGTGAGGGCCCGATTGACCCAGTTGTGAAGAGCTGAAGCTTAGAGGTTGATGCCTACTTGAGCGGTTAAATTAAAAAGAATACGCTTACTAAAGAAACAAATGTGAGAAATATATTCCGGTTACATTTTCTGGGTATTTTTAGAGACAAAATACAGCCTCATTAGTCTCACGGTCCGCACTAGAGGTTCCGAGTTCGATTTCCATGTTGAGCAGTATTATTAAGATTTTTATGAAATTTTCGGTAGCTGCCTCATTAGCCAAGTGGTCCTGAGCGCGACTGCTACGCTAGAGGTCCTGGGTTCGATTCCCAGGTCGAGCAAAGTGTTATTGGGTTTTTCTATGAAATTCCCAATAGCAGCTCGGAGTTAGGAATTTGTGCCCGGTTAATGGCAATAGGCTCGCCCCCTATTACATGGGACCTAAATATACCGGCGAACTGTGGGTGTACATTAGTACGCCTCTGCCTAACCCTTCGGGGAATACAGGCGTGATGGTATGTTATGTCGGTAGCTACTCTGATTTTGGATTAATGTCTCTTGGCATGGCAATAATGCTTATGGCAATAGGCTTGCCCTATATTTCATGGGACATACAATATCGGTGAACTATAGCCCCTGTAGGGTACGACGTATTATCCCCAACATTTTTAGGTTGTGAGAATGGGATAGCGCTATTTCATCTGTAGAGCGGCATCCCTCTCTTTTCATCTTGTCATGATACGGCTTCAGGTGTGATGGAATGGTACCTATGTTATTTATTCACATTCCATATTCCCGCCGGTTTTTCGAAAAACTTTTCTAGGACAATCCTGCTAGATTTTGTATGAAAATAAAACTCAGAATATGTTCAAAGTCAAAGTCAAAAGATTTATTCGGATCGGGCGGGTATACCTGTATAATGTATATACATACTAGCTTCTGCCCGCGGCTTCGCCCCCGTGGAATTCGGTCTGTCATCACATCCCACGGGTACGGGATAAAAAATCCTATGTCCGTCTCCAAACCGTGCAAACCATGAGCTTTGATCGTCGAACTTTGCTGAACTGTCGAATCATAATTACATGTTAGGTCATTATGCTTCATAATAGAACAGCCTTTTTTGTACACCATAAGAGAATCAAAATACACAACAGCGGCGGTCTTATCACTTACAGCGATATTTACCAGCCAACTTTTGAGTTGACAGGAAGTCTTATTGCTAATAGCGATATCTATAAGAAAAATTTTGGATGGAAATGAAAAAGAGGATAGATATGAAAAAGAGGGGTAAATGATGAAACTACTAGAAAAAAAAAAATTGAAAGTGCTTTACGACTTACATACCATATAACCTAAATTGTTACCATTAAACCAAGTAAAAATATCAAGTTTCTGAAGCGTTTGACCGTTATGTGTTCATCGCTAAAGTTTGTGTCACCTTCAAGCCATATTACTTGCTGTTAATGATGGTTAATATTACCCATTTTAAGCTCCTTGTGGTCTTAATTTCTACCGTCATTATTCTGCTTCAGCAAACATAGTTTATGTAAGCATTACCTACTTACTACTACACTACGTACTACTTTAGGTAACACTAGCTAGCTAGATACACACGTAGCTACAATATTTACGTAAGTATTGATCAGTTTATATTACGCAGTTTTTATATTAAATAATCTTTAATATTAACCATAATCTTTAATAACACCTTGACTGTTTTCAAAAACGATGTTTACATCAACTTGGTGAACTTTTCAGTGCCTATTTGTTTTAATACTGTTCTCTTTTTACGAGACTACTTGCACGGTAAACAAATACATAATTGGCCTTCTAAGTTGTCTTTATTTATGTCTTATTGAGATCGATGCCTTTTCTTTGTCCTACTTCTTCTTTTATTGTGTGGAACAAAAAAATATTCTGTAAAAAACAAATACATTAATTTTGTACGAGAGAGAAACACAGATAAAATATCAGAATTAATTTTATTAATTTTGTTATGTCATTAAAGAGGTGAATTTCTTTTTCATGTTTTTAATTAAATGTACTGTAACGTAGGACCATTAAGTGCTTGTCTTTCGAGCGTATGGCACCCGTGGGTTGCAGCTGAAAACCACTATCACAATATGCTGAGCTGTGGCCCGTTTGGCACAATTAGGTACTATACGTAGATATTTATCTTGTCAGTTTGTTAGTCTTAAGTAAATATAGTCTTAAGTAAGGTTTTTTTATGATATTTGTTTTTGTGCCAATAAACACATTTCTTTCTTTCTTTCAGAAAGTTACAGAAAAAATATTTTGCTGGAGTAAATATTCGTAAAGCCAATGTTATCGGTGAAGTATTTCAAAAAGTGTAGATGCATAGCATCCCGAGATATGGGCATGAATGACGGGATGTATGGAGTCGGGAAGAAACAGGAAACTACACTATGGTTGCCAAAATAGCATTGCATTTTTTATGGGATAGGGGGCAAATGAGCAGTGGGATCGCCTGATAGTAAGCGATAACCGCCGGCCATGGACATTAGGCCGGCAACATTAGAGGAGTGTTGTGAGAACATGTACGTTACCGATCTTTGTAAACACAATATAAGCGTTGTTTCACGTCGGTTTTCTGTGAGGCCGTGGTCGAGCCGCACCATTCGTGCCGAAAATGGCAACTAGTGCAATGGCTTTGACGGCACGAAATGGGATTATGAAAAATTTATCGCGAGTAATATCTGGAGTACATCTATTTTTAAATAAAATATATTTTTTGCTATGAAATATCAATCAACGCATATTGTCCCACAAAATGATAAAATCAAAATGCAAATTTAAAGGACGCAGAATCAAGTTTTACTGGCATTCAATACGCCATTTTCCGTTCCATTATTTTCCTTATATCATCCAATTTCCATTAGAATGTCCAATCCAAATTTTTGGTTACCCTTAACGCTGATCCTGAAATTTTCGTTTTCATATTATTATGATAAAAATATTTGAAAAAAAGAACAAATGAAAATCTGAGAAAAGAAATTTGAAAAAAGAAGTTCGTGAACCTTTTTGATAATTTTTGTGAAAGTTTTATAGAATCACTCGTTCGGAATAAATCCTCTGTCAAAAAGTTTAATAAAGTTACTGAAAGTTTTTTAATGGTTTTTGGCTCTTTGATCAGTGGGGCAATAGATAAGATACATATTTATTATTTGAATAATTAATCTTGAAAAAAAAACAAGGTTTTGACAGATACCAAGTGTCACGACACCCACGTTGTGGGTTCGATCTCCACACGGAGCATTTTGTATGAACTACAGATAGTTGTTTCAGATCTGGGTATTTGCGTATGTGGAATTTGTATTTGTAAAAGCATTGAAGATACAGGAGAAAATCTTAGTGTGTTCGCCTATATTAAATGAAATAGGTAGATAACATAATTGGTTATTAATTTTTGTTAGCAGAAAGTGCGTTATATCATGCTCTTCGAGTGAGTTGTCCCCTTAATTCAAATTTTTCCAATCCACTATTCTGGAATTAGTTAATTCACTTCGATTTTTATATCGAACCTTTTTCTGACCTGCAATATCATATACAGCATGGACATATGTAGTTTTATATTTATGTATGCATTCCAATTCTTCGCAAGGGATAAAACCAATAAAATGTTTCATTTACGCGTCCCATTTTTTATACTTTACTGTTACCGACAGTGGCTAATACCGATAAAATATACAATTTATACCGTACCTAAGGGTGGCTGTGTTTCTAAAATAAAGCCGAAGAATAACATAACATACCATCACGCCTGTATTCCCCGAAGGGTTAGGCAGAGGCGTACTAATGTACACCCACAGTTCGGCGGTATGTTTAGGTCCCATGTAATAGGGGGCGAGCCTATTGCCATTAACCGGGCTCAAATTCCTAACTCCGAGCTGCTACTGGGAATTTCATAGAAAAACCCAATAACACTTTGCTCGACCTGGGAATCGAACCCAGGACCTAGAGGTCCTGGGTTCGATTCCCAGGTCTAGCGTAGCAGTCGCGCTTAGGACCACTTGGCTAATGAGGCAGGCAGCCGAAGAATAGGTTGAGATAAGGTCACGGATTTCTTGGATAATGAAAAAAATAATAATAATAATAAAGTAGTTTAAATAGATCTTTTTTTAAAATGATGCTCATTTAAATAAAACAACTTGATGGATTCCATCGCGTTATATTAGAGTACAAATGAAAACTCGACGTTACCGATCCTTTACAGCGTCCATTGTCACTGGCAGACCTCTGCCTGTAACCGTAGAATCTGTAAAGTTGTTTTATATCAATGAGCATAACACGAAGCGACTGCCATGACTACTCTGCAACGCAATTCACCATCCACACACTGACCGCAGCGAGTGCAGCTTAACCTTGCAGATCAGTTCGCTTAGTTATTTTTCGCCACGAGCCCCTCTTTTTTACTTGTAAAGTAATAGCAATTATATAAATAGACTAGCTTCTGCCCGCGGCTTCGCTCGCTTGAAGCTACAAACCAACAGTGATGATCTCTTCTTTGTATGGGACTCTATACATTAGAGAGGTCAAGCTATATCTTCGGTTCCGTTAAATTATTTGAGATAAGAAGTATACCAGTTTTTAAGTTGGTAGTTTTTGCACCAACCCGTAACAAACAGACAAGAATTTTAAAAATCACATTTTTGGGTTCGGAGTCGTTTATATACCCACTTGTTTTTTTTTAAATCTTCAATGTACAGACACAGCATTTTTACAATTTTATAATAGTAGAGATAGCAATTATATAAATAAACTCGGATCACGATAACTAACAATACCGACACGATAAATAACAATATAAACACGATAAATAATAAAAAAAAAAAAAAAAATAACAATATTTTGATTATTGACATTATTTTTGTACTGACATTATTATTTTGATTATAAAGATTCTCTTGTTATTAATGAATTGAATTTTGACATTTATGAATTTTATTAATATTTTGTTGACATCACAATTTATACTGACATTTATTTTGACATCTAAGTCTATTCTAGTCATTTTTCTTTTGTAAATGTGAGTACCATGTAGGCTTAATTTTATTATACCAGTTTTTATAGTCTAGGCTTTCGGAATTTTATACGACCTACACGAATGTCCTACTGATCTGGTATTGTCGTGTGACGGGTCGTTGAGCTCCCTTAATTATGGTTGAGCTACACGATGACTGATGCATGCTTGCCGTCAGTTAGGACTGGTCTACTCAAAGCTGCTATGGTTCTTTCCTCAAAAGGCCATTTCAGACATTGCCCTGCATTGTCCCACTCACATTATTTGCATTATTTTATGTCTGGACTTTAAAAGAGACCATGATTCTCTGAGTTTGTTTCGGTGTTTCTTCTCAGAGGTCGTCAGTTAGGAAATGCCGAAGCCATCTAGCTATAAAAAAAAACCATTGACTTGTAAAAGTGTCTCTAATGATCTACTTACAGAAATAAATATCATTTCATCATTTCATTTCATTACCTTCATGGGTTGGACAGCGTTTTTTTAACACATTGTACACAAGTTTGTAAGTCTTGTACACAAGTAGCTCGCTCACAAATCCAGCTTTATAAATAACAGACGTTTAAAAATATATTTAATAGATATTACAGGTAAATTGCTCCGTCGTGGGTAATCCTCTCCGATGAATATGCACGTATGATAACTAGGCGATATTGGCAAAGTTTTATATGGACTTAAAGTCGCCATATTGATTCGGAGCGGCCATTTTGCTTCTATAGTCTGTAGACAAGCCATAGATAACACTAGCTTCTGCCTGTGGCTTCACTCACATGAAGCTAAAAACCAACAGTGATGATCTCTTCTTTGTATGGGTCTCTATACGTTACAGAGAACAAGCTGTATCTCAGGTTCCGTTTAATTATTTGAGATAAGAAGTCCAACAGTTTTTAAGTTGGAGCACATACTTTCTAACAGTGATAACAAAATTAAAATCTACACCGAACCCAAAAATGTGATTTTAACCCACTTGTTTTTTTTAAATATCTTTAATGTACAGACGCAGATTTTTTACAATGTATAATAGTAGAGATGTAAGCAATACTTACTTCGTTTTTAAAAGATATAAATTTTAGTAAAGGAAAAAATCGATCTAAGGCTGGGTTAGAAAATGCGTCTCTCCGGTTAAGTACCTATGCTATAACCGCTAAGTTACCGAGACTTGTGATGTAAATTTTCTCTTCCTTATGTAAATTTTTGAATCCTGTTTGAGACTGAATATTTCATACATACACTCACTCCTTTCTCCCACAGGGGAGGTAGAAACTATAGACCGCCAGTTGCTACGATTATTGCGTGTGTTGTTATGTTTTCAAGTTTTATCTTTATTATGTAAGAAAATTATCATTTTTAGTAACTCTTTTATGAAATTAGAAGTATTTAAAATTCATGTTTACAATGTATTGTATTTATAAAATCAAAATTTATATATATTTATATATATAAATTTATAACCAAGTAGTGTAAGTTATAACCTTATAACTTACACTACTGACTTATTTGACGGGCTAGATGCAAATATTGAAATTGACAGTATCTACACAGATTTTCGCAAAGCGTTTGATCGAGTTGACCACCGTAAATTACTGGAAAAACTTGCTTACAATGGTATAAGGGGAGACCTTTGGAGGTGGTTTAAGTCTTACATTTCTTACAGAACACAGAAAGTGGCAATTGGGGGTTGCGAGTCACATGCCACAAATGTAAGCTCAGGCGTTCCACAGGGTTCTATCTTAGGTCCACTTTTATTTATCATCTTTATCAATGACATTAATAAATGCTTTCTCAATAGTAACTTTCTCCTCTATGCGGATGACTTGAAAATATACTTAAGAATAAAGAACTACCAAGATCACATCTATCTACAAGAAGATCTAGATAGATTCAGTTCATACTGCTATGAAAATAAATTAGAGCTTAGCCTAAATAAATGCAAAAGTATAAGCTTCACCTTCACATATTCACTTTGTGGGTCTGACTTAAATAAAGTACAATCAATCAGAGACCTGGGTGTTACAATTGACAATAAATTACATTTTGATATTCACATAGAAAATATTATTAGTAAGGCCTTTAAAATGTATGGCTTTGTCACAAGGTCTGTCACTGAATTTAGAAAACCATCCATGCTTATTTATCTTTTTAAATCAATAATAAGGCCACAACTCGAGTACGCTGTTGCTGTATGGAAACCACTATACAACAAATATGAGAAAAGCTTAGAGAGGGTACAGAAGAGGTTGTTGCGATATACTAGTTACAAGTGTTATCGTAAACGTTTACCTTACCAGTCCCTTCTTATGTTTTACAAACTGCTTGATCTTAAATCTAGACGACTGCAACTGGAAACTATGTTGCTTTTTGACATTTGTAATAACAAGTATGACTGCATAAATATAATAAACAAAATAACTTACTCAGTGCCCCCGCGAGCTCATGTGCGGCCATCGCGCCGTACTAAATTTTTTGCTATAATGCGGTCTCGTACTAACGCAGGTGTCCGGTCCCCATTAAATCGAATGTTTAAGACATACAATGACAATTTCAATACGTTAGATATGTTCGCTAGTATTTTCTTCGTTTAGTTATTCAACTTTTTTACAATTATTTCATAGCTATTAGATATCTTATATCATAGTGTATAGTATTCTACTAGTCAGGCCCTTTCATTTGATACCAATATTGTGGGAGTTGTGAAAAAATATGTAAACTGCCATCTTGTGGCGGCGGCCATCTTGGACCGATTTTCATCAAACATAGCTAAGAACACTCCCGACTTATTCACCTTTCAAACAAAAAAAACAAAATCAAAATCGGTTCATCCATTCGGGAGCTACGATGCCACAGACGGACACACACACACACACACACACAGACACGTCAAACTTATAACACCCCTCGTTTTTGCGTCGGGTGTTAAAAATACATTTAAGAAACAGACTATCAAGATGATATCAGAGGAACAGTTGTAAATTACAAATTGCCTACGCTCTATTCTACAATCACACGCACTCATACATACCTATATACATATTTAATTTACACGCTCACAAATACTCAAAATTACGCACACACATCAAATATAACTATGTAATATATTAAACAATAACAATATACATAAAATATCTTGTATGTATTATTAACAACTATACAGTACATACAATGAATTACTAGTTGATTAAGTTTATAAAATCAAAATTGTAACACAGGTTCACCATTTGAAATTCTGTAATGATTAGGTGACCAGCGATGTTGAGTTTACAATAAGTAACATTGTATTAGTTAAGGTTTATATAATAGAGATTGTAAACTTGTTTGTGGTTCCAATAAATTAAAAAAAAAAATAAGATGTTGTATACGTCACATCCGGTAGTCAGAAGTGGGGCAGAGTGGGGTTGTTTACTACTGTGTATTTAAAAGGCGAGCACTGGCCTTGTGACGCCCCCCCCCCCCCCGACCCTTGCTCGAGCCGGCCCCCACCGAGCCAGTAGCTTTAAATTAGTCCCTAATAATAATTTAAACCAGATCCAGCCGTCCCTAGCTGCCCCCCCAGTAACGCCCTAAGCCGAGGCCCGTGTCCCGCAGGGGACGCCCTTAGCTGCTGTTGCTTAATTTTAAGTTGCCCCTGGCTGGAGGCATTCGGTGCCTCGCCACCAAGTTCGGTTACGCTGTTAAGATTCCCTGAATCAACAACTAATGTCCATTTAAAAAAAAAAACCATGTGACGCACTTGCTTTCTAGATTTTGAGTAGAACGGTACACTGCCCCCTGTCGGTTCTCTCTGAGTACCTACCAGATATCTACAATATTATACATAAGTATTTCTTTATGTTATTTAATTATAATTATTAATAATTTATTTAAATGTTATTTTAAATATGAAATTTAATTGATTTGTCCAAATGTACTACAGACCCTATTATAATTAAAAACATGTATTAACATGTGCAACAGAATAAAACCACGGTTCGGAGTATAACTGATTTATTTAGATCTACCGCCAATACAAATAATATAAGTGGTACATTATTCATGTACCTACATAACACATCCCACCACCAAATCCAAACTATAAACATAATAAAACCAATCGTAACGTAATTCTATCGCCTTTAAACGGCATGTATAATAACCAGGATTTATAAAACTATTTATTACTATTTTTGAGTATATCTATTATAGGCTCTTTTGGCTCGTGCCGAGGCGTCTGGCGGAAGATGAGTTCGCGGCTCCGGCTGAACCTTTAACTCGTTATCATATGCGTCCGAAAACTCATCACCCGAGTCAATAACTGCATCTCCCGGCAAGACCTGGTCCGTACCATCACGACTCATGCCAAACGCTTCTGTCTCTGACCGCACATCATGGCCGTCAGACCCCTCAACCTCTTCCACTATTGGCTGCGTGCTCGTACGTGATAGGGAATAGCGACTTTGACCACGAAGGGGGACAACTTGGTTGTGATGTCTACGCCATTCCACCCCTTCTCCAACCCTTACTTTGCAAGACACTGGTCCAGTAACTTCTGAAACGTAACCTCTCGCCCACTTGTCCCCTTTCCTGGAATAATCACGCGCGAGCACTTGTTCGCCCACAGCGAGCTGGGTGTGTCGTCCGCCGGCGGCCGCCACCTGCCTATCCTGTGCAGCGCGTACCACTGCCTCGCCGTCTGGACGTAACGCATCGAGGCGTCCGCGCAGTCGACGTCCGAAAAGCGCCAATGCGGGTGACACCCCAGTCGTTGCGTGCTCACAGTTTCTGTATTGAAATAGGAATCGATACAATGCAGTTAAAATATCCTCTTTTTCAAAAATAGCTCGTTTAATCGCTTTCTTTACTGTCTTCACGGCGTTCTCAGCCTCGCCGTTACCTTGGGGTCTATACGGTGCCGATGTCGAATGTCTTATTCTATTTTTCTGACAATATTGTTTAAACTCTTCTGAGAAGAAAGGCGGGCCATTATCGGTGACTAGTTGCGATGGAATACCAAACCGAGCAAAAATAGATCGCAAAGTAGTAATAGTCGCGCCAGCTGAAGTGCCTGCCATAATCACAGTCTCAATCCATTTTGAGTGGGCATCTACTAATATTAAAAATCGTTTACCGGCGCAATCAAAAAAGTCAGCATGAACGCGTTGCCACGGGTGAAGCGGGTACTCCCATGGGTGTAGTGGAGCGCGCGCAGGTGCGTCCCGCACCGATTTACATGCGTCACAAGCACGACATGTATCCTCTATGTCGCTGTCAATGTTTGGCCAGTAAACATAATTCCGAGCAATGTTTTTCATTTTATTCACACCCAAATGGCCACTGTGAATCTCTTTTAAAATCTCCGATCTAAACTTTATTGGAATTACTACCCTGTATTTGTAAATAATGCATCCACGGTCTGTAAATAAGTGTTCTTTACGAGCAAAAAAAAACTTTTCTTCATCGCAACTAGCCGACGCCGGCCATCTAAATAATATGTAGCCCATTACTCTACAGAGAAGCGGGTCCCGCCGAGTTTCTTTTGCAACGTCATTGAAATCTAATGGCAGTGTTTCTTCGATATAATTTAAATAATCTATTTGAGAAACAGGTGACCGCTCTTGTGCCAGTGGCAAACGCGATAAACTATCAGCCGGACCGTTATCCGCTGACTTCACGAATTCTATTGAAAAATCATAGCCCGCCAGCCGAGCAGCCCAGCGCTGCAGCCAACTGGCCGCCGTCTGAGGTATTCCCTTTTTTTCCCCAAAAATATACGTAAGAGGTTTGTGGTCGGAACGTAAAACAAATCGCCTACCAAAGAGGTACTGATGGTGCTTTGTAATGCCATAATAAATAGCCAGGGCCTCTTTGTCGAGCTGGCTATAATTGCGCTCCGCATCGTTGAGAGTTCGCGAAGCGCAGCTGACTGGTCGCTCGGTACCGTCGTCGTAGCGGTGTGCTAGGACCGCACCCAGACCGTATGCGCTACTGTCTACAGACAACACGAGCGGTCGCCCCTCCTCGTAATGAGCCAACACCTTATCACTTAGCAAGGCCTTCTTTGCCTCCCCAAACGAATTTGCACAACGCGAATCCCAATTCCATTGAACACCTTTATTTAAAAGATTGTGCAACGGATGAAGTAATGAGCTCAAGTTGGGAATAAATTTCCCATAATAATTTAATAACCCGAGAAAGCTTTTTAACTGTGTGACATCAGAGGGTGTGGGTATTTGGGCAATCGCGTCGAGCTTCTTGGGGTCGGGATGCAACCCGTTCTTATCGATAATAAATCCTAAATAAGTAACAGATTTTTGTAAAAAGGTACATTTTTCTGATTTAACAGTCAGACCCATCTTACGTAATCGTTCGAGAACAGCTCGCAGACTGCGCATGTGTGAGTGCCGATCTTTGCCTGTTATACAAATGTCATCTAAAAACACTACCGTGCCCGGAATACCCCGTAATGTTTCCTCCATCATTTTTTGAAACTGTTCTGGTACGCAAGATAAACCATATGGCGTTCGCCTATACGCAAAAGTACCTACATGGGTTGTTATCGCCGTATATTTTTGTGACTCGGGTTCTAGTAGCACCTGTTCATAAGCATGTCGAAGGTCAATTTTGGTAAATTCCTCCCCATTGCTTAAGGTTGCAAATAACTCTTCAATGCGCGGAAGTGGATAAAAATCACGTTTCAGTCTCGGATTAATCGTAATCTTATAATCCCCAAATCCTAAGTTCCCCATTACTTTTCACAACTGGCACTATAGGGGTCCCAAAATCCGAATGCTCCACACGATATATGGAGCCATCTTGCTGGAGCCGCTCCAGCTCGCGCTCAACCCGTGCTCGCAGCGCCAGCGGCACGGGCCGTGCTCGCACATATACACTCTGACAATCTACAAGCTGTAAACGCAACGATTTTTTACAGGTACCTAACTGGTTTGTAAACACTTCCGGAAACTCTTTACACAGCTGACTCACTAATTGATCCTCTTCGATTAATTTATTAATGTTAATTTGAGTTATCTTTAAAGAACTTAACCAATATCGACCCAGTAACGGCCTGCCGCCACCCTTAATAACATATAAACGAACCTGAGTGGCCCTTACATTTTTAAATTTAATATCCACTAAAATGTATCCCAGAGGTTCAATCTTTGAGCCTGAATAGCTACGCAAAATTAAATTATCAGTCTGTAAAGGTTGATCTTTAAATAACAACTCGTAACAACTATCATTTATGGCGGAAATACGGCTGCCTGTATCTATTTCGCATTCTAGTATTTCTGAATCCACTTGTACATTAATAAAATAAGGTTTGTTACCTTGAGCCGTTGATATCACAATATTGAATAACTCATCCTCGGAATACTCATCCACATAATGTTGACGTTGAAAGTCACCACTCTTACGATTACGCACTTTGTTACACATCACACGTAAGTGACCGCGTTGATTACAATTATCGCAATTGTAATTTATGTAGCGGCACCTGTTAGCGGGGTGACCCTTGCCACACCGCCAGCAACCCGCGCCGTCCCGCGCTCCGCCGCCTGCTCCCATAGCTGCGGCCGGTGCACCCGCGCGCGCTTGCCTCGCGCCCACAGGCCGGGCGCGCACCGCATGCAGGCCTTCGCCCGCCTCGTTGCCGCCCGCGCCGCTGCTCCCTGTCGCGGCCGGTCCGGCACCGCTAACCTCCGCATGCCGATCCGCTGCCTCCAGAGCCAGAGCTAACTCCACCGCCTTCTGATAATCGACCGATCGCTCGGCGAATATTCGCGATCTCATCGTGTCACTCGCCAGACCGGATACAAATTGATCTCTGAGGTCCTCCTCTAGTCGGGGGCCGAAGTTGCATGTGACCGCAAGGTGCTTCAGACTTTGTAAATACTCAGTCAATGACTCCCCAGGTCGCTGTCTCCTTTGTCGGAAAATATGCCGCTCAGCAATGTCAGATCGCTGTGGCTCGAGGTGAGCCCGCACTAGTTCCACCAATTGGTCGAATGTTTTATCTTCTGGATTCACCGGTGCGCATAAATCACACATCAAATTATAAGTTGCATCACCAACAACTGTTATCAACATAGACACTTTTAGTTCCGGTTTTATTTCGTTAAGTTTAATGAATTGCTTAACACGCCGTATATACGCCGGCCATTGTTTGGAGGTTAAATCAAACGGCTCGATTTTACCGATTGGCATTGTGAAAAAATATTATAGGCACTGCAATTCAACAAACAATGATTATCATTAAACAATATCCGACATGAACTACGCACAAATTCCACGTAGAAATATATTTTTTTATCCCAACTCGTCGCCAGTGCAACAGAATAAAACCACGGTTCGGAGTATAACTGATTTATTTAGATCTACCGCCAATACAAATAATATAAGTGGTACATTATTCATGTACCTACATAACAGGCTGGAATTGTTTTGTTTAATACTAGTTTTGATTTACCAAACCATTATAATAGAATAAAGATCTATCTTTTCCTCTACAGTTGGATTTTTTTATATCTACTTTGACTTTCTCCTCACACGTGCATACTTCTTTTGCTTCTGTCAGATTCATACATCTTCTCATAGATATGCGCCGGTTGCGAGTACTTATTTTGATAATTTAATTCCCAACGTGTGTCGGATCCTTCACAGCATGTTAACAATATCTTAGTGTAGTTTCATTTCAATCTCTAATATTCGCGTAAGCGTCAAAAATCAAGAGGAATAAATCCAAATAATTGGAAAAGTTCTATATTAGCTATGGTCGTAGAAATTGTTTCAAGAATTATTTTACCGCGAATTTCGAAAATGAAACCGCAAAACTGTTTTAGAAATATTCTCAATAGAAATAATATTGGAAAGTTGGTAAATTGTGGTTTGATTTTACCCAAAATCATTTTTTTAACTAGTGTAGTTTGCATTTTAAGTATTTCATATATTTACAGGGCTAAATATAGCTATAATAAAACTTAATTTAGTCACTGAAATAAAGTGTAGACAAACACTTTTTACCTAGAGACAATAAGATAAACAAAAAAAAATCTTCTTTAATATTATTTTTTTATAGTTTTTGATCTTTATTTTAAATCCATCTCATTAGTCTAGTTTTCTTACACGTGACAGCTATTCTGCATGTAATTTTCAGGTTGAGTAAAGTTTGGATTACTCTTGGATTTATGCTCGATTAATGGCAATAGAGTTTCACTATGACCTAAATGGGACCTAAAGATGTGACCATTATTGTTTACAGGCGTGATAGTATGCCAAGTTTCATTAAAAAAAAAAACTAATAATAACACTATAGTTACGAATATTAAAATATTTTTTCTATAAGTCAGGCAACATTTTCTATCTGTCATTAGTGTCAAAACTTATAACTGTCACAACTCAAACATTGAAGTAGTCACAATGGATCCGTCTGACCTAGTTTATCATCGGATATCAGAATCGATGTGGCGGCAAATCGTCGAGTCGCTAATGAAAGTTGCAACGACGGCTTTGTGGGTTCTGTACAAGTAAAATATTATAATTTTTAACAGACGTCAAAAAAGGAGGTGTTTCTCATTTCGAACGTATGGTTTTGTGTGTATATAATGCGATAGTTATTTATACTTTTATGTATAACAGTGGTATATAAGGCCGACTTAATTCCAAAATATTCTACCAGTCAACCTTCAGATTTAAAAGAAAAAGCTAATAATACTAATTCTCAACACATTGTGTATACACATGATACTAATATATTCCGTTAATAAAATTGATTCCTAGTTATTTTTATATCTTAATGAATTTAATTTCGTACATTTGGTTTCTCTATCATTGAATTTTAATTTATCAAAGGCCGCATTTTAAGGCTGTGCGAGTTGGGTTGTTGCTAGCTGAAAGCTTATTTACCATGAAAATTGTATATAAATTCTAAAATACTTAAATAATGATGTTGCTAACCCATTTTTAGAGACTATTCATGTTAAATACATAATATTTTTCCTTTCAACAACAATTTTCTTTTGTAATATTATAACAATAACGAATTATTGGAAGTTAATACATTTTAAAATACCTGGAATCCTTTTTAAGATTACAAAGGCTCTTTTGTTGTATTTAATAAAGGTATATTTTTATGTAATGGGTAAAGTAAATACATAAAAATAACTGCCTCATTAGTGTAGCGGTCTTAACCAAGAGATAAAAGGTTCGATTCCCAGGTCAAGCAAAATGTTATTGGGATTTTCTTTTAAATTCTCAGTAGTGGATTTTGAATTCGTGCCCGGTAGTTGGAAGGTTTTTAAAAAACATGGCAATAAGCTCGCCCCTTATTACATGAGATCTAAAGATACCGGGGAACTGTGGATTTATTATATTAGACTAGCTTTAGCCCGCGGATTTGCTCACGTGAAGCTATATTAGGACTAGAAATGGTAAAAATAACAAAAACCACTAGCAATCTTGTATGGGTCTGTATACATCAGAGAGGTCACGCTGTATCTCAGTAACCGTTTAATTAAGATTTAAATCTATTCAGTAGTTTTTGCGCCAACCCGTAACAAACAGACAAACAGACAAGAATTTTACAAATCACATTTTTGGGTTCGGAGAAGTTTATATACCCTAACGCACTTGTTTTTTTTAATATCTTCAATGTACTATGACAACTTCAATGACACTACTTTTTTACAATTTTATCATCCCTACTAATAATTATTATAAATGCGAAAGTAAATCTGTCTGTCTGTCTGTCTGTTACGCTTTCCCGCTTAAACCTCTCAACCGATTTTGATGAAATTTGGCACAGACAATCTTTAGACCCTGAGAAAGGACGTAGGCTATATATGATCACGCTACGCGGACGAAGTCGCGGGCAGAAGGTAGTATATAAGAAGACACACCTATGAAGCCTTCAGGGAAACGGAGGTGATGGTATATATATACATAATGTATTTTATATACATCAGATAAGAGAAAATACAGGAAAACTAAATAAAAAAGTCCATAAAACAGTACGTTGTATCTTCAGTTTTTATTTACCTGAAAAATACAGGTATACCGGAAACGTAGTATGGATCGGAAGCAACATAAAATAGCAATAAAGTATAAATATAAAACAGTTTATGTCTTGCCATCGGGACACAATACTTTTGTTATAGTAGGCTTGGAGGAAGTTCGTTTCTCTAAGACAATTTCTTATCTGAAAGTGGGTTTCGCCATCACAAAGTGGAAACAGAAACAGATTAGGGCTATCTTCACAAGAGTATTTTTTTATTATTTAAAAAAAAATAAAAAAAATTCCAAACACCTTTAATTTTTTTTTTATTTATTTAATTCAGGCTACAAGGCCCATATTATATACAAAATACTATAATACAATACAATATAACTTAAACTAATAACTTTTAAAATACTATACACATATAAAAACAATAACACTTCACTAGCACTAGGTCACTGTGTGTTCTGGTGGCACAAGCTTGTCCGCGGAAGCGACGGAAAACCACTCCTTGCGGCCAAAAGTCCTCTTTCATGACGAGGTGCAGAAAACTAGTTGGAACTCGCACCACAAACGCCTTGAAGTTGACATTGCGGCGTGATTCCAGTAATTGCATGCTCTTCTGCTCTCGGCGATCCATTGAGCCTTTGGCGCACGTACTCCACAAAGTCTTCCGCCTTAGTGGTGTAGTGAAGGCGAAAAATGTAGACTGGAGTGTTCGGTAATGCGGCCCGTATGGAAGGCTGGGGCTCTGCAGGAGCCGTGCCGCAACGGTTCTTTTTGGTTTGTTGACGGCACTTCCTCCTTTGCACCGTCACAAAACCATCGTCATCAGCCTGCTTCGATGCCTTTTCAGGCACGGGCTGCCTGGAAGGAGCATCAAGAGTGCTTACAGCGACTCCGGCAGGATGGCTTCTTTAAGCTGGATCGTTTGACAGCTGGTCAGCTGGGGGTCGGGTATTACGAATGCACGAATTATAAAATTATAAGTGTCAGCAACACGTCCGCACACAACAACGGCTATGAGAGAACTGAGAATTTAAAAGGCGGGCAACGCACTTGAACTCCTCTGGTGTTGCGGGTGTCCATGGGCGGCGGTTACCGCTCACCATCCGATCCATCAGCTCGATTTCTCCCCGTTCCCATAAAAAATCTCAAGGCGGCACATACGCTATACTGAGGGATTCGTGGCGAAGTAATTTTTTTTTAAAGTTGGATGTACCAGGATTGTCTCCAAATACAAACTCTCATATACAAAAGCCCAGAGCTGGAACAACTATTTTTCTGGAACAAAATTTTATCAACATTATCATATCAGCGAATTGAAGTACACTACTGAACAAAGGGCTTCCCAAAAACTTTCACAAGGACCTATATGACAATGGTGTCATATAGGAGTTTGCTGGGAGTTGTTGGATGATGGCATCCAATAACTTCCAGCAAACTCCACCAGGTTGGGACCTCCAACCACCGCTTTCCGATTTGTGATCTCCACTTGAGAGACCGTGGCTATGGGTATAACGAGTTGATTATATATATTGCTCTATATCCTACAACAGAAGCTATGATCACTATCACGAGTCCCACGCGTCAGATCGAAATTTGGTAAAGAAAGTTATTTCTATTCTCAACCGACACAACGATTAACGCATTAAGTTGTGATTATTAACACATCTGCAATACTAAAGATACCTACTACTAGTGCAGAAAATAAGCATAAAAAATAACTGAGACGCAGAAAAATCCAATCACAGTTCAGTACCAATCGGGAATCCAAACTATTTATAGACACCCCCGGTGCTTCGTATCGGATGAATAAAGCAATTACGGTGCAATTTTAATAACATACTTCGGAACTCCACTACTACGCAATAATGTATAAAATTTCAGTAGGTAATTTGTCCGAAGATCATCCCAGGAACGTGGAAGCAAAATAAAATGTACTTAAAATATAATTTTGTTTGCAAATATATATCACTAGCTTCTGCCCGCGACTTCGTCTCCGTGGACTTCAGATAAAAAGTAGCCCATGTGTTATTCCAGACTATAATAATCTATCTCTGTGCCAAATTTTATCCAGATCCGTTCAGCCGTTCTGGCGTGAAAGAGTAACAAACATTCCATCCATCCATGCTCACAAACTTTCGCATTTATAATATTAGTAGGATTTTCACGGAAAGCATCGTGGTCCTGGGCTGGGCTCAAATATAACAGGGGACCATTTAGGGATCCACAGGTACCACAGAAGCAAAGAGTAAGCAAAGCATCATCAAGGTCCGATTCTCAGGTCGAGTAAACTGTTATTGTGTTTCTGTGAGATTCTTAGTAGCTGCTCGGAGTTTGTAAGTCAGCCAATAAACCGGCAGTAGGCAAGCGTGATGGACTATAGCCTTACCCGTTACCGTCTCACATTCAGGGAAGACCCGTGCCCAACAGTAAGACAGTATAATGCTTTGATGATCAATGACATAGTCTCATCTTTAACATGGGACCTAAACATGGCGGCAAACTGTGGGTGTACATATTTATGTATACCTCTGCCAAACTCTTCAAGAAATTCAGAGTGTCTGCTATAGAGAATCGATCGTTAACAGATTACGTGTGATTTACATATCGATATGTCTTCATATATTTAGTATTGTTTACCACAACAGAATCTGTAAATGTGTACGTTGTAGTATTTCTAAGTGGATACCTAGTTTCAATTGTCGCTTTTGATGGTGTGTGTATTTACCACATAGTTTATTTATTTTTTTGAAATGACATCTGGTTCTCAAATACTTATATACTGTACTATTGAATATTGTAACTTAATTTATTTTAAAAGACTGTCCATGGAGTTTCTTGCCGGATTCTTCTCCATAGGATTAATTTTTTGGAACCGTGCAACTAGAATCATAACGTTTCATAAACGCTTGTAAAAGCTTATACTTGAAATAAAAACATTTGAACTTGAACTTGAACTTGATCAGTCGGTAGGTACTAAATAGACATTGCTAGCTCGTCAGTCCATCTTGTTAGAGGTCATCCCGCATGTTGGGCGTAGCGGCTTAGCGATCGACTTCTGCGACATGTGTAGTGGCTTCCATCCCCACACGCTGCAAAGATTTGTATGATCTACAGGTACCTAGTTGTTCTGAGTCTGGGCGTTTGTGTTTATGGCAATTTGTGTATAACCGCTGCCCATGGAAACCCGCAACTCGAGAGGAGTCACAAGTGTTGCCCGACTTTTAAAAGGGTTTGTGCCTCCGAGCGAGATCCTTGTAACACCCACCCATGATACATGAGAAAATCATATCCTAAATAGTTCGAAGAACTAAAGGCTGCCTGGGCAGAAAAGAGTGAAGACTACGCGCCGGAAAACATCTATATATATATAAAAGAAATTCGTGTTAGTTACACCATTTATAACTTAAGAACGGCGGAACCGATTTGGCTGAAAATTGGTGGAGAGGTAGCTTAGAACCAGGAGACGGACATAGGATAGGACTTTTTATCCCGTACTCGTGGGATGTGATGACAGACCGAATTCCACGGGGCCGCGGGCCGAAGCTAGTAGTTTAATAAAAAACATTACCGCAAATGTTTCTCACTTAAGCTTGCTTAAGCTGCCTTATACCCTACATATAAGTCGCAATGGTACGATATCGACCAATATAGTATGGTGGCGGCAATATAAAACGACAGTGTTCCACATTCTACACAAGTGTGTGTAAATTGGTGTTATCATAAAAGTTATGGCGTCGTCCATCACATCAAATATTGAGCCATAAACTTTATGTGCCGCTTCTATTAATTAATTAATGTCTGGACGTACCTAAATGTTTTAGCACAACCGGCCAGATATAGGTATTGCCCAGAAATTGGCTTACAGAGGTCCTTATTTCTATTCTGGAGTTTTACCGTGAGAGTTAGAGCCATGGTTACAAACTCAAGGATCAGCCAACCTAGACATGAGTTACATACAGAAACAATAATGTCATTAGCCCTCAATTATATTAATTAAATAATTAATAAATAAATATTCTGGGACATTTTTACACAGCACCATCTAGTCCCAAACTAAGCAGAGCTTGTACTATGGGTACTAGACAATGGATATAATACTTATATACTTTTTTTTTGTAAATACATACTTATAATACATAAGAAACACCCAGACGAACACAAACACTTATATTCATCACATACATTTTTGTGTTCTGTGGGAATCGAACCCACGACATCATGGTCGGCAGTCCGGTACTTTAACCCCTAAACCACAGAGGTCGTCATATTAATTGGGTACTTTAAATATTCTTATGCTGGCAACATTGACATCTAGTCTCCTTTAAAATAACTTGTAACCGTTTCATAAGTCTCTTTGGGCTCTGAAACGCTGAATAAAAAACATCTCTCACATTCTCAGCAATTTGTAACGATTAATATTTGTTTGTTATTATACCTAAACGACATTGAAAAATAAAGCTGAATCTACACACGAACTTCCTCGGTAGCTTAGGGGTCCGAAGCGCGACTGCTACGCTAAGATCCTGGGATCGATTGCCAAGTCAAGCAAACTTTTCTTTAGAATTCTCAGTAGTAGCTCGGAGTTTGGGATTTGAGGTGATATGGGACTTAATTATACTGGCGAATCGTAAGTACACTAGTACCTACACCTCTGCCAAATCCTTAGGGTAACACAGGCGTAATGGTATATCTTTATATATTTAATTCTTCTGTACGTGTGTTGACATTGAACTCCTCCTAAACGGCTGGACCGATTTGAATGTTTTTTTTGTGTGTGTTCAAGTGGATTCGAGGATGGTTTAGATTCACAAATAAGCCCGACAGATGGCGCTGCAGTTGGTATCGAGGTTATTATAATTTCTTACTTTGTTTAATATTCTAATCGCTTGGTATATCATGCAGGATAACGTCTGTCGGATCCGCTAGTTATATTTAAATCTGATCAACTAAAACTGTTTACATGGAACAGCGATAAAAAAACTCTTCCAGTAAACATTTCCATTCAACACGGTCCATTAACACAGTTTGCATACAAATGTTAACAATTATCTAGAGAGGATACCGCGTAATGAAGATAAAAGAAAAGCTAATGAAAGTCTTTCGTTTCTCTTTTAATTTTTGTGCGAATTGGTTGTTGGTATTTTTAGCATAACGTTCCAGTATGGTTCCAGTTCCTTGGGTATAACCACTGCACTGACATGTCATAGGTCTCGAGTTCGAACCCAAGGCACGCACTTCTGACTTTTAGTAATCATGTGCGTATTAATAATTAATTATCACTCGCTTACAACGGACTTACACTCACAGAAAACCGGCGTGAAACAACGCTTGCGTTGTGTTACCGGAGGCCCAAACCCTTTTAAAAGGCGGGCAACGCACTTGCGACTCCTCTGGTGTTGCGGGTGTCCATGGGCGGCGGTTATCGCTTACCATCAGGTGATCCGTCTGCTCGTTTGCTGCCCTATCCCATAAAAAAAACAACAACGGTGAAGAAACCTGCATGCTTGAGAGTTTTTCTCGACGGCGTGTGAAGTCTAGCAACCTGATCTAGGCCAGCTTGGTGGACTATAGAATAATCCCTTTAATTCTGAGAGGAGGCCTGTGTCCAGTAGTGGGACAGTATATATAGCTTCTGCCCGCGACTTCGACCGCGTAGCGTGATGATATATAGCCTATAGCCTTCCTCAATAAATGGGCTATCTAACACTGAAAGAATTTTTCAAATCGGACCAGTAGTTCCTGAGATTAGCGCGTTCAAGTAAACAAACAAACAAACAAACTCTTCAGCTTTATATATTAGTATAGATTTTATAAAAAAGATTACTAGCAATGTGGGTCGCACATTATTAGTATTCTTGTTAACCTCTCGTGCTAAGCTACATGCTTGTGTTACGAGTGGTTCACATCGGTAGTGCAATGGTTGAGTTTCGAACCGGCCACATGATCGCAAGTCCGACGCCCTAGCCATTAGGCTACCGCCGCTGTATATGTATATATAGAGTAACATAATATACTAGTAAGTTATTTGGAACATTAGCAGTGTAATATGAAGTATTATTTTATTTTATTTTATTATAATATGGGTATTGTTATTATTCACTATATATATATATATATATAAACACCAACTTGGGCACTAAGTTGATCCAGCCCGACTGCCGTGCATTCCTGACTCCACCTTTTTCGCCTCACTACTCGATTCCGGTTGCATATTTCTTTTCCGGAGTGGCAACGGCGCAAAGCTGAGGGCGACGTTGCCAAACATACTCATCAAGAAAGTGATATACTTGCCATTTTTTTCCTTTTAATTTAGAACTTAATCGACTCCGTAACGGCCAAAATTCTGAGATGCTTAAACACTTATTGGCTCCGGTTTGTATACCAAATCTCAAGTCGTATGTTGATCTGTGTCGAAATACAGTGTTTAAGTGGCTCCACTTTATATTATCAAAATTGGAGCTTAATTTGATCCGACAAAACTAAACTATTTTAAGTAACGTACGTACACTCTCGCCTTGATGGCGGTTCTCAGTACTTTGCTCCCGTGGTTGCACTTCACTTTGCCCTCTGTTTCTAGTGGACTTCGAAGTAGACGCCACAGACTCCTGTCTGTGGTGAGGCTCCGCACGGCTGGCCTCAGAACGCTAGCAGCATCTCGCTCTCTTCCAGATCCAGACTGCTGACGCCCATATCACAACACCCAGCAGTAGGTAGACGATCGTGTATTGGTGAATGTCATGGGTCGAGATGTCATCGACCTCTGCTTTGGTGGATTTCAGAGATTTGATCTGTTCTCCTAGAATATATAGAGATCTATTCATGCTCAGATCATTTGGTACATCTGGTTCCGTCGGAATAGTAATTTTCACAATGTGGTTTATCTGATCTATCTCTGGTACAAGTATATTTGGTGAAAAACTTAGTTGGTTGGATTGTTGTTGTAGCGAATATAGTGCAAAATCTTTACTTTAACAAAGCATTTCTGAGTCATGCTAATACTAGCAGGGGTCCTGCTCGAGTCAGCTGGCGAACAGTAACTTGATCGTCACATATGATTTTAATCGAATATGTGTCACAGCAAAAATATAGGTACTGTGACGTAGAGTATAATTCTACCCATTTGTTTTTACACACTGTTTGTTCTGTTTTACATCTGTGGTTTGTTGACTTAGTTTCGCAAAAAATTTCATCATTTTCCAAATTTAAGTAGTATGGGTTTGAAAAGCTCACACATGAAGGACTTTCCATGATACAAACATGTATCCAATTCAAGGATAGTTGGTAAAAAGTAAGCGTCCTTTTTTAGGTTCACTGCGACATATTCCGATATTGGTGTTATGCTGACCATGCTGTAATTAATTTGATGTGGAAATGGTATTATCTTGTATAATTGAAAACTTTCTCTCGCTATGAGCGGAAAAGTAATTTCAAAAATAATATATTTCTCGGTAACTCGAGCCTTTATTTTTAAGAGCTTATAAATGTGCTGAAAGTCTGTTTCTATATTTTCGATGGGCAGACCCAAATCTTGAGGCATTTGACCATAAATAATTTGTAGCTCTCGTTTGAGCTGTGCTGGTGTAAGTAAATGTAAACTGATTTAAACTTGGCAAATTTCTGATATTGTATCGATCAAAGTATCTTGGATCCGTTTCTTGTTTTGCATCATGTTAATGGTAGCTATCGATACTGATATGAAGTCCTGTTGTATGGTCATTGCATTGATTTCCTTCTGTATCTTATTGTGAGCTTTTTCTAAGTCATTTAAATGCTTATTTATAATTTTGTGCTGTTTTTCTATTACCTCCTCAGTCCTTTGAAGAATGTTGTGCTCTGCTTTGACTATAAGTAGATGTTAAGTTTTTGCATAACTGACCTTGATGTTTTATATTACGGTGTACAAGATCAATGTCATGTCTGTACTTTTCGGCGAAACTTTCATCTAATACTCCGAACAATTAATTTGCAATTGAGCCGACAGCATTGATAAGACCGCGCCGGGTTCGTATGCGATCACCGTAATGCTGGCTAAGCAACAGCTGGTTGTAGTATTGTAATTCACTGTAGTCTTGACGTATTTGTAGGAGTATCGTATGACAGTGACTTGATTCCAATAATTGATTCACATGTTTTTTCGAGGTAATTTGTAAAATTCTTAATGGCTTTGTCTCCTTGCCAATATGGAGACATATTATAATATGTGACTAATTTCCACTTATCCCGAATTAATTGTACTTTCCCCACAGTGTCAAAGTACAAAGTTTTGCTGGTATCAAACTGCGTTATGTTGTATGACTAAAAACAATAATAATACCAGGGCCATGTTTACAATCTTGGGATAGGTTTTAAACGTTCTGGTGTTTGATTTCAGGTGGTTACATAATTCATTGTCGCCTCTAATGGTTTGATATTGTAGTGGTTTTTCTTTTTGCTGTTCTAATTTGGTTGGTTCAACGTGGTCTATGGGTAATACAGATATTTTTAGAATAGGGCGCTTTATGTAGCCGTTTCTAGTTTTTAGAGTAACTACTCTGACCATTTCGTCTTTTCCGGGATGGACTTCCATGTCGCGACCCATTTGCCACTTCCCTGCTCTTAAATTATCGTCATGTATCATCACTAAATCACCTACTTTCACATTCTTCTGTTATTTCATCCACTTACTTTTGATTGATAGTTGCGTCAAATACTCCGTTTTCCATCGTTTCCATAAATCCTCAAATAATTTCGATATTAAATGCCACCTCGTTCTGGCATCTTCTGGTGTTTCAATTATTGTCAATCCTGGTCTTGCTGATAGAAAATGGGCTGGGGTTAGGAAGTCGAGGTCTTCGGGATCTTTTGATAGCGCACAGAGTGGTCGAGAATTCAGACAGGCTTCTAGTTTCGCTAGTAATGTGGAGTATTCTTCAAATGTAAATTTTTGATGACCTATAACACGCTTGAGGTGGTGTTTGAGACTTCGCACCGCTCTTTCCCAATTGGCATTTTAATTAGGAGGCATTTTAATGCACCTTCTTAGGTGCATTCTGCCACTCAATCTGCATCTCTGTTATTTCTTTGTAGAAACCTTCGCTATATATTTGCTGAAGGCGCTCGTACTCCTCCTGAAGCATTCTGTTGACCCCCACGAAGTTTGTGCCATTGTCACTATAGATGTGACGTGGTGCTCCGCGTCGTGCTGCCATCCTGTTTATTGCGGCTAAGAAAGCTGAGCTGAATAAGTCCCGGGATACAAATTCTATATGCACAGCTTTAGTTACCATACACACGAAAAGTGCTATGTAGCCTTTGGTAGTTTTGATGTCACGTCCCTTGTTTGCTTTGACTTCCACAAAGCCTGTGTAATCTACACCACAATGATAAAAGGATCTTTCAGGATTCTCGGGACGATGGTAAATCACCCATGACTTGGTATTGTTGAATGGGCTCTTGCTTCTTGCATGTGACACACTGACGTATGAATTTCTTTGTAGCCGTATATCCGCTGATTATCCAATAATTTTGGCGAATGTTTGATAAAGTAAGGCGCGCTCCACCATGGTAGGTTAGCTCATGAGCAAATTTAATTATTAGTGTGGTAATTCGATGGTTGTGTGGTAAGATAATAGGGTGTTTCATCTCAGAGCTTATTTAAGCGTTCCTCAGTCTTCCTCCTACACGCAATATACCCTCCGGATCTATGATTGGATGTAATGGTAAAAGTTTACTTTTCAAATGTACATTTCCATTCTTTTGTAAATAATTAACGTCATCCGCGAACTCCATATGTTGTACACTTTTGATAATCAGCAGTTTTGCGCGACGCAGTTCTTGTAATGTGAGATAGGGTTGACGTCCTTCCTTTGTAGTAGGTAGTCTCAATATCCATGCAAAAACGCGTATTATTTTATCAAATGAATTTAATTTAATTAATAAGTGTTGAACGATGTTGTCTATGGTCATGGTTGATTTTTGTTGTTCTTGCTCTACTACTGCATTAAACTGTCTTATCTCTAAACTGGTTTCATATATGGTTTGAGGTATGGGATGATGATGGAAGCTCCTAATCCAGGAAGGTCCTTGCCACCACAGATCATGGTGTTTTAATTGGTTAATACGAAATCCACGACTTGCACAGTCAGCTGGATTCTCATTGGTTTTTACGTAACTCCATTTTTCTTTTGGTATTATTTTTATAGAGGTTTCAAGGGATCTAGACAATGTGTCTAGACCCCCTGAAACCTCTAAATTGCTTCAAACGTCTAGAAATTTACTAACTGACCTATTTATGTGGTAGTAATATAGGGAAATTTACATAACATACATCATCACGCCTGTATTCCCCGTAGGATTAGGCAGAGCTGTACAAATGTACACCTACATTTCGCCCGTATGTTTAGGTCCCATGTAATAGGGGGTGATTCTATTGCCATTAACCGGGCACAAATCCAGACTCCGAGCTGTAACTGGATATTTCATAGAAATACCCAATAACACTTTGCTCGACCTGGGAATCGAACCCAGGATCTCTAGCGTAGCAGTTGCGCTTGGGACCAGTAGAATAACGAGGCAGTCAAAATTTAATAAAACCAAATAACAAGTAGGAGTAGGTTTTATTCACATTTCAACTATTCATCGTCATAGGTAGTTAGGTACCTATTAGTCTAGTGAAGTATTAGGATTATTAGAAATATTAGAATTGAAGACTGCCTCATTAGTCTAGTGGTCCTAGGTGCGATTGCTACGCTAGAGGTCTTGGGTTCGATCCCCAGGTCGAGCATTGTTGTTGGGTTGTTCTATGAAATTCTCAGTAGCAGCTCGGAGTCTGGATTTGTGCCCGTTGAATGGCCTTGCCCCCTATTACATGGCACCTAAACATACCGGCGAAATGTACATTAGCACACCTCTGCCTAACCATTCGGGGAATACAGGCGTGATGGTATGTTATGTTAGGTACCTAATTAACATCACAAAATCAACATAACTATCCCAATGCTTATTTACACATAAGCACAAACATCGCAATTATCGTATGTGTAATGTTCATAAACAGCGAAATTACATTCCTGACACCAAAAATACTTTGTATGAACTTTGTGTTCACTGTTCGCAGAAAAAATGCACCATTTATTTCCGTCTTTAAACCTCATGTTTGTGTGAATAAGATAATAACTATAATACCTGTGTATGCGAAAGGCCAAGGGCGCCAGTAACCAATTGCTGAGCTCGTCACAATTTGTGGGCTCTGATTGGCTCATTTGAATCGGATCAACTTGTACTCAAACGCAAAAAAGGTGGATTTGTATAAAAAACACGTAATTATTATTATTACTGTTGGTTACACTTGTGGCTCCAATCGGATCCATGTACTGACGGTGATGCGGCATTAGATCAACAAATACCACCCGGATCAACAAGTGAAATTGGATCAACAAATTACTACTTATACGGCACGTTTGATCAACATAGTGCCCATGGGGATATCTATATATATATATATATATATATATATATATATATATATATATATATATATATATATATATTTATATATTATATTATATGTGTTTGCAATTGCTATTTTTGTACGCTGAATATATAACTACCCTTTATCTTGTCCAGTGCTCAAATCACTTTTGGTTGCCTGGAAGAAATCGCTTTAAGTGATAAGGCCGCCCATTGTACATTGTTTGTTAATAGATAAATAAGTATTTTAATTTGTATTTTTGGTGTGCAATAAAGTGTTAAATAAATAAATAAAATAAATAGTAAGTATATGGGTTGAATATGTATGTAAGTATGTTCTAGACTCTAGTATCGCCGAAAGGTTAGGCAGAAATGTAATGCTGCTGTCTTTATCTGTTCCTTTGCATTACTTTTTAGGTTATTTGTAACAAGGGCGAGCCCAATCACAATTTTACTACTGAGAATTTCACAGAAAAATCTAATAACACTTTTCTACCTGGATATTGAACCCTGAAGCCGTTACACCTAAGGGTAACTGCAATGGATGGCATGCCGTGGCAATCCTATGTATAAATCTTATATACATGTACATCAAACTACATAATTCTCAGAAACTATTTAAAACAAAGTTAATATTGTAGACATGTTTATTGTGAAAAGGTACCTATGGAGTTTCTAGCCGGCTCCATAATACCCATAATCAACCCATATACTGTCCCATTGCTGGGCACGGGTTTCCTCTCACAATGAGAGGGATTAGGCTATAGTCCACCACGCTAGCCTAATACGGATTGGTAGACTTCACACACCGTCGAGAAAATCTCTCAGGCATACAGATTTCCTCACTATGTTTTCCTTCACCGTTGTAAGCGAGTGATAATTAATTATTAATACGCACAAGATTACGAAAAGTCAGAGGCGCGTGCGTTGGGTTCGAACTCGAGACCTACGAAATGGCAGTCCGTGGTCATACCCCATGGCTATCAATGTTTTGTTATCACTTTTTTGAAAATACAACTAGATTTAAGTTTTCAAGTATTGAAAGGAATATGCTGAGATGGTTTGGACATGTTGAGAGAATGAATGAAAGACGATTAACGAAAGGAATTTATAAGGCGCATATCAGCGGCAACGTCAGAAGAGGTCGACGTAGAAGGACCTACACCGATCTTATTGGCGAAGTCCTTCAAAAAGGTCAGGTGCGTAGTACTCGCAACCGGCGCGTATGTATGAGAAGATGTATGAATGTCGCAGAAGCAAAAGAGGCATGCAAGAATCGTAGCAAGTGGCAGTCTATAGTTTCTGCCTACCCCTGTGGGAGAATGGCGTGAGTGTATGTATGTAAGTACTTAATTTAGCTTTGTCTACACTGCGTTTTCCGATGCGTTGCCTCCTTCGAGAACCTTTTTGCTGTAGCTATAAGTTCTACAAACTAGGAAATTGTTTTTATAAAAGCTTATTTATCATTGAAACGTGCCATTTTATAAATTCTTTCTCTCGAAGTAACAGCTTCCAATAAATAAAAGCCACAGAGGTATCTTTCAAGATTTATAGAGTTATATTTTGTAGCCAATTGACACTTATTGTACAATGTAGGTGTCTCTTTAAATTAGCATTGTATTGGTATTTATTTGAATTGTTGAATCATGAAAATATTGTTTAGTTGGCTAAAGCGTTGGCTTACTGGAGGTACGTAGGTTTGATTACTGCCTGAGGCCGAAGTTTTCTTCCGCTAAAATGCATATCTTTGGAATTGGTAAAATACATTAAAAAACAACTATTAAAATATTTTGTTCTAAACTGCCTCATTAGCCAAGCGGTCTTGAGCGCGACTGTTACCCTTGAGGACTTGGGTTCGTCTTGGGTCGAGCAAAATGTTATCGAGATTTTCTGTGAAATTCTCAGTAGCAGCTTGGAGTTCAGAATTTGTGCCTGGTTAATGGCAATAGGCTCGCTCCCTATTACATGGGACCTAAACATACCGGGACTTGGGACTACTAGACTAACTGCCTCATTAGTCTAGTGGTCCCAAGTGCGACTGCTACGCTAGATGTCCTGGGTTCGATTCCCAGGTCGTGCAAAAAGTGTTATTGGGTTTTTCTGTGAAATTCTCAGTAGCAGCTTGGAGTTCAGAATTTGTGCCTGGTTAATGGCAATAGGCTCGCTCCCTATTACATGGGACCTAAACATACCGGCGAACTGTGGGTGTACATTAGTACTGCTCCTAGCAAAGGCGACCCTGCAAAAACCTTTTCACTCCTTGAAGAACCCCATGCTGTTTCTCCTAATCAAGTTCAGAATGGTCTCCCATCCACTAACTGCGGCATGTGCAGCTTAACCTTGCAGTTTTAACACATTACATGTAATACAGGTTTTGCCCGCGGCTTTGCTCACCTGAAGCTATATTAGGATTAGAAATGGATTCCAAAAATAATTAAATAAAAAACCAGCAGTGATGATCTCTTCTTTGTATGTGCCTCTATACAACAGAGAGGTCAAGCTGTATCTCAGGTTCCGCTTGATTATTTGAGATTAAGAAGTATACCAGTTTTTAAGTTGGAGCCCATAATTTCTAATAGTGATAACAAAATTAAAATCTATTCAGTAGTTTTTACTACAAACAGGCAAGAACTTTAAAAATCACATTGTTGAATTCGGAGATGTTTATTTATTTTATTTTTTTAAATATTCTGGGACATTTTTACACAGCACCATCTAGTCCCAAACTAAGCAGAGCTTGTACTATGGGTACTAGACAATGGATATAATACTTATATACTTTTTTTTTTTGTAAATACATACTTATAATACTTAAGAAACACCCAGACGAACACAAACACTTATATTCATCACATAAATTTTTGTGTTCTGTGGGAATCGAACCCACGACCTCATGGTCTGCAGTCCGGTACTTGAACCACTAAACCACAGAGGTCGTCAAATTTAACCACTTGTTTTTTTTAAATATCTTCAAAGTACAGACACAGCTTTTTTACAATTTTATAATAGAAGAGATATGTATATCTCAAATAAAAGTATCAATCGTAATTTATTGGCCTCGAAATCCACAGAATGTAAGTATCCCGAACAAATATTATGGATTGGTCAGATTCCTCATATTTTCATACTTCAAATCCTGATAAGCCTCTACGTTGCTTCCCATGAGATCCGTAATAATTTGCCGAAATCCCCCAAGTTATGGGAGCCGACCAATCTCCATTACCTTGCATTTTTAGGGTTACGTACCCAAAAACGGGGAAGCCTTTTAGATTTTGGCAGTTTTGGTCAGTAATACCATAACGCTTGTGTTTCCCGAAGGGTTAGGAAAGGTTTGCCTGAAAAACATTACCCATAGTTTGTGGGTATATTTTAGATCCCTTGTATTTGAAGGATATTCCCCTTCGATCGATCGATATCTATCGAGTCAAAACCAATAATACTATATATTGCTTGACCTGGAAATGAACCCGGGATCTTAAGCTCAACAGCCGCTCCAGTGAACGCTAAGCTTTATTATTGTTACGACTCGCTTCATACATACATCATACACTCACGCCCTTCTCCCACAGGGGTAGGCAGAAACTATAGACCGCCACTTGCTACGATTCTTGCATGCCTTTTTTGCTTCTGCGACATTCATGCATCTTCTCATACATACGCGCCGGTTGCGAGTACTACGCACCTGACCTTTTTGAAGGACTCGCTTCATAATCCGTTATAATATCAGCTGATAATTTTTTTTATTATTTAGAACTTTTTTTCCCTAAAAGAGAGATAGAAGATATTGTATATTAAATTGTTAAAAAAAACGTATTCACATAACAATATGTTCACATATATATTTGAAGCGTCGGTAGCCGGCTAGGGCGTCGGACTTGCGATCATGAGGTTGCCGGTTCGAACGCCACCCATTGCACTACCGACGTGAACCCACTCGTAACACAAGCAATCTAGCTTAGCACGAGGGGTTAACAAGAATACTAGTAATGTGCGACCCGCATTGCTAGTAAGCTTTTATAAAAAAAAAAATATATCATTCCACTCATGGCTCTCCCAAAAAAAAGTATCACGAAAAGATTATGTAATTCATGACAGTAATTATGTTTATGGTGTATCAGCTACGGAACTCAAGCGACGTGAGTTCACGCTTGATCACTTTTTTCCCACAAAAAAAAAAAAAATCAGATCAACCGCACTAGGTGATATTTCACGGAAATTATTTTTCTTGCTCATTGGTCAAACCATTGTAAGCGCGGCCGAATGAGGCCCTGGGTTCGATTTGTGGTAATCGAGCAATGTATATGTGTGCAGAGCTTTTTATAACATAACATACCATCACGCCTGTATTCCCCGAAGGGTTAGGCAGAGGTGTACTAATGTGCACCCATAGTTCGCCGGTATGTTTAGGTCCCATGTAATAGGGGCGAGCCTATTGTCATTAACCGGGCACAAATTCATAACTCCGAGCTGCTACTGGGAATTTCATAGAAAAACCCAATAATACTTTGCTCTTACCTGGGAATCGAACCCAGGACCTCTAGCGTAGTAGTCGCGCTCAGGATCACTTGGCTAATAAGGCAGCTTTTTATAAATTCTTACAAAAACAGGCGTACAAGCCGATCGCTCAACCACTACGCCGAATTCATAAAAAAAGTCTTACCTTACAGTGCATAATTAATATTACTTTCTTTATTAATTATGAACCAGTAATTGTATTTATATAAATGGGGATTTCAATAAATCTACGCCTAACTAATCAGCAGTATAAGCTTGATATTAAAGATCCGGTGGACCTTGGAGTGCCACAAAAAATAACAAATAAATCATAAATATTTTATCAAATTATGTTATTATTAGGATTGAGATACCGTTAATCTAGGTTCCTACCGTATAATTTCATCTACTACTACTTCACTGGAAATAAGCAACCGTAAAATCGTCCCAAAACTTGGTAAGATTATCAAGAATCGTATTTGTTTACATTTATTTCCAGTGCAGCATTACAAGATATTAATGGTAGCGAGGGAGAACCATGCATCAGTTCAAATGGGCCGGAGTGATACCGCAGCCTCACAGAAAACCGGCGTGAAACAACACTTACCTACGTTGTGTTTCGCCGAGTGAGTGAGGATACCGGAGGCCCAAACCCCACTCGCAACCTCTCAGGGCCCCAAGTCTGTTATTTTATTATATCAGAATCGTCAAGCAATGACTTCAGAATTGTCGATTTTTGACAGTTTTGACTAAGAATTCTGTCAGTTCTTATGTCTTTGATGCCATCGGACGACCATTCATATACCTACAATGCGGGCCCCTGGTGTTGCGGGTGCCCATGGGCAGCGGTAATCGCTTACCATTAATTGATCCGTCTGCTTGACGGAAAGTATCCAAACTCCGAGCTGTTATTGAGAATTTCATAGAAAAACTCAACAACGCTGCTCGATCTGGGAATCAAAACCATTAGAATAATGAGGGAGTAGCTTCTTAACTTTCCTCATAAAAATGATAAACAGACATTCAGACTATCGACAAAACAATTCCACGTTTCTAACATTAAACTTCGCGCTCTGGGACGCGTATTTTTTGAAGCACCATGCCATTTATTCAGATTAGGGGCACGAGGCGCACCCTTCAAGCAGTATTCCATACAGTTATGGCAATATGTGTTAAACATATAAGCGATAACACAGACTGAGATATAGATTATACAAGCGCAAGAATTTTTGTAATCGGCCAATTCGTTTTTAAGTTTATTCGTTACATACACACACACACATACATAATTATAAATCTTTCCTCTTTATAATATCTATATATATAAAAGAAAGTCGTGTTAGTTACTTCATTTATAACTCAAGAACGGCTGAACTGATTTGGCTGAAAATTGATGGAGAGGTAGCTTAGAACCAGGAGACGGACATAGGATACTTTTTATCCCGTTCCCGTGGGATGTGATGACAGACAGAATTCCACGGGAGCGAAGCCGCGGGCAGAAGCTAGTATTAGTATAGATATAGGTAGGTACCTACTCTATACTAATATTATATAGACTACAGTTTTATATTTTTAGCTTAACCATGCTAATAATAAATAATAATATTTAATTGTTTCGCCGAGTGAGTGAGGTTATCGGAGACCCAAGCCCTTTTAAAAGGCCGGAAACGTACTTGCGGCGGTAATTGCTTACCATCAGGCAATTCTTCTGGTCGTTTGCCCAATATCCCATATAAAAGCACCTTGGAGTCATGGGTTCCATATATATAAAAGAAAGTCGTGTTAGTTACTTCATTTATAACTCAAGAACGGCTGAACTGATTTGGCTGAAAATTGATGGAGAGGTAGCTTAGAACCAGGAGACGGACATAGGATACTTTTTATCCCGTTCCCGTGGGATGTGATGACAGACAGAATTCCACGGGGGCGAAGCCGCGGGCAGAAGCTAGTATTAGTATAGATATAGGTAGGTACCTACTCTATACTAATATTATATAGACTACAGTTTTATATTTTTAGCTTAACCATGCTAATAATAAATAATAATATTTAATTGTTTCGCCGAGTGAGTGAGGTTATCGGAGACCCAAGCCCTTTTAAAAGGCCGGAAACGCACTTGCGGCGGTAATTGCTTACCATCAGGCAATCCTTCTGGTCGTTTGCCCCAATATCCCATAACAAAAGCACCTTGGAGTCATGGTTCCAGGTTAACCTATCTATACATATCAGTTACACTTACGATCACTGGGTTAATAAAACAGTTAATAATTGAACAATCATACAAACAAGATATTTTTACATAAAAATAATAAGGTATCTCTTTTGTTTCAGGGGCTGGAGCCCAACATGAATTTGACGCTAAACGCGTCAGCAAGATGGCTGATAGAGGCTTCCAGAGGCATTCAGGACCCTAACATCCTTCTAGAAAAATTTTCGCAGAACAAAAAAGTCGATGACCCAACAAGAGCATTACTCCTGACGTTTTATGGTATCCTGGTGATTATTGGCGCCGTGGGCAACGCACTTGTTGTTATTTCTGTGAGTTTTCCATGTTTTCCTGTAAGTAATTAATTGTTACTGAATTGATTAATAGTAGTTACTGAATTGATAACTGATTAATTGAAACTGCCTCATTAGCCAAGTGGTCCTGAGCGCGACTGCTACGCTAGAGGTCGAGCAAAGTGTTATTGGGTTTTTCTATGAAATTCCCAGTAGCAGCTCGGAGTTAGGAATTTGTGCCCGGTTAATGGCAATAGGCTCGCCCCCTATTACATGGGACCTAAACATACCGGCGAACTGTGGGTGTACATTAGTACGCCTCTGCCTAACCCTTCGAGGAATACAGGCGTGATCGTATGTATGTAATTAATTGTTAATTTATTGTAATGTTGTGTAGTTGTCTATTTAAATATCAAAAGACCGATCCAAACCACACCCTTCCTATTCGTTTAAGTTTATTAATCTCTGGTAGAAGTTCAGGTTGGCTTTTTACGATGTTTAGCGACTACTTTGGGGCAAGTATGCACAACACATCCTGGAGACCTTGTATTATTTATATGTATTTTTTTGTCTTCATCTTTGTTCTTTGAGAGATCTGTGGCTCAATTTACTAGCAAGCAGCACTTCAAAAACCATTTTCGACCTATGAATCGAACCTACGGCCTCTAGCGTAGCCACTGCGATCAAGGCTACTTCTATAAGTAGCCTTTGAGTTCTAGAAATGTTTCGTAAGTCTATACTTACGAAACATTTCTAGAACTCTCCCTCCCTGCGTCTGTATTTCCGAGTGCTGTGATTTGTATAAATTCGGGTTACTTATATCCGAATTTATACAAATGTAGAGTGCATTAGGCATCTTCTGGGTGCGCTCGCTCCACCGTCGGCTTCACCATTGCCTCGGCAAGATTGACGTCAAGAGCAAACCCATTATGAGTAAAAATAAAAGGTATAAATGTTCCAAAATATAGGGAGGGATTCTGATTTTTTATATACGAGCGCCCCGACTGCGATTTTACCCGAGTTACTCCGTTCCTGAGAGTCGTAGCAATTGCTTCCTCATGAATCACTCCATGTATTAGTGATAGACTACATAAAAATCTGTTCAGTAGTTTTTGATATTATCGCAAACAGAGGAACAGACAAACTCCTAACTTTTTTCAAGAGATTCTATAGCCTACGTTAATTTGCATTCAAATGGTGAAAGAAATTTTTAAATCGGCCAAGTAGTTTTTGAGTTTATTCGTTACATACAATTTTTAATTACCCCTAAGGTTATTTAAAATTAAATTTAAAAAAATGGCTTACAGAAAAATGTTTTTACACGATAAAGGACTTTCTTGATTGTAAGAGATTTTGACATTATCCCATCATAAAATTTCTAAATGTTATAATTCTGATTATTGTATAATTGTCTATATTTATATTGTAAGTGTTCTTTAAATATAATTATTGTTTTATAAGTGTTCTTTAAATATAATTATTGATTAGTTACTCCTGACATCCCAAAATTTGTATACCAGTACCTAGTTAGACATGTGAAACAAAACCTAACTATAAGACCATTGATGTACCATGTTTATTACAAATAAATTATTATCTTATCTACATACATACAAACCCTTCCTCTTTATTATATTAGTATAGATAAGGATACGCCTATTGTTACTACCCGTTTATTTTACCATCTACTGGATTTATACTTATTTTTGTTACAAATCTGATTCGGGAATACCCATATACCGGGTAAGATAAATATTGAACTATTTGTGGTCGCTGCTTATTTTGTTAGAGATCAAACGAATTCGGACATAATATGATTGCGTAATAACATAAGAGTATTAAATGTAGGAAAAACATCGCCATAATATATGGGTTTAGTTTTCCTTCATAGGAAAACTAAATTAGATTTATTTTCGCTAATACTGGTAAAAATGTTAGGAACATGTTTACATATTATACCATCACGCCTGTATTCCCCGAAAAGTTAGGTAGAGGTGTACTAAGGTATCTACACCCGCAGTTCGCCGGTATGTTTAGGTCCCATGTAATAGGGGGCGAGCCTATTGCCATTAACCGGGCACACGTTCCTAACTCCGAGCTGCTACTGGGAATTTCTTAGAAAAACCAACACTACAACCAAAAATAACACTGCTCGACCTGGGAATCAAACCCAGGACCTCTAGCGTAGCAGTCGCGTTCAGGACCACTTGGCTAATGAGCAGAATAATATAGATTTTCGAATGAAATACTTCATGATATGGCCAGCTGGCCATAATATCTATGCATACATATAGCTATATATATGCATAGATATTATGATAATGGAAAAAGCCTCTCACGCCTCTATCGTTATACGATTTGACGACCTCTGTGGTTTAGTGGTTCGAGTACAAGACTGCCCACCATGAGGTCGTGGGTTCGATTCCCACAGAACACAAAAATTTATGTGATGAATATAAGTGTTTGTGTTCGTCTGGGTGTTTCTTATGTATTATAAGTATGTATTTACAAAAAAAAAAGTATATAAGTATTATATCCATTGTCTAGTACCCATAGTACAAGCTTTGCTTAGTTTGGGACTAGATGGTGCTGTGTAAAAAAATGTCCCAGAATATTTATTATTTTTATTTATTATATGGAACAAAACATACAGACGAACTGTGTACATTAAATCACCTCTGCGTATCCCTTCTGGGGATATAGGCATGATGGTATGTTATCTCTACTAATTATAAAGCTGTCTGTACATTTCAGATATTAAAAAAAAACAAGTGTTAGGGTATAATATTATTATATACGAAGGTATTCGAACCCAAATATGTGATTTTGTTTGTTACGGGCTGGCGCAAAAACTGATGAATAGATTTTAAATTTGTTATCACCATTAAAAAAGTATATGCTCCAACTTAAAAACTTGTGAACTTCTTATCTCAATTTTTTTTTTAAATTAAACGGATCCTAACGTCATCAATCATAACGATCAGAGAGGTCAAGCTGTATCACATCAGAGAGGTATAACTGTATCTCAGGATCAGTTTTGATGTGATCATCGCTATTGGTATATTATTAAATAATTTTTGGGATGCATTTCTAATAAATACCTTCATGTGAGCAAAGCCGCGGGCAAAAGCTAGTGTTAAGTAAACATAACAGAATGACGTAAAAGTTAATGTGTAGGGCGAATTTAATGAAAAAAATGGGTTCAAATCAATATTTCAATTTCCATCCCTTAGCGATGCCGATGGTAAAAAATGCAATTAAAACCATAATGAGGGTAAATAACTCGGAAGGTCGAGCTTTTACGATCGATCCCACGAATAATTCAGATTCTTTGTGATGTAGATCACGTCCTATGCCTACCCTACGTTATTATGCACTCGATCTGGAAATAACAAAGCAAATTTATTTCTATGTGCAGTAAGAATTTATGTGCAGCATTGCCTGTTTTCCAATTATTTTTTTTTACTTTTGAGGGCAGTTTAAAAAATATATCGTTGATACTCTTTACTTTATTATAATACTAGTTTCTGCCCGCGACTCCATCCGCGTAGCCTGATGATATAGCCTATAGCCTTCCTCGATAAATGGGCTATCTAACACTGAAATAATTTTTCAAATCGGACCAGTAGTTCCTGAGATTATCGCGTTCAAGCAAACAAACAAACTCTTTAGCTTTATATATTAGTATAGATTTTTAGTTTAAGCATTGATTTATTGATGTTGCTACTTTGAATGTTCAGATTTTGTACCTCTAAGACTTACGTTTATTTCTAATGCATGATGTATAATGTTGTTGGTGCACTTTTATACATAAATAAATAAAAACCTTATCCTGACAATGAAGAACATAACAAAAAACAGCTGAGTCAGTCAAGTCTTGACCACAGTATAATTATAAATACTGTGACAGTCAAGTCACAGTACTGACTTGGCTGATTTTTAAATATACATATTATTATAGATGTAAAAGTTGTCAAATATAACAATTGTTAGTGGTTATCAGAAGTCCAAAAAAACCTGACAACCAATAAATCCTCCAAATATCGGTATTGCCCAGATTTTGGGTTAGGTACGGAGGTCTGATGGCAGCCGTTTCGTGTAAAATACTGATATTCAGCCGCATCTGGCTAGACTGGAAGCCAACCCCGACATAGTTGGGAAAGGCTTGGAAGAAGATATAATACCTATGTAAAAGTCTGCATCAATGCTAAAATCAGAAGCCACGAATGTCAATTACTTTTAGTACGTTTTTTGTCGTAATTTTATGTAGACATTTTATTCATACATATTAACTTACAGCTATTTACATATTACTACTCGACTGCCTCGTTAGTCTAGTGGTCCCAAGTGCGACTGCTACGCTAGAGGTCCCGGGTTCGATTCCCAGGTCGAGCAAAGTGTTATTGGGTTTTTCTATGAAATTCTCAGTAGCAGCTCGGAGTTTGGAAATTGTGCCCGGTTAATGGCAATAGGCTCGCCCCCTATTACATGGGACCTAAACATACCTGCGAACTGTGGGTGTACCTTAGTACACCTCTGCCTAACCCTTTGGGGAATACAGGCGTGATGGTATGTATGTATGTATGTATTTACATATTAAACGAAAATGTTTATAAAATAAAGTACGAACAATACCAATTAGTCAGATAACTACTTGTTTATTATAAAAATGACTTAGTAATTCTATTTGAGATACAATACAATACAATTTTACTTTTAACTAGCGTTTGCCCGCGACTTCGCTCACCTGAAGCTATATTAGGATTAGAAATTGATCCCAAAAATAATTTCATCAAAAACCAACAGTGATGATCTCTTCTTTGTATGAGTCTGTATACATCAGAGAGGTCAAGCTGTATCTCAGGATCCCTTTAATTAATTGAGATAAGAAGTTCGCCAGTTTTTAATTTTGATTATATACTTTCTAACAGCTATAACAAAATTAAAATCTATTCACTAGTTTTTGCGCAAACCCATAACAAACAGAAAAGAATTTTAAAAATCTCATTTTTGGATTCGGTGACGGATAAATATCCTAACCTACTTGTTTTTTTTTAATCCCTTCAATGTATACGGTTTTTTTTACGATTTTATAAAAGTAGAGATTTAATTTCATTAAAACAAAATAATAGGTACACAAAGTAATTCATATTTTGTTCAGATTCGTGTATATTTTCGGTAAAACAATTTTTCCACAGACAGAGATAACGAACCCAATTCAAACATACATCTATTACCATATCATATAACATAATCTGATGGAATTTCCAAAGTGGCTGATATAATAAGACATGCCTTTACAAAGCTTGATTGACAAAAACAGATTGGTAACAACACTAATCGGGATTATAGTACAATAACAGCTATAAGTGACACGCGTCTAGATAAAATTGCGGTTCCAACTATTGTCTGTTTTATTATCAACGGTTTTCTATTACCGGGGCTGAAATAAAATGCTGATAACAATGAAATGTTTTACGATAACTGTGTGTATTGATTTTAGTTTGGCGAAGATAATTTTAATAAAAATGTTAAGGCTCTCACGTTTCAATTAATGCTATCGGTCTATTAGGATTATACGTTGAAAAAATTAATCACGTTTAAATTTTGAAGATTAACAGATCAAAGCATATTAACTCCATCCATCCAAATTTACTTAAACAAAAAATTGCTTATTTATTTTGACTGCTCATAAACGTTTTCATAATGTATCTAAATTGGTATGTTTTTGTCCTGATAATTTAAAAAGTGATATTGACGGAGTTAGCACTCTTGGATCGGTTCCTCCATAAATTAGCTCTATTAATATGGCATAGGTGTTCTGTTACAAATTACGATACCATAGACTGTAATTTTTTACTTTTTAAATTAAGAAATTTTATCAAATTTTATCTACCATTTTAAACGTGCAAAAATATTAAACTTACCATATTATCTAAAACCCATTAACAATACTATAATCCACACATATATTGGCTATTAATATTAACTAAAGACTGTCTCGAGATCTGTTCTAGAATGCAATGCCCATAATTACAATCATAACACATGCATGAATGACGGAAAGGTCATCTATATAAATGATAATTTAAATAAATACTTAACATTAAATTCTTACCAACATTTTTTATACAAAAGTCTTTCAAAACTTAAAAACTACTTTATATTCTAAATACTGAATTTTACATATTATTTTCCAGGTTGTCAGAAAACCAGTGATGAGGACAGCAAGAAACATGTTTATTGTAAACTTGGCGGTATCCGACGCTTTGGTCTGCTGTGTTGGAACACCTTTGACCTTGATGGAACTTCTGACTAAACATTGGCCACTACCAGATTGGCCAAGCCTGTGCAAAGCATGTGGGGCGATACAAGCTATATCAATATTTGTGTCAACTATATCCATTACAGCGATTGCTTTGGACAGATATCAGGTTGGTACTGATTTGATTGTGTCTGTGTTTGCACTTGTCATTTTTAATGTATTTTGATGTTATTTTAGGTCATTTTTTATCGGCTTTATTGGTTGTGTCTGGACTAAAGGTCATATCATGAATATTATATTAGATATGGGAAAGGTTTGTACAGAAATAGGGATTTTAATCAGGAATTTCAAAGGGTCAAAGGATTATATAGTATGCTAGCTTTTTTCGCGGTTTCACCCTCGACCAAAAGCGACATTATGTTTAACTTGATTAATAATGTATAATGTAGCTTTCCATAGTTGAAAGGATTTTTAAAAATCGATTGAATCGTTTTTGAGTTTATCCATTACAAACAATTAAATATTTCCTCTTTATAATATTACTGAGATAAATATTTTTTAGGGTAATAAGCCAAAATGCCAAAAATGTATCAACATCATCAGCCTTATCTTATCTTATCTTGTGTAGGGCCGAGGCAGCAAGGCCTCAGTGCACTTCGACCCAATGGGATCTTTTGTGCTTCCCCTAGATAATCTATTCCTCATCCCCTCCCAGTTCTACAAACAGCTCTTCCATGAGCTTTATAATGAGGCCTGGGGGTATGAGTCTGTAGTCCTCCGGGCTTGGATAACCCTGACCCAAAAGGCACATTCGCTTTCCAGCCATTGCATCGCATGTACACAGAAGGTGTTCCATGCTCTCAATTTCCCTTTTGCAGGCCCTGCAGGCTGATGTATCCGTCAGACCCATCTTTTGTAGGAGAGCGTTAGTCCCGAAGTGTCCGGTCAGCGCCCCCATCAAAAGACGGGCCTGCCGCCTGCTTGAGTTCCAAATGGCATTTTGCCATTTCGATGAGGAACCTATGAATTTCTTGGAGTGAGCAAGTCCCGTGAGGCTCAACCACTCATCCATGTGCCTCGTCCTTGCGTACTCCCGAAATGCCGTTTTGACTGTGCTTGGAGCCAGTCCTACAAATGGTTCCGGTCCAATTAGTGAGGTTCCAGAACCTTCCCTAGCCAGCTCGTCAGCATGCTCGTTGCCCACAATACCCCTATGACCAGGGACCCAAACAAGCCTGACCTTGTTTCGCTTTCCCAGCTCATTAAGAGTTCGGGCAGCGTCCATGGTCAGCCTTGAATCGATCCTGTAGGAGGTCAGGGCCATGAGTGCCGCTTGGCTGTCACTAAGAATGTAGATGGACCTACCTGTGGTACCGCTACTTTCCATCTGTTGTGCACAGGCAAGAATAGCATATGTTTCCGCTTGGAAAACTGTAGCTAATTTGCCCATGCTTTGACTGACCTTATGGTCCCTTGCATATATGCCCGCCCCTGTACCCGACTCGGTTTTCGAACCGTCAGTGTACCATATCAGACTGCCCTCCTCTGGTGGATCTAGTCCCTTCATCCATTCTTCCCTTGACGGTAGATGAACCTTGTAAGACCTCTTGAACCAAAACATGGGCTGCATTTTGTCGCAGTGCATGTTCGTTAGTTCGTCAAGGCCTTCCTGTATTTTAAGCTTTGTGTGTCTAGTTCTAGGCTTAGAACTATTCCACAGGCCATTTATTGCCAGTCTGTGTAGTGCAAGACGGGCCTCAGTCTCTATGACAATATGTAGCGGTGCAAGGTTGAGTACCTTTTCCATCGCCGCTGTTGGTGTGGTTTTGAACGCCCCTGTGATAGCTAGGCATGCCGTTCGCTGTAGTTTAGCGAGGGCTTCCCTGCATATCCCTAGTTGGGTCCTAGGCCACCAAACAATGCTGCCATATGTGATTATTGGTCTAACCATCATGGTGTACAGCCACTGCACAACCTTTGGTCTAAGTCCCCAGGTTTTGCCATACGCTGAGCGACACATACCCAAGACTCTTAGAGCCTTGGCTATGGTATTGTCCAGATGTGTTCGCCACGTCAGTTCTTTATCCAGGGTTACCCCTAAATATTTTACCTCTGAGGCCCAGTTTAGTTGTTTGCCATAAAGCCGAAGTTGGCCAAGGCCTGATAGCAGTCTCTTCCTAGTAAATGGAATGACAACTGCCTTGCTTGGATTGATAGAGAGGTGATTCTCTTCGCACCACCTCTCTACTTTACAGAGAGCCCTTTGGATCAGATTTGAAACCGTGTTCGGGAATTTGCCATTGACAAGTATGACTATGTCATCGGCATATCCCACGGTTAGCAAAGGGCCCTCATTGAGATTGCTTAGTAGTGAGTCTACTACTAAGCACCACAGTAACGGTGACAACACTCCCCCTTGTGGACAGCCTTTGGTCGTCCTAACGTGGAGTGTGTCCCCTCTAAGAGTGGAATGAATGATCCTACTCCTTAGCATGCAAGTCACCCATCTGATGATGGTTTGGTTGATGCCATGTTTTTCTGCAGCTCGCTGTATCGATTCAAAGGTTGTGCGGTCGAAGGCTCCCTCGATATCAAGAAAGGCTCCGACACAAACCTCCTGCGATTCCAGTGCCGCCTCTGCGCGGCTTACGACGTAATGTAATGCCGCCTCTGTTGACTTCCCTGCCTGATAGGCGAACTGAAGCCCATGGAGAGGGTATCTCTTTAGAGGCCCCTCTCTAATATACCTATCAAGCATTTTCTCAAGTGTTTTGAGTAAAAACGATGAGAGGCTGATAGGCCTGAAAGCTTTGGCATCCTCATAATCTCCCTTGCCAGGCTTAGGTATGTAGGTTACTTTGACTTTCCTCCACCGCGCAGGTATGTATCCAAACGCTACGCACGCCTTATACAGCCTGCATAAGTGCGGTATCAGAGTCTCAGCCCCCTCCTGTAATAAAATAGGGTAGATCCCATCCGGTCCAGGGGCCTTGAATGGTTGGAAACCCATCACTGCCCACCTGAGCCTATGTTCATCTACCACCTTTTTAGCAGTATCCCAGTCAGCCCTGGTGGTGCGAATAGATAGCTCCTCCAGGGTCACTGAGTCCTCCTTATCATCATCCAGTTTTACTGATCCCGGGAAATGAGTTTTGAACATTACATTCAAGACCTCCTCCCCAGTCTCAGCCAGTTTACCATTCCCATCTTTAATAGATGCTAGTGGAATGGCCTTAGTTGTAGAAATTGCTTTACTAAGCCTCATGCCTTCAGAAACACTCTCGATCGCCTGACAGTGTCCCCTCCAGCTCCTACGCTTGGCTCTTCGTACAGCCGAGTTAAACTTTGTGAGGCTAGCACTGTAGCCCGAAAAGTCGTTAATGGCCTTGGCGGCATTAAAAGCCTGTCGTGTATCTCGACGAAGTTGTACTATCTCCGGAGTCCACCACGGCTCCTTCTTACCAAGAGCCTTCTTTTCAGGACAGTTATCTGTCCACGCTGCATGTAGGCCCTTAGTAACTCTGTCAGCTTCAAATTCAATATCTAATACGGAATTGAGCTTACCTATAGGTTTCCCTAGATTCACCTCCAGGTCTCTGCGAAAGGCATCCCAGTCGGTATGTCTAGGGTTCCTCCTTCGTACAGTCACATAATCATTATGGGTCCTATACCTAAAATATATGTACCTATGATCGGATCCAGAGATCTCATTCGGTACATGCCAATTTTCAATGTGAGCGCCTGCCCTGCTAGTGGCTAGCGTGACATCAATAACTTCAGCCCTTCTCCTGTTTACAAAAGTAGGTCTGCTGCCTTTATTGAGAATCTGAAGGTTTGCGCTTACCACGTAATCCAAAAGATCCTCCCCTCGTCTGTTCACATCTGTGCTGCCCCAGACTACATGATGTGCATTTGCATCACAGCCAATTACCAGTTCAGTGTTCCCTTGGCTGCCATATTCGACCAGTTTTTTGATGAGCGGTGATACTGGCTCCTTGTTTTTATAGGGAAGGTATGCTGAGGAGAGCAAGATCTTGTGTGCCCTCTTCCCTGTCCCTAGGTGGATCCAGGTTGTTGTTAGATCCCTAGAACATAAATCACGTACGATGGAAGCATCTATACCATTTCTGACATAGATGCAGGCTCGCACGTCGTTAGCGGAATGTTGATAAATTATACCCCCTGTCCCGCCGAAACCCTTAATCTCGCCCTTATAAACATAAGGTTCTTGAATGAGGGCAATATCAAATTTATTCATTTTCAACTGCCTTGCCAGAAGGGCAGAGGCAGCCTTGGAATGTTGCAGGTTGATTTGTACGCACCTTAGTCCCTCCATCTTGTCATCTGTAGATGGGTGTTAAGTGGTTCCTATATTAGGCCCCTCCAGCCCCCGCCGGTGAGTTAAGACCGAGTCCGTCCAGTTCTCCAAGTAGGTCATCCGTCTTCACCGATACTGGTGACGCCGGATTCCCCACCGAAGCACCCGAACTACCCTGTCCTCCCCCACCGGTGGTTGCTGCGTGCAATAAATCCTTTTGCGTTTGCCCTGAGGTTCCTGCCCCGTTCGCGGATGCATCACTTTGGCAGAGTTTCGGCCCTCCAGTTCCCATATGGGCCCCAGAAATTAAGCCTCCTCTCCCGCCTCGATGAGCACCACGACCTGAGACGGTCCCTCTGGCATCCCTAATTGACTCAGAGAGTCCTTTTGTAGCACCGTTAGACGGCGTCCACATTGAGCTGGCCTCGCCAGCCATCGGTTGCGATCCCTTGACCCCCCCAGAATACACGGGTCTGCCCGAGACATGCCCCCGGATTCTCCAACGCATGCATTGGTACCGGCCTGGGGTAGTTCCTCTTTAAGTCTCGCTTCCATTGTTGTACTTGGGTGTCCACTACTTGCCACATCGGCGCTACCCACCCACCCAACAGTGATCGCGCCAGAAGGCCTCCGAACCCATCTATTGGGTTACATACAAGGATAGGATGAGACGGGAGTTGGGAGAGTCGGGATAGGATTAGATAGGAAGCAGGTGATAGGATTGCGTGACTAGGCAAGGGTGCTATATGGAATACAAAGGCGCCCGGTGTTTTTTGTTATGTCTAATTCTTAAGGAATTAGACCAAGAACAGGGCGGCAACCTCGAGAAGGCTAGACCACCGGACTTGCCTTGGGGATCTACACGACTGTAGCGCTCTCCCCCAAGACCTCACCCCCTTACCACTTCAGAAGGAGGCGGTAAGGTAGGCCTGCACCTATACTACCACGCAAAGCAAAGCAAAGCATGTCATTGTGCAAAAGCAAAAGCATAGCGGCAGACCCGCCCCCTCATCAGCCTAATACTATCCACCATTACGCCCTGTCCTCGGCTTACAAAAGTATGGGTGGTTCAATTTTAATTAAGTATTGTGATTTTGTTTTATTACATTTGTTTAAGATCTTGTATACGTTTCAATTATCTGTAGAAAATCTTAAAACTGTCAGCTAACATAAAATTAGTAGAAAATGGAAAGAAACAACATAGACATTATTTTAAAACACAAGAATAGAAAACAATATAATTTTATTTATTTATTTATTTTATTTTATTCTTGATAAGCTTACGCTCGATCGCCAGTTCATCTGATGTTAAGCGACACTGCGACCTAAGATGGAGTGCGCTTGCCTAGAAGAAACCGATTCACTCGCAGATTATATCTATGGGGGAAGACTCACTCGAGTAGCGCATTGCACATTTCCGCGCTACGCATGATAAATGTGGACTTTTAAAGCGTTTTGTTCGGATTTTCGTTACCTTGACATTCACAACATTTATTATTTGTAGCATTGTCATGAAATTCAAATTTATTATGAACATTACAGTGCAAGTCACGTACTCGTAGTGAGTACCTAATTCGTAGAAAAAATCTTCATCATCCACAGCCTAATTTCTCCCTCAGCGGTGAGACTTTTATTTAGGTTAAATATTTTGTTTGTTTGTTTGTTTGTTTGTTTGCTTGAACGCGCTAATCTCAGGAACTACTGGTTCGATTTGAAAAATTCTTTCAGTGTTAGATAGCTCATTTATCGAGGAAGGCTATAGGCTATATATCATCACGCTAAGACCAATAGGAGCGGAGCATCAATGAAGAACGTTTCAAAATCGGGAGTTTTCCTTTTGAGAGCTTCCGATTTTTGCGAAACTTTAATCGTTTACGCAGCGCATGCATGCTGCGTAAACGATTAAAGTTTCGCAAAAATCATATATGACAGAATTGTTCCTCTTTAAAAGTTCTAAAAAAAAGTCCGTGACATCATATGTCTATCTTTTAAGGTTGGCTCACTATAAACGTTTTTATGTTAACTTTGTTCTAAAATTAGTTTTTTTTTTCCTTTTGAGAGCTTCCGATGCGTGCGCTGCGTAAACGGTTAAAGTTTCGCAAAAATCATATATGACATAATTGTTCCTCTTTAAAAGTTCTAAAAAAAAGTCCACGGCAGCATATGTCTATCTTTTAAAGTTGGCTCACTATAACCTTTTTTATGCTAACTTTGTTCTAAAATTCCAAATGCATTATTTGCGTAGGTGTTTTTATAAACATGATATTATTAATCCTTATCCAAATAAATACGTTATTCATCAGCCTTTAGAGCGTTTTTTTTGTATCCGTGCGGACCGAGCTTGGGTCCGCTCGGACCCAACAAACGCTCTAAAGGACATATCCTCATTTAGCGTTCTTTTATTATTCCTGTTCCCGTGACATATTTTACTAAAGTTCCGCTCGGATACTCAATACTCAATTATCAACTAACAATATTGGCTATATCTTGAAGTGAGCTTCAATCAAAACATACTACAAGCCGCTGAAGGGGATCATCATCTTCTTACCACCTGTAAGGAGATGATGATCCCCTTCAGCTTCCTGCCACCTGCCAAGTTTGCTTGAACGCGATAATCTCAGGAACTATTGGTCCGATTAGAAAAAATCTTTCGGTGTTAGATAGTCCATTTATTGAGGAAGGCTATAGGCTATCATCCCGCTAAGACTAAGTAACTATTCCACGCGGACGAAGTCGCGGGCGGAAGCTAGTATGATCATATTAAATGTCACAAAATATTTATCAATTGAAGATATTGGTAGATTTCAAAGGAAATATTTAATTCTGCTAGGAAATATTTAAAACAGCCTCTTAGCCAAGTGGTCCTAAGCGCGACTGCTACGCTAGAGGTCCTGGGTTCGATTCCCAGGTCGAGCAAAGTGTTATTGGGTTTTTCTATGAAATTCCCAGTAGCAGCTCGGAGTTAGGAATTTGTGCCCGGTTAATGGCAATAGGCTCGCCCCCTATTACATGCGACCTAAACATACCAGCGAACTGTGGGTGTACATTAGTACGCCTCTGCCTAACCCTTCGGGGAATACAGGAGTGATGGTATGTTATGTTATATTTAATTCATATCGACAACATAAAGGTTAATCATAAAATTTTGTCAATATTAAAATGAACCCTGTAGTGAAGTGTAGTATATATAAAATGTTTCGTTTGTATATGCTATTCAAAAATAATTCTAAAAGTGTATTTCTGTAAAATTACTACCTATAGAGTATTTGCCTTTATTTATATTGTATTGAATACGCATAGTAAGAAAAGATGGATAGACTGTGTGATAGATGATATGGCTACAAAGAAATTGAATGATGAGAAGACGACTGATAGATCTAGGTTTATGGATGAATTAATAAAACTAAAACTAAGCGGCGGTAGCCTAATGGCTAGGGCGTCGGACTTGCGATCATGTGGTTGCCGGTTCGAAACTCACCCATTGCACTACCGACGTGAACCCGCTCGTAACACAAGCATTTAGCTTAGCACGAGGGGTTAACAAGAATATTAGTAATGTGTGAACCACAATACTAGTAAGCTTTAAAAAAAAAAACACACGAAAACAAATAAAAAGTGATTCGTTTCGTGTTTCAATCAACAGATATTACTTACAGTAATGTATAGGTTATAGGCATGGTCTTAGCCGGTATGATCTGCTGATGGCAATTGCGGCTAATAACCTGAACACCGGGATTAAGACCAATCTAAAGGCCAACATATATGTTAAAATTGAAGCCATCTTGTTTTTATTGTTTGAAACCGCTTTTGGCAATATTTGATCACATGTTTTTGAGCTAGGATTGAACATGAACATTTTTTTTTTTTATTGTTTGCTTGCGGCTATAATGTCACTGCGACCGAAAATGGTCTATTGTGATCGCCACTCTTTGAGTTAGAGTTCACCGCTGAATCCTGCAGCTACTATGAACTGCAGGATTTTCCTAGGGGTGAGCTCTTTTATTTCATCCGGGCTTAAGGTATGTTTCCCTAGATGAGCGCTACGCTTGTGCATTAGCGATCCACATTCCCCAAGAAGATGAAGTGGCGTTTCATCAGCCTCTTCACAACGTCGACAGGTTCGCGTATCGCTCAGCCTTAGGTTGAACATGTGCTTGTTTAAACAACAATGTCCCGTTAAGGCTCTTGTCACAATGCGCAGATTATTCCTGTTCAGCGCAAGTAAAAGGCATGTATGCCTTTTATTATAGGCTTTAATCAAAGCTTTGGAGTGTTCCATGCCTGGCGATTCCATCCAGAGTTTGGTAACATGAACATACATACATAGACTGTGAAAATCATGACCCTTCCTTTTACGTAATCCGGTTTAAAGACATACTGCGTGGACCAAGTAGGTAAATTGGAATAAGGACTGAAGGTTAATGATGATGATAATTATCCCATAATTATAGATATAATGCAACATGACTCTAGATTTTTTCTCATTAATAATGTTACGTATTTCCGTATCATCTTATAAGTAGGTATATTAAAAAGCAGTCGTTGCTAAGGTGTACTTCAAATCATTATAATAATAGTAAAATATTAGTGATTGCCTCATTAGTCTAGTGGTTTTAAGTGCGACTGCTATGCAGCTGGTCCTGGGTTCGGTTACCAGGTTGACCAGACTGTTATATTGTTTTTCTATTAAATTATAAAAAAATTGAGTTTGAATTTAAGCCCGGTCAATGACTAAAGATTCGTCTTTTATTACATGGTATTTACCTTGAGTTCTAGTAACTTCGTGACGTCATAATGAACATACACGCTATTTCCATCGAATCCGATTTGCGTCAACCGTTTATATCATTATTTAAACCGATTTTAGATCCGGCTGAGCGCTGATAGTCAATTGAGGTGGAACAAAAATAATCGGATCTTTGATGCTAAAATTGGATATTCAAGACTGTCTTGTATTTATAGATTTGAGTAACGTAAAGATGTTTTTTTTTGTTCGTCTTGAAATTTAGATACCGTACACGTCTTGACTGTGCCTTAATAGAGTAAATGGTCATTCATGACACACATACAAGATATCTAAGATCATCAGAAAATCTGAGGCTAGAGATGCCAATGCATTCCACACGTTTTCTTGACAACTCCTTTTCTGTACAAGCTGTAAGGCTTTGGAATGCCTTGCCCGTTTCAGTGAGGCGAGCTCAATCATTGTCAATTTTTAAAGAAATGGTGAAGAAGCATTATCTTTCGACATAAATCACACTTTCTCCTTCACATTGCATCTATTATATAAATACCAGATTCTTCTATTTAATCAATTTTCTCTTATATCCTATAATGGCACAATAATTTATGTCTATAGGTATTATATAAAATTTACCAGAAAAATGGTACAGGGTTTTTATGAGTGATTGCATCATATTTAGCCAAAACGGCAGCATGCATATTTTTCTAGAAATTAATTAATAAAATTATTAAGGTACCCTACAAATCAACTTTGATTGAAGTAATTTCTTTAATTCAAAGAAAGCTCAATGCTAGATAAGCTCATAAAGCTCATTGGCTAAATTATAAATCTATAGTTTATTCTAACGGCAAAAATATTCTAGTAGCCATCGCTACGCTACAACGGTCCTCGGTTCTATTCCCAGGTCAAGCAGTGTTATTGTCTTTTTCTATAAAGCCCTCGATAGCAGGTCGAAATTTGTATTTCCCAAAAAAAGGACGTCCAGTTTTCCCCAAATTAGATTTTTTGAAACTGTCCTCTCTATCATAATTTAACTCGGACTATTACATACACATTTATCTCAATAAACGCATTGAAGTACATCTGTTTTAGTACATACCTATATTGATTTCTAGGAAAGATATTATTTTATCAATACCTTTATCTCTACAGGGTAGTAATGAACTCAACTGCATTCATTAGATAACGTTCAATATATTTTATATATCTGAACAACACACTACAAAACACAAAATATTATATAATATGCGTAGGTACTATACATGACAGGTGTTCTAGATAAATTGTTAGGTATTATGAATATTTATACTGAAACAACATAGCATAACGTATATATTCCCTGAAGGGCAGGTACATCTGTAAATACACACCTGAATAACGCACGTATGTTTAATTCCCATTTAATATGGGGCGAGCCTATTGCCACTAAACGAGATACAAATGCAAACTTCGAGCTGCTACTGAGAGTTTTATGGAAACTCCCAATAACATTTTGGTCAAACCCAACACGTCTAACGAAGCAGTCGTTTACGAACACTATACTAATGAACTACACGTCTACATGGACTCTAGTTTGATTCATAAACTTATTATCTTTTTTGTTCACAGTTAATCGTGTATCCAACTCGATCTGGACTTCAGACGATGGGTGCTCTCATCACCATGTTTTGCATATGGGTCACCGCCTTCACCCTCGCATCACCGCTCTACATCTTCAGGAGTCTCAAGACCCACTACCTTGGTCTCATCGGCATGGACTCCCTCAGTTTCTGCATAGAAGACTGGCCCATCAAGAACGGGCGAGCGATCTACTCTGTGTTTAGTTTAATCTTTCAATACTTACTTCCCGTTTTAGTAGTAGTCCTTGCGCATGTTCAAATTCATAGAAGACTTAGAGGAAGAAGACGGACCACCAGAAAAACTCCAGCAATCCTCATAGCCATAGCAGTAACATATGTGATCAGTTGGTTGCCACTGAACGTGTTCAATCTGGTAGCAGATTTCAGTGCTGTACCTTTCATGGATGAGAAACCGATGACAATAACTTACGCTGTCTGTCACATGTTTGGGATGTCCAGCGCAGTTTCAAATCCATTGTTATACGGGTGGTTGAACGACAATTTCCGAAAGGAGTTCGAGGAAATACTGTGTTGCTGTAAAAAGAGACAGATGAACAAAAACACGAGGATAAAGAATAGAAAAATGGACACTGAGTTGACGGCACTAGCGCAGTTGGAACACACGGTAACCGCGAACACGAAAACATCACAGTGCTCCCAAATTTTCTGACTAAAGGCCTGTTGCAAATAGCACGAACCAATCAGTGTTGAAATGCAAAGCATTTAGACTCTAGTGTCAATTTTTTTATGTAACGGTGTAAAAAGTTCCTTATTTTCAAGTTGTTAGTTCATAATTTACTGTGTAAATACATGTAGATATATTGTATCATGTACTTAATTACGATAATATTGTACTCTACGTTTTTATGAGCCCAAAACGTAAAGTACTAATATTTCCAATGAAACCGCGTTTCGATTAGTATTATGAATCTTTTTTAATTAAATAAACTCTTTGGAGATTAAGGTTTTATCTGTTTTATTTACTTGAATAAAATCTATATCCTTATATTGTTATGTTTAGTGAAGGAAAAATCAACCGCGGGCACCTCTGTGTTCTCGGTAAGTTAGATACACCAGATGCTATGACCACTTAGCCACTGCGAGTCCCACCCACTAAGTCGAAATTTATCTTCAGATTCTGAGGTTACACCTTAATTTTTCCTTCACTAATGTAAGAATGGAAAAGATGAAAAAAGATACCTATATCCTTGTTTGACTCAAAATTAAGTCTATTATCTAGAATATATCATAGACAGGTACAATTCGCTGAAAACATAAAAGCCTTGGCGGGCCCATGATTTTAAGAATCTGAAGTCTATGATATTATGTTAGTCTATAACTTACTATAGGTAAATATTAATTTAAGAGCTTAAAGAATAATATCTCAACAAAAAAAGTAAGAAAATCTTAAAGAAAGACTTACAATTGTAAATATTATTTTAAGGAGCTACCAAGGTATTTTTCCAATGCTTTATTTATTTCTCTAGTTTCAATATTTTCTTACAAGAAATGTAAGTGAAATTAAAGCCAATTATGACTTTAATCACTGATTAACCTCACTAATTAATGATTAATAAAAGTTCTCTAATTACTCTCATGTAACTGGCTGTTTTAGTCCAATAAGTATTAGTAGAAGCCATTGTTAGTAGTGTTAAATTAGTTTAGAACTGGAAATGATTACTAGATCTGTAATCATTATTTTATTGAGTAAGTATAACAATACTATTCTTGTTTTCTTCTTTTAAAATCTCATCTAATCTATTCTTCTGAAGGATTACAGTGAAACACACGAGTCTGAATTTTTTTTTTTTATTCCTTATACGCTTATCCTTGACCGCAAGTTCGCCTGATGTTAAGCTACACTGCGATCTACGATGGAGCGCGCTTGCCTAGGAGAACTCGTGATTTAAAATCACCTGGATTATATCTATCGGTGAAGACGCATTCGGGAAGCTGAATCCACATTTCAGCAATACGCATAATAGAAGTGGACTTAAAGCGTTTCGTATGGGTTTTTACAATGTCGACTTTGAATCGATGTCGCTTTTTCCCTATTCCAAAAGTAAACAAAATATACAAACGTTGTTCCGTTAGGGGAATCGAATCCACAACTTGTGGTCCAAAATTTTGTCACTCATCAAGCCGAGTCATCATCATCATCAACCCAATACCCATCACCAACAATATATTGTTCAACTGTTCGTGATGGGTCTCTTATGAAAGGAATAAGGCTATAGTCTACCACGCGAGTCTAATCAGTTTGGCAGACTTCACACACGCTGTCGAAAAAATCTCTCAGCATCTATTATGCAGGTTTCTCTTCGATGTTTTCCTTCACCATTTAAGCACGTAATAGTTAACTATAATACGCATATGACTTCAACAAGTCAAAATTGCGTGTTTTGGATTTGGACCATCACTGCTATTATTAATAACCTAACTGACTATCTACTCATCATATCAGACAAAAGAAGTCCACTGGTAAACACAGTTCTCCCCCAAAAACTTCCACAAGGACCGGTTGTATTTTGTTGTATTTTTTTTTAAAGTAATTTTTGATCCTATTAGAGGGATAACTGAAGATTATTAAGTAATTTAAAAAATAATCAAAATGTCTTTCTAAAATATTTTAAATAGAAAAAAATATATATTTGTCTGCAATTTTCACGAAAAATTACGTTACGTAAATATTTTTTTCCTGCTATATTTTGTATGAATCTTGAAAAAAGTGCTTCCGCTAGTGCCAAATAGAGCATATGCGGGTTTTATAGCATTTTTTAATATTCGGTAATACTAATATTTTCTTGTAAACCGACCATCAAACGTCACTCGAAACGCGTTTTTTGGGAAAAGGAGTTGTCAATAAAAGGGATTTACAATTATTTTAGAAGTAATTTTAAAAATTCATTTCAGCTAGTGCCAGGTTTAAGAACAGTTCTTTTCAAATAATTAATAACTTTATATAAATTAATTGTAGGTTTCTCACAATCGGTCATCAAAAATTACTAAAATCCGTCAAATTTTAGGACGGCCGGCCCCTTAAGTTTTATGAGTAAAGTAGCCTAATTGCTTTTTAATATTAAAATAGAAACATAAATTTTCCGAACGCACTAGCCATATACAAGCCATCAAAGGCTTCTTTGGTTTTAGTATATATGAATGATCAAACGTCGTTGAGCTCCCTTAATTATGGTTGAGCTACACGATGACTGATGCATGCTTGCCGTCAGTTAGGACAGGTCTACTCAAAGCTGCTATGGTTCTTTCCTCATAAGGCCATTTCAGACATTGCCCTGCATTGTCCCACTCACATTATTTGCATTATTTTATGTCTGGACTTTAAAAGAGACCACGATTCTCTGAGTTTGTTTCGGTGTTTCTTCTCAGAGGTCGTCAGTTAGGAAATGCCGAAGCAATCTAGCTATAAAAAAAAAACAAACCATTGACTTGTAAAAGTGTCTCTAATGATCTACTTACAGAAATAAATATCATTTCATTTCATCATTTCATTTCATTTCATTTCAAACTCTGCGATATGTTTTTGAACTTAAATAAACAAAAAAAACGACTCCCAGCGCACTTCATCAGGTCAACTCCGTTTTCCGGTGCGTGTTCTCCGCTTAAAAACCTTTCTGCCCCAGCGGCCTACGAGCTATGTGTTCCACCCACTGCCACTTAAACTTGCTAATCCTTTGAGCTATTTCGACAACTTTCGTTCTTCTACGGATCTCCTCATTTCTGATAAGATCGCGTAAAGAAATACCAAGCATAGCTCACTGAGTGACTTTGAGTTTTCTTATGAGGCCCATAGTGAGTGACTATGATCAAAATAGGGGATCATATGGAATTCTTCACATCAGCAGGTCTAAGAATCAGCGAAGGTCAAGAAGGTGAAAGTAATAATGGTAAGAATACTTAAGTAGGTATGTATATTTCATGACACAAATAACTATATCATTAATTTAGCAGTTATCAGCAAAACTGCTACACTAGAGGTCGTAGGTTCGATTATCGGGTCGACCGTGTTATTGGGTTTTTCTATATTTGTCAGTAGCAGCCCGGAGTTTGGATCTGTGCCCGTTAAATGGAAATAGGGTTGTCCCTTGGGAACTAAACTCACCGGCAAACTGGGGGTGTATATATGTAGTACAACTCCCTCAAATACGTAATGTTTGCGCCAGCTGACTTGTAGCAATGAAAAAAATTATTAAAAAAGTACAAAAATGTGTTTCTGGGGAGTTTGTTGCACCGCTTCTTCTTACAAGCAAAAATACTAGGATACTACGTAGGAGGCTGTGAAGGGCAATCGTTTTGGGGGCAGTCTGTAATATAAAAATTACGTTCAAAGAGTACTACCTAGTAGTCTATAATGAATACAATCATGTTTTAACTTCTGCTTTGAATGTCGTCACTGTAGTGTAGGAGCAGGTAAGTGTAGTGTGTTTCAGTCATTGCGAGTCCTACACCTCCCGAGATGCCAGATGCCAGTACCTTGAGGAATTTCAGCATTTTGACAAAAACACCATGGCACACAAAACGGCATGGTTCGAGGCACTTTTTTTCGGGTGGGGAATCGCGCCTAAACCATGCCTTCGGCTTCTGGCTTCGAGAAAGAGGGACGGTTACATCGGGTTCTCCAGAATAACCCAGGAATGGACGACTGACGACTTGGCAATTTAGAGCTGCTGTATCCATATTAATATTCTCTAAGTTTTCACGGCTAAGCCTCTGAGCCAATTTTGAGTAACTAAGAACCGGTGTGGTATAATTATACGGCCTCACAAAAAAACAGATGTGAAACGACGTTTACGTAGTGTTTCGCCGAGTGAGTGAGGATACTGGAAACCGAAACTCTTTTAAAAGAATGGCAACGCACTTGTGATTCCTCTATTGTTGCGGTTGTTCATTGGCGGCGGTAATCGCGTACCATCAGGCGATCCGACCCAATTTTTTATGGTACTTTGCACATGAGAATGAATCCGCGGACTAGTTTAATTAATGTAATGAAGTTTTTAGCATCTTCGCTAGTAGTAGGACAATATGAGGACTATGGTGGTTCATTTATGCCGGAAATAGATGAGAGGACTATGCCTCCTGACCTTATGTATATGAACAAAACCGAGAAGGAACTGGAGCTTGAGGAGTGCATGGAGAATTATGCTGTCTGTATAACTTTTCAAAGGTAATCTACTGTCTATACTAATATTATAAAGCTTAAGAACTTGTTTGTTTAGTAGAACGCGCTAATTTCAGGAACTGCTCGTTCGAATTAATATATTTTATTTTTGGATAGTACATTTATTGAGGTAAGTTACAGGATATATAACAACTGAATGTGATGTGTTTGCTGATGAATGGAAGAAAGTAATGCGTGCTTGTCTGGTGTTTTGTGAGAGACAATATGCGAGGGTGTCCACTGTTACATGATGCTAATTTATGTTGGTTTGTAATGTGTTTAATTTATTTAACCATTTACTCAATTTTATCAACAAATTGTTTGACTTTGAATTTAAGTTTTCTATTGTATGTTATCTTAATGCTTATTTAGTTTTAATATTTATAACTCTATGTTAATTAATGTAATTGGACCTGTGTCGTTTTAATTAACTATAAATAAATAATAAATAAATAAAACACGCTACAACCAATAGGCACAGCAACAACCAATGAAAGCTGTTGCAATAACAAGAAAAAAATTCCTTTTGAGAACTTCAGCGGGCGAAACCGCGGGCGGAAGCTAGTATATACATAACATAGAACTTCGTTTTCTTTTGAGGGCGTTAAAAAAATATAGGTAAGTGTGTGATTCGATGTGGTGTACGTAGCCGTGCTCTGGCTATTGTGTTGGGGTTGGAAATTGAGATTTAGGCGAAGACGAGACACATACACGTCTTCTTTTCATAAGGCTAGGCTACAGGGGCCCAAGTCTGCTATTTCAGTTGTATCAGAATGGTCGTTCAATTGCACTAAATGACATTAGAACTGACAGATTTCGTAGACAAAACCGTCAAAAATCAATTATGAAGCCATTGATTTACAATTTTGACACGACGTAGTAGCAGACTTGGGGCCCTGGACACACTTCGCGATTCTTACATTTACGTCATTTGCTTCGTCCACACACGAAACCTTCAAGAAAAACAGGAGTGTTGGTGTATGATCATAACATTGATTTCAGAGTATCGCCAACACCAGTGTGCGCGTCCTCTCGTCAGACGCGCGAACAAGCAACATTTCAAACTTTTTGTGAAATGAATTATGAAAACTGCAAATTAGACATTCGTAAGTACTATGTGAAGGTTTTGAAAAACAACAGCATATCTTCAAATATGCCAATATCGGGCAACTGTAAAAAATTAATTATGTAAAATCAAATTTAAATAATTTATTTTGAGACCATCCTTAAATTGTTAGTGTAAACTTAGCCTATGTTAGTAAACTCAATCACTGAAAATATAATATTGTATTTAATTGGCTACTTGAACATTTGCATGCACTTGTCTGCCAGCCCTGAGTCTGATAAATGGTCCATCAACCTTGCAGCTAAAATACTGTTAGGGCTACCCCTAAATCGCCATAACATCGATGCACATCATTTGTGCATGATTTAAAATCCTGTGTCTACTTTAAACTTGGCCGAGCCATGCCCATAACACTAGGATATCATTGCTTCATATAAAATCTTATGATTGCATAAATTGTTTCAGGAACTTGGGAGTACTTTCACGATGGAGAATGTTTAAATGAAATTGCCTAATTGTAATGTATTTATATCATAAATACAATATTAATCTCCTTCTACTTCTTCTCTACTATTATAAAATTGTAAAAAAGCTGTGTCTGTACATTGAAGATATTTAAAAAAAACAAGTGGGTCAGGGTATATAAATGTCTCCGAACCCAAAAATGTAATTTTTAAAATTCTTGTCTGTTTGTCTGTTTGTTACGGGTCGGCGCAAAAACTACTGATTAGATTTTAATTTTGTTATCACTGTTAGAAAGCATGTGCTCCAACTTAAAAACTGGTATACTTCTTATCTCAAATAATTAAACGGAACCGGAGATACAGCTTGACCTCTCTAATGTATAGAGACCCATACAAAGAAGAGATCACCACTGTTGGTTTTTGAGCTTCACGTGAGCGAAGCCGCGGGCAGAAGCTACTAATATAATAATCATGATTGTTCTTTTATTGTCTTTAAGGGCTTTTGTCTCAAAAGTATGTTAGTCCCATCGTGCCTTTAACATAGTTATGTTAAAAAGATATAGGTAGGTACCTATATAATTCCAAGCGTCTTAACAAAAGATAAAATAATAAATGGTGTTATTAATAACTGCCTCATTAGCCAAGTGGTCCTGAGCGCGACTGCTACGCTAGAGGTCCTGGGTTCGATTCCCAGGTCGAGCAAAGTGTTATTGGGTTTTTCTATGAAATTCCCAGTAGCAGCTCGGAGTTAGGAATTTGTGCCCGGTTAATGGCAATAGGCTCGCCCCCTATTACATGGGACCTAAACATACCGGCGAACTGTGGGTGTACATTAGTACGCCTCTGCCTAACCCTTCGGGGAATACAGGCGTGATGGTATGTTATGTTATAAATGGTGTTTATTTTAATGGGTTAGTTGAGCGATTATTTTTCATTATTATAGTATTATAATAATTTTGTTAAGTATGGAGTTGTTGTTGTTCCGTTCTTATTTGTGCTCAGTTATTTTCGATAGGCGCCTAAAAACAAGCACCTTATCAGGCTTATGTGACTTTTTATTGTAATAGTTTTACGATTGGGAGAGATGTATATATGATGCTCAAAACATTACATTAGAGCAGTCGTTTTCTCCCAACCTAAAAATAAATAACGCAATAACGTCATAGCACGGTCCCAGTCTACCTCTACTGTGCAAGCCATTACTTAAATAATTATGATTTAGCATTTTGTCGTTGTCGAGTCGGATTGCAAAACCGACCTAATTTTTATATGTATTAGCGCATGTTTTGACAGTGCATTATAGGCATTCAACTCGTACTGACGTATATTATTGACAAAAATTCTCTCTAAGTAATCTACCCTGACATTCTGACATTTTCTTGTGCGGGTTACGTGAGGCTCGCACATCTACCTTAAAAAAATTAACCTTTATAGTCTTAACTACAAATTTTGAGTCGGCGCCGAAGAAACTCGAATTTAAAATATTCAATTTTTCTACCTACCCGAGATGAAATTTCTTTTACAAATTTAAATAGGACCAACTTACAGGTTATTACTAATATAAAAAATATATAAGTATATATGTTGGAGAAAATTTATGCTTATTCAGAAAAAACTATCATATATTATTTAAAAACGCCTTATGAATAACTAGCAGCAACATTTATTACTTCAACATCTCATATGCTTGACCAGACTCCATTCTGGAAAAAGAAAATAAAAATATATTATCGCGAGGCTACTTACAGACGTCAGATCAAATGCTCCATTAGCAATAATGACAAATTTGGACCTCCAGAAGGATAACCGCCAAAGGTCTGACTGTCTGATCAGGCCTTACGTCGAAGTGTGACGTAAAGCACCTTGGTGTGTTTCGACTTTTGGAAGTGAAAGACCCTCGCTTCTGCAGCTGGCTGCTCTTAAGACTCGGCAACGCATCAGCAACTCCTTCGGTGTTGCAGGTGTCCACTGTCCACTACTTACGATATGGTGACTCTTTTTTTTTTATGGGATAGGGGGGCAAACGAGCAATCGGTTCACCTGATGGTAAGTGATAACCGCCGCCCATGGACACCCGCAACACCAGAGGAGTCGCAAGTGCGCTGCCCGCCTTTAAAAGGGTTTGGGCCTCCGGTAACCTCAACTCACTCGGCGAAACACAACGCAAGCGCTGTTTCACGCCCGTTTTTTGTGAGGCCGTGGTATCACTCCGGTCGAGCCGGCCCATTCGTGCCGAAGCATGGCTCTCCCACGTGAACAACTGCTGACATTATTAATGTTTTTTTGTAATAAATTATTATTATCAGCCGTGATCGTGCCACTGCAGAGCAAAGGCCTCCCTTTCCTCCTTCCACTCTTCCCGGTTGAGAGCTATCAGCATCCAAGCCCTGCAGTACGAGTCAACTCACGTCTCCAACTATTACAGTTCTCATATTCCATTGCGCAGTAATTTTCGAACGTCTTGTAATTTCCATCGTAGTGTCGAGCGCAAATGACATTGTTTCTGGAAACAAGAAAGAAATGAAATAACAACCAACCTTTTAGTAAGCTTTAACTTAGTGTCAAATATAACAAAGAAAATAAAGAAAATAAGTAAGACACATTAGCACATTAGCCAAATAAAAAAAAATGGCACATGACCACGTGACCACGTCAATATACGGTCTGTCCACTGACCTCTAATTACTATGTACGAGTAGGTACATTGAATTTTACATTTTCACAACATAGTATAAAACAAAGTCGCTTCCCGCTGTCTGTCCCTATGTATGCTTAGATCTTTAAAAATACGCAACGGATTTTGATGCAGTTTTTTTTATAGATAGAGTGATTCAAGAGGAAGTTTTTAAGCTATTTAATATTACGCTACGACTCTTAGGGACGGGGCAAATCGGGTGAAACCGCGGGTAGGTCGCTAGTACCCTATAATAGCATCGAGAAATATCAATAGCATAGAGAATCAAGAGTAGTGATATAATCGTCAGTATTCAATGTATAGAGATCAGTCAAGTGCCAATACCAACATAAAATAACAAAACAACAAGTAAAAATAAAGAAAATCATCATCAAAAAGTGAGATATGAAAAATTATATATATGAGCTACACGATGCCTGATGTATGCGTGCCGTCAGTTAGGACAGGTCAACTCAAAGCTGCTATGGCTCTTTCTTCAAAAGGCCTGTCCAGATATTGCCCTACATCGTAACACTCGCATAATGTCTAATAATATTATTCTTGTAATATCAACTATTATTGTCTGGACTTTAAAAGAGACCATGATTCTCTGAGTTTGTTTCGGTGTTTCTTCTCAGGGGTCGTCAGTTAGGAAATGCCGGCGCCATCTAGTTCAAAAAAATGTAAAACATTGACTTGTAAAAGTGTCTTTAAAAGATCTATTTACAGAAATAAATATCATTTATCATTTATATTAATGAACTGAGCTTGATATCGTCCCTATGACGAATCAAGCTCAGTTCTCGCTTGTGCCGAACTATGGTGCTGATATTCCACTCTAAGCAGATACAGATGAATACCAGTACTTTACACGAAGCTACTTGCATCAGACTTCCACAGGACGATTTCTGGCAGCCTCCAAAGCGACAGTCACAGAACCCGAAAAAGGTCGCTAAAAATCGCTTGATGCAGATGGCGCATAATATATCGGATAGAACATTATGGTGATGATATTGATGAAATTACTTACTTATAAGTCCTAGGGCACATCTTAAGAAAAACACTGCATCCTCTGTCAATCAGGTCGGCCTTCCTAAACACAGTCTTCTTAGGATAGTAGAGTACCTTCCAGGGTTTCGGATGGGTCTTGTTTACGTAATCCGCTCTTATTGACAGCGCCATCAGCACTGGGGAACAGCATAAACATTTTAAAAGGTTATAAACAATCATATGAAACTTCTACAGTCCCAAGTAAGTCGGAAAAGAATCGGTAAGAAACTTCATGGTTAAAATCAAAGAAGGAAATTGAAGAATTATCTTCTATTCTTTTAGACTGCAATTTTCATCTCTGTAGGGGATGGATGTGCATTAGAAGATTACGCTTTAACTTTTCTTTATGGATAGGGGGGTAAACGAGCAGAAGGATCGCCTGATGGTAAGCGATTTCCCGCCTTTTAAAAGGGTTTGTGCCTCCGGTATCCTCACTCACAAGGCGAAACTCAACGTAAGTGTTGTTTCACGCCGTAGTTCTGTGTGGATCACTGGTTGAGCCAGGCCATTCGTGCTGCAGCAATGGCTCTCCCTGGTTGAGAGTTTTTTTCTAATCTTTGGACTGCAATTTTCATCATGTATGGGATAAATGTGCAATTAGAAGATTACGCTTTATCTCATTTACACTTCATTTATTACGTCTTTCTCCTTGCACATGTAATATTATCCTATATTTTATCTCTACTCCTCATTTTCTCTTCGCTGGTTCATCTTGCGTTCCATCTCTGTTCCGAATTTTAATTAATAAAAACTCCGTCGTAATAACATGGACTATGGTAGATATCTAGTGTGATTCATTCAAATGACAGTCCTTTTGAAAAATGTTATCTTCTTCTTCTTAGTCCGGTTAATTTAGACATCCGAGGTTACAATAATTCGCACCTAGCTGAAAATTGGTAGGATTGTTCAAAACACCATTAAAAATGAAATATAAAAAGTTCTCATCGATCCGACACCTGAAAAAAAAACGTTCAAAGGTCACAAAACCGGGTTTTTCACAATTTTCAGCAAAACGGTAAGTTTTATCATAAAACTAGCCTCGACAAAAATTGTAGATCAGATAATTATCTATAAAAATATCTGATTACTTTTTTCCTAAGTGCTACCGTTTTTGACATAAATATTATAACGATTAATTATTTACGACATAATATGCACACCTATGCAACCTTTCAGGCAGTGTACTTAGCGCGTTTTTTTAAATGTGGTTTCTTCGGTAGGCCTATTCCACTGATCTGTTGCAATTTTGTTTACTTCGAAATTGTAAGAGCTCGGACAGCTCTTGCGTAGGTAAGCATCACCATTGAGCAAAAATGCTCATCTAATGATTTCAGTGCATAAATCGCTGCGATTTCCTCTTTTCATGCAGCTTCCTTGCATTGTATGCCCAATTGATCCAAGAAAAAACATGAGTAGATAATGAAATCCTCCGATGTGTCTGATTAAGATCTTCAATATTTCAGACCCGTCAGGTGCGGCTGATACAATTTCTCGAGCTTTTGTTTATAGAGATTGATCGAAAGTCACAATGTTTTCACTCCGGAATAGTACTCAAGACTAATACGAGTAGTATTGAATGTATTGGGCATTCTAAGATAAAGCAGGTACGCAGACAATTGAATAGGACACAGCTGATGTTGCTCAAGGTTACACTGGCGTTTAAAATGAGGGGCTGGACTTCTTTTCACCCGACATTCTCATATTTATAATATTTTATATGTGTAAGTTACACAGGGCGTGTACGATGAACCATACAACTCAATAGTTTATCTTAATCAGCAAATTACTCAATTGCATAAATCAACCTAACGAATCAATCAGTACGTAATTAGATCGCCAAAAGCGTCGTCGTGCGTGCTCCCTCGCTCCTTTAGCAGTCTGTAATAGTGACAATAAACGGGTTTTACTATTATAATAGCAGTCATCATTTTACACCAAACATAGATAAATTCTACATGGTCCTTCGAGCCGGATATTGAATATTTAAGAAAACATGAAGGAACGAAGGCGATAGAATAATATTTTTACTAGTATTACAGCTTCTGAAAAAAACTACTGAATAGATTTAATTTTTAAGGTATTAATAATTAATTGTCCTATGAACCCCACTGGGACAGGGTAAGATAGTATGAAAGGAACTTAACATACCATCACGCCTCTATTCCTCGAAGTTTAAGGCAGAGGCGCACTATTGTACACAGTCCACAGTTCACCGGTAATAAGGGACGAGATTATATAATAATAAAGTAGGTACTTACAAAATATAATAAAAGCTATATTAAAATATAGCATTTCTAAGGTCGGAGGCTAGGCAGTTCTGATAATATTATTAGTGTTTCTTTGTAGAAACACCTAGGTCGTACTAACAGGTTATGTAAGCACTCTAATCTTTGCATTGTTCCGGTATAGTAATTGTTTTTTTTTCATACAGTGTAATTATAATTTGAGATTACTTCATAATCTTTGAATATGTAACGCCGAAATGTCACGGAATAATCATAGTGAGTTTTGTTTACAAAATCTCTTCTAAAAATGGGACATAAAAGGAACAACGCTTACGTTGTGTTTCGCCGAGTGAGTTGAGAGATTCTGATACCGGATGCCCAAACCCTTTTAAAAGGCGGACAACGCTATAGAGACTCCTCTGGTGTTGCAGGTCTATGGGGGTATCACTTACCATCAGATGATCTGTCTGCTCGTTTGCCCCCCTATCCCATAAAAAAAGCTTCTGCCCGCGACTTCATCCGCGTAGCGTGATGATATATAGCCTATAGCATTCCTCAATAAATGGCCTATCTAACACTGAAAGAATTTTTCAAATCGGACCGGTAGTTCCTGAGATTAGCGCGTTCAAGCAAACAAACAAACTCTTCAGCTTTATATATTAGTAACAGATTTCGAGGACTAAACATTGACAACATTTCACAACATGAAAGGGAATTTGATAAAATGTGTATAATATTGGAAAAAAATGTATTTGGTGATGTTGACAGATTGGTTGAGCGAATCGATTTTATCAAGTTTCAGTATAGGTTTTAACAAACAATTTTTTTTTTATAATATATGCGGACGAAGTCGCGAGCAAAAGCTATTAATTATAAACTAACGATATTTTCAAACTTCCGGTGACAAATACATCACAACACACACAAAGTATGCCTACCAATTAGTGTTGTTGATAATATTCTAATATAATAATAAACGTATTGTAAGTTTATAGTTATTTTCCTTGTTCCAAAAGTGATTATTTGTAAACAGCATTAATCATTACTGAAATACCTAAGTACAGTAGGTACGTCCACGTTACCCAAAACTGTGTTTCTTCAATTTAACATACCATCACGCCTGTATTCCCCGAAGGGTTAGGCAGAGGCGTACTTATGTACACCCACAGTTGTTACGTTTAGGTCCCATGTAATAGGGAGCGAGCCTATTGCCGTTAACCGGGCACAAATTCCAAACTCCGAGCTGCTACTAGGAATTTCATAGAAAACCCAATAACACTTTGCTCTACCTGGAAATCGAACCCAAGACCTCTAGCGTAGCAGTCGCAGTCAGGACCACAAGGCTAATGAGGCAGTTTCAATTTCAATTTATTTTCCACTAGCTTCTGCCCGCGACTTCGTCCGCGTATTGTGATGATATATAAGCCTATAGCTTTCCTCAATAAATGGGCTATCTAACACTGAAATAATTTTTCAAATCGGACCAGTAGTTCCTGAGATTAGCGCGTTCAAGTAAACAAACAAACTCTTCAGCTTTATATATTAGTAATATAGATTTAATCTCAAAACAAATAAATGTTATTGTCCATTCGGGAAATTTAACAGTTTGTGGTAACTTTATATGTGTTGGCGACTGTACCTTGCAATAGTTATTGAGTCTTCTTCTTCTCTATTATCAAAATTGAAGATATTAAAAAAAAAACAAGTGGCATAGGGTACCTATATAAACGTCTCCGAATCCAAAAACGTGATTTTTAAATTATTTTCTGGTTGTTGGGTTGGCACAAAAACTACTGAATAAATTTTAATTTTAATAACACTGTAGAAAGTATATACTCCAAATTAAAAACTGGTGAACTTCTTATCTCAATTAATTAAACGGATCCTTAGATACAACTTGACCTCTCCGATGTATAGAAACCCAAACAAAAAAGAGATCATCATTGTTGGATTGACTTGGAATCCATTTCTAATCCTAATATAGTTTCAGATGAGCGAAGCCGCGGGCAAAAGCTAATAGTAAATAACAGCAGCACTGGTAAATAATAGCAGCTTATAAGCAGAGCAATAGTTAAATAGTTTATTTATTATCTTAAAATGTCATCGGGTTCTCAAATTTAATAATGTGAATCTTCGTTTAATATTATCAACTTCGGTCAAACTTGGACATCCTTCAACGTCCACACACCTTGTTCTCGCAATATTGTACCAGTGAACAATTTTAACATAATTTATTAGTGTCCATAGAGTTTCTTACTGGATTCTTCTCCATAGGATCAACCTTTTGGAACCGTGCAACTAGAATCATAATGTTTCATAAACGCTTGTAAAAGCTTATTTGAAATAAAAACAGAACTTGAACTTCCTGCATGTAATGAATGTTCAAAAAAATATTTCATATAATCGCAGCTCGCCAGGGTTAGGCAGAGGTGTAAACCAATAGTATGTTTAGAGGTCCCATGAAATAGGGGGCGAGTCTATTGCCAGTAACCAGGCGAAAACCAGACTCCAAAACCCGGTACCCAAAATAAATGGGAACTCACGTGGGAGAAGCCATGCTTCGACGAATGGGCCGGCTCTACCGGAGTGATACCCAGAAAACCGGCGTGAAACAACGCTTGCGTTGTGTTTCGCCGAGTGAGTGAGGTTACCGGAGGCCCAAACCCTTTTAAAAGGCGGGCAACGCACTTGTGACTCCTCTAGTGTTGCTGGTGTCCATGTGTGGCAGTTATCGCGTACCATCAGGTGACCCATCTGCTCGTTTACCTCCATCCCATAAAAAAAAATGTAGCTATGTACAATGGGTTATAGCTGTTATCTGACCCACCTTAAAAATTTATGAATTTGAACCCTCTGCTTGTGATATTACGGGTTATTCAATTTGTATGAGGTAATCAGACTAGCGCTACTCGATGACAAATAAAACTTGTTCAAGATAGGCAAATATTATAAACTACAGTTGTGCCAATTTGATCTTTAACACTTAACGTTAGGGTAGGTAATCTTTGAATATTGTTTTGTCACATGATTGAGCAGTTGTTAATTTCAATAACTCTTGTTAAGGTGAGTTGGTCTGGTGGTTGCAACAGTGTATCTATGTTAGCATGGTTATGAGTTCAAAACTAGCCCAGCGCTTCGTTTAGCTTTTTATGTTTACAATATTCAAATATATTGTTTTTTTGAATTCCAAATGTTTTTATATGATATTTAAATATTTATTTTATTTAACTATTTAAATAAAAATAACAACAGAAATGAAAAACATTAATTCTTATGATAACGATTTTATTAAATATAAAATACACAATTACTTGTCATAGTTATATAATATATCTATATTATAATATATATACTTATATTAAAAAGCACAAACGTAAAAAGAAGTTTTAATACTTATGATAAGCTTGATTTTTTTGATTAAAGTTGTTACTTACTAAATATTTTCTTTGTTTTAAAGTGGCAACTTTAAAACAAATATAAAATACCCATTTTTATTTTTAAAGTAGGTAATTAATCTAATACATACCTATTTTAAACAGTAGTCAATGTAGTGAATCAACATGTTAAATGTTTAGAAATATAATATAATATTTCTATTTTTATAACAATAACATCACCACATAAACTATCATACCTACTTTAAAACTTATGTGACAATAGCACTATACTTTGACCTACTTTATAGGTTTTTAAATATTTATATAATAATGGTTATGATCGCAAAAGGACATGCTTATTCACTGTAAGAAACACTTCCTTAGAAATTGTGATAACAACAATTGATTTTTAACACACTGACACATAAGTATTGTTAACTCCAGTGGAGCACCATCTCTTTCTATAATTTGTTGCAAGGGGCTTCGCATGCCGCACATCATGTTTCAGCAAGCATTACTTCCTCTCATCAGTTCCCATGTTGAAGTCACAAGTTGTGCCAAATTTTCTTTTGTCCTGACTTCTAATGAATCCCAATTTAAAATCATTTGACCCCACAAATTTTCTATTGGGTTTAGGTCAGGCAGGGCTTTTAGATGGCCAATTTATTATCTTGACACCTTCTTGACTGGCCAGCCAATTTTGCAGCAGCTCGGTGTATGGCGCAATTATCTTGCATGAAGAAAATATCTGTGTTGTCACGTAATATTTCCAAATATTAGTGACTATTAAATCGGCCACCAACCTAGTGAACTTGTAGAAACAAACATTTCCCGTTTCTTCAAAACGTCTCAACCACAATCTGACAGTATTTCTCTGAAACAAAGAAGGCATATAAAAATAGGTTTGATTAAAGCAATAGCTAGGTATAATAATGAAATTTAAAATTATAAAAATACACTTACTGCTATATAAGTCTCCTAGCAATTTCTCTGATGCCATCATTCTCATCGTGTAAATAGTTTATTTTGTATTTTAAATAATCACAGACAATGACATGATAATAAAACTACTACAAAACATAAATAAAAAAATTGGAAAAATACGTTGTTTTTCACAATTTAGTAAGGCAAGGTAAAAAGTGTTCGCGCGTAGTCACTGCAATTGTGAGTAGACTGGCTTTAGCTTTGTTGTCACAGTTTATTTTTATTTTCCTACCCTAAAACTTAGTAACATTTGAATACCAGTTTTATAATGAACGCGTATTTGTCTTTCATCTACCCACTTATTACAAGTTAAGTGAAAATATAACCAAGTTAGAAACTTTATATTTGGAGAATGTGTCCGTCTATAGTTCTTTACAATAATGTAAGAAATACTTCTTGAATAAATTCTAAATTGAAAACAAAATAATATACGCCATGCAGGATTTGAACTCGCATCTTGCTCGTCTCAGCCTTACACACGAACCACAAGACCAGATCTACTTGTGTGTATTAATTAAAATAAGCTATTAGTAGCAATGACACTAATTATATTATCGAATATAAACCTTTAGTCTTACAGCATAAAAATCTAAATTGAATAACAAGTAGTTATAAATATCCTAACGCTAACGTTTTGCGTATCTGTATTATTATTGTATTCGTTCATCGAGTAGCGCTAGTCTGATAAACCCATACAAATTGAATAACTCTTAATGTAACAAGCAGAGGGTTCAAATTCGTCCGTTTTTAGGGTGGGTCAGGTAACAGCTATAACCCATTGTACCATAAGTTAAAATAATTTTCGCTCCGCAGAAAGGATTCTTCAAGTGAATATGTTAGGTACAATATCCAGTCTAGATACAACGTATTTATATATTTTTTGAATCTTAGTACTTGACCTTTTTATATTTTGTCATTATGCTAGTTTGTGTATATTTGTGAGTGCAAAGCGTTGGCATACTTCACATAATAACTATCTGCCTATTGGACTAAATGGGTCAAGACGTTAGCTTAGTAGAATAAAACATGACAAATATGGTATTTTTTTACAATTAATAATATCGAAATTAAAACGTCACCTTTAAGACGTAAGTTCAGAATGTGCAGGCAAATTTCGACATGGCATGTGGGAATCGCGGTGGCTTAGTGGTCATAGCGTCTGGTGTATCTAACCAGAAGATGCAGTTTCGAATCCTGCCTGCGAGTCGAATTTTTCCATCAAAAAAATTAATAAGTAACAGTTACTAACCCACCCATTTCGATTTGTTGCATGTTTTAAGTGAAAGAAAGAAATATTTTTTTTTACAAGTGACCTTGTATCAATGAAACGGCGCTATAAGTCATAAGCGTACACCAATCAAGATCTATATTCTAGACACAATGCGAAACCTAATGTCTTAGTCTCCAGGTTTCATTACGAGTGTTACTGAATTATGATCACAAAGATTCAAAACATCGGTAGTAGTCCGAACCTGACGTGGCTCATCCAGAGACCCTTTATCACAGCAAACTGAAATTTTTCACTCATAAAACTACTTAAAACACTTTAACTCACACTAATAAAGTTGATAATCCTGTGGCTTTATGTTTTTCATGTGCAAATCGCAACCAGTTTACGAGTAGGTATAAAACGCAACGTTTTGATAATGGAACACCATTCAAATTGAAGAAGTCTTTGCAATAAAATCGATTATTAAAAATTAAACTCAAAACTCACAAAGTAAGAATATTATAATAATTCGAAAAATGAATTTCTCGAGGGTTTTCTTGTTCGTGTTCGCGTGTTTGGTTACACTGTGCGCTGTGTCGGCAGCGCCCGAGCCCAGGTGGAAGATAGCTGTTGTAAGTACCTACAGTTTTATTTCATCTTCTTATGGGTCCGGTGGGTTACCGGAGGCCCAAACCCTTTTAAAAGGCGGGCAGCGCACTTTTGACTCCTCTGGTGTTGCGGGTATCCATGGGCGGTGGTTATCGCTTACCATCAGGTGATCCGTCTGCTCTTTTGCTCTCCTATCCTATAAAAAAAATACAAACCTTTCAAACTAGGTTTATCTAGTTTTATTTCGGTTATCTAGGTTTATTTCGGTTATCTAGGTTTATTTAGGTTATCTATGTTTATCTAGACATTGAAATTAAACTACTTTTTAAGGATTTTATCGCGTTGTATTGATATTATTTAATTCCCGACGTTTCGGATCCTTTACAGCATCCATGGTCACGGGTAGACCGAGGTGTTGGTCGTCTTAATGTTAAAATTACTAACAGCTACCTTACATTATACAAGAATTATATCTTGTATAATGTAATTGTTATATGTGCGACTTATGAATCTAATGGATATATGTGCGACTGTTAAGCTAGAGGTCCTCCGTTCCATTTCCAGGTTGAGCAGTGTTGTGGCTGATATACCACCAGGGTAGACGTGTAAACCAGTTTAAAAAAAACTTTTTTTTTTTTATATTTTAGTCAACAAAAATATAGTACAATTTGTTCAGTAATTACAATTTCGCCAAACTGCTTGATACAGTTTGTTGGCGGAAGAGGCGCTCTGTTTTATCTAGTAACTAGTCTTAGGTTTAATTATAATATTCTTATGATCTAATATACATAGAACTTTTTAACTACCTACTGTAACACCCTAACGCCCTTTAAAGCGCAACATGCCCTTTTAGCAGGCTGCCCTTCAAAACGCGCTTCAATGCAAAAGTATTGGTGTTTTCCGGATTAAGTTTTCTTAAGCTATTTATATTATTGTATATTACAGGTGTTAAATATTTCCGGGTTCTCTGTCCATAGTAATTTCAAATTTAAATTGCAGTCAACTAACAGTCCTAGGTATTCTAACTCTGCCTTGTACTATAACATAGGTATACCCAAGAAATACAAGAGATCCAGATAGGATTGTAGTAAGGAAGGTCCCAGTAACAAAAAAGTATCTCGAAAGTCGTTTTGTGATGTGTAGAGGTGTCTTTAACACACAATCTTCTGACAGATTAATGTTTGATGTGTAGTGTTGACTCATTATACAGTGATGACAGAAGCATTAGTTTTGGCGTTCCACAGGGTAGTATTTTGGGACCTACCCTCTTTTTACTTTACATAAACGATTTGTGCCGTTTAGAAATACCTAATTGCAGTATATTTACCTATGCAGACGATACTGCACTAATCGTATATGACGATAACTGGGATAACGCTAAGCTCAGAGCGGAGCAGGCGCTTCAACACGTGATGACATGGCTCTCAGCCAACCAGTTGACTCTAAATGTTGAAAAAACTCAATTTCTTCGTTTTTCTCTTCCTCATAGAAAAGCACCCCCAAAAGAATCTAGTGTAGTCAAAGCTCACACTTGCCTAAACGTTCTGGATTGCGGTACCAATTCCTGCTCTTGCCTTGCCCTGTCTTCAGTCCCAAGTATCAAGTATCTCGGTGTTCGCATCGATGAGCATCTTAGCTGGCGCCCCCATACTGAAGCACTATGCTCACGAATTAGAAAATTAATATATATTTTTAAAGAACTCAGACATTCAGCTGATCGCGACACCCTATTTCTTGTTTACCAGAGCTTGTGTATCTCTATAATTACATATTGTATATCCGCTTGGGGAGGAACATGCAAAACCTACCTGATACAAGTTGAACGAGCGCAGAGGGCAATCTTGAAAGTTATGCAGTTTAAACGCAGAGATTACCAAACTGCTCTGCTCTACTCTGAATCAAAGGTTCTTACAGTGCGTCAACTCTTCATTCTACGTGTCGTACTACGTCGTCATTCCTTGCTTCCTCTTGACAATAGAGTCTTAAAAAAACGCAAAGGTCATGCAGTCTGCAATCCTACCCAGTGTCATACTTCACTAGCGGGCCGCCATTTCAATGTTCTCAGTGTTCAAATTTACAACAAAATCCATCGTCTCGTTGGTATATATACTTTGAACCGGAATCAACTGACTAGCAAGCTAACTAGTTGGCTGCTTAATCTGTCTTACGAAAGCACCGAAAAAGTTCTTGTAATTGATTCCTAACTATTAATTAGAACTTAGTATTAGCTCTACATTACTACAGGTAATCCTCTACCAAATTATACCTACACCCATAACACACACGCACAACTCACATTATATACACACACGTACACTGAATACATATACACACCCGCACACATACACACTCGCACACACCTTAACACTTCTAACTTTCCACAACACAGCACTCGCCGCAATTTACGCGAATTGTTTTAGTACGTTCTGACATTGTTACTCGGAGTGGTAGGCCTGGTGTCCTGAAACACAGGTTTCGGCCTAGCTTAGGCACCAGTCTCCCACAATATTATAATGTACCTAGCTTGCTACTAAGCAATATGTTTGTTACTATTTGGAATAGAATATTGTGGTGGAAAATAAATACATTTTATTATTATTATATTATTATTATTATAGTGTGTGACGCGCCTCCACCCAATATATTGTAACTAGCATGTAATTGATGCAGTATATTATAGACTACCATAAGAGATAGTTGTGTTTTACTCGTCCTCCGAACGCCCCACACTACATGGCGACCCTGCCAGGATAAGGCTCTGGCATGCACCCGGACTGATCACCTGGGAGGCGACCGAGAACTTTTCTACCAAATTATTCAGTTGGATTAGATGTTTAATTTAAGGTTGTGATTAGTATGAGAGTTAATATGTGGCACAAAATAAAGAGGTACTAAGGTCAAGGTCCTTCAATTTGATCATGGCTGCGAACGAGTTTCCTCCGTGAAAATAGTTGGAGACTAAAAGTCTTAAATCTTGGTCCTTATAGATATAATATATAAGTGAAGTGAGAAATAAGTCGACATATAAATAAAAAGAAGGTACCTCAAAATGTAAAAATAATATAATGACCGGCCGGTCCAAAATGATCAAATATGTGTTGTATAATAGCCACAATAGGATAGGATAGGATGCTGAGTAAAAAGAAAATGAATGTAGTGACTAATTGATTAATGAATCATGGGAATATGAAATTGCGAAGAAAGTGAAGAAGAATGATTATATCAGGCTCTTTTAGCATACTACGAGAATTCAACTTGATGAACTTTTTTTTTTTCAAACCGTTTATTTTAATTGGAAAGTAAATTCATGATAATAGATTTTTATGAAAATGATGTAAGGAAGGAAATGGACACTACAGACTGAGTGTGTATCTATATTTTGATTTTTCCTTAAAGTAAATATAAAAATTTATAATTGGCTAATAAGATTAATAAGTTCCAATTGTATCTATTGAAATGAAAATAAATTATGTTATATAACAATAATCAGGTATTGTCAACAATGTCATTGTTAGTAGCTATAGTATATAAGTTAGTAGATACGAATAAACAGTTACCTACTGTTAAAAAAAAAGTGTCGTGTTATCTGGTATGGGTTTACCGTTTACTTATTAAAGGCATATTAATTGCTAAATATTTGTTAGTTGATTTTTTTTATGTAATAATGTTTCATAAAAACAAAAAAAAATGTATTTGTTTTTCTTAAAAAAAAAAAACGGGGGAGGTGTAGTGTGTGACGCGCCTCCACCCAATATATTGTAACTAGCATGTAATTGATGCAGTATATTATAGACTACCATAAGAGATAGTTGTGTTTTACTCGTCCTCCGAACGCCCCACACTACAGATGTCTTTAGGAATAGTCCTAAAGATTTGCTAGAAAACTTACATTGCGGTATTTAAGGAGTGTTTTTATTCACTATCTGAATAATTAGAAGCGGCGGTAGCCTAATGGCTAGGGCGTCAGACTTGCGATCATGTGGTTGCCGGTTCGAATCCCACCCATTGCACTACCGACGTGAACCCACTCGTAACACAAGCATATTTAGCTTAGCACGAGGGGTTAACAAGAATACTAGTAATGTGTGACCCACATTGCTTGTAAGCTTTTAAAAAAAAATGTTTCAATAAAGTACCTACCTATATCTATATACAAAAATAATGTATTGACGTTGAATATTTGGAATTTATTTACAAATTAACACTTTTTAGCTGTAAAAGTTAAGAAAATCGATTATTGCCCTATTTTGATTTTTTTATACAGATGAAATTTTAAACGGTAATTTGCGTAGAGTTCTGTTAAAAAAATCGGATTATATCCGAAACGTCAGGAATGCAATAATATCAATACAACGCGATAAAATCCGTAAAAAATAGTTTTATTTCAATGTCTAAATAAACATTTAGCGCGATTGCTAAGTTCCATTCTCAGGTCGAGCAGTATTCATGGGATTTTCTATGAAATTATCGAAGTTTAAGATTTGCCTATTACATGGGACCTAGACATACCGGCGAACTGTAGGTGTACTTTGCACCTCTGTCTAACATAACATAACATACCATCACGCCTGTATTCCCCGAAGGGTTAGGCAGAGGCGTACTAATGTACACCCACAGTTCGCCGGTATGTTTAGGTCCCATGTAATAGGGGGCGAGCCTATTGCCATTAACCGGGCACAAATTCCTAACTCCGAGCTGCTACTGGGAATTTCATAGAAAAACCCAATAACACTGCTCGACCTGGGAATCGAACCCAGGACCTCTAGCGTAGCAGTCGCGGTCCGGACCACTTGGCTATTGAGGCAGTTAGCTCTCCGAAGCGTTAGACCTCTGTCTAACGCTTCGGAGAATACAGGCGTGATGGCCTGTTTATGTTAACATAATCAAACCATTATTCTGTCTCACTACTGCGCACAGGTCTCCTATCAGGATGAGAGGGATTAGGCTAAAGTCTGCCACGCTAGCCTACTGCGGGTCGGCAGACATGGCATGCCGTCGAGAAAATCTCTCAAGGCATGCTGGTTTCCCCACGAAGTTTTCCTTCACCATTTTAAGCGCGCAATATTTTTTTAATTTTTTTATTAGCTTACTAGCAATGTGGGTCACACATTACTAGTATTCTTGTTAACCCCTCGTGCTAAGCTAAAATGCTTGTGTTACAAGTGGGTTCACGTCGGTAGTGCAATGGGTGGGGTTCGAACCGGCAACCACATGATCGCAAGTCCGACGCCCTAGCCATTAGGCTACCGCCGCTTTAACATTACATACATAACATATAATTTACGATATATGTTTGTGTTACAAGTATATTATACATTTACTTAATCATAGAATTTAAAAAAATGACGTGAATGCGATAATGTAATCTGTATGATATTAGAATTCCCTAAAAGGTTATCATAAAGTTGGAAGACAAAAGCGATAGGTTAACTTAAGTCGTCATTTACCCAATTATCGTTATATTGCTGGGCACGGGTTTATTCAATAAAGATCACGCCGGCCTAGTGTGAATTTGCAGACATCCCGCCCCTGTATTCCCCGAACAGCTAGGCAGAGGTGTACCTACTAATAATGTTATAATATACTAGCTTTTGCCCGCGGCTTCACTCACCTGAAGATATATTAGTATTTGAAATGGATCCCAAAAATAATTTAATCAAAAACCAAATGTTATGATCTCTATTTTGTATGGGCCTCTATAAATCAGAGAGGTCAAGCTATATTTGAGGATCCGTTTAATTAATGGTGATAAGAAGTTCACCAGTTTTTAAGTTGGAGCATATACTTTCTAACAGTAATAACAAAATTAAAATATTTTCAGTAGTTTTTTACGCCAACCCGTAACAAACAGACAAGAATTTTAAAAGGTTCGGAGACGTAGATGGACCCTAACCCACTTGTTTTTTTTTAATATCTTTATTGTACAGACACTTTTTTCACGATTTTATAATAGTAGAGATATATATAAGTATATGTTAATGAAATGTATATTATTGACCGTGGGAAAGTCATGCTTCGGCACGAATGGGCCGGTTCGACCGGAGTGATGCCACGGCCTCACAGAAAACCGGCGTGAAACAACGCTTACGTTGTGTTTCGCCGAGTGAGTGAGGATAAGAAGCCTATAACCTTTTTTACCATCAGGCAAATAATCTGCTTAAACTTAAACTCGAAGTGTAGATTCAAACTCGAGACCTTTGACTTGGCAGCCCAATGGTTATATCACAAGGCTATCACTGCAAGCATATTAATATAATTAAATTGACACGGTATTATATCCCATCAAAAATATTCTGTAAAAAACTAGCCAAGTCTCGATGGAGCTGCTTGTTTATCTCTAAAAAGTAATGTTGTACCCTTGTTGTAAATTCAAATATAAAGGTGAATGTTCAACACATTTGTACACAGAAGATTACGTAGTATGAATGTTCGTTGAGAATATAATTTGAACATTCTTTATACGTTAGTGGGTACAAGTCAACGGCCAAGTCACACAAAATTAACTATAAATAATAAAGAAATAGCATTAAGGAACCTTAGACTTGGCACGACTTTGTCTAGATTTCATTACTTTTTAGAGATAAACAAGCAGCTCCATCGAGACTAGGCTAACTTTTTACAGAATGTTTTGATGAGATTTTACTTCTTTTTGTAGAAACCAAGTCACACAACATTAACTATAAATAATAAAGAAATCGCAGTAAGGACCTTAGACTTGGCACGACTTTGTCTAGATTTCATTACTTTTTAGAGATAAACAAGCAGCTTCATCGAGACTTGGCTAGTTTTTTACAAAATGTTTTTGATGGAATTTCACTTCTTTTTGTAGAAACGTGGGCTTATTGATTTATTTTATTAGATTTCCTTATTTGACACAGTTTTTTTTCTTTTTAGGAGTAGTTTTTTTACTATTACAAATCTTTCTTTTCTTTTTTTTCCGGTTCTGATTCTTGTACAGTGGCAACAGTTTTTCGTATTGCCCATTCACGTTCATTATTTATTCTTTTAGATGGTTTAATTACTGAAAGATCGGCGCGGTATTTACGCCTAAGCCGGTTGTATTCGGTGATCGCTGAAGCTTGAGCTTTTATACTCTTGAAGTCAACATTTATGAGGTGCATGGAAGAGACAAGACCCGGCTTTGGCCATACCAACTACTCGGTAGCCACTAAGTTCAACGTTGTCTTTTAATAATATCGAAACTGTTTACGATATTATGTTGCGAAATCAAACACAAATAAACTCAACGACCTTTAGTATAAGGACAACAAATCAGAAATACTGATAATATTTAGACTTTAATCAAACTGAATATATAAATAAATATATAAATAAACTGCCTCATTAGCCAAGTGGTCCTGAGCGCGACTGCTAAGCTAGAGGTCCTGGGTTCGATACCCAGGTCGAGTAAAGTGTTATTGGGTTTTTCTATGAAATTCCCAGTAGCAGCTCGGACTTAGGATTTTTTTTATTTTATTTGGGGTATTACCATATCTCTAATACAGCCGAGACCAGCTGAGGGTTCTTCATCAGATATTTTAGACCTTCGATTTTTGACAACAAATGAAGCGGCCCGCCATGTTGAATATTTTTCGATATCCCTAAAAGTACGTACTCCAGATCTTCGATTATCCTAGTTTTTATAGTTTTCCCTTTATGTGGCCATTAAACCCTAACTCTGTACCAAATTTCAGCTCTCTGAGTTTAAGGGAAGTACTATTTCTATTTTGATGATCATGAGTGACTGAGTGTGTGAGTGTCATAAATGTGAAACTTTTCTTTCGCTTAACTTCGGAACTAAATTACTTACAGGCTTGAAATGTTTGATTTAAAGTATGTGATTAAGCTGACTGGATGACGAAAATTTCTGCGTTCTGGTCTTATCCAGAGGCTCTCAAATAGGGGCCTGAAAATGCGGCGAAATGGTTCCAGTAAAGGATCGCGAAGCAAACAATGCCAACCGACCGCCAAGTCGCTTGACTTGGCGGGGGCACTGCCTGGCCCCCAGATTCACAATATTGAAAAAATCTTATATTTTATTACTTACTAGATAAATTCACAGAATCGGAACTTTTCTGAAGTTCACGGTATGAGTAAGGTTATCAACGCAAATTTACATTTACGGGTAGTATAACAAGTAGAAAAACAAAATAACCTTTACATTAACGAAATAAAGTTCACATCTGCTTGATAATAATTGCATAGCTTTACAATAGCAATCAACAGTCTTGTCTTTTTATTAGTATATAAATCGATACGTTTTGAAGTAGAGCATCATTCATTCCATACGTTGGAAAGGAGACTTTGGGAATTAAAATTAAATAATCGTTCGTTCGTTCTAAAAATGAATTTCTCGAGGATATTCTTGTTCGTTTTCGCGTGTTTGGTCGCATTGTGCGCTGTTCAGGCAGCGCCCGAGCCCAAGTGGGGGATGTCAAGGGCTGTTGTAAGTACCTACAGTTTTATTTCAACTTCCTATGGGTCCGGTGGACACTGGCTGGCCCATACAAACCATAATTTAAACTAGATTTATCAAGATTTATCTCGGGTTATCTAGGTTTATCTAGACATTGAAATGAAACTATTTTTCACGGATTTTATCGCGTTGTATTGATATTAATTAATTCCTGACGTTTCGGATAAAATCCGTAAAAAGTCGTTTTATTTCAACAAATCAAATACTCGTCAATATTAATCTTAAAATAATTTCTAAGTACATACTTAATATGATGAGAATTTAAGTTTCTCGAGTTTTTAAATTGCCTATATTTGCCAAAAAAAACAAATTTCAGTCCCTCACTGAGAATAAGTAACATAATTAATTTCTAAAATTTTTAAAAAATTTTTTGCTGACTGACGAAAAATCCTTAAAACGTATTTTTGTTTCAATGTCTAATATTCGCGTGTCAAAAATCAGTATTTGATTTGTTTTTTAGGTCAAATAACATCTATTAGAAATGTCAGTTTCACTGATTTCTGTTTAACAGTTTGAATTTCTCTACGTCTCCGAAAAACCATTAGAAACCATTTAGAAAAGATATATATGTTCGTTATCATACTTCCCAAGTTGTAGGGGGAAAATTACACAGTAACTAAATTGATTAATAGAGTATGGTATGGTATAGCGGGCTATTTTCCGCAACTCCACGACAAAGCGCGTATTTTGCGTGCGTGTGGAAAGAATTATCTACTCGAGCCACCCTAACTCCTCAAGAAAGGCCAGCAAGCTGTTAATGTTGCTAGCGATCTCTCGGAGAGTACTCGGTTTACCGAGGTACTTTGCCCTGTATGCGGCGACCCCAGGACAATGTAGGAGCACGTGGGCCGCTGTCTCGTCTTCCCCCAGGCAGGCTCTGCACAAGGGGCTGTCTGTGTTAATAGAGTATTAAAAACAAATTCCTATTAATTAATATTGTGTAATAGATTATTAACCTGAGATACAGCTTGACCTCTCTAATGTATAGAGACCCATACAAAGAAGAGACCATTGCGAGCTTCAAGTGAGCGAAGCCGCTGGCAGAAGCTAGTAACTTTATAACCTTAGCATGAAATTTGCAAAAAAAAACACAAAAAGATAATCGTTATTCATGTCTAGACATCTTGCTGTCAATTCCGGTTAACGTGGCATAAAAACATTTTTTTTTTTTCAGGCAAGGAGCTTTAGTCATAGTTATTCGCCCTCATCAGCTGCAGCGCCAACTGGAACAACTAACATAAATCTCTTAGTTTCCACTTTCGTTGTCTTGGGAAAATATTATCTACTGCGTTGATATATTCTGAATAAATACCATATTGTATTGACGGCCAAATTGCCACTAATAAAACAACAGTTACCACAGATTATACATTATATGATAAAATAAAATAAAAGTAGGTTTTTTTGATACTCACTGATATAATAATAAAATAAATACTTCCACTAACATACAGAAGACACTGAGGCACCGTCGCCGAGCACGCGATCTAACATTTCTTTACAAGATTGCAAACGGACTCGTAAAATGTAGACAGTGATTTATTAGAACGCATACTAGGTATATTCAGTCCCTCCAGTACTTCCTAGACGTCCCATCACAAGTGCTCTACACCCCTAGATGTAACACAAACTTAGGTCTCAACGCTCCCATGATCAGAATATGCAGAGAGTACAACAATCTCTGCAAATTGATCGACACAGATATACACAGAGTTTCCCTGAATGGATTCAGGAAAACAATCACAGAGGTACGGGCCCATGCTGATCTGTAATATTGTGTCGCTCAATGTTTTCATCTTCGTCTTTTCAAGCATTTTCTTTTTATTTTAAGTATTTTTAACTTTTATTTAAGTAACGAATATCTTTAAGACACTATGACGTGTATACTATGTTTGTATAGAGAATGCTGTGTGTACCTACCTGTAATAGGCATACATATAAGTACCTGTATCATTATAATTTTTTTATAACAATTTAATATGTATTGCTGTCGTTATACCAATAAATAAATAAATAAACATTCAAATCACACAAATACAAACACACACAGACCCACCCACACCTACATTCACACTCTCACAACACATACACACTCACAACTACTTACTGCATTTATTTACATCTCTACTATTATAAAATTGTAAAAAAGCTGTCTGTACATTGAAGATATTTAAAATAAAACAAGTGGGTTAGGATATGAACGTCTTCGAACCCAAAAATGTGCTTTTAAAATTCTTGTCTGTTTGTCTGTTCGTTACGGGTTGGCGCAAAAACTACTGAATAGATTTTAATTTTGTTATCACTGTTAGAAAGTATGTGCTTCAACTTAAAAACTGGTTCTTATCTCAAATAATTAAACGGAACCTGAGATACAGCTTGACCTCTCTAATGTATAGAGACCCATACAAAGAAGAGACCATTGCGGTTGGTTTTTGAGCTTCAAGTGAGCCAAGCCGCGGCCAGAAGCTAGTAATTTATATAACATTATAGTATCCATCCATGTGATAGGACACGATTTCTGTAATACAGGCCTTTGAGCCTAGCTCAGAAATCAGGCACTTGACATTTTCGTACCTTTTTATGTGAATAAATAAATAAACTGCCTCATTAGCCAAGTGGTCCTGAGCGCGACTGCTACGTTAGAGGTCCTGGGTTCGATTCCCAGGTCGAGCAAAGTGTTATTGGGTTTTTCTATGAAATTCCCAGTAGCAGCTCGGAGTTAGGAATTTGTGCCCGTTTAATGGCAATAGGCTCGCCCCCTATTACATGGGACCTAAACATACCGGCGAACTGTGGGTGTACATTATTACGCCTCTGCCTAACCCTTCGGGGAATACAGGCGTGATGGTATGGTATGTAAATACAGTAGAATCCGTTTATTATGACTCCGCCTATAGTGACCAACCGCTTATTATGACGTAATCACACAACGAAGTTTGGTTTTCATATAAAATTCTCGTAAAAGTAGTCGGATATAATGACTTCGCTTACAGTGACATGTCGCTTAGTATGACCCATTTTTAATAAATTATGTCCGGTTAAAATGACCGACATGGTTCTTCTGCAATGTTCGTTGATTCCCGACGACGCGTCGTCGAGCGACGTCCACCACGTGGATCGATTTTTTTAATCTTTTTTTTTCTATTTTTATGCTATTTCTAATATTTCTTTTATATGTGGGTTGCAAATTACTAGTATTCTTGTTAACCCCTCGTTCTAAGCTAAATATGCTTGTGTTACTAGTGGGTTCACGTCGGTAGTGCAATTGGAGGGTTTCGAACCGGCAACCACATGATCGCAAGTCCGACGCCCTAGAAATTAGGCTAACGCTGCTTTAAGTAACAATAGCAATAGCAATTGACACTTGAAGGTTACGTATTACTTTTAATGATATCCTGTGAAAAAAATGTCATCTCAATGCCGTAAAGCTCTCGTCTCGTTTAATTCAAATTAATGTTTTAAAACCGAAGCATACTTATTACGTGCAATTTTTTTTATGGGATAGGGGGACAAACGAGCAGACGGATCACCTGTTGGTAAGTGATAACCGCCGCCCATTGACACCCGCAACATCAGAGGAGTCACAAGTGCGTTGCCCACCTTTCAAAAGGGTTTGGGCCTCCTTATTTTGATTTTATAAGCAAATTTATACCTAAAAAAAGTTATTTTTTCACTAAACGCTTTATATGACGTCCGCTTATTATGACGTGTTTGTCGATTCCCTTCGATGTCATTATAAACGGATTCCACTGTAAATAAATGTAAATGTAAAGTAAAAATAGCCTTCATTTTGTACTACACTGTACTTTTTTTTAAATACCCGCAACACCAGAGGAGTCACAAGTGCGTTGCCCGCCTTTAAAAAGGGTTTGGGCCTCCGGTAACCTCACTCACTCGGCGAAACACAAAGCAAGCGTTGTCTCACGCCGGTTTTCTGTGAGGCCGAAGTATCTCTCTTCGAGCTCTAACTCTGGTCGAGCCGGCCCATCCCTACCGGAGCATGGCTCGACTTTACACTAAATTTCATCATCCTCCGAGCCTTTTGTCAACTATGTTGGGGTCAGCTTCTAGTCTAACCAGATGCGGCTGAATATCAGTATTTTACACGAAGCGACTGCCATCAGACCTCCGTTACCCAATTTCAGGGCAATAACGATATTCGGAGGATAAATTGGTTAGCTTTTTTGGGCTTCAAGTTCAAGTTCAAATGTTTTTATTTCAAATAAGCTTTTACAAGCGTTTATGAAACGTTGTGATTCTAGTTGCACGGTTTCAAAAGGTCGATCCTATGGAGAAGAATCCGGCAAGAAACTCCATGGACACTCTTTTAAAATAAAAAAATTACAAACTTCACTAAAAAACTATGTGGTAACTATGTGGTACTTCTGATTACCTAACAATTGTCATAGATATTCGTATGACAACCGGGACCGACGGCTTTACGTGCTCTCTGAGGCACGGAGGGGTTTCGTTGTGTTAAGAATGGTCACCCATCCAAACACTAACCGCGACGAGCGCAGCTTAACCTTTCAGATCAGTTCATCAGCGGCTTTACGTGCTCTCTGAGGCACGGAGGGGTTTCGCTGTGTTAAGAATGGTCACTCATCTAAACACTGACTGCGACGAGCGCAGCTTAACCTTTCAGATCAGTTCATCAGCTTAGTTATTACTTAACCACGAGCCCCTCCTTTACATGAAACTTATTCTACTTTAAATTATTGCTAAATATAAGCAAATATATATTAATAATTTAAAGAAACCCCGGGCGCTGAAACCACTTAAAGAAAATACCTATTCTTACGAGTATATTGTATCTATCTATCTCTTCTATATGTGCCTCTATACATCAGGGAGGTCAAGCTGTATCTCAGGATTCGTTTAATTAATTGAGATAAGAACTTCGCCAGTTTTTAAGTTGGAGCATATACTTTTTAACAGTGATAATAAAATTAAAATTTATTCAGTAGTTTTTGCTCCAACCCGTAACAAACAGACAAGAATTTTAAAAATCACATTTTCGGATTCGGAGACGTTTATATACCATAACCCAACGTGTTTATAATAGTAGAGAAGAGAAGAAGAAGATTATAAAATTGTAAAAAAGCTGTGTCTGTACATCGAAGATATTAAAAAAAAAAAACAAGTGGGTTAGGTTATATAAACGTCTCCGAATCCGAAAATGTATAATGTAAAGTAAGTAATAATATATAAGTAATATATAGTAAGTAATACGAAAGTAATATATAACTGGAACCTTCCAGGCGATGCAGTCAATTTTCTTTTTTTTGTGAATGGAATGAGCTGTTGATTCAGCGAATCTTTACAGCGTAACCAGACTTGGTGCCGAGGCACCGAATGCCTCCAGCCACGAACAACTTATAACCTAAGAAACAGCAGCCAAGGGCGTCCCCCAACGGGACTCGGGCCTCGGCTTAAGGCGTTGCTGGGGGACAGCTAGGGACGGCTGGATCTGGTTTAAATTATCTAGGGACGAATTTAAAGCTACTGGCTCGGGGCGGGCCGGCCCCGCTCGTTCGACTTCGTCATCGTTTCGTTAAGCAATTTAACATTGTCTAGCACTTAGCGATCGAAAACGATTGATCACGTGACATTACGAAAGCTTATGCCAATCCCATACATTTCGGACATGTCGAACTTCGTTATCGTTACTAAAAATGTAACTTTGTCTAGGCCCCCTTTTCTCCGACAACCTGAAGTTAACTTGTGTTATCGTAAATGAGTCTGACATCCAATTACTACAATCAGATATAGACAGCTGAAGTTGATGGTAGATAGATAGAGTATTCTTTATTGTACACAAAACAAAACTCAGAAAGCAAAGGATAAACATTTTTAGAGTACAATTGGCGGTCTTATCGCTAAAAGTCATTTCTTCCAGATAACCATTGGATGGACAGAAATCGAGAAAAAGATGGTATGATAAACAGCTAATAAAATATACTTAAACAACACGGTACAATACTCAGTGAACCTACGCTGATTTGAGATTGACAGACAGTTCATTTGGATAGTTAGTATATAGTAGTAACATTCATATTACTAAATCCTAGCCCCAGTGCTAACAGCAAGATCACCCCTCATAATAATGCTAATACCTGAATCTGGACTAAATCATGATTATATTTTCAGTTAGTTCTACTTTAACAAAAAGCAGGATAATTAAGCGGGGGTAGCCTAATAGCTAAGGCGTCGGACTTGCGATCATGTGGTTGCCGGTTCGAACCCCACCCATTGCACTACCGACGTGAACCCACTCGTAACACAAGCATTTTAGCTTAGCACGAGGTGTTAACAAGAATACTAGTAATGTGTGACCCACATTGCTAGTAAGCTTTTTAAAAAAAAAAACAATTAATAGTACCTAGCTACTAGTATTCTATTATCTGTGACCTAGCTCTCAAAAAAAAATACGAGAATTATTGTTGAGTTCCAAAAATTAAATGCCTAATAAAACCAGTCTGGTACTGGTTAAATCAATAAAGTAGCATCACTAGGAAAGAAACGTTATAAATATTCAATAGATATTAACATAACATACCATCACGCCTGTAGTCCCCGAAGGGTTAGGCAGAGGCGTACTAATGTACACCCACAGTTCGCCGGTATGTTTTAGGTCCCATGTAATAGGGGGCGAGCCTATTGCCATTAACCGAGCAAAAATTCCTATTTCCGAGCTGCTACTGGGAATTTCTTAGAAAAACCCAATAACACTGCTCGAACGAATCGAACCCAGGACCTCTAGCGTAGCAGTCGCGCTCAGTTTGGTTGGTAAAATAGTGTTATTTATAGGATAACATACAACGCAAACGTTGTGTTTCGCCAAGTGAGTGAGCATACCGGAGGCCCAAACCTTTTTAAAAGGCCAATCATGCACTAGCAACTCGTCTGGTGTGGTGGGCGGCGGTATCGCTTACCATCAGGTGATCCATCTGCTCGTTTGTCGGTAGATAAGCACAAAAACAGATATTACATTATACGTTACGGTTTTTTAACGATCGTAATTTATTTATTTATTAAAAAAGGTACAGTAACAGAATACAGAATAATACACACTCAATTATTCATTAGTGTCCAAGAATGCACGTTTGGCTGTTCATGGAGGGGTGTTAGTACCGACACTAATGTATGGTAGTGAAAGTTGGGTGTGGCAGAAGAAGCATAAAAGTAGAATAAATGCAGTTGAGATGAGAGCTTTGAGAAGTATGATTGGAGTGAAATTGAGTGAAAGGATAAGAAATAGTGTGATAAGGGAACGTTGTTGTGTGAATGAAGATCGAGAAAGGTATGTTGAGATGGTTTGGTCATGTCTAAAGAATGAATGAAAGGACACTGACTAAACGAGAGATATACGAGAGTCAAGTGAATGGGAATGTAGGAAGGGGAAGGCCTAGGCGAACGTTCCGAAATCAGATTGAGGACGTTTTGAAAAATGGCTCGGTCAAGAGTACCCTTAACCGACGTTCATGTATGAAAAGATTGATGAGTGTGGATGAAGCTAAAGAGGTATGTCAGAATCGTAGCAAGTGGAAGTCTGTGGTCTCTGCCTACCCCTACGGGAAAGAGGCGTGACTTTATGTATGTATGTATGTATGTATTATTCATTAGTAGTACGAGTACAGGTTTACTATTGTTTTACAAAAAACGTATGATAAAAGATCATTTTACTAACAACGTTTGAAAAACTAATCATTTGACAAACTTTCATTAAAATTTCGCAAACATATTACTTTAAAAACAATCATTTGACATAATACAGGTGTCGCAAATGTTTTACTTCGGAAATAATTAAAATGTTAAAAAAATATTTTAATAATAATCTTTATTATTATTTATTTATTTATTTATTATATACTTTATTGTACACCAAAATGACAGTAAGGACAGGAAAAGAAAAACAAAAAAACATACAATGGGTGGCCTTATCGCTAGCTGCAATCTCTTACAGGCAACCTTGGGATGGAAATGTCAGAACTGAACTTGAAAATGGGGTTGATCACGGTGTACCTACTTATTTACACAAATACATAAAACATAATAAAAACAAGAGTAATTATCTGTTTATTAAATATAAAGTTAGTTGAATTTATACATACATACCTACAAAAAAACCAAAATAGTTATATATATAATTATCTAAATTATATATTTATATACATACATATATAGAAATAAATAAGTATATACCTATATACTATAATAAAGTAAATAATAATGTATAATAAATAATAAGCAACAAATTTGTATGAAAATGACGACAGAAAGTTTCAACGTGACAGAGATAAGTAATGCTCCTTCACGAGCTTTTTAAAGACAGGGAGTGATTGAGCACGCCTAATAGATACTGGCAGTGCATTCCATAAACGAGCAGCCTGAACTGTGAATGATTTGTCAAAAAATGTTGTGGAATGCATTGGCATCTTTAGTTTCAAGTTATCCGATGACCTAAGAAATAGCGTGTGAGTATCGCATAGGAACTCGAAACGGCTTTTTAAATAGAAAGGTGTAGAAGGAAGGAAAAGCACATTATATAGCAGTGAAAGAATATGAGTATTCCGGCGAAGGCGGATTGGCAACCACTTGAGCTTGGTACGAAATTCAGAAATATGGTCATATTTGCGTAAACCAAATATGAACCTTATACAAAAGTTTTGAAGACGCTCAAGTTTATCAAGTTGGTCCTCTGTAAGGTCAAGATAGCTGAAATCAGCATAATCAAGGATGGGAAGAAGAAGGGATTGAGCAAGCGCAACTTTAGTCGCAGTTGGAAGGAAGTTCCGTATTCTTTTTAAACCCGCGGCGGATGCAAATAGCTTTCGGCTCACTTCCTGCAGTTGAGCAGTCCAGGAAAGACTACTATCAATAAATATCCCCAAGTTCTTGACTTTATCACTAACAGGAATTACGGTGTTATCGAAAGAAACTTGGGGAAGAGCTGACCAGTCAATCCTAGAAACGGTTCTGGAACTACCAACTATAATGACCTGCGTCTTCGTGGGGTTTACCGTAAGTTCATACCTATTACTCCAGTCACAAATACTTGCTAGATCTTGATTCACTGTATGAACCGCATGTGACAAATTCCCAAGGGGAGCTCGACAATAAATCTGCAGATCATCCGCATAAAGATGATAGGAAGAAAGTAGTCGCTCGGAAATAGAGTTAATAAAAACTGCGAAGAGTAGAGGGGATAGAACGCCACCCTGCGGTACACCGGCAGAAGTACTGCTCCAGGAAGATGAAGTATCTTCGAGGCAGATACGTTGCCGTCGACCGAACAGGTAACTATGAAACCAGTCAATCGCCGATGGAGATATGTTAAGAGAGCGTAGTATGCCAAGCAAAATATCGAAATCAACAGCATTAAAAGCATTACTAAAATCCAGCAATGCTAATACCGTAAGATTACCGATTTCCATGCCTGACCTGATATCATCCGTAATATTCACCAGAGCTGTAGCTGTGCTATGACCCTGACGAAAGCCAGATTGGTAAGAATTGAGAAGGTTGTTTTTTGGAAAGGAAAGAGTTTAATTGATTGTAGATTAGCCGTTCCAGAACTTTAGAAAGGAACGGCAAAATGGATATAGGACGATATTCGGAAAAGGATGCAGGATTAGATTTCTTTGGAAGAGGTATTACTTTGGCGTCTTTCCAGAAACATGGAAAGACTCCGCTGGATATGGAATGGTTAAGGATGTGACAGATGACAGGGAGAATAATGTCGAGCACAGGGAGAATCATTTTACGGCTGATACAGTCACTTCCAACTGCGTTAGAAGTTATTGATACTATGCTCTTTTTAACATCACATGCAGAGAATTGACTAAATGAAAATTGAGGATAGTCGGGAGCGGGAAGAGCTGAAAGATAATTCAAAGTATTATATTTTGTTGTCTGATCAAGGTTAGACGAAGCTGAGAAATATTGGTTAAGTGAGTTGAGGTCCAGATCTTTTGAAACAGTTTCTTGACGCGATTTTCCGACTCCCATGGATCTTAGAAATTTCCAGACTTTTGCTGGATCTCCGTTTTGTACAGACTCGTGGATATGTTGGCGTTGTGCATTCCTACATACTTTATTACAGTGATTGCGGACTGAGACGTATCTTTCCTTATTGAGGTCCGACGGTCGGCTCTTATATTTGGATTTTACCGTCGCTTTACGATGCATTAGCGATTTGATTTCTTGGGTCAGCCATGGCGACGGTAAATGTTTTAGTTTGACCGCTCGAACTGGAGCATGCCGGTCATACAGCTGCACAAGCTTAGTCGTGAAAAAATCCACCTGTTCATCGACTGAAGTAGAGGCATAGAGTGGAGACCAATCTATATTGCTAGCATCCTGACAAAGATTGTCCAAGTTGATTGCGGCAAAGTTGCGCTGCATGAGGATTTTAGGCTTGGCCTTGGGAGGACGAATTTTATAAGAAAGGAAGATCAGATCGTGATATGAAAAAACATCAGCTGGACATTGACCATGTTTAACAACATGATCAGGTGAGGAGATGAAAATTAGGTCGAGGAGCGAGGGAGTAGAGTTTGGAAAGTGGTGAGTAGCATTTAATGGGAGAATGGAGAGATTATTAGAATCTATTAAAGACCGCAGAGAGGAAGAACGATAGTCTTGTTTAAGAAGGCAGGTATTAAAGTCACCCATGATTATGCTATGACTGTAATTGGGAATTAACATTTCTAAGATGTTTTCAAAAGAAGAGAAGAAGTTAATACGTAAGGAAGGACAGTAGTATACGCCTAGAAGAATTTTGGTATGGTTTAACTCGACTTCAACAAAGAGATGCTCGCCAGCATTTGACGGTGGCGGCTGCGCAGACACACTAACCACAGAGAAAGGAATATATGAGCGAAGGTATATGGCGACGCCGCCGCCACCGCCTATCGTGCGGTCATTTCTAATGAGTTTAAAGCCGGGTAAAGAATAAGTGGTTGAAAGGAGACATGGTTTGAGCCAAGATTCAGAAACGAGAATAGCATGAATGTTTTTACAGTCAAAGCTAGCCAGCATATCAGGGTAATGGGCCGGAATACTCTGAGCATTTTTATGAATAACGTTGAAATTTTTTGGTACATCGGAAAACTGTGCTATTAGAGTGTCAGTAAGTGAAGGAATACTACAGTAACTAGTGTCGTCACTTGTAAAGGAATGAAAACTTTCATTGTCGCTATTAAAATCTATAGACATAAATAAATATGAATATATAGTATATATATAATACAAAAATAAATAGAGGTTCCCAAATAATAAGAGGGAAAAAAGGTAAAACTAAATAAAAAATTCGTCCACCTGCCGGTTGCGTTATCACAAACGTTATAAAATAAAATTATCTACTTAACTAATAATTTAAATCTGAACAGCAGACTTTTTCAATAGTTCGGGTAAAAGAAAAGAAATATGTATAAATAATATCAACATCCCAAAAACAAAACGCATCCTTGACATTTGACATGACGCAACTATGACATTTGACACATAAGAGACACGACAGACCATGACAGACGACACGAAAAAAATTAAAAATATTAAAGTGGCATTACTGTTTTGTTGGTGAAAAAAATCACAAGAGTAAATTATTATGAAAGTGGGGGTATGCTGATATTAAAATAGAGATTAATAAATTACCCGGTCAGTGTGTAGCCTTAGGGGCACTATGAAAAAAAGACTTAGAAAAATTTCACCAAAAACTATCGCCTAATCAAGCCTTAGGGACCGGGTGGGATGTGGGAGTAATAGGGTGGGGGAACGTGTGGGGGGACACCCAAAGGTCATTGACCTTGAACTTGGGATCATTGACCTTGAACTTTGGTAATTGACTCGGGTCATTGACCTTGCACTTGGGCCATGGACCTTGACCTCGGGTCATTGACCTTGAGGTCAAGGTCAAGCTTAAGAAAGTCCAGGAACTTTTCCTGGACGTCAAGAGCGACCTTTGAGGTCATGTAAGTGACCTTGGAAGGTCTACGTTGAGGTCAAGGTCAAATTTACGAAAGTCAATATCTGCGATTCTGAACACAGAAAAGGTCAATTTAAGTGACCTTGGAGACTCAAGGTCAAGGTCAAATTTCCAAAAATATGATCTCTGATTGTGAGCTCAGTCAATGTTGAGTGACCTTAGAAGTCAAGGTTGAGTTATTTTTGCGGTCACGGTTAAGTGACCTTCGACGTTTTTTTTCTAATAAGTATTGCTTATATCTCGAAAACGGTGTGTCCTATCGCAAAAATAATGAAAATTGGCCCCCCTAATATTCCCCTCCGCACAATTCTCAACATAAAATAATAATAATAAAAAATCGAGGTGAAGCCTCATATCCCTGAAAGGCGTAGTCGACGGAGCCCCGCTGTGCGGGGCTCCTACTTCTGGGTGGTCTAAAAAAAATAACCACGAAGGGGATGGCGGGGTCTTGCAGACCCCGCCCTCCCCTTCTAACCTAATCTATCCGAGTTGGGGTGCCCCAAGTCTCGAGCTCGCTTCACTCGCTCTTGCATCGTTAATTCGGAAACGGTGCGCCGTAAGACCATGGTTCTCTGAACCTAAATGGTTTCTATGGTCAAGGCTAACCCCATGCTGCAAAAAGAACGGGACATTTCGACAAAAAAAACTTTTTTTTTTCTGTCCTGCGCCCCTAAGGATCCACAAGCTAAAGATCGATCTGACACTTATAAAAATTTAGACGAATTTTTTTTTGTGATTAAGCGCGGCTTTCATCGCGTCATCTCGTGTGTTTTAACCAAAGCTACAATTCTTTTCCAGAAAAGATTATTGTCAGCGTTTTCATTTTGGAAATATGGAGCTTTTTATGAAAATTAAAAAATAATTGAAGCCCCATAACTCAGAAACGGTACGTCGTATGACCATGGTTCTCTGAACCTAAATGGTTTGTATGATCAAGGATAACCCGGTACTGCAAAAAAAAAACGAGACAATTCCATAAAAAAAAAAAAATCAAAATATTTTCTAAGTCCTGCGCCCCTAAGGATATCCAAGCTGAAGATCGATCCCGACACTTAGAAATTTTTTTACGAAATTTTTTTTTGGGATCAATTGCGGATTTTATGATGTCATCTGACGTGTTTAAACCAAAGCAACAATTTCTTTGCCGAAAAGATTTCTGTCAGCATTTTCGTTTTGGAAATATAGAGCATATTATGAATATGAAAAAAAAAATTAAGTCCCATAACTCGGAAACGGTGCGTCGTAGCATCATGGTTCCCTGAACCTAAATGGTTTGTATGGTCAAGGATAACCCGGTACTGCAAAAAAAACGAGACAATTCCATAAAAAAAAAATATCAAAATATTTTCTAAGTCCTGCGCCCCTAAGGATATCCAAGCTGAAGATCGATCCCGACACTTAGAAAATTTTTCACGAATTTTTTTTTGTGATCAATTACGGATTCTATGATGCCATCTGACGTGTTTCAACCAAAGCAACAATTTCTTTCCCGAAAAGATTTCTGTCAGCATTTTCATTTCGCAAATATGGAGCATATTATGAATATGAAAAAAAATATAAAGTGCCATAACTCGGAAACGGTTCGTCGTAGCACCATAGTTCTCTGAACATAAATGGTTTCTACGGTCAAGGTTAACCTCATGGTGCAAAAAAAAGGGACATTTGAATAAAAAAAACAAAATGAAAATTCGTGAAATTTTTCTGTCCTTTTTTCATAGTGCCCCTAAGGCTACACTCCAACCAATTACCCGAACATTGCTTGAAGTGACTAAATTCACTGACTACAAATCATTTTTTCAAAGTCACAGCACGCTTCGCCTTCGTCGTCGCGATCGTCTTCATTGCAGTGACCGTTTTTGAATTGGACTCAGCAGGATCCGGAGCAATCTTACCCAATTCAGCAAGAGATTCAACTCGTTGTTGCCTTCCATCTGAGCCGAGGACAAAAACGCAGCCCGCCTTGGTCCAGGTTTTAGCGACGCCAAACTTCTCCCTAGCTGCCATGAGAACGTCATGCCGCCCTTTAGTGAGGAACTCTGATGTGGTGATGCCCGATCCCTTTAATTTGGATTTTGAGAACCAAATCTTATCTCGGACTGCAAGACTTCGCTATTAATAAACTAAGATTATTGCCTGATTATTAAGTTATTTGCCTGTTGTACCGTTGGAAGGTAATCAATATTTCTTTTATATTAAAATTATTCGATACAGTCTGTTTTTTTTTGCTTAATCGATATTATCCTTATTCGATCTTTCAATTCTTCTCGTCGGTGACTAATCCCTTAGCTTTAGTAAGCACGTCCACTGCTGGAGCCGCACTAATGATGGCATCGCGAAATCTTTGTCCAACACCCTCCTGAAAAAGAAATACATCCAATAAATAATATTGTGAAAATCGATGCCGAGTTAGGATTCCGAGATTCTGGCGATTGTGATCACCATTCTCAAGGTCCTGAATATGGAGTTAATAATGGCAATTTTTGATCAATCATATCATTCGTTCTGCTTTTTTTTTAGATGAACGTAGGCTGTTGATTCAGGGAATCTTTACAGCTTAACCGAGCTTGGTGGTTAGGCACCGAATGCCTCCAGCCAGGAGCAACTTATAACTAAGCAACAGCAGCTAAGGGCGTCCCCTAACGGGACTCAGACCACACGGCTTAGGCCGTGGCTGGGGGACAACTAAGGACGGCTGTATCTGGTTTAGTTTTAATTTAGCTTATTCTATTATTAAGATATTTAGATAGTAATGATTCATCATCATCATATCAGCCTATTGCCGTCCACTGCTGAACGTAGGCCTCCCCCAAAGAGCGCCAACCATCCCGGTCTTGGGCAGCTCGCATCCATCCGATAGTAATGATTAGTATATTTTAATATAGTGTAAGTATATCAGTTTATTTATACAACAATAAATATTAAATTTAATAATAATTTATGCTTACAAAAAAAAACCGAATAATAAGGGCCACTTGCACCAACTTCAAAATTATGTTTAAATAGTATTTAAACACAATTTTTCATAGAAATTTCGTGTTTAAATACAATTTAAACCCATTTAAAAGTTGGTGCAAGTGGGCCTAAGTGTCTATCATTTTTCGTAATTAATTTGAATATTGAAAATGTTATTTAATTATGGGATGCGATTTTGATGTTAATTTTATTATGAAAAACATGAAATAAAATATCTATACTAATAATAAAGCTGAAGAGTTTGTTTGTTTTCTTGAACGCGCTAATCTCAGGAACTACTGGTCCGATTTGAAAAATTCTTTCAGCGTTAGATAGCCTATTTATTGAGGAAGGCTATATATCACGCTACGCGGACGAAGTCGCGGGCAGAAGCTAGTATTAAAATAATTATGCTCTATGTAATGAAAACTTGGGCAAGCGTAGTCTGGGACACCCTGCGACACGATGGACCGACGATTTAAAGAAGGTGTCTGGCAGCGGATGGATGCAAGCTGCCCAAGACCGGGATCGTTGGCCTAGTCCTACGTTCAGCAGTGGAAGGCAATAGGCTGATATGATGAATAAAAACTAACATAAAATACCATCACACCTATACGGCTCTAAAGGCTAGGCAAAGGCTACTACTACGTACTACTTACTATGTAAGATACATCCACAGTTCACCGGTATGATTAAGTCCCTTATAAAAGCTCTAATCTTATTGCTAAATTAAACCTTCGATTTGCTACTGAGAATAATAATGGTAGTAAGACCCAATAACGCTTTGTTCGAACCTGCGAATTGAACCTAGGACCTCTAGTGTAGCAGTCGTGTTTAGGACTACTAAACTATTTTTTTTATTTATGATAGCCTTACGCTTAGTTCCGCCAGTTCGCTTGATGTTAGCGACACTGCGATCTACGATGGAGCGCGCTTGCCTAGAAGAAACCGATTCACTCGTGATTTAAAGACACTCAAATTATATCTATCACATTCCACATTTAAGAGGCATTACTTGGCATTTCATTTTAATGAAATAGCCTAGTGGTCCTGAGCGCGACTGCTTCGCTTGAGGTCCTGGATTCGATTCCCAGATCGGCAAAGTGTTTGTGGTTTTTTTCTATGAAATTCCTAGTAACAGCTCGGAGTTTGGAATTTGTGCCCGGTTAATGGCAATAGGCTTGCCCCCTATTACATGGGACCTAAACATACCGGCTAACTGTGGGTGTACATTAGTACGCCTCTGCCTAACCCTTCGGGGAAACATGCGTGATGGTATGGTATGTTATGTTATATTATTATATAACTTTATTACTTAAATTAAAAAGTATATACTTACAATTTCTTTGAATAAATCCCAAGCAGAAGCCGTCGACATGACTAGGAAACAAACGCACAGAAAGATTACTATTTTAGAATTCATCTTTATGTTAAGTAAGTACCTATTCCTTTTTATTTTATACTTTGCTCGGAATACTGCCGTGCCCTGCACTTGTAAGTTGTTATAAGTGTGGAACAAGAATGACATTCCGAAAATTAAGTTTCTTTATATACTTAGATAAGTATTCAATTATTCATTTATCATGAACTTAAGTATCACAATACAATAACAAAGAATAAAAGCAACTTGCTACCTTATTCCAAGTATATAAGACTGATTTAGCCAGAATACAATGTTCTATGGCAGATAATCAAAAATGTACTTTAACTTGCACGTTACAAGAGCTACTATAGGATGAGTGAAACATCCTTTAATGATACAAGATAAGTTCATAAGGCCATTGCAAGTATTCATTTATTGGGGAAATGGGGAACCCCTCACTGAGTACCTACCTGATATAATTAACATCCATTCACCCATGAAAAATTAATATTAAACATAGAAGTCTTTTCAATAGTTTATATCATTAGTACCTATTCCCTTTTACCCCCAAGGGTTAGGTTAGAAATTAATGTACTATGTAAAACCATACATATATCCATAACATACTGTGTTTAGGTCTCTTGTATTAGTGGGTGAACCTATTGCCATTAAACGGACAAATCCGAACTCTAAGCTGCTACATCGAATTTCATAGAAAAACCCAATAACACTTGCTCAACCTTGAAATCGAACCCAGGACTAGCGTAGCAGTCGCACTCAGGACTACTAGACGAGTAATTCGTCAACTCGTCCTACATGCCTACGGCCCATCTGGGACGACTTGCAGAAAATCAAAATAAATAATATTTTCATTCTGCAACTCGTCCCACGTTTCGTTTTGCGTGGACCTTTTAACTTTATCAAAGTTTGGTACAGTTATCAAGTAAGTAAGTAAGACAAAATATAACAAAAAATATTAAGATTTTTTCATGTTTACTTTCCTTTTTAGCCTTCGACGAAAAACAGGGGTACCAGCTAAACGCAAAAGTCATTCATCAAGTAGTTCATTGTACTTCAGTCATACCCAAAACGACTACCATATCGGTATACATGATGCCATGAGGTCGTGGGTTCGATTTTTACAAAAAAAAGTATATAAGTATTATATCCATTGTCTAGTACCGATAGTACAAGCTCTGCTTAGTTTGGGACTAGATGGTGCTGTGCAAAATGTTCCAGAGTATTTATGTATCTGGGGGCAGTGCCCAAGTCGAGGCAAAACCAAGGGGCACGGCCGTACCATCCTTTTCTCGAAGCAATTCAGCCCATTTTCGAGCCCCTATAACTTCGTTGTGGATTACACTAGAAGCCTGAATTAGAGAAAGATTACCTACAAAAAGAAATGAAATGCCACTAAAAACATAACTCGTAAAAAAACCCAAGTCTCGCAATTCAGTTCTTCTATCGTAAAAAGTTGTGAGATCCAAGTCGGAGTCATTATTAAAACAAAAATTGCGTTTTAAATAAATAGATTGACTTAAATTGGCTACGAGTTGGCGCAAAAACTACTGAATAGATTTTAATGTTGTCATCACTGGTAAAAAGCATATGCACCAAATAAAAAACTAGTGAACTTCTTATCTCAATTATTTGAACGGATCCTGAGATACAGCTTGACCTCTCTAATGTATACAGATCCATCTAAAGAAGAAATCATCACTGTTGGTTAAGGTTATTTTCGGGATTCATTTCTAATCGTAATATAGCTTCAGGTGAGCGAAGCCGCGGGCAAAAGCTACAAAGATATAAGATATAAACCCTACATATGGGTAATGGGCCTGCCACTCGACGAGTGGCATGGGAAGTAACGTGGAAAGGAGGCAATGACTTTATGTGGCAACATTACTCGTCATGCCGCATGTTCCTGACGTCACATCGAGCGTGCCGAGGAGTCGCTCGGGACCGGCTTCATCATTCAACAGCGGCCCCCACTTTCAGACTACCTCGGCTGCGCACTCACTCGCCGCTACGGAACCGCGCGCACGCATAGGTTGTCTTCCCTTTTTTGTAATTAGCGCCTATCGAAATACAGTTCAAACCGAAGATAAGCAGTTTTATTAGCATCAAGACCCCCAGCAATAAACCTGGAGCTTGACATTTAACACCGCACGTCATGCTCCTTGTCGTGCCCACCGCTCCCTATTTTGTCGGTTTTTTGAGCGCGAGTCAAAGGACCGGCAATTCGAGCGCGAGTGGCTGGCCAAATAATCGCGCGGTCGCAGTCCGCATGAATAGATGTGATCCTCCATCTCCGTTGGCGAGGACGAGGACGACGATGTATATTTATTTTTACGACATTTATATAATTAGCTATAAGTACTAAAAATGCATGGCGCGCACGCTGCCACAGTATCATCGTCCATTGTCCAACAAAGGCGAATGATAAGTGAGGAGCGTCGCGATTAATTGCGCGAGTAGAGCAGTGTGTGGGCAGAGAGGGCAACATCGCGGTAAATAGCGGCAGCGCGAAGAGCATAGCGATGAGCAGCGCAAGGAGCATAGTGTAGCGACCGCATAATAATTGATGAGTTAAGCGAACGAACGCGAATTGAGTGAGTAAGAAGCAAATAACATAAAATCAGATTTTCGACGTGACAACCTCAGAAATTTACTTTTATTATTACTTATATCACTAAAAAATAAAGATAGTATTAGTGAACTGCCTCATTAGCCTAGTGGTCCAGAGCTCGACTGCTACGCTAGAGGTCCTGGGTTCGATTCCCGGGTCGAGCAAAATGTAATTTGGGTTTTTCTATGAAATTCCCAGTAGCAGCTCGGAGTTTGGAATTTGTGCCCGGTTAATGGCAATAGGCTCGCCCCCTATTACATGGGACCTAAACATACTTACCGGCGAACTGTGCGTGTACATCAGTACGCCTCTGCCTAACCCTTCGGGGAATACAGGCGTGATGGTATGTATGTATGTATTAGTGAATTATGGGTAAGCAATAATAACTTGATACAGATAGTTCAACTCAGTTGAACTATCAACAACTGATTTGAACTATCTGTACATCAAAATTGCAGTTGTTGTATGGGATGGCAAACGAGCAGACTGGTCACCTGATGGTAAGCGGCACCGCCTCCTATGGATACACACAACGCTAGAGGAGTGGCAAGTGCGTTGCCGGCCTTTAAAAAGGGTTTGGGCCTAGGGTATCCTCATTCACTCGGCGAAACACAACGTAAGTGTTGTTTCAGGCCGGTTTTCTGTGAGGCCGTGGTATCACTCCGGTCGAGCCGGCCCATTCGTGACAAAGCATGGCTCTTTAGTGTCCACTCATATCCACATATTTATTGTTATTCATATTTTACTTAGTATAAAAAACGCCTGTTGTTTACAAGAGAGCTAGGAACAGCGCAAGCGCATTCACTGCTACTGAATAACTACAAAAAAATGGGAGGGGTAAAAAAATAATATAAACAAAAAAATAATTAAAAATATAATATTATTTATACTTTCATGTTATTTACAAGATCTTCTTTTTGAATAAATACTTTTTGTTAAGTAATGAGTTTATGTTTAATTGATGGATATTGCAAAAACGTGATTTATCGTTTTACAGTGAAGGCTTATTTTCCTTTGGCCACTAACGCCGTCTTGCCAACTACATCCACTGCCGGTCTCACGCTAATGATAGGATCGCGAAACACCTTTCCCGCCTTTTCCTGAAAATAAAAATAATAATTACATCGGACGGCTACTCAAGAGGTTGTCAGTTCGATTCCCAGGTCAGACAGTGTGTTACTGGGATTTTCTATGAAATTCTCAGTAGCAGCTCGGAGTTTGGAGTTATGTCCGGTTAATGCAAAGAGAAGAGTAACTCACTCTCTCGCCTCCTACTGTAAGAACTACAATATTACCTATACTACCTATATTACTTTATGTATTGCATAGCTACCTACCGGCAAAATGCGGATATACATAAGTGCATCTCTGCCTAACCCCTTGGGAATACAAGCGTGATGGAATGATGTTCTATGACAGCGGTGCGTTGCAATTGCGATGCAACAATGGCTAGAAAGCGAATGTGCCTCTTGGTGCAGAGTAATCCAAGACCAGAGGACTACAGACTCATACCCTCAGGCCTCATTATAAAGCTAACGGAAGAGCTGTTTGTAGAACTGGGAGAGGATGAGGAATACGTTATCCAGGGGAAGCACAAAAGATCCCATTGGGTCGAAGTGTACTGTGGTCTTGCTTCGTCGACCCCACTCAAGATAAGATAAGATAAAATGACAGAGGTCGCAAACATTTTTATTGGACTACTTGTCATATTTTCGGTTTTTGCGAAATGATTCTACTATACACATTTAAGTCTCATGGAAGCTAATCTTTCTTTCCGCTGACATAGACCCCTTTGTAGGTCGTCATCGTCCCCTGAGAGTCGATATAGACAACTTTGGGTTTTCGAGATTGACCACTGTTCTATTGACAATCATTCATTATCATAAAATATAACATACCATCACAGAACGGAAATTAAAGTCCAAAAAAAGGTTCACTCATTCCATCTAATGCCTCATGCCCCTAGATGGATGAGGCCCTAGACGAATGAGGCCCTAAACAAATGAGGCCCTAGACTCTAGAGTCTCAAAAGCTCTCTCTTTTTCTCTGAAATTCTCAGTAGCAGCTCGGAGGTTTGTTTATATACCGGCTAACTGTGGGTGTACATGAGTACACCTCAGCCTATCCCTTCGGGTATATGTACTAGTGCTTTTTCTGAAGAGGATATTGTTATCGCTAAAGATCTTCTATTTGAGTCTGTGAAGACTATCAAGCGGAAGATCCAAAGAAAGAAAGAAGGCAAATCACAAAGAGACTTAGAAGACATTGTGGGACTTATGAGGCAGGTTGATCCAGATGAAATTCCTATATTTGTGGCAAGAAATCTGTGTAAACTCCCTCCTGTGTCATTCGATCACGTTGATGTCACGAGATTATTGAAAGACATTGTTATTTTACAACAGGAGGTAACAGATATTAAGCAAAATTACGCAAAGAAAGAAGAAATGCAAACAGTTATAACGGATCTAGCAAGTCTAGAATACCTAAAAGAGAACAAAAATTATACTGAGGGTACTTCGAGACTTACGAGCGCAAATAATAGTGCATCAATACTATTAAATCCCGCTGAAACACAAGAGACGAGTGAACAGATAAGAGTATCTGAAATTCCCAGTGCACGTAATTATAACCAGGAATCATCTAATCCTACACCTATACCTAGTTTCTCAAATTCACATCTAGAAAATAATCACATGCAAAAAGATGAGGGTAGACCGAGAAGTATGAATAATTACTCAAAAGAAACAGCTGTGGCGCAGCGAGTCTTATCTAGCGATAACGGTACTAATGTAGACATAGTCACCCATCCCGAAATGAAATCTTACGCGCAAATGGCAGTTGAAGGTGGCAAATGGAAAGATAGAAATAATGACGAACAGTGGAAGATAGTTCAGCGGAAAAGATACAGAAATAGATTTATGACTTCAAAGGGTGAAGCTGTAATAGAACCAAAGGGGAAATTTAAGGCAGCAGATATTAAAATACCGCTCTTTATTAATAATGTGCATAAGGATACATTGCCAGAGGATATATCCAGTTATATATTGCATAAGACGGGTATACAAATTGCTTTAGAAAAGATCACCATGTGGAAGGAAAAAGATTACGACGCATACAAAATAGTAGTACCAAAACATAAGTTAAATATATTCATGGATGCGCGACTATGGCCAGATGGTGTATCGTTCCGTCGTTTTGTCAATATTTCTAGGAAATCAATTAACGTTGACCAAGTCGCAACAGAATAATAATATGGGTACTTCACGTAATAAACAGTGTATAATGGTTACTTTTAACTGTAAATCTATTAAGCGCTCGATTGATTGTGTTCGGTCATTGTGTGAGCGGGCGGACATCGTAGCTCTCCAAGAAACATGGCTTATGACACATGACCTAGCCTATCTGGGCGGTATTGATGAAGATTTTGCTTACACCGGCTGTAGCTGTAGACTCGTCAATCGGCTTACTGCAGGGAAGGCCATACGGAGGAGTTGCCTTACTATGGAAGAGGAGTGTATTTCAAACAGTCTCAATAATTGATTGCAACTGTGTGCGAATATCGGCAATAAAAATAATGCTTAAAATGACAAGTCAATATTAGTGTTCAGTGTATACATGCCTACCAACTGTGCGGAGAACTTGAGTGAGTACACGGACTGCCTGAGCCGAATTAACGCTATTATTGAAGAACAGCAGGTAGAATTTTCATACATTCTAGGTGACTTTAATTCCCACCCAAGTGAGTTGTTCGGCAATGAGTTACGTAATTTTTGTAGTGAACAAAAGTGGCTTTGCGCCGATATTACTTTATTGGGCCAGCATTCTGACACGTATACTTACATTAGCGAGGTTCATGGCTGTAAAAGATGGCTTGACCATTGTGTCGTAACCGAGGCGGCATATCAGTCGATAACAAATGTCAATGTAATGTGTGACGTTACTTGGTCAGACCATTTTCCTTTGTTTATTTATTGTGATTTAAATTATGTTAAATCAAAAGTGATATCTCATTGTAATATAAATAGTAATCGAATCAAATGGGGGACTAGGAATGGGGATCAAATAAATAAATATTCTGAATTATGTAATAATGAATTAAAACATATAGATTTTCCAATTGATTTTCGTAATTGTTGTGATATGCATTGTAATAATTTACACCATCGAAGCATTATTAATGATATGTATCAAAAAATAATAACGATAATGAGTCATGCGGCGATTTCTTCATTTGAACAATCGAATTGTAAAAGAAAAGGTGGATATATTGCAGGGTGGAATATGCATGTCCGAGATACTTACCAGGAGGCCCGACTCGCACTGCAGACTTGGATTTGGGCGGGTAAACCATCTCATGGTGACGTTTATGACACAATGATAGAAACTAGGAAGTTATTTAAAACTAAACTGAAATGTTGTCAAAACAACCGAGATCAGATAATTATGGATAGAATAGCTTCTCATCATTCTAGTAGTAATTTTCGTGATTTTTGGAAATGTACAAATAGTCTGAACCCTTTGTCGGCCCGCCCGGTAAGTGTCGATGGACTGACTGACGCCAGAGATATATCGAACATGTTTAAAGACTTGTTTGTCGTTAGTTCGCCACTGAATCAGTCGTCCCGCGAGACAAATGACCTGTTGTTGCCATCGAGGGATTTAAATATTAGATTTACTGCTAGGGATGTCAGAAATGCCATAACTCAAATGAAACGTGGAAAATCTCCGGGGTACGATTGGCTCAGTGTTGAACACCTGAAACATGCCGGTCGGCATCTGCCCAGAGTTCTAGCGTTGTTTTATAATCTTTGTGTGTCGCATTCTTATTTACCCAATGATATGATTAAAACTGTTGTGGTACCTATTGTTAAAAACAAGACTGGAGACATATCTGACAAAGTAAATTACAGACCAATCTCGCTAGCTACAATTGTTGCTAAAGTCTTCGATAGTCTCTTGAACGCGCAATTTAATAAACTCATCACATTACATGATGCACAGCACGGTTTCCGACAAGGACTATCAACTGAGACAGCAATATTGTGTCTAAAAAAGACGGTTAATTATTATGTCAATAGAAAGAGTCCAGTATTTGCATGTTTCTTAGATATGTCGAAGGCGTTTGATATGGTTGCTTATGATAAGCTATGGGACAAATTGGAAAAGTCAAATATTCCTCCGGAATTAGTGAGTATTATAAAGTACTGGTATCGGCACCAATTAAACTATGTTCGCTGGGCAGATGCATCGTCTGAAGAATATAAGCTGCAATGTGGGGTGAGGCAGGGGGGTTTAACCTCTCCCATATTGTTCAATTTGTATATAAATGAACTTATATGTGAACTCAGTAAGATGCATAAAGGTTGTTATATAGACGGCGTAGCATTCAATAATATCAGCTATGCCGATGATATGGCTTTATTAAGTCCTTCAATTGCTGGCATGAGGGATCTACTGGGTGTGTGTGAAAGGTTTGCTGGGGAGCACGGCTTGATCTATAATGCTAAGAAAAGTGAAATTGTTATTTTCGGGGAAAAACCATCCGTGAATTTTCCACCGATAAAGTTAGCGGGCAATGTCTTGAACCGTGTTCACCAATTTAAATATCTTGGTCACATTTTGAATGTCACTCTGAAAGATGATTGTGACGTTGAACGGGAACGGAGAGCGCTGGCGGTTAGAAGCAATATGCTGATCCGGAGGTTTGCTCGCTGTACACCGGAAGTGAAGGTAACGCTTTTTAAATCCTATTGCCAGATATTTTACACGAGCAGCCTCTGGACCAGCTGTACGCAGAAGACCATCAACGCTCTTCGGGTCCAATATAATAATGCATTTAGGATGCTGTTGGGGTTGCCACGGCTGTGTAGCGCCTCGGGTATGTTCGCCGATTTTCACGTGGACGGATTCGCGGCGATTAGGCGTAAGCGTGCAGCATCGTTGCTGCAGAGGATGCGTGACAGCCCGAATCGCCTCCTGAATGTCATTGCGTGCAAATTCGACTGCCCTATAGTTAATTATTTGTCCAAATTACATGTACTAACATAGATATTAAGTTGTTTCTGTATACTAACCATTTATGGATTAATTTCTGAAATAAAGTTCTTATTATTATTATTATTCTATTTATTCCTTTAAAATCATATAATTTACATTTTTAAATATTTTTATAAAAAACAAGGGAAAATAAAAACATTTAAAAATATAAAAATAGTTGTCCACCGGCATGGGGAGCAGGGTCCAAGCTACCGGTGGTTAGGGCCCCAGAGACAGGAACCTCCTCACAATACGCGCCGTATCAAGGAGTACTGCCTTCTGAATCAGGCCCTTAACCCAGCCATCCAACTCGAGCCTCCTGAGGTGTTGGTCGAGGCTCTTGGCGATAAGTCCATTGACCGTGACGACTATCGGTACAATGATGGCCGAGTCCACATCCCACATGGCGACCACCTCGTGGGCTAAGTCGAGATATTTTAATTGTTTCTCTTTCTCAGCCTTCACGAGGTTCTCGTCATGCGGGACGGTGACATCGATAATCATTGTGCGGCGCGCTGATCGATCTATTACCACTATATCAGGCTTATTGGCAACAATAGTCCTGTCAGTGATAACAGATCGATCCCAGTACAACGTGACATGGTCATTCTCGAGAACTGGGTCGGGCGCATACCTGTAATACGGCACCTCAGAATCCACAAGGCCGTATTTTAAAGCAAGTTGCTGGTGGATAATCCTGGCCACTTGGTTATGCCTGTGCAAATACTCACCGTTAGCCAGACGAGAACACCCAGAAGTAATATGCCTGATAGACTCACCGGGACAATGGCACGCCCGACATATGTCGATCGTCCCGTCTTTCATGATATACTTCCGGTAGTTGTTCGTCAGCATAACTTCATCCATAATTGCACAGACCGAACCCTCGGTTTCCCCGAAGAGGTCACCGAAGCGTAGCCAGGCCACGGACGCTAAGAAATCTACGTCGGGCCCATGAAGGGCACGGAAAAAGCGTCCGTGAAGCTCCTTGCTCTGCCATACTTCCTTGCGGTCGTTGGTACTAAGCACCACAGGTTTGCGCCAGTTCTCTTTAGCCAAAGATAGCGGGGTGAGTCCCTTGTCCACTGCGACCACATCTCGGTGCATACCCACGTCAGCCTTGAGAAAATATTCTCTGAGACTGCACACCTCGCGGTTGTGGAGGGTCTTAGCATTTAAAAAACCTCGACCCCCGCACTTCCGCGGGATGTACAGCCTCATGACAGACGAACGTGGGTGATGCATCCGGTTTGCGGTCAACAGCGACCGGACTCTCCGATCCAAGGCGTCCAACTCCGTCTGGGTCCACTTGAGTATGCCAAAGGAGTACATCAGGACCGGCATGACCCAACCGTTAAAGGCGCGCACCTTGTTGCCGCCTGATAGAGAACTATTAAGTACCTTTTTCAGGCGGCCGAAGAAGCGCTCCTGCAACGCTTGTTTCATGTCAGCCCCTTTAATGCCTAACCCCTCTGACATTCCCAGGTATTTGTAGGTATCAGTTGCGGAGAGTGATCTCAGGTTTATAGAATCTGAGATTTGTAGTTCCTCAGATTCCACAATCCCGCCCCGCTTTACATGCATGACCGCACATTTATCTACACCAAACCCCATCCTAATGGAGTTACTAAAAGTTTCAGTTGCCTTTAGTAACTCCATCAGTTGCAATTTGGTGGAGGCAAACAGTTTTAAATCATCCATGTAAAGCAGGTGGGATATTACCTGACCCCCTCTCCGCAACGGATAGCCCAGCCCTGTACCCTCCAGCAGGGTGCTGAGGGGGTTCAGGGCTAAACAAAACCACAGTGGACTCAGACTGTCGCCCTGGAATATTCCCCGCTTAATCTCAATTGGTTCGTCGTTCCCTTGAATTTGCCTACATCCTGGATAGCGAAGAACAGTTCTCCACTGCCCCATACATGACATCAGGAAGGTGCATAGAGTTGTATCTATTTTATACAACTCCAGCACCCTCATGAGCCATGTATGCGGCACCGAGTCGTAGGCCTTCTTATAATCTATCCAACATGTTGACAGATCCTTTCGGGATCGACGGACCTGTTGGCTTATGGCCATGTCGATGAGGAGAAGCTCCTTGGTGCCGCGGGACCCATTCCTACATCCATTTTGAGAGGCTGACATAATAGAATTTTTTTCTATGTGATAATTAATTTTTGCTCTCAAAATAGATGTAAGAAGTTTATAGACCGTCGGTAAACATGTGATCGGTCTATAATTTTTGGGTTCCGCGGCATCACCTGATTTATGGAGCAGGTGGGTGATTCCCGTTGTAAGGAACTGTGGTAGCGATCCAGACTCTAAGGCCGACTGGAATTGCGATGCCAAGCATGCGTGTGAGCTTTGTAGCCATTTAAGCCAGAAATTGTGCAGTCCGTCCGGCCCCGGTGATTTCCAGTTCGGTACCGAACGGGCTGCACTGGCTACATCTGAGGCAGTAATTACAACTGCCTCCATCTCCGGTATGGCTCCACACACGCGCTCAACATCGCGCATCCATTCAGCCTCAGTGTGGCAGACGGGCACCGACCAGATATTGCGCCAGAATGTACTAGTGGCATCATCATCTGGGCGGCTTCCGTCAACCACAGTTTGGTCAGGTCGCTCCCAAGCTCTATACACCCACCTTTGATCGCTCTGGAACATGCGATTCTGGGTATACCGCTCAACCCGTCGCCTATACCTTCGTATACGGCTCGCCCAAGCACAGACCTTCTGCTTCAGGAAGTCAATGCGTTCCGTGACACGGGGCATATATTCTTGAGGGCTGATTCCAGTCCCCGAGAATGCCCGCCTCACAAAGCGCATCACTCTAGGTCGAGTATTGCCCTCCCTGAAGCAGTATAGTTTGCCGATGAGCACCCTGGTCCCCTCGATACGCTGCTCGATCCTGCGCTGCCAGGCTGGTACGGCGGATTTTTGTCGTGTAGAATTGTCACATTTTGGAAATGTGACATTAGCTACACGACACGCTGCAACAGCCGCGCAGTACATTATCGAGTGAGTATCGAAGAGATCTTCACTGCTTTCAAAGTAACTACCAAGCAGCGAATCCAGGGCACATACCAACGCCCTATTCCTTCTGTGCATAGGCAAGCGAGGCAGACGAGGCCTAAGTTCGGGGGGAGCAGTTTTAAAGTCCCGAATCGCATCCTCCAGTGCGCTCCTCAATCGGTCGTTGCACTGGCTACTTACCGTAACAACCCTATCGTCTCCCTCCCCATCGTTGACATTTGACCGCGGTTGTATAATATCGCGTGCTAGCGGATGTACCGCGGTCTGTGAAGGGACAGGGATAGGGACGGTACGGTTGTTTAGTACCTCTGAGCGTAGCCTATCAAGTGCGGCGTCGTCCAATCTGTGATTCCGTTGGATAACCCGCACCTGATCCGACAGTCGTTGGGCCGAGACGCTGATGGCTGGTTCAAGTTCCTGGAACAGAGACAGCATCCTATCGCGGTACGCAGTGAGGTTAGTTCCCCCCTCTGTAGCCCTGTAATATGCGCGCATGACGTTCTCATTAATTTTTAGAGTCCATTTCATGCGCTGCACACAACCACCGGCAGCGGGGACCCGGTTAGGGGCCGGTTGGCCCCTGGATCCCATGCCGTTCGGTGGCCGGCCTCTTCCCGGCCGACGTACAGGTGGTGGCGACGTCGGTGGGGAGAAATACTCGTCGCTTGAGCTCGACGCGGCTGCAGCTGCCGGTGTCACTGATGGTCCGAGTTCCGGCGGCGGCGAGGCGGGGCTGAGCGACGAGTCCGGGGGTGGTGGGCGTGCGACTTGTCTGCTTTTAGCTCTCGTCAACATATTTTTTTTGATTTCAGTTGTGGCATTGTGACAGTGAAATGTCACTGTTTTATTTTATTATTTTTTCTCTTTTTCTTCATGGTTTCTGGTTAAAGATTATATGTAATTCCGTAGTTTAGTAATTGTTGAAAAGAAAAAGGTATAGGTTAATAGGAGATAAAATTGATATTGCACGGTAAATTAAAATAAAATGTCGAGAGAAAATTTTAGATGTTGACGTTTCGAGAGTGTTGTTGTTATTATTATTATTACAGGCGTGATGGCATGTATGTCATTCAAAAATTAAATAAAGAAACTCACTATCTTCTCGAAGAATTTTCCACGCGCCGCCGATACTGTGGTCAAAGCAATGAAACATGCGAACGCAAAAAACAAAACCTTAGTAAAGTTCATGGCTGTTTGAATATTTAATTTATCTTTAATTGTTCCAACGAATGGACTCCACTGTGTCTTCGTTTAGAATGCTTCGGAAGTTGTCACACTGTGTATTTATAGGAGAATGGCTTGAATCAGGGTTGTCGCTACAAATCTTATAAGTAAAATTAAGTGAGTTATTTAAAAGGTGTTTCGGTTTTTTTTATAACATAACAGTTAGCCAGAGACGTAGTCGCACTCAGGACAAGTAAACTAATGAGGTAGTTTTTTATTTATTTTTAATATACATTTTAAAATAGCCTTTGTCTATTTCATTTTATCTTATTCCATAGTGGTGGCAGAAAAACTGTCAAAATCTGGTTCGACTCGTACACGGTACATTTCATTCCGAGATACACCGCACAAAGTTAGCTACTAACTTCGCTTAACCAATTGACCAATAATATTCAATAGACATATGACCAAGAACATTGCTTAAACAAAATGAATCGCCATCAATTACTTAATACTAAGGGCCAATAGTATTAATTACTGAAACGCCCAATCATCATCATCATCATCATCAGCCTATAATAGTCCACTGCTGGACGTAGGCCTCCCCCAATGTGCGCCATTTCACCCAATACTGGACATTAATCTTAATGGCAGAAATATATCGTTGGCGAAATACCCACCTTACGAGTACAGTTTGGGCTACTACTGAATTTAGCTTAGTCGGCCGACAATTAATTCGATTTCAGCCGTGCTGTTGAGCATACAGTCACGCCTGAATACCCTGAAGGATTAGGCAGAGGTCTACTTATGTACCATAATGTGTCTCAAGTGATAGGAGACGAGCCTATATTATTATTATATATTACTAACTTTAGCCCACGGCTTCGCTCGCCTCAAGCTATATTAGGATTAGAAATAATTAAATCAAAAAACCAATAGTGATAATCTCTTCTTTGTATGTGTCTCTATACATCAGAGAGGTCAGGTATCTTAGGATCTGTAGAAGTTCACCAGTTTTAAGGTTGGATCATATACTTTCTAACAGTGATAATAAAATTAAAATCTATTCAGTAGTTTTTGCGCCAACCCGTAACAAACAGAGAAAAAGACAAAACACTTGTTTTTTTAATATCTTCAATGTAAAGAGACAGCTTTTTTACAATTTTATAATAGTAAAGATGAAGAGATTGCCATACAGCACAAATCCCAATTCCAACCTCCTACTTAAAAAAAATTACTAGCAATGTGGGTCACACATTTCTAGTATTCTGTGAATTCTCCCATGCATCATAGATATGTTTTGCTATTTTAAAACATATCTATGATGCATATTAGAATTCACAGAATGCAATTTTATTGGTGTATTATGTAACCTCTCTAAAGCATTTGATTGCGTATATCATGAGACGCTCCTATGCAAACTTTGACACTATGGTACAAAACGTTGCTCTTAATGTACTTCAGTCGTATTTAAGCCAAAGGTTTCAATGCGTTGCTATTAATGATGTAAATTCGTCAAAAATGCCCGTGCAATTAGGAGTACCTCAAGGATCAATTCTTGGACCTTTCCTATTTTTAGTTTATATAAATGACTTGCCTTTTTACTTAAGGGGTAACTGCGATGTGGTCCTATTCGCAGATGACACCTCACTCATTTTCAAAGTGGGTAGGAATAGACAGATTTTTGACGATGTGAACGGTGCACTCTCTCAGGTAACCCAATGGTTTACGGCAAACAACTTAGTACTCAATGCCAAGAAAACCAAATGCATTCAATTTACTATGCCTAATGTAAAAAATCTAGGGCCAAACGTTGTTATTAATAACAGCGTTATCGATACTGTAAAGAGCACAGTGCTCCTGGGCATTACTGTTGATTCTAACCTGCATGGGGGCCCCAAATATCATGTCTTGAGGGAAGACTTAGCTCTGCTGCATACGCAGTCAGAAAGGTGGTAAAGAAATAATATTATTAGACAAATGTATAATCAAAAATATAATATTTTTATTACTTTCATATTATTTACAAGATCTTCTTTTTGAAGAGTGTAATAACGTAGTGATTTTGGTTAAGTAATGAGTTTATGTTTAATTGATGGATATTGCAAAAACGTGATTTATCGTTTTACAGTGAAGGCTTATTTTCCTTTGGCCAATAACGCCGTCTTGCCAACTACATCCACTGCCGGTCCTGCGCTAATGATAGCATCGCGAACTCGCTGTCCCATTTTTTCCTAAAAATAAAATAAAAATAATGATTATATTGGACGGCTACTAAAGAGGTTGTCTCATTATAAAGCTCATGGAAGAGCTGTTTGTAGAACTGGGAGGGGATGAGGAATAGGTAATCTAGGGGAAGCACAAAAGATCCCATTGGGCCATGCTGCCTCGGCCCTACACAAGATAAGATAAAGAGGTTGTCAGTTCGATTCCCAGGTCAAACAATGTGTTATTTTATGAAATTCTCAGTAGCTCGGAGTTTGGAGTTTTGTCCTACTAATGCAAAGACTTGCCTCCTTCTGTAAGAAACTGTCACCTATACTATATAATCATAAATATTGCATAGGTACCTTATACATACATTAGTGCATCTCTGCCTAACCCCTCGGGAATACAAGCGTGATGGTATGACAATATTCCAAGCGGTGGTAGCCTAATGGCTAGGGCGCCGGACTTGCGATCATGTGGTTTCCGGTTCAAAACCCACCCATTGCACTACTGACGTGAACCCACTCGTAACACAAGCATTAGCTTATCACGAGGGGTTAACAAGAATACTAGTAATGTGCGACCCACATTGCCAGGAAGCTTTTTTTATTAAAAAAAAATGTTCTATGGCATCGCAGTTTCTATTTGTCGTCTATTATAAGGGACCAGCCTATCTCTTCGGGTATTACAGGCATGATGGTATGTATGTTTTGACCCCTATTAAAATAAATAAAGAAACTCACTATATCCTTGAAGAAATTCCCAGGTGCCGCCGACACTGTGGTCAAAGCCATGAAACAGGCGAACACAAAAAACAAAACCTTAGTGAAGTTCATGGCTGTTTGAATATTTAATTTATCTTCAATTGTTCCAACGAATGGACTCCACTGTGTCTTCCTTTAGAATGCTTCGGAAGTTGTCACACTGTATATTTATAGGTGAATGGCTTGAATCAGGGTTGTCGCTACAAAACTTATAAGTAAAAATAAGCGAGTTATTCTAAAAGGTGTATTCGGTTTTTTTTTTATAACATAACTAGGAGTCCGACTCTCGGACCGTATACGGAATTCCACACTGCGCTCCAAAACACTAATCGCCGATGTTGAGCAAAAAGCCGCCAGCCTCAAATGGAACTGGGCTGGACATATCTGCCGCATGTCTGATGAGTTGTGGGCAAATACCACGACAGTGTGGTTGCCACAGAATACCAGAAGACATCGCGGTAGACCTAGAATGAGATGGCGGGATGAGCTTGACTCTTACTGCTTGGGTTGGATGCTGAAGGCTCTCAACCGGGAAGAATGGAAGAAGGAAAGGGAGGCCTTTGCCCTGCAGTGGGACGAACACGGCTGATAATAATAATAACTAACAGTTATGTTATAAAGGCGTACTCATGTAAAGTTCACCGGTATGTTTAGGTCCAATGTAATAGGAGGCAAGCCTATAACCATCAACCGGGCACAAATTACAAACTCCGAGCAGCTATACTACCTACATTCTTTGCAAAAAAAATATGCTATTCTATTCAGCTTTGAACAGCTCTGGACACTTTGCTCGACCTCAAATCCACAAATCGAACCCAGGACCTCTAGCGTAGCAGTCGCACTTAGGACCACTAGACTAACGAGGCAGTTGTTAAAAAAAACACAGTTACAATAAAGCTTTGTTTTAAGCAATTTTGTTTTTAGTAGTTGCTGAGAAATATTTAGTTTAATGTGTAGGTGTTTTTCATTACATTAAAAAAACAGTGATTGCCACAGCAGGTAAGAGCTGACCAGCCCCGACCGACAGCATCCGTTCACGAGCATGACGTGTGTATCAGCGTGGTTCGACTTGTAAGTACGTACGTTTAATTCCGAGATACACCGCACAAACTTCGCAACTAAATTAGCTTTAATTAACCAATCGACCAATGAGATTCAATAGTAAATAAATATGACCAAAAACATTGCTGAAACAAATGAATCGCCATCAATTAATTAATACTAAGGAGCAATAGTATTAATTACTGAAACGCCCAGTACTGGACATTAATCTTAATGGCAGAAATATATCGTTGGCGTAACCCAAGGTGGGTTAGGCACGAGTACAGTTTGGGCTACTACTGAATTTAGCTTAGTCGCCAATGAATTCGATTTCAGCCGTGCCGTTGAACATACCATCACGCCTGTATTCTCCGAAGGATTAGGCAGAGGTCTACTATGTACCATAATGGGTCTCAAGTGATAGGAGACAAGTCTATATTATAATATTGCCATACAGTAACAAATCCTAATTCCAACCTCCTTCTTTTAAAAAAATTACGAGCAATGTGGGTCGCACATTACTAATATTCTTGTTAATACCTCGTACTAAGCTAAATGCTTGTGTTACGAGTGTGTTCATGACGGGTGTGTTTCGGACCAGCAACCTCATGATCGCAAATCCAACGCCCTATCCATTAGGCTAACGCCGCTAATTTCACGGAGAAACCCAATAACATTGTTGGATCTGGGAATCGAACCAGAACCTCTGGCGTAGCAGTCGCGCTGAGGACAACTTTACAAGCGGCGGTAGCCTAATGGCTAGGGCGTCGGACTTGCGATCATGTGGTTGCCGGTTCCAAACGCACCCATTGCACTACCGACGTGAACCCACTCGTAACACAAGCATTTATTTATTATTTAGCTTAGCACGAGGGGTTAACAAGAATACTAGTAATGTGTGACCCACATGCTAGTAAGCTTTTTTGTAAAAAAAAAACTAGATACCTACTAACAAGGCAGTTAAAATTTTTTTACGACAATAGTTCGAAAAAATGTTAACAATTTATCGACACGTTTTCGGTAATTGAGTGACAGCCCTAGGAGGTAGAAGATATCTGTGTGGAATGGGACTTTCCTTGCTCGCCTCAGATGGTATAGGTACCTATAGCAAACTTATTGGGAGTTCATTAATTTAATACTCAATTATTGTATTACCTACTTGTATTTTTTTTAATTATCGAATAAAATGTTCGTCGTGATTCTTAAATTATTGACATATCTTTTTCATTTATGAACTGATCGAAATAAAAGTGAGGCTAACCACAATACATCGCACCTAAATCCATTAAGCCGTTTCTGAGATAAGCGCGGACAAACCCGCAGACAAAGAGACAAACATTATAACAAAATATTTTTTTCTGTTCTATTTCGTTGATAAAGGTAGTAGTAGTAGTTTTTCTCATATATCTTCCATGTACAGACGATCAGTTATGGTTTTATTACATGTAGGTATAGATTTGAACAGGATAGTTATGCCCTTTTGGATCGGACAGGGTTTTTTTTAATATAGTTGACGGTCTCTGTGGTTTAGTGGTTCGAGTACCGGAATGCTGACCATGACTATAGTCGTGGGCACGTGGGTTCGTGGGTTCGATTCCTGGACACAAATATTTATGTGATGAATATAAGTATTTGTGTTTGTCTGGGTGTTTCTTAATCTATATATATAAAAGAAAGTCGTGTTAGTTACTCCATTTATAACTCAAGAACGGCTGAACTGATTCGGCTGAAAATTGGTGGAGAAGTAGCTTAGAACCAGGAAACGGACATAGGATACTTTTTATCCCGTTCCCGTGGGATGTGACGATAGACCGAATTCCACGGGTCGAAGCCGCGGGCAGAAGCTAGTATATATATAAAAGAAAGTCGTGTTAGTTACACTATTTAGAACTTGAGAACGGCTGAACCGATTTGGCTGAAAATTGGTGGAGAGGTAGCTTAGAACCAGGAGACGGACATAGGATACTTTTTATCCCGTTCCCGTGGGCCGTGATGACAGACCGAATTCCACGGGGGCGGAGCCGCGGGCAGAAGCTCATCACATCCTGAAGAGAAGACCTGAAGTAACCCAGGTTACTTCAGGTCGCCGATAGTATGGGACCCACCCAAGAATTTTTTTAGAACCACCTCATTACCAAGATCCAGACGGAGAAACGGACAGAACACTAAGGAGTTATGAAGGCAGAAAAATTCTTCTGTTATATGTACTTATCCTTACATATTCTAAAACAAAGTCCCCCGCTGCATCTGTCTCAAAATCTCAAAAACTACTGAACGGATTTTCCTGAAGTTTTCAGCAATAGATAGAGTGATTGACGAGTAAGGTTTTAAGCTATTAGATATCACGCTACAACTCATAAGAACGGGGCAAGGAGGTTGAAACCGCGGGCGAAAAGCTAGTTACAATTAATAATTAGTTCAAATAAATTTCAACAGATGACGCTACTTGTATCGATTTCTTGTTGTAGTTCATGTAAAATTAGAAAATATAAAATTAGATGATATATAGAATTTTACCTAGGTACTATTTTTTTTTTAATCCACTAATATGAAAAAGAAATAATGAGTGAAATCAAATACCTAATCCAAAAATGTACATTACATAGATGGCGCTGTTACATTTTCAGTATTTACAATTCAAGCACCAGGATTTCTACCTTAGAACAGCAGAACACAGTTCACCCCTATGCTGACGTCCTATGTATTAAATGGGGGTGAGCCTATTGCCATTAACCGGACACAAATCCAAACTCCGGGCTGCTATTGAGAATTTCATAGAAAAAAACAATATCACTTTGCTCTAATAAGGGACGACCCTATTGCCATTAAAAATGCGCTCGCAGAGTTTGGAGTGACTCTTTATTCCCGTCTATTACCTACCTACTACTGCCTCATTGGCCAAGTGGTCCTGAGCGCGACTGCTACGCTAGAGGTCCTGGGTTCGATTCCTAGGTCGAGCAAAGTTTTATTGGGTTTTTCTATGAAATTCCCAGCAGCAGCTCGGAGTTAGGAATTTGTGCCCGGTTAATGACAATAGGCTCGCCCCCTATTACATATGGGATCTAAATATACCGGTGAACTGTGGGTGTACATTAGTACGCCTCTGCCTAACCCTTCGGGGAATACAGGCGTGATGGTATGTTATGGTATGTTATACTACATGGAACCAAACATTTTCACTGGAGAATAATGTCAGGAATAAGTTATCAGAAATCTACGTGAATCTTCAAATATATATAAGCAAGACTTAATATTAATTAATACCATTCATCTTACAGCCCGTAATCTGTTGATAACATTTTCATAAAAGGGAATCGCTAATTACGTAAACTGAACGAAGGGATTTAATTAGCAACAGCGCCATATTGTAAAATAAATTCAACAAGATACATTCTTCGTACATTATGTAGATACGATTTTCTAAAACATAATTTTACTTTTACATACCATCACGCCTGTATTCCCCGAAGGGTTAGGCAGGCATAGGCGTACTAATGTACACCCACAGTTCGCCGGTATGTTTAGGTCCCATGTAATAGGGGGCGAGCCTATTGCCATTAACTGGCCACAAATTCCTATTATAACTCCGAGCTGCTACTGGGAATTTCATAGAAAAACCCAATAACACTTTGCTCGACCTGGGAATCGAACCCAGGACCTCAAGCGTAGCAGTCACGCTCAGGACCACTTGGCTAATGAGGCATTTTACTTTTATATTTTTTTAAATAAACCTACACTTTTCTCACACGATGAATTCGACTCTTGTAACAGAGATTGGGTGGTAAAAACTACAGACAGGGCAGTGACAAGAAATGATTGAATTGAATTGATGTACCCCAAACAATGAGTTGAATTCTATTTTGTATAACGCCTTAGTAATTAAACAGACAGAAATTTGTTTGCTGGGGAGTTTGTGGCGCCGCTTCTTCTTCCCAGCGAAAACACTAGGAAGCGGTGAAGGGCGGGCGTTTTGGGGGCTGTCTATAATGTAAAAATGACGTTCAAAAAGTACTACCTAGTAGTCTATATTGAATAAATTATTTTGACTTTGACTTTGATTTTGAATGTTTTTTTTTTTAATTCTTTATTTATTTAAAGAGGGTTTTAATCATATCAGATTATGCCACCCTCATCGGACAACAACATTATACAACAAAGCAAACTTATATTAACTTAAACAACCTCTACACATAATACCTTTATTTACGAGCCTATATAACATCCTGGCAGCCTCCGAAATGGGAGCTGCGAGGATGCTATTACATTCTCCGGTTTCGTAAAACCTATTGTTAATAAAAATCATATCTCTTCTCTCCGGTTCGTTCCTGATACACTCCATCATAACATGGTATACGTCTTCAATAATATTACACTCCGAACAGTTTGGTGATACTACTTTACCCATTAAAAATGCAAATTTGTTTAACGGTATGTGTCCAGAACGAAGGCGGAGAGCAGTTATAATGGTCTGTCTCCCCAAGTCGGCATTGTCTATCCAAGAAGATTTTGAATGGTTTAGAAAAAAAGAAGCGTAAGGGCAAAGTGATGGCAATGTCAAACGCACCCTATAGACACCATTAACACAGTGCAGCAGTGGTATCAGTCATGCATTAAACCGAAATCTTCGAAACTCAGTTGTTAAATCTCATTTCACTGGCTGACATTACCCACCAGCCACCAGGCCAAACAGGGCCGTTTGGGCAGTAGGACTAGTATTCACCACTACAAGCACAGCCTAGCCTGCTTTCATGTCTTTGAAAAAAGTCTCTGTGGTTTAGTGGTTCGAGTACCGGACTGCTCGCCATGAGGTCGTGGGTTCGATTCCCACAGGACACAAATATTTATTTGATGAATTGTGTTTGTGTTTTGTGTGTTGAATGTTTGTGTTCGTCTGGATGTTTCTTATGTAAGTATTATAAGTATTTACAAAAAAAAAGTAAAAATGTCCCAGAATATAATCTATATACTTACTAATATATAAAGCTGAAGAGTTTGTTTGTTTGTTTGTTTATTTGAACGCGCTAATCTCTGGAACCACTGGTCCGATTTGGAAAATTCTTTCAGTGTTAGATAGCCCATTTATTGAGGAAGGCTATAGGCTATATATTATCACGCTACGCGGACGAAGTCGCGGGCAGAAGCTACCAAACAAACTCTTCAGCTTCATATATTAGTATAGAGTATAGATATAAAGCTGAATAGTTTGTTTTTTGGTTTGCTTGAACGCGCTAATCTCAGGAACTACTGATCCGATTTGAAAAATTATTTCAGTGTTAGATAGCCCATTTATTGAGGAAGGCTATAGGTACTAATATATAAAGCTGAAGAGTTTGTTTGTTTACTTGAACGCGCTAATCTCAGGAACTACTGTTCCGATTTGAAAAATTCTTTCAGTGTTAGATAGCCCATTTATTGAGGAAGGCTATACAATAATATGTCACTTTAATTACTACAAATCAACACAAAAGTCAAAACATAGAGGTACTTTCCCAAGTCCAGAGACATTATCTCAATTTGAACTCTAACCTGACATTAAGATTGCAATTGACATTATTTTAATAATGTAATCACTGTGTTATTAATTTTGCGTTCATTTTAGTTATATTACAGATAACAATGTTTCTTTAATTATAATGACGGGAACCGGGGAAGAACTGACTTTATTGAATGAAATGGCGTCATAATAAATCTATGCTAAAAAAACGACACGTTTGGCGTAGCAGCTCAGCGATCGATTTCTGCGCCACGTGTTGTGTGTTCGCTCCCCACACGGAGCAAATATTTGTATGATCTACAAGTAGTTTCGGGTCTGGGCATATGTGTGTGTGAGAATACAGGGGAAAATCCTAGTGTGAGGCAACGTTTTTGTTCTAAAAAAAAACAAGAAATATGTAGTAACCTCTGTCTTTTTGTTTCTTGTGTTTCATGCCTAAACCACTGAACCAATTTTGATGAAATTTGGTATACCTACCTAGAGATAGATAGATTGGGCAACGAGCATGCTGACGAGCTGGCTAGGGAAGGTTCTGGGACCTCACTAATTGGACCGGAACCATTTGTTGGACTAGCCCCAAGCACAGTCAAACCGCCATTTCGGGAGTACGCAAGGGCGAGGCACATGGATGAGTGGTTGAGCCTCACGGGACTTACTAACACCAAGAAATTCATAGGTTCCTCATTGAAATGGCAAAATGCCATTTGGAACTCAAGCAGGCGGCAGGCCCGTCTTTTGATGGGGGCGCTGACCGGACACTTCGGGACTAATGCTCTCCTACAAAAGATGGGTCTGGCGGCGACATCAGCCGCAGGGCCTGTAAAAGGGAAATTGAGAGCATGGAACACCTTCTGTGTACATGTGATGCAAAGGATAGAAAGCGAATGTGCCTCTTGGGTCAGGGTTATCCAAGACCAGAGGACTACAGACTCATTCCCGCAGGCCTCATTATAAAGCTCATGGAAGAGCTGTTTGTAGAACTGGGAAGGGATGAGGAATAGGTAATCTAGGGGAAGCACAAAAGATACCATTGGGTCGAAGTGCACTGAGGCCTTGCTGCCTCGGCCCCACACAAGATAAGATAAGAGATAGATTGAACCTAGTCAATGATGGACATTAGAAAAATGCGTTTGGAATTCAAGTGAAATAACAGGCAAAAATAAGATGTTCATAAAAGCAAACTTATTAAATAGCTGATGGTGATTCATATTCGTGCGTTATTGCGACTTTGAGTTCCATAGAAACACCGAATACTTAACATATTGCTCAACTTTGGAATCGAACCGAACCTAACACAGTAGTCACGCTTACGATTTCTAGACTAACGAGGTATTTTAGAAACTGTAAAAATAATTCATCAGAGTTATTATTAACTTTATTAGTTAGCAAATTTAAAGCATTTTAGAATACTTCTCTTGTAATGTAATGTTGTAGGTATTTTCTATCTAAACCAAGATTATCAGTAATCAAAACACCATAAACATATACCATCACGCCTGTCTTCCCTGAAGGGTTAGGCAGATGTATAAGTACTAATGTAGACCCACATTTTGCCGGTAGGTATGTTTAGATCCCATGTGATACAGGGCGAGCCTATATCAGTAATCAATATGACAGAAATAGATTATGTTTGAGCTACTAAATGAATTATGCATGCGTGCCGTCAGCTGGGACAGGTCTACTCAAAGCCGATATGGCTCTTTCTTCAAAAAGCCATCTCAGACATTGTTCTGTGTTGTAGCACTCTCATATTGATATTAACTACCATCCAGTTTAAAAAAAACATATAGGTACTCGTAAAAGTGTCTTTAAAAAGATCTATTTTGGAGTTTAGACAGAAAACTGTAAAGTGCTTGTTGTAGATGTTATATTCTTCTCCAAAACTTGAATTTCCCCGAAGTTTACTGTGTAATTATAACATAACATACCATCACGCCTGTATTCCTCGAAGGGTTAGGCAGAGGCGTACTAATGTACACCCACAGTTCGCCGGTATGTTTAGGTCCCATGTAATAGGGAGCGAGCATATTGCCATTAACCGGGCACAATTTCCAAACTCCGAGCTGCTACTGAGAATTTCATCGAAAAACCCAATAACACTTTGCTCGACCTGGGAATCGAACCCAGTACCTCTAGCGTAGCAGTAGCACTTGGGACCACTAGACTAACGAGGCAGTTGTAATTATGGTAGATAAATAACCATGAACTGTTTGTGAACATGTGCAACTGTAGGCAAATCATATAAAATGGAAAATCGTGACTTTTTGGGTTCACTCCTAAGCACCATCTAAGCCTCAATAAAATTCACCGGTTTATTGGGGCAACTGAACAAATAAATACTTAACAGTGGCAAATATACAAAAAGTGTGGCGCCATATTTAAAAATCAAAGATCTATTTACAGAAATAAATATCATTTCGCATTTAAAAGCAATTTATTTTAAACCAAAACAGATACATATAGCTTCTATCAATATAACTTCAGTCTTTAATAACGTATATTAGTTCTTATACTCTAACCAATAAATATTATTTTCCTGCGAGAGACGCTGCCTCTCCAGCCACCGCTACTGCAGGTCCCGCTTTGATGATCCCATCTCGAATGTGTTGACCCAATTTTTCCTAAAAAATTTAGTTTATTGACAGTTACATAATTACACAAAGATAGAGAAAGGTCATGACATTTCAAGAAAAGGGATGTTCCCGGTTTTATAGGTATAGGGTGTAAGAGCCAGTTATCAGCTTCTTATTATTTTAAAAATACTTTTCTCAACTGTGGCTGTCTCCAATTTATCATTAAACTTGTATTCCCCACAAGATTATTTAGAGGTTTACAAATGTAATCCCACAGTTCACGTGTATTATTAGTTTCCATGTAATTTGTCAAGCCTATTCCCATTAAAGGGCATAAATCCCAAACTCCGAGCTGCTACTGAGAATTTAATATAAAATCCCAATAATGCATTGCACGACTTGCCAAAATCTCTAGCACATGATGAGGCCGTCTACTATCTTCAATATATTCGCTTCATTATTTATAATACATTTACGCGTGTTCCAGCATTTAGATACCATCTGTTTGTAATATTTTTTGCTTTTTCCATGCTAAGATTATGAAACATTGACGACATGACGTGAGTAGCGTCTATTGAAGAGCAAGTTACTGCTTCTCAACCGAAGTCACCTCACAGACGGAATATAAATCGTAGTAGTAGTAGTAGTAGTAAATATCTAGCAGTACACCACCAGCTATCCTCCCCCCACTTATTTTTTTTGTACTATTTAAAATCCACCCTAAGGTCGTCTGGAAGATATCGCTTTTAGCGATAAGACCGCCATTGTACCTATTCATACAAATATAATTTGTAAAGATGTAACAATATGGTTTACAATATAGAATATTCTATCTATCTATCTATCTTCTATAGAGGCAAATTTCGACCTGGCGGATGGGACTCTTAGTGGTCATAGCGTCAAAGACGCAGGTTTGAATCCTACCCACAGTCGACTTATCCTTCACTAAAATAAATAAAGAAATCGTGTTATATGGACGACAACCGGTGAATGCACCTTATTCGAAACTGAAAGTGCATGGCGAATTGCTTGACAGTCATTTGAGTGTTGTGATCGTATGAAGTTAGTACATCTCATCATTGATACTCCTCGTATTACCAGAATATGTGAGAACTATTCATTGTTTTAACCAGAAACTATCGGAGTTGTTTGGACACCATGGCTCTGGGGAAGCTTTTTTATCGTCAAAAGATGACTAAACAGTAAACGGGTCTGATGGTAAGTGGCAACCGAAGCCTTTTGATGGGGTTAAAATGGCCACAAAAGTTGCCATGCTGTATTTTAATTAGTACTTAACAACTTAAGGGACCGAAATTCCCATACAAACGTATTACCTAAATAAATCATAATTCAAAACACAATTTATTCAAAGTATGTTATCATTCAGATTCCGATACCGTTAATCTAAGTTCCTGCTCTACCATTTCGTCCAAAATACTTCACTGGAAACAAATGTAAGCGAATTAATTTCTTGATAATTTACCAAGATTGTAACCATTTTACAGTCAAGTAGTACCAGTATAGTAGTAGGTAGAAACCTAGATTAACGGTAACTCATTTTTTTATGGGATAGGTGAGCAAAGGAGCATGCGGATCACCTGATGGTAAGCGATAACCGCCGCCCATGGACACCCGCAACACCAGAGGAGTCACAAGTGCGATGCCCACTTTTTAAAAGGGTTTGGGCTTCCGGTAACCTCAGTCACTCAGCGAAACACAACGCGAGCGTTGTTTGACGCCGGTTTTCTGTGAGGCCGTGGTATCACTCCGGTCGAGCTGGCCCATTCGTGCCGAAGCATGGCTCTCCGCGTGAAAAGACATTCTGAATAACAACACACTTTCATAAAATATAGTTTGAATTGCGATGTATTTTGTATTCTATTTTTGCGGGCAATTCAAGCCCCGTCAGACCATTAAATTTAAGATGACAATCCTCGAATGAGCGAGTCATATAGCTGGCCTCTATAGGGAACCCATATCTTCCTTTTCATACTAATACCAATAATAAAAAAATAACTTACAATTTTCTTGAACCCCTTCCATCTTGGTTCAGGAGCCGCCGTGACCGTAGCAAGGATCATAATACAAGCGAAAACGAATGTGAAAATCTTCAAGAATTTCATTTTTTGAACGAATTTAACAAAAAATATGTATTTGTAATTGGAATTCAGGTGATACGAACTGAATGATGCTCTAACTGGATAAAGGTGCGTTTTATACTTTTCTTTTTCTTAAAGTGGTTCAGATATCTAGAGCTATCTCCGCTATCGTCAATATTTATAGCAAGCAAATACTCTATACTTAATTCATGTTTACCTTAATATACATATAAAACATTCACGCCTGTTATTCTTCGGATAGGCAATGAGCGCCAGTATGTTTCATGAGTCTATTGCCATAAATCCAAGTTCGGAGCAGCAAAAATCTACTTTTTTATGGCTAAGGGGGTCAAACGAGCAGATGGATCCTCTGATGGTAAGCGATTACCGCCGCCAATGGACACCCGCAACACCAGAGAAGTCGCAAGTGCGTTGCCCACCTTTTAAAATTGCTTCGTATCCTTACTCACTCGGTGAAACACAACGTAAGTGTTTTTTCTCATCTGTTTTCTGTGAGGCCGCGGTATCACTCCGGTCGAGCCGGCCCATTCGTGCCGAAGCATGTCTCTCCCAGGGTAAAGAGGAGACAAGGAGACGCTACTATGAGGCATATAAAAAATTGGGTAATTCAAAACGTATTTTATATCGTAAGGAGAGTGTTTCGATCTTTAGTAATAAAGAGACACGACTCACGAGTCTTTTGTTGAATTGATTCCACATTATTCATGCATTTTTATTACTCAAGGGGATTCCTTTCGTCCCGCTAATCGTTGTGAATATAACATTTTAGTTTTTGAGCTGTGGTTTAGTTATTAGTGATATATTTAATTAAAGGTTATTTTCCTGGTTGACCAACCATTATGTACCTACATTTATTAAATAAAATATGTATTAAGTATCTATTTGAAAATAATGGCGTTTTATGACGTTATAAAATATGGTTGATAATACAATTGACTCACTATAACTTTTATAGTATTTCTAAATAATTTAATGTGACGTCAAACAGGCTTAGTTTAAAATTATAAATTAAATTACGTAATAGTCATACGTCTAATAAAATTTATTTTCTGAACCATTATTAATAAACTATCATTTTTTGTGGCATAGCGGGGCAAACGAGTAGACTCCTCGTAATTGGTAATCGCTTACCATCAGGTAATCCACCTGATGGTAAGCGATTACCAATTAAGACGAGTCGCAAGTAGGTTTCCCGCCTTTTAAGCGGTTCGGGCCTCCGCTATCCTCACTCACTCGGCGAAACACAACGTAAGTGTTGTTTCACGCCGTTTTTCTGTGAGGCTGGGGTATCACTCCGGTCGAACCAGCCCATTCGTGCCGAAGCATGGCTATTTATATATAGCTTCAAATATAATTATTACAAATAAGGTCACTTTTATTAAAAATCAAAGCTGCAGTAATATTAATTACTGTTTACAGTGTCGGTTCATTAAAAAATCTATTAAATAATTAACTTTTTGTGATTTTTTGCATTTTTTATGCTAAGATTAATATTATGTAAAAAAAAAACTTTGTGTTTTTTTTTTGGATTTTTCATGCTAAGATTATAAAGTTATTTAGTGAAGGAAAAATTCGACCCGCAGGCAGGATTCGATCCTGCGTCTCCTCGTTATAGTACTCGTATATATGGTGATCCCATGGAAATAAATAATTATAATTCTCACTCTGAGAGGAGCGGCCATATTCCAAAATTATCAAAAAGATACTGAGGATACTGGCCACAGTACGTGGGAGAGCCATGCTGTGGCATGAATGGGCCGGCTCGACCGGAGTGATACCACGGCCTCACAGAAAACCGGCGTGAAACAACGCTTGCGTTGTGTTTCACCGAGTGAGTGAGGTTACCGGAGGCCCAAACCCTTTTAAAACGCGATCAACGCACTTGTGACTCTGATGTTGCTCTCCATCAAGTAATCCGTCTGCTCGTTTGCACCCCTATCCCTTAAAAAAACAGTATCCTCAGTTTTTTATACTTTGATTTAATTTGAGTTACGTAATTGATGGCAGTATATATAAATAGGTATGACAAAATATAAAATGAAAATATTTAAAACAAATATTTTTCACCCCCATATAAAGATGTAAGTAAAATATTTTGTTTATTTTTATGTAAAAACTAGCGGTGCATCGTGGTTTAACCAATTTTTCCTGCTTTTAACGATTATAGCGTGATGGTTGATTTCCAAAGATCAGCGCGTTCAAACAAAAACTTTTCAACTTTTTATAATATTATGTACTTAATGCTTTTATATTATGTACTAACTTTTGCACGTGGCTTCGCTCACTTGAAGCTCAAAACCAACAGTGATGATCTCTTCTTTGTACGGGTCTCTATACATTAGAGAGGTCATGCTGTTACACAGGGTCCGTTATATTATTTGACATACGAACTATACCTGTTTTAAAGTTGGAGCACATACTTTCTTAACGTGATAACAAAATAAAAATCTATTCAGTAGTTTTTGCGCCAAACCGTAACAAACAGACAAGAATTTAAAAATTCTCATTTTTTGGTTCGGAGACGTTTATTTATATACCCTAACCTACTTGTTTTTATTAAATATCTTCAATGTACAGACACAGCTTTTTTATAATTTTATAATAGTAGAGAAGAAGATAATGTTCATGAACCACAATGATGTATTTCGAAACCACAAAAACTCTGAGTATATTTATCGTAAGCGCCTCGTTATTCCCCGGTTTGCGTTCTAAAAGCAGACTCCGTTTAAGTTGAAGGTCATTGATCCCTGTACTTCCCCGACTTCTGAAAAACGTAAGGTATTTAAAATTTTCTCATTGTCACTTCTAAATATCCTACTATATCATAAACGTGACAATTGGTGACGATGTATGGATGTGTGTACCTACTCTTTCACGCCAAAACGGCTGAACGGATCTGGATAAAATTTGTCATAGAGAAAGATTATTATGTGGAATAACACATAGGCTACTTTTCTTACTATCCAGGTTGGACCCCAATTCTGAGGTCCACGCAGACGAAGTCGCGGGCAGAATACATGATATGTAATTTAAGTTAATTGCTTATTACTATTGACACAAAAAAATAAATAGAAAAACTAACCAAGTCTCGCAACTCAGTTCTTCTATCGTAAAAAGTTGTATCGTAAAAACTAATTTGATGATCGGCCAGTCAGTCAGTGACGAAATTAAGAAACTTTGACTAGTTACAATTCTTAAAATACTGGTTCAAATTGTATGAAATTTGAAATATACCATATTTGCACAATGCCTGCATGGTTACTGAAATTCAGGCTTCTAGTTTTATCCACAACGAAGTTATCGAAAATGGCCTGAATTGCTCCGAGAAAAGGATGGTACGGCCGTGCGGCTTGTTTGGCTCGACTTGGCGGGGGCACTGCCGTGCCCCCAGATTTAGATTATTGCTTCATTATTGAGATACATTAGTAATAAACCTAGATAGTGATAAATAAGATTAAGTGTCAAGCGAAGAATTTTGCAATCATAGTATAGATGTTCAAGTGGTTAGATAAATATTTCATAAGATATTGGAACAGTACCTATGTAACTAATAAGAGAAAGATATAAATACTATCTTTTGCCCGCGGCTTCGCTGACTGAAGCTATATGAGGATTAGTAATGGATCCCAAAAATAATTTAATCAAAAACTAACAGTAATGACCTCTTCTTTGTATGGGTCAGGATCAGTTCAACAGTTATTAAGGTGGGAAGCATAAACTAATTTAAAGAATGATAAGCAAATTAAAATCTATTCAGTAGTTTTTGCGCCGACCCGTAACAAATAGACAAGAATTGACAACACGTTTGGCGTAGCGGCTGAGCAATTGGCTTCTGCGACACGTGTTGTGGGTTCGATCCCCACACGGAGCAAATATTTGTATGATCTACAGGTAGTTGTTCCGGGTCTGGGTGTTTGTGTATGTAAGAATTTGTGTTTGTAAACACACCCACGATACAGGAGAAAATCCTAGTGTGGGGCAAAGTTCTTATTAAAAAAAATAAAAATAACATTTTTGGGTTCGGGGCCTTTTATATACCCTAACCCATTTGTTTTTTTTTATAATAATATCTTCAATGTACAGACACATTTTTACAGTTTTTATAATGGTAGAGAAGATATAGAGATCTCATATCGGTCAAATCCTTTTTTTATAAAAAAATATCAGTATCAGCTCGGAGTTGACATTAGTGCCTGGTTAATGGCAATAAGCTTGCCCCTACATGAGACCTAAACCCGGCGAACTGTGGGTGTACATTGGTACGCCTCTGCCTAATCCTTCTGGGAATGCAAGCGCGATGGTATGTACTTACTTTACAAGCCCATTTTCATTTGCTTTACCTACTGCATCGTTTATTTTATACCTTTTTTATTTTCATCAACATTTTACCTTTTTCCTGAAAACCTGAAACATGCTGGCAAACTGTGGGTAAGAACACCTCTGTTAACCCTTCGAGGAATACAAGTGTGGCCTATACAAATTATTTTTCACTTCACAAGCTCGGAAAGATTCTGTTTGTCATTCGAAATCTGCGTGCAAAAGTGCAATTTGTCCGCTAGCGTGGAAAGAGTTTATAAAATTCGAACCTTTCTATTCAATAATTTTCTATACCGCCGGGTCCACTGAAAATGCATACACATTAATTTATTTTTTTAAATAAATAAACACTAATTTTATGGCAATAGGCTCGCCCCCTATTACATGGGTCCTAAACATAACGGCGAACTGTGGGTGTACATTAGTACGCCTCTGCCTAACCCTTCGGGGAATACAGGCGCGATGGTATGTTATGTTATGTTAAACACTAATTTAATATTTGCTGTTTTCTTGCACCTAGCATTTTCCTCGCTGTAGTGAGGTGAAAAGTAGGTAGTGTGTTTCGCTCGGCAGCAAAATTATTCTGCGTCACGTACCTTTGAGTGTTGTTGTGTGCAACTTAAGAAATTAAAAAAAAAAAAAAAAGAAATCACTTTGACATCTCTAGATTGTCCTTGGTCAAGATGTCTCGATCTGGTAATGACTTCTTTTGTCCGGTTTAAGTTTTTAACTGTGCTATTTTGTGCTGTAAGTTGTTCAGTTTAATAAAACACCAAAATACTGTCTGCCACGACCTTTTATTTTAAAAGTCCAATAGGTTATGGGCCCAGACCCGTCCTTTTGTGCGGATTACGTGGATGCAGACAGGTTGATAATAAAACTCGGATCAAGATCAAGCCATCATGGATGCTAGTTCTGTTTCTGGGGTACCGGTAAACGTCGCTGGAATTACGGTTGTGAAACTAAAAGGCAGCGAAAATTGGTCAATATGGAAATTTCAGACAAAAATTCTATTAAATGGACAAGGCCTTTTTGGAATCGTGTCCGGCATAGTAAAAAAGGACGATCCAAACATTAAGTCAGAATGGGAAGTACTAGATGCAAAAGCACAAACTCACATCGTGTCACGAGTCTCCGAAAATGTTATGCAACATTTATTTACATGCAGCAGTGCAGCTGAAATGTGGACTAAATTGTCATCAATTTATGAACTCACAAGCTCAATGAGTGTCCATCTCCTACATGAAAGGTTTATGAAGTATAAATATGAGGAAGGAGGCATGGCAAACCTGTTTAGTAAAGTTGAGCACATGGCGAATCAGTTAAAACAGGCAAATGAAACAGTTTCTGACCAAATGATTATTACAAAAATTCTCATGACATTACCACCACAGTACCGACATTTCGTATCTGCGTGGGAAAGTGTTCCTCAGAAATCACAGACACTAAATGACCTACAAGCAAGGTTGCTCATAGAGGAGGAGCGCATGAAAGAAAATGAGGAACCTGTTGCCTTAGCTGTGCAACGCACAAAATGTTTCAAGTGTGGGAAGATTGGCCATAAAAAGAATGTATGCAGATCAAACATAACTTGCTCATATTGCAAAAAGGTAGGACACACAATAGAGCAGTGCTATTTTAAGAAAAATAAAGAAAAAGGAAACAAAAACTCAAAGGAAAATAAAGATGGGTCAAAAGGAATTATAGGACAAGTATCACGTGGAAATAAAGGGCATTCTTCAAAAGAAAAAGGAAATAATAGTTCACAAGAAGATGACTCAAAAGGAAATGCCTTTATATCGAGCGCATTTATTGGTAACCATGCTGCATCAGAAGAATGGATAGTGGACAGTGGTGCAAGTGACCACATGACCTATAATAAAAATTATTTTTTCAGCTTTTCAATTATTTCAGGGGATAGATATGTCATAGTTGGAGACGGGAGGAAACTAAAAGTACAAGGAACAGGACAAATAATACTCAAGGCTTATGATGGCAACAAGTATGTGGAGACTACACTAAACCATGTGTTATATGTTCCTGAACTGAAGGTAAATTTATTTTCTGTCACTAAAGCTGTAAATAATGGTTATCTGTTTCAAATTAAAGGTAAAAAGTGTGAGTTAATTAAAAATAATGTAATATGCGCTGTTGGTAAATGTGCTGATAAGTTCTTTGTAATGCAGTTTGCTTTTGATCCTTCACATAATGTAAATTTAACCACACAGGTTAAAAACTGTTCTCTTAAAGATTGGCATGAAAAACTAGCACACCAAAACTATGATTACTGTCGTTCAGTATTGAAAAATAATAACATAAATTTCATTGATTCTGATGATATGTGTGTTGCATGTATTGAAGGAAAATGTCACCGTTTACCTTTTCCTCAGAGTTTAAACAAAACAAGTATGTGTTGTGAAATATTACATGCTGATGTTTGCGGACCGATGGAGGTTTCATCGATTGGTGGTTCTAGGTATATTTTAGTAATTAAAGATGATTTTTCAAAGTATAGGAAAGTTTACTTTTTGGAACATAAGTCTGAAGTACCAAGTAAATTAAAACAGTTTATTAATTATGCTGAAGTTGAAACAAATAATAAAGTTAAGATTTTGAGAACAGATAATGGGACAGAATTTTTAAATAAAACATTAGATTCTTTCTTAAGCGATAAAGGCATACAGCATCAAACTACAGTTGTATATACACCAGAACAAAATGGCAAAGTAGAAAGAGAAATGCGAACAATAATTGAAGCTGCTAGGACTATGTTAATTCAATCTAATTTAGATAAAACGCTGTGGGCTGAAGCGGTTAATACGGCAGTTTATACATTAAATAGAACTTATGTTAAAAATAAAAATACTGATAAAACACCATATGAATGTTGGTCAGGTAAGAATTTTGATATCTATAGTTTACATAAATTTGGTAATCCAGTGTATAGTCATATACCTAAAGAGAAAAGAAGAAAATTAGATTTAAAAGGAAAGAAAGGATACTTTGTTGGTTATGGGGAATTAACTAAAGGATATAGAGTTTACTATAAGGAAGAGAATAAAGTAGATTTTCAAAGGGATGTAGTTTTTATAAATAATACTGATTTTGAGGATAAAAATATAATACCTAATAGGAAAACTACAGAAAATTTGGAGATCATAGTAGAAGAAAATAATGTAAATACAGAAAACTCATTGGAGGAAAATAACAATGTTGATTGTATTATACAGGATGAAAGTAGTAGGGATAGTACAATAAATAGTCAGATAGAAGTTAATAATGAAACACTGGTTCAAAATTTAAATGATTCTTTAAGTACAGTAGAATCTAGTAATGAATCTGAAGGAGAGTTCTATGATACAAATACTGAAATTCAAAATCAGGATATTCAGGTAGAAAGAGCAAGTAGATTAAGACCAAGAAACCAGCTTCGTAAGCCAAATAGGTATAATGACTATAGTACAGATTATACATGTTTGTTAAGCTTTATAGAAGATAATCCTAAAACATATAAAGAAGCCATGAAAAGTACTGAAAAAGCAAATTGGCAGAGAGCAATGGAAGAAGAAATAAATAGTTTAAATGAAAATAATACATGGGAGTTAGTTCCAAAACCAGTAAATTGTAAAGTTATTGAAAGCAAATGGGTATATAAAAGAAAAGCGGATGCTCAAGGCAATATAACTAGTTACAAGGCTAGGCTCGTAGCTAGGGGCTTTCAACAAGTAGATTTTACTGACGATGATTTATTTGCACCAGTTGCTAAGCTTCCAACGGTTCGCACTCTATTGGCAATTTGTAATCAAAAGGGTATGTTAGTACATCAAATGGATGTTAAAAGTGCTTTTCTTCATGGTGATATTAAAGATGAGATTTTTTTGTCACTACCAGAGGGTTATCCAGATAATGGTATGGTATGTAAACTAAAAAAGTCATTGTATGGTCTAAAAAGTTCACCAAAGAACTGGAATGACAAATTTAATTTAACTATACTGTCTGAAGGTTTTAAACAATGTAAAACTGATTATGGTCTATATGTAAAACAGTATAATGAACAGTTTGTTTATTTATTACTATATGTCGATGATTTATTACTTGCAGGGACGGATATTGAATATGTAAACAAAACTAAAGATATGTTAAAGAGAAATTTTTGTATGAAAGACTTAGGTATAGCAAATTATTTTTTGGGTATATCTATTGAACAGGATGTTGTTAATGGTATATTGAAAATTAATCAGAGATCATTTCTTAAACAGATTTTACAAAGATACAATATGTTAGATTGTAAAAGCGTTGCTACACCCATGGATTCAAAATTTAAAACTGATAGTCTTAAAAAGGAAACATCTGAATCTCATGAGTTAGAAACAAGATGTAGACAATTAATTGGTTGTTTATTGTATGCAGTATTAGGCACAAGACCTGATTTGTGTGCAAGTGTATCAATATTAAGTCGATTTCAAAAATGTGCTAGTGAAGAGTTGTGGAATACATTAAAAAGAGTTCTTAGATATATCAAAGGCTCAATTGATTTAAGTTTAGTGTTTGAAAGAAACAATAATGATGTTATTATTGTTGGTTATGTAGATTCTGATTGGGGAGGTGATTTGGTTGACAGAAGGTCAACATCTGGGTTTGTTTTTAAAATTTTTGGTTCTCCTGTATCATGGTGTACTAAAAAGCAGCCATCTGTAGCTTTGTCCTCGACTGAGGCAGAGTACATGGCACTTAGTATGGCTACAGCAGAAGCTTGTTGGCTTAAACAACTAATAAGTGATTTTTCTATTAATGTTGAATATGTGTTAATGTATGAGGATAACCAAAGTTCAATTAAAGTTGCTAAAAATCCAGTTTTGCATAAAAGAATGAAACACATTGATATCAAACACCATTTTATTCGTGAGAAAATTGTAGAAGGTATAATAAAGCTAAGTTATATTAAAACATCAGAACAAGTAGCTGATTTGTTAACCAAACCTTTGTCAGGCCCTACATTTGTGAAGTTAAGGGGATATTTAAAATTGATATAATTTTAAGATTTTGATTATAAGTTTATGTTAAATATTGAACAACTATAAGGACAAGGTGAATAGATAAAATAAATAAATGTGTAAAAGTGTATAAGTTCAATTCATTTTTTTTTGTAAAGGTAAAATATAAAACTAGGTTACTCAACATTTCATAATTGTGTACATGCATGATGTAAAAGTATAAGTAAAAATTGATAATTTGTATGTAATAAGGTATATGATGGTTGTGCTTTGAGTAACTACTTATTTTAATTTCTTAACTTGAGGGACGTTGTTGTGTGCAACTTAAGAAATTAAAAAAAAAAAAAAGAAATCACTTTGACATCACTAGATTGTCCTTGGTCAAGATGTCTCGATCTGGTAATGACTTCTTTTGTCCGGTTTAAGTTTTTAACTGTGCTATTTTGTGCTGTAAGTTGTTCAGTTTAATAAAACACCAAAATACTGTCTGCCACGACCTTTTATTTTAAAAGTCCAATAAACCCTCGCAACGCTCAGGATTCTATATTTGAACCATTCGCTTTGCTCATGGTTCAATCCTAGAATCTTTCGCTTGCTCAGGTTTCAATACAATACTTTTTCAATTTTCATCTATTTGTTTCAATACTCGCGTCAAAAAACAACTTTGCAGCCTTGCGTAACAAATAACTATTCTTATTTATATTGCAATTATGTTTTCTGATGCGTAAATAAGCTTATAAAGCCTAACCTAATTACTTAATAATAAACTGCATGAACATTTATACATAATTATGTGAGTAACCATAACTAATCAAACCCTAAGAGGAGACCCGTCCGTGCCCAGCTTTGAGGATTTATGATATTACATCACCCACAATCTATATCTTAATCTAATATCTAATATTTTTATATTGCTACACCGACTGGGTAGACTGTTGAAACTTATCAAACATTGTTAAACACCAAATGTAAACAGTTTTAAGCAATAAATATCTTTGACTTTGTCTTTGATCGTAATATTTTCAAAAATGCATAACTATGACTACTTCTCCTTCGCTAAAATGTATATCTTTTATTAATACGATAAAAAAACTAGATTGACTGCCTCGTTAGTCTAGTGGTCCCAAGTGCGACTGCTACGCTAGAGGTCCTGGGTTCGATTCCCAGGTCGTGCAAAGTGTTATTGGGTTTTTCTATGAAATTCTCAGTAGCAGCTCAGAGTTTGGAAATTGTGCCCGGTTAATGGCAATAGGCTCGCCCCCTATTACATGGGACCTAAACATACCGGCGAACTGTGGGTGTACCTTAGTACACCTCTGCCTAACCCTTTGGGGAATACAGGCGTGATGTTATGTAAAAAACTAGATTAATATTGTAGCCTTACTCAACGTATCGACTACAAATAAAAAATATTAATTACTTGTAATAGTAGTATAACGAGTAATTAAACTGATATGCCGCAAAAACACATGTAGGATAAGGGGATTCACATCCAGCATCCCAGAGTTCATCACTAACAAACTGAACCTGTTATCACTAATGTTTTGCCACAGCAAAACAATAAAACCAATACACATGACTCATATTCCTTTGAAGTTAAAGTTGATATTTTAAGCAAATTAATTTAAGTGGCTGCAAAATATAAATTTGTTATGTTTTGCAAACTTAGTATAAATGTGTCATTATGCTTGATGGAGCATCATTCGCAGCGTTTGCACTGTACTGTGATTTTGAGATCCAAATAACAGCATTCTAATTCTTAAAATAAATAAAATGAATTTCTCGAGGATATTCTTGTTCGTGTTTGCGTGTTTGGTCGCACTGTGCGCTGTTTCGGCAGCGCCCGAGCCCAGGTGGAAGGTGTTCAAGAAAATTGTAAGTGTTATTTCTTTTTTTTAATCGGATCACCTGATGGTAAGCGATAACCGCCGCCCATGGACGCCCGCAACACCAGAGGAGTCGCAGGTGCGTCGCCCGCCTTTAAAAGGGTTTGGGCCTCCGGTAACCTCAACTCACTCGGCGAAACACAACGCAAGCGTTGTTTCACGCAGGTTTTCTGTGAGGCCATGGTATCACTCCGGTCGAGCCGTCGGCCCGGGTCGGCTCTCCCACCTGAATAATATCTTATTATATATCACTCGCTTAAACGGTAAAAGAAAACGTCTGAGAGATTTTCTCGACGGCGTAAAAGTCTGCCAACCTGCACTAGGCCAGCGTGATGGACTTATAGTCTAACCCTTTTGACCGTGGGAGAGCCATGCTTCGGCACGAATGGGCCGGCTCGACCGGAGAGATACCACAGCCTCACAGAAAACCGGCGCGAAACAACACTTACGTTGTGTTTCACTGAGCGAGTGAGGATACCGCAGGCTCAAACCCTTTTAAAAGGCGGGCGACGCACTTGCGATTCCTCTGGTGCTTTCCATGGGTGGCGGTAATTGCTTACCATCAAGTGATCTGTCTGCCCGTTTGCCTCCCTATTCTATTAAAATCCTTTCAGCAGTGGTATAGCAAAGGGATCGATGATGTTAATTATTGTACAAGAAATTCAGTTTCAGGAATGAAATTAGGCTGGAAACCCTCTTCAAATGTTTCTTTATGGTGTAAAAAATTAATCAATCTACACGATTTTTCTATGAATGACCATTCTTAACACATAGACAGCCTTACGTGCCTCGGAGAGCACGTAAATACTGTTGGTCGCAATTGTAATGAATAAGACAGTAAAATTATTTAAATCGAATTCGAATCAATATGGGACGACCTTATTACCACCAGTCATAAATCCTATCTTCGACCTGCTACGGAGAATATTATAGAAAGCCCAATAACAATTTTCCCGACCTGGAAATCGAAGCAGTTTTTTGATTAAGATTTTGAAATAATTTTTATTATTTACAGGAGAAAATGGGGCGTAATATCAGAAATGGAATCATCAAAGCCGGGCCAGCGATAGCAGTGTTAGGCCAAGCCAAGGCCTTAGGAAAATAGGCCTTCGATCTTCACGCACCTAGTATTATAATATAAGCACTATTTATAAGCTACCTACTAAAATACTCAAGTCTGCCATAAAATAAATATTATATGTTAAGTAAATATAACTGTTTTTTTACTAATGATATAACCATTAGAGGGGCTCAAATCTAAGTAATACTAATAACTAATGCTGATCAACTGATCAGCGAGGTTAAGCTGAGCTCGGCTCGGCGGTCAGTGTGTGGATGGTTGACCATTCTTAACACACCGAGACCCCTCCGTGCCTTAGAGAGCACGTAAAGCTGTCAGTCCCAGTTGTCTTACAAACATCTATCATCTATGAAAATTGTTAGTGGTAGTCAGAAGCCCAAAGAAGCCTGACAACCGGTCTATCCTCCGAATATCGGTAGGTATACCTAACCCAGAAATTGCGCACACAAAACACGCACCCGAAATTATGTGAATATTAATAATTAATTATCTATGGCTATGGAAAACATAGCGAACTATTAATCATCACGCCTGTATTCCTCAAAGAGTTAGGCAGATATGTACACTCAATATTTAGGTCCCATTTAATGAGGCGTGCCATCAACCGGGTACAAAACCACACATCAAGATTACTTTGTTACTACACATCGCACTTAGGACCACTTCGAGTTCAATTGTTTTTATTTCCAACTAGCTTCTGCCCGCGACTTCATCCGCGTAGCGTGATGATATATAGCTTATAGCCTTCCTCAATAAATGGGCTATCTAACACTGAAAGAATTTTTCAAATCGGACCAGTAGTTCCTGAGATTAGCGCGTTCAAGTAAACAAACAAACTCTTCAGCTTTATATATTAGTATAGATAAGCTTTTACAAGCGTTTATGAAACATTATGGGTCTAGTTACACGTTCCCAAAAGGTTGATCCTATGGAGAAGAGTCCGGCAAGAAACAAGCTACTCCAAGAAACTCCATGGACACTTTTAAAATAAACATACCATCACGCCTGTATTCCCCGAAGGGTTAGGCAGAGGACCGCCGCCCATGGACCCCCGCAACACCAGAGGAGTCGCAAGTACGTTACCCGCCTTTTAAAAGGGTTTGGGCCTCCGGTATCAGCACTCACTCGGTGAAACATAACGTAAGTGTTGTTTCACTCCGGTGGATCTGGCCCATTCGTGCCGAACCATGGCTTCCCCCACGATACACTATAATGTACTCACATTTACAACTTCGTTTTTTTTAAAGTTGTGGTAGTCTCCGGAATAGTTGGGAAATGGCCAGGGAGATAATGGCAACACAGAAATTATTTTCCCTGATGGCAGCTGATGAGACTCTTGCGCCCGCATGACCCTGGTTTTCCTGAAACAATATACAACATACCATCAAGCTGTGCTTCTTTAAAGAATAAGACTGTGTACTTATTCGACAAAATGCTTTAGGTCCCATGTAATAGGAAGCAAGCCAATTGCCATCAATGCCATCAAAATGCCCTGCTGATGTGGTATTGCCGTGCAGCGGGTCGTTGAGCTCCCTAAATAATGGTTGAGCTACACGATGACTGGTGCATGCGTGCCGTCAGTTAGGACAGGTCAACTCAAGACTGCTATGGCTCTTCCTTCAAAATGCCTGTTCAGATTTTGCCCTACATCGTAAAACACATATTATTATCCTATAATACTACTACTACTGTCTGGACTTTAAAAGAGACCATGATTCTCTGAGTTTGTTTCGGCGTTTCTTCTCAGAGGTCGTCAGATAGGAAATGCCGGCGCGATCTAGTAAAAAAAAATGTAAAACTACTTGTAAATGTGTCTTTTTAAGATCTATTTACCATTCGAGGAAAATACAACATGTAGGTAACAGAATAACCGCAAATACGTTTTCGAAAGTTATTGTTAATATTTATAAAGCTATCGCGCAATCAGTAACCACGTACTGTATACCAATCTGGGGGGGGGGAGCCACCAAAACTAAACTTATTGAATTAGAAAGAGTTCAGAGGTCTCTTATAAAGGTTATGCATTTTAAACCCTATAGATACCCCACTGATACCCTGTATAAAACAAGTGATTTATTATCTATAAGGAAATTATATTTATTAAATGCAACGCTATTCCTGCATAAAGCGATCCCATTTAACCCGTCTAACCAGGGTAGAAGGCGAAATGATATAGTGGCTCACACCCCGAGAGTTCGTACTGCCTTTGCAAGTATGTTAGTAAGTCTGCCTACATTCATCTTACATATAATAAGAATGTAAGTGAGCCGTGTCTGTACATTGCTTATATTTACAAAAAAACTAATTTGGGGGACTCAGAATCGGTAACACAATCCATTTCTATTATTTTTGGAACTTTTGTCTGTATGTTTGTCTGTCGGTTTGTCTGTCTGTTTGTCTGTCGGTTTGTCTGTCGGTTTGTCTGTCGGTTTGTCTGTATGTTTGACCGCGCATCAAATGATAACTACTGAAGAGATTTGGAGGGAGTGGGCAGGAATTCATAGCCTGTTTCTTGGATTAACATTTAGGCTATTTTTAATTCAAATCGGTTCTCTCTATCAAAAGTTATTAACATTTTAACCATTGAAAACGCTGAATTTTAAAAATAACCATTGATGTAAATTTATTTTTCAAGTAATTCTGTATTAGACTAGCACGGATCAAACATTATAACAGAATCAAGTAATAAAATTAAAAAATACACTTATAGGGACTAAATAAGATAAAACAAGAAAATAAAGCAGATCAATCAGAAACCATTATTGTGACCAGGAATTGATTATTAGTACAGTTATTTTAACTCTACTTACACAGGGAATCACGGGGCATACATAGGATTTATCCAGCGAGCACAAGCCGGTGTAAAAACTAAATATTTGAGTAGGTTATAGAAGTAAACAAAGAATGACAACTTATTTTCTAGCGGACTAACACGACATCGTTATTACCTCAATGAAATTTGATTCGATAACAGGTGTCATTTTGAGTTGACAATTTTGACAATTATTGTTTTCTTATTTAAAGCATCCAGCCATATAGTAACTTATTTTATAATTTGAAACCTCCATAGTGTAGATACAGTGCGCACACTTTATTTGAGAAAGTAACTAAAGAGTTTCCATTTATTCAAATAATTAAATAAATACCCTAAGAATATACCACATTATGTAAGTATAATAAAAAAAATGCTACGTGCGTTAATCTTAATTTACTGACGCCGAAACAGATATTTGAGATTTTTGTCTATGTAAGTATATTTCCATGCTTCACGGCAATACCACGTGAACAAATTTTTGAAATTAAGTAATTTATAGGTCAGAAATACGGTATTCAGAGGTCCATGTCGCTAAGTGTATTACAAATATGGAAAATCAAATTTTTCGAGGTGGTTAGTTGAAACGTGGAGAGGACAACGTCTCTCAGGTCAGCTAGTTCATAATAAAATAAATGCTAAGCTTGATTTTCATCGCAAAGTTTTATATGAATGTAAGAAAGTGATAGCAGATTGGCTAAAAACACTTACATAAGAAGAAACGGAACACATTCTAGTAAGAGTCTCCTAAACTATACATATATAACACTGCAGAAAACATCGCACACATACAGCACACAACACACTTACATTCTTATTAGCTCACACACACACACAAACATACACAAACAGAGCTGTTAACTAATAAGTACTTTTGTTTTATTTTGTATTTTAAAGTATAAATATATTGTCACAATATTGCTATACTACTAAATAAGGGAAGATGCGGGACATCCCAACACAAATATTGTTAATTACTTACTCGTGCTGCCTCAATTTCTATGTTTTGTAATATTTTGTAATATAATAAACTTTTATTTATTTATTTATTTTATTATTGTTCTCGAACAATTTGCGAAAACGTGTTCGTATCGAAATCGAGAATAATTTGAATAAGAAGGAGGTTAATGATTGTAGATGAAGCGAAAGTGGTGCATCAGGATCGTAGCAAATGGAAATCTATAGTCTCTGCCTACACCAATTGGGAGACAGGCGTGAAAATATGTATGTATGTATGTATGAGACATTGCTAGTAAGCTTTTTTTTAAAAAAAAAATACCTCTGACTATGCATGCCGCCATCATCCATCAGTAGCTCGTGTTATTGAAAACTGAAACCTATTCGCCAGTTTTGCGTTTCAGCTAAAGCAAAACCCACGAGTTTTGCGTTTAGCTGGAATACCCAAATTCTTGAAAAAAAAAAAAATATGCTATTAAAAGGCACTTGTGACTCCTCTGGTGTTGCTGGTGTCCATGGGCAGCGGTTATCACTTACCATCAGGTGATCCGTCTACTCGCTTACCCCCATAAAAAATCAGTTTTGTTTTCATAGTTTTATAATAATAGACAAGAAATAAAATTTTACCGAGGGAAGCACTTTGTCCAGAAAAGCGGTTGCCTTGATGCCGAATCTGATCCCTTTTGAAATTACTTTGTGAGCCACGTTTTTCTGTAAACAAAAAAAACATATCTATAGTAGGTACATGTATTATTGATTTTGAATTGAGTTGTTTAATGGCAATAGGCTCGCCCCCTATTACATGGGACCTAAACATACCGGTGAACTGTGGGTGTACATTAGTACGCCTCTGCCTAACCCTTCGGGGAATACAGGCGTGATGGTATGTTATGTTATTTGAGTTGTTTGTTTGTTTGCTTGAACGCGCTTACCTCAGGAACGGTCCGATTTGAAAAATTCTTTCAGTGTTAGATAGCCTATTTATTGAGGAAGGCTATAGGCTATATATCATCATGCTAAGACCCAGTAACTATTCCACGCGGACGAAGTCGCGGGTGGAAGCTAGTGTTGGATATCAGCAGCCGAGAGGGGGAACTGGCTTTCACACGCAACAGTCAAAACTCACACCAAGATGCTTTACGACAGACTCCGACGTAAGGGTCGCCAACACCCGTGAGTCACCAGATCCCAAGATGTCTTACCACGAAATAAGCCAAATATTTTCTCGCCTCTTACGATTTGAATAGAATAGAATAGAGATTTATTGTTTTCGATATTACAGCCAACATTGTAGCAATTGGGTACTTACAAAATAACTATAATACCGAAAGCAAAAGGTTACAGCGTCAGCTTATGCTTAAGCCCCCCTAGGGGTTCCCAAGCGCTGGTTTTCAGCTTTAACCCTTGACTCCCGTTTACAACGATGACAAATAAATAGGTATGTACTACTATAAAGATCTTTAGGTTATCGTGATCGTGATGATCATACGTTACACTTATTTAAAAAAGCAGCAATATATACTATGTAGTACTAACACAAAAATAGATGTGGCTTTCTGGCTAAGAGATATAGGACTCGAATTAATAATAATAAAAAAATGAAATATACAGGATTGGCAGCACTGAACTATGACCTAGACAAGATATGTATATTTTTCCTGGAATTCACGGATTATTTTTTTACATTTATTTTTAATGTTAAGCGTGTTTTCAATTATTCGAAAGGGGGGAGGTATATTATTCCAAATATTTGAAGCTGCATATTTGAAGCTACCTTTGTATCCTTGTCTTCTGTGTTTCGGTATTAAAAGCTTTTGTGTTTCTCTAGACCTTGTGAGTTGTGAGTAAGAAAAAGAATTTTATCGTAACCCATCTCCATAAGGCGAGAAACGGGAACTCTACAGGTTAATACTTACAATTCTGTCGACCACCTTTCTCCTTAATTTAGACTCTGCCGAAATTGCACTAATTGCGGCCAAAAACACTAGCGCAAACAAGAATTTCCTAGAGAAATTCATAATTAATTTTAAAAAAGCTATTCTACAAAACACCGTGCAAACGCTTCAAATAATCATCTGTTAAGGATACTGACATATTTATATTAATTTATGTTTTTCAGTCAATTATCCTTGTTGTTACCAGAACAGGTATTATTATTATTGGATCATATCAGTTGTATAATTTTGCAACCATTGTTACAAAATATCAGTCGCCATTAATTTAATCGGAATAATGTTTTTTTTATGTGATAGCAGGCAAACGAGCAAACGCATCGCCTGATGGTAAGCGATCACCGCCGCCCATGGACACCCGCAACACCAGAGGAGTCACAAGTGCGCTGCTGGCCTTTATTTATTTCTATTAATCGATCTTTTTTTCGATTAACTGCCTCGTTAGTCTAGAGGTCCCAAGTGCAACTGCTATACTAGAGGTCCTGGGTTCGAATCCCAGGTCGAGCAAAGTGTTATTGGGTTTTTCTATGAAATTCCCAGTAGCAGCTCGGAGTTAGGAATTTGTGCCCGGTTAATGGCAATAGGCTCGGCCCCTATTACATGGGACCTAAACATACCGGCGAACTGTGGGTGTACCTTAGTACACCTCTGCCTAACCCTTCGGGGAATACAGGCGTGATGGTATGTTATGTTAATCGATCTTATAAAGACATTTTTGTGCTGTTGCGGGTAAGTGATATAGAGTTTTTCTATGAAATTCTCAGTAGCAGCTCGGAGTTTGAGATTTGTGCCCTGTTAATAGGCTCGCCTCTATTATATGGTACTAACACTAGCTTCCATACCTACCAAATTTAAGCTTTTTAGGACTTCAGGAAGTACCCTATGAATTTTGATAATCAACAGTGAGTGAGTCGTGGTCGCTCGTGGCTAAGAATAAGTAAGCTGATCAACTGATCTTCAAGGTCGCTCACCGCGGTCAGTGTGTGGATGGGTGACCATTCTTAATACATCGAGACCCCTCCGTGCCTCGGAGAGCACGTAAAGCTATCGGAGCCGGTTGTCATACGAACATCTATGACAATTATTGTTAGTGGTAGTCAGGAGTCCAAAAAATGCCTAACAACCAGTCTTTCTTTCGAATATTGGTGTTGCCCAGAAATTGGGTTGCGGAGGTCTGATGGCAGTCGATACTCAGCCTGATATTCAGCCGCATCTAGCTAGACTAGAAACCGACCCCAATATAGTTGGCAAAAGGCTTGTAACTGCCTCTTTAGCCAAGTGGTCTTGAGCGCGATTGCTAAGCTAGAGGTCCTGGGTTCGATTCCCAGGTCGAGCAAAGTTTTATTGGGTTTTTCTATGAAATTTTCCAGTAGCAGCTCGGAGTTAGGAATTTGTGCCCGGTTAATGGCAATAGGCTCGCCCCTTATTACATGGGACCTAAACATATCGGCGAACTGTGGGTGTACATTAGTACACCTCTGCCTAACCCTTCGGGGAATACAGGCGTGATGGTATGTAATATGTAAAAGGCTTGTACCTTGTAACAATCTTCTCTCTACATACTATAAAATTGTAAAAAAGCTGTGTCTGTACATTGAAGATATTAAACAAGTGGGTTAGGGTTTATATAAACGTTTAGGAATTCAAAAATGTGATTTCTAAAATTCTTCCTTATTTGTTACGGGTGGAGTAAAAACTACTAAAAAGATTTTAACTCTTTATCACTGTTATAAAATAGATGTTCTAACTTATAAACTTGTGAACTTTATCTCAATAAATATATTTAGGTTTACAAGAATACTAGTAATGTGCGACCCACATTGCTAGTAATCTCTAATATAAGAAAAGGTCTTCAATTAGACAATTTAAAAAAAAGATTATAAAAAAAACATACTTTGTATAACATCATTTATTGCATTGATTTATCTGCTCTTGAGATTTTTCACTCAGTCGATAATGTTCTCCAAGGACGACTAAAATACCCATGAAGAAAACTGTTTTTCCGATCGGGGCAGCTGATGAAGCCACATTGTCCGAAGAACCACCATCTGTGTTATTATTCGTAGGCCCGATCTTTTCCTGAAATCGTAGCGAATAAAAAATATTGTAAGTTTGACTAAGCGCATTAATAAGCGCACCTTGACTATCTAACTTAACATAACATATTGTTACGCCGAGGAGCTATTAGAATGACGTAGATGGGTCACGAAGGTTCTAGATAAATCGTAGAAGCATGTAGAATATTCGAAAGAAAGTACTCGAATGTGTACTCACGTAATAACAATAGTTCAAGGTCGGGTTCAAAGGTCAATGCCCGTAAACAATAGACGATCAAGTACCTACTCGCATTTTGTAGGCTTCTCGCGATTGTTCGATACTAGAATCTTCGTGACTGATATAAATAGCCGTCGTGAGGGTCGGCTAGGGCAGTTTAGTTTTGAACAAGGTGAAGTGAACATCAAAGTGAAGACAAGTGATTCTCAGTGTGACAGTACAGTGCGACAAGTAATAGTGTACTGATTTTATTTGTGATTTCTGTTGTGTTGTCAAGTTTATTAAAGTATTTGTTAATTTCGGTAAAATTAGCGTTAATTAATTTATCCCGAACCCCAGCTCGTAACAATATAATCACGCCTGTATTCCCCGAAGGATTAGGCAGAGGCGTACTAGTGTTCACCCACAGTTCGCCGTTATGTTTCGGTCCCATGTAATAGGGGGTGAGCCTATTGTTAAAAACTTCTCATGATAGGCAAGATCGAAGGAAGAAGACAAAGGGGAAGGAGCCCAATGCGTTGGTCTGACCAAATTCGATATGCGACTCCAGTGTGAGCGACGCCATCCATGCCGCAGAGGCTAGAGTGAAATGGCGTAACATAGTCTATGCAAAACTGTTGCATAGAGATCACGACCCTCGGTAGTGAGGAGAACGACTCAAGGAGAGGCCGCAAGAACAAGTAAAAAGCTCGCCAACATTACTTTAAAATTCCCTATCGCCCAAGTCTCACGTTTGTGAACTCACTCGGATTCAAAAAGTTCAGCAGTACCTAATGTTCGACCTTAAGCAGCCTCTACGAATTCAACTATCCGGCTTATAGGTGGCCGAATATTCAGTATTCAGTATCAGATCAAACCAGATAACCGCTTCATTTCTAATATTTATCATTTAATCAGAATAACAGGTCGTTGAGCTCCCTAAATAATGGTTGAGCTACACGATCCCTGATGTAGGTATGCGTGCCGTCAGTTAGGACAGGTCAACTCAAAGCTGCTATGGCTCTTTCTTCAAAAGGTCTGTCTAGATATGGCCCTACATCGTAACACTCGCATAATATCTAATAATATTATTATTTTATTACTATTACTGTCTGGACTTTAAAAGGACCATGATTGTCTGAGTTTGTTTCGGTGTTTCTTCTTAGAAGTCGTCAGTTAGGAAATGCCAGCGCCATCTAGATAAAAAAATATTTAAAACATTGACTTGTTTAAGTGTCTTTAAAAGATCCAAACCATCAGACGGATCACCTAATGGTAAGCGATAACTGCCGCCCATGGTCACCCGCAACACCAGAAGACTCACAAGTGCGTTGCCCGCCTTTTAAAAGGGTTTGGGCTTCCGGTTACCTCATTCACTCGGCGAAACACAACGCAAGCGTTGTTTCACGCCGGTTTTTTGTGAGGCCGTGGTATCACTCCGGTAGAGCCGGCCCATTTGTGCTGACGCATGGCTCTCCCACGTCAAAAATCATTTATCATTTATAACTTTGTGGACACACAAGGGCACCTTTCACCCCGTGTCTTCATTGAGCTCAAGTATTTTGGTAGTTAGCTTAAAAATAGTTCTTATTTTACAATGCAGATGTGAATAGTGGTTACCAGAATTTGCTTTGATCCATTCTTCAAAGTTTTGCCAACCCCCTATAAAAAAAAAGAACTTTGTGAGAATTTCATATACCTAAAAACCCAACACTTTGTTCAACCTGGGAATCGAACCCAGGACCTATACCGTAGCAGTGGTGCTTGAGAACACTAGAATACCATTCGTCTAGTAGCTGTAAATCTGCTAAATTCATACCAATAAGTCCCCCCTTAGGTACCTTGTAACTATATTTTTGTATTTTTTTAAGCGGTGGCTTAAAGGTCATAGCGTTAAAAGGTAAGGCGACATCGTTCGACATCAAACTAACTGCAAAGTAGGGAGTTTAGGCGGGAAAATGAAAAGTGCACGTTGTCGATTTTATATTATTTTTCAAAACTTGAATTTCTCCGAAGTTTAATGTGTAATGGTGGATAATTAACCATTAAGTGTTCGTGAACGTGTAAGAGTGTAGGCAAATGATATAAAATTGAAAATCGTGACTTTTTGGGTTCACACCTAAACTCCATCGAAGCCTCAATAAAGTTTCTACCGTTTTATTGGGGCAACTGAACATTATACTTGACACTGGCGAAGTCAAAAAGTGTGGTGCCATAATACAATCCCATGATGGGAAATAATACCTACTTGATTATTCTAATACTTGACACTGGCAAATACACAAAAAGTGTGGCACCATAATAAAAAATAAAATAAAAAAAACTGCAAAGTAAGTCATGTCGGTTGAGAAGCAAAGTAACTTGCTTTTCAATAGTTGTCACTGGTGTCACCTAGACGTAAATTCATAATTTGGCGGCAAATTTCGACATTGCGGATGGGCCTCACGGTGGCTTAGAGGTCGTAGCGTCTGGTGTATCTAACCAGAAGACGCAGGTTCGATTCCTGCCCGCAAGTCGAATTTTTCCTTCACAAAAAAAACTAAAAACAAAATTTATGCATCTGACTTTGTGTTTGTTTGTTATTGTTTTTAACCCCCGACGCAAAAACGACGGGGTGTTATAAGTTTGACGTGTCTGTGTGTGTGTGTGTGTGTGTGTGTGTGTGTCTGTCTGTGGCATCGTAGCTCCCGAATGGATGAACCGATTTTGATTTTGTTTTTTTTGTTTGAAAAGTGAATAAGTCGGCAGTGTTCTTAGCTATGTTTGATGAAAATTGGTCCAAGATGGCCGCCGCCACAAGATGGCGGTTTACATATTTTTTCACAACTCCCACAATATTGGTATCAAATGAAAGGGCCTGACTAGTAGAATACTATACACTATGAAAAAATTCAAATCCAAGATGGCCGCCTCCACGAAATGGTGAATTTATTAATTTTTTTCACTACTCCCTCAATAAAGGTTTCAAATGAAAGGGCTTGACTAGTAGAATACTATACACTATGATATAAGATATCTAATAGCTATGAAATACCTAATTGTACAAAAGTTGAATAACTACTTAAACGAAGAAAATACCTAATTAAACACTAAATTACCCGGATCTTATAACGCAAGAAAATAAAAGAAATTAAACAAAATAACTAAGGAGTCCCTACAAAAAGTGTGAAATAACAAATTAAATTAAAAATTTAAAAAAACCCCCGACACAAATATAATCCTGAATCCCTATAAAAAGAAAAAAATAATCTTGAAATTATAACCCTTCGTAAGTACGTATGAAGTTTTTTGATTAAATTTTATCGCGTCGGGGGACCGCTCTCTAGCTTTCGCGTGTCTGCCCGCTCGGGTCGCCAAACTTGAATATGTTACGCTCCGCCCACTTTACGCCCTCCCGCGCGTCGCGGCGATGTACGCGCCATCCACATCAATTCTGAATTCGCGCGATTCACGTTCGGGAAGCAAAAGGAAAGGAAAGGATTCACATAATTAGAGAGCGGTCCCCCGACGCGACAAAATTTAATCAAAAAACTTCATACGTACTTACGAAGGGATATAATTTCAAGATTATTTTTTTCTTTTTATAGGGATTCAGGATTATATTTGTGTCGGGGGTTTTTTTAAATTTTTAATTTAATTTGTTATTTCACACTTTTTGTAGGGACTCCTTAGTTATTTTGTTTAATTTCTTTTATTTTCTTGCGTTATAAGATCCGGGTAATTTAGTGTTTAATTAGGTATTTTCTTCGTTTAAGTAGTTATTCAACTTTTGTACAATTAGGTATTTCATAGCTATTAGATATCTTATATCATAGTGTATAGTATTCTACTAGTCAAGCCCTTTCATTTGAAACCTTTATTGAGGGAGTAGTGAAAAAAATTAATAAATTCACCATTTCGTGGAGGCGGCCATCTTGGATTTGAAATTTTTCATAGTGTATAGTATTCTACTAGTCAGGCCCTTTCATTTGATACCAATATTGTGGGAGTTGTGAAAAAATATGTAAACCGCCATCTTGTGGCGGCGGCCATCTTGGACCAATTTTCATCAAACATAGCTAAGAACACTCCCGACTTATTCACTTTTCAAACAAAAAAAACAAAATCAAAATCGGTTCATCCATTCGGGAGCTACGATGCCACAGACAGACACACACACACACACACACACACAGACACGTCAAACTTATAACACCCCGTCGTTTTTGCGTCGGGGGTTAATTGTATTTATTATTTTTGTTGGCAGTGCTGGCACTTGGTTGTCACTTGCCAGTGTTGTCAAATGTAAAAATTTGTTTTTTTTTATTTGTGTTTATTTTATTTTTGTAGTGTCTAACTGACACATTGGCTTTTGGCTAAAAAAAAACTTGTGCGTCGTTATGGGCGAAAATAAATGATCTTTCTTCCTTTCTTTCTTCTTCTTTCTAAATAATTAGATCAAATAACTTTGTATAGAATGGCGACACTCTACCGCACATGTCTTTGTTGTCTCAATTGTTTTGGTATTTGCTAACTTCAAAATAGACCTTATTTTATAATAGGTAGAGAGGTGAATACTACATTACCGACAGCCGCTCCCGTCCTTTCTCGAATTTGGTTTTCAGAAACTATAAACAAAAAAAAAAGTTTTTATGGGAGAGGGAAAGAAAGAAAGAAAGAAAAAAAATTATTCTGTCTTCGTAAACAAAATTACAAATAATAAAAAAAAAAACTACAATATCTCTGTACGAGAACAGAATAGGCTCCTATCTCAGCATAATGCCGCGACATTAAGAGCATAATGCCGCAGCGCTGGTTTTCAGATAGGACCATTTTTTTAGTGATGCCACGGGCTGCTACGACAACAACTGAACGATACAGACACAGATAACTAAATATTTATGAATATATATACTTAGATATGTAGTTATAGATTTTAAATAACGTACCAGTACTATTTATGTACCAAAAGAGAGTAGTTTAACATAAATAAAAAATAAAAAGAAAATTATATAAATATTATAAAGTAATGTTGATCGCCTCCACATCATTGTCTACCATAGACATAAACACGCCTATACCCATGGTACTTACTGACAAACGAAGGGAACGAGCGAACGAGCATTGACCTTGACCGATTGTAAAATGTCAAAATTATAAATTTTGGAGGGGAGCAAATGAGCAGACGGAACGCCTGATGGTAAGGGATTATCGCCGCCCAAGGGCACCCGCAAAACAAACAACAACGCTTACGTTTACGTCGGTTGAGCCAGCCCATTTGTGGGAAAAGGTAGGTAGATAGCATCACGCCTGTAGGTATTCCCCGAAGGATATACAAAGATATAAGTATACTTACGTACATAACTGCCTCGTTAGTCTAGTGGTTTCAAGTGCGACCGCTACGCTAGAGGTCCTGGGTTCGATTCCCAGGTCGAGCAAAGTGTTATTGGGTGTTTCTATGAAATTCCCAGTAGCAGCTCGGGGTTTGGAATTTGTGCCCGGTTAATGGCAATAGGCTCGCCCCCTATTACATGGGACCTAAACATACCGGCGATCCGTGGGTGTACATTAGTACGCCTCTGCCTAACCCTTCGGGGAACACAGGCGTGATGGTGTATTATGTTATGTTATACGTACATACACACACAGTTTACCGGTATGATTTCCCTTAAAATAGGCGGCGATCCTATAGCCATTACATAACTTACACATAACATACCATCACGCCTGTATTCCCCGAAGGGTGAGGCAGAGGCATACTAATGTACACCAGTTCGCCGGTATGTTTAGGTCCCATGTAATAAGGGCGAGCCTATTGCCATTAACCGGGCACAAATTCCTAATTCCGAGCTACTAATGGGAATTTCATAGAAAAACCCAATAACACTTTGCTCGACCTGGGAATCGAACCCGGACCTCTAGTGTAGCAGTCGCGCTCAGGACCACTTGGCCCTAGCGTTTCAACCCCACACGGTTCAATAATATAGTTAGGACAAACGAGCAGGCGGATCACCTGATGGTAAGCGATTATCGCCGCCCATAGACACCCGCAACACCAAAGGAGTCGCAAGTGCGTTGCCCGACTTTTAAAAGGGTTTGGGCCTCCGGTATCCTCACTCACTGGGCGAAACACAACGAAGTGTTGTTTCACGCCGGTTTTCTGTGAGGCCGTGGTATCACTCCAGGCGAGCCGGCCCATTAGTGCCGAAGCATGGATCTCCACGATTTCCGCCATTTTTTTAGTACTCACATTTACTCTGCCCACTTTTGTAGTAGTTTCTAGCTTTTTCAAAGCAGCACTGAGTACGACTAAACTCGCGTACATTATCAAGAATATTCTCAAGAAATTCATTTTATTTTAATTAAAAGTTTTTAATTTTCAATTCAAAATGACACTACAGGGGAAACGCTTCGAATGGTGCTCTATCAAGCATACTAACATATATTTATACCAAATTTCCCAATAAATTTTACTATACTTAATAATAAATTATTTCAGTGTATTATATTCCTACATAATTACTTAATATGTGTATCAATCGTGCTTTTTATATTGGTTTGATAAATTGGTGGCTTTCGGTTGATAAGTGGATGGTAACTTGTGGTTTTTGTGCGTGTTCGAAAGGTATAAGTGAAATTTAAATGTACCTATTTATAATAAATTCACTTAAAATTATACCGATAAAACTTATGGTTAGTTGATTCATAATAATTTATAAATTATTTATAGTTATTTTATGTTAGTCTGAATGTTTACCTACTGATAGATAATGCCGTACGACAATAATTTTACCTTATGTACTTACTGTCACCATGCATTAAAATATTATAACCATATTATAATGCCCGCGGCTCAGCTCACTTGAAGCTCAAAAACCAACAGTGGTGATCTCTTCTTTGTATGGGTCTCTATACAATCCTATTTTTATGGGATAGGGGGGCAAACGAGCAGACGAAGCGATAACCGCCGGACATAGACACCCGCAACACCAGAGGAGTCACAAGTGCGTTGCCCGCCTTTTAAAATGGTTTGGGCCTCCGATAACCTCGTTCACTCGGCGAAACACAACGCAAGCGTTGTTTCACGCCGGTTTTCTGTGAGGCCGTGGTATCACTCCGGTCGAGCCGGCCCATTCGTGCCGAAGCATGGCTCTCCCACGTGAAAAAATTGTATTGTACTTTACCTTTGTAATTATGAATAAAATTTTATTTTATTTTTAGACTGCCTCATTAGCCAAGTGGTCCGGAGCGGGACTGCTACGCTAGTGGTCCTGGGTTCGATTCCCAGGTCGGGCAAAGTATTATTGGGTTTTACTATGAAATACTCAGTAGCAGCTCAGTAGCAGTAGTGTTTGGAATTTGTGCCCGGTTAATGGCAATAGGCTCGCCCCCTATTACATGGGACCTAAACATACCGGCGAACTGTGGGTGTACCTTAGTACACCTCTGCCTAACCCTTCTGGAAATACAGGCGTGATGGTATGTTATGTTATGTTAATAATTGTCATAGATGTTCGTCTGATAACCGGGTCTGACGGCTTTATGTGCTCTCCGAGGCACGGATGGGTCTCGATGTGTTAAGAATACTCACCATTAACACACTGACCGCAGCGAGCGCAGCTTAACCTTGCAGATCAGTTGATCAGGTTAGTATTTCCAAGAGACCCTTTTTATATTATACTAACTTTTGCCCGCGGCTACGCTCACCTGAAGCGTACTACCGTAGCTACGTACCTATATTAGGATTAGAAATTGATTCCAAAAATAATTTAATCAAAAACCAACAGTGATGATCTCTTCTTTGTATGAGTCTGTATACATCAGAAGGGTCAAGCTGTATCTCATGATCCATTTAATTAATTGAGATAAGAAGTTCACCGGTTTTTAAGTTAGAGCATATACTTTATAACAGTGATAACAAAATTAAAATTTATTCAACAGTGTTTGCTCCAACCCGTAACCAACAGACAAGAATTTTAAAAATCACATTTTTGGATTCCGAGACGTTTATATAACCTTTATATAATTCAATTTTTTTATATCTTCAATGTACCTACAGACAGCTTTTTTTAAATTTTATAATAGTAGAGAAAATGTATAATTATTTTTTAAATGATTAGGTATATTACACATTTAATTATGCTAAGCACTTCTATTTGAAAATAAAAAACATTGATAAATAACAGATCATTATATTTTTTGTATCAGTATTTAGATTTATACTTTCTCTTGAATTTACCTACCTACCTGAAAGAGTGAAGAATGTATGAAAGAGGTCAATCATTATGATTTTCCGAGCGCAGAAGCTGATGAGACCACGGCGACCGCAGGACCAGCCTTGATTATTCCATCGCGAACATTTCGACCCACTTTTTCCTGAAACAATATAAATAACAAACCAATATCACCCATTTTTATATACCACTATGGTGGCAAACCAGCATACGGTCCACTTGATGGCAAGCGATCACCGCCGCCCATGGACACCCGCAACACCAGAGGAGTCACAAATGCGTTGCCCGCCTTTTAAAAGTGTTTGGGCCCCCGGTATCCTCACTATCTCATCAAAAAGAACGTAACCGTTGTATCAAACTTTCACGCCGGTTTTCTGTGATTCGTGTGATTCGTGCCGGAGCATGGCTGTCCCACGTTAAAAGACTACGCTATTGAAAGATTTTAAAGAAAAACGCCATAACACTTTCTATACCTCTAGCGTAGTTGTGTTTAAGATCACTAGTCTAATGCGGCAGGTATCTATAAATCATCATCATCATATCAATCAGCCTATTGCCGTCCACTGCTGAACGTAGGCCTCCCCCAAAGAGCGCCAACCATCCCGGTCTTGGGCTGCTCGCATCCATCCGCTGCCACCCACCTTCTTTAAATTGTCGGTGCATCGTGTCGCAGGGCGTCCCACACTACGCTTGCCCAAACGCGGTCTCCACTCTAACACTTGTCTGCTCCAGCGATAGTCTGTCCGTCTGCAGACATGACCGGCCCACTTCCACTTCATCTATAAATAATGACAAATAAAAAATTACTTACAACTTTTGTCCAAAACTTCCATCTAGGATTGGGCGCTGCCGTTACAGTGCACAGTGCAAGCAACGATATAAGTAAAAACAAAAAAATCCTAGAAAAATTCATAACTTCCAAAATATTTTAATAGTACTTATCAATATCAGGCTTAGAACGTTTGTTTGAACGACCATTCAAAAAGATATGACTGGAACTATGCTCTACCTACTCCCTTTTATTGTGTTTCAATTCTATTTATTGAAAAAGATACATTTCGCATTTTATAAAGTACAAACCTTTGCTAAAATCAACCTTAATTTCTTAAACATTAGCACTAGATCATTGTTAAAGTCACTTTAGATTAATTTGTATTGTTAAGGGCTCTTTCGAATGTACTTATTTGAAGTAATTCCTAGGAGTGCTTTATTTATGCGCGTATCTGTGTCAATGTTTCATATTTAAATCATTGATAACATTTGAAGTGGCAGGAAATTATTGCAATATATTTTGTATAATTTCCTATTCCATCTATGTGTGTTCTCATCAATTTTTTAAACGGGATTGGGTACAAAGGAGCGGACAGATCACCTGATGGTAAGCGATTACCGCCGCCCATGGACACACGCAACACCACAAAAGTTTCAACTACGTTGATAATAGGTAGTGATTAGTAGTAACAGTTAATTCTACTTGCAAATATAATAATTAATTAAAAATAATTCTACTCGCCACTCGAAATGTTGAAATAAAATAACTTTTAACAAAATTAAAACTGTTTGTGAAGGTGGCTTTAGTTTTGCTAGAAGATAATCGAATTTTACTAATAATTAAAGCGTCCATCAATATCCCCATGCCACTTATCTCTTCTCTGCGTAAATATACCTCTGTACTGTGGGAGAGTCATGATTCGGTACGAATGGGCCGGCTCAACCGGAGTGATACCACTGCCTCACAGAAAACCGGCGTGAAACAACACTTCCTTGTGTTTCGCCGAATGAGAGAGAATACCGGAGGCCCAAACCCTATACAAAGGCGGGCAACACACTTGCGACTACTCTGGTGTTGCGGGGATTCATGTGCGGCGGTTCAATCTACTACCCGCGTAAATTATTTTTAGTAAAAAAAGGTTATTTTGTAGATACTCGGCGATCTAAATACTACAATAGATACTTAAGTAAAATGAATCAATAAAATTAATAAAAATATTATTAATTAGCTTCTGCCCGCGGCTTCGCTCACGTGAAGCTATATCAGGAGTAAAAATGGAAAACCAACATTGATGACCTCTTCTTTGTATCGGCCTCTATACATCAGAGAGGTCAAGCTGTATCTCAGGATTCATTTAATTAATTGAGATGATGCTGATGAAGTTCACCAGTTTTTAAGGTGGAGCATATACTTTCTAATGGTGATAATAAAATTAAAATCTATTCAGTAGTTTTTGCTCCAACCTGTAACAAACAGACAAACAGACAAGAATTTTACAAATCACATTTTCGGATTCGGAGACGTTTATATACCATAAACCCACGTGTTTTTTTTAATATCTTCAATGTACAGACACAGCTTTTTTACAATTTTAAAATAGTAGAGAAGAAGGAGATTAAACTGTCTCATTAATAAAAATATTATTAACTAAACTTTAGGCTAGTGGTCCGGAGCGCGATTGGTACGCTAGAGATTCTGGATTCCAATCCCAGGTCGAGCAGTGTTACTGGGATTTTTTATGAAATTATCAGTAGCAGCTCCGAGGTTGGGATTCGCCGCCCCTATTACATGGGACCTAAACACACCGGCAAACTGTGGGTGTACTTTGCAACTCTGTCTAACGCTTCGGAGAAGCAAGGCATGTTATCATAATCAACCCAATATTCTGTCCCACTGCTGGGCCCAGATCTCCTCTCAGAATTACAGGGATTAGGCTATAATCCACCACGCTAGCCTACTACGGGTTGGCAGACATCACACGCCGTCGAGAAAACCTCTCAGGCATGCCGGTTTCCTCACCATGTTTTCCTTCACCGTTTTAAGCGCTTGATAAATTACAATATGTATGTTTGTGTTACAAGTATATTACACATTTACTTAATCATAGCATTCAAATAGATGACGTGAATGCGATAATGTAATCTATAATTTCCACTTAAGATATTAGAATTTGATAATAGGTTATCATAAAGTTGGAAGAGAAAAGCGATAAGTTAGCTTAAGTCGTCATTTACCCAATTATCTTTCTATTGCTGGGCACGGGTCTTTTCATCAGAGATCACCTAGCCTAGTGTGAATTTGCAGACATCACAGAGTGATAATTGATATCATACCATCACGATTGTATTCCCCGAAGAGTTAGGCTGAGGCGTGCTAATGTACTAGAGTCTTGCTTCGGCACGAATGGGCCGGTTTGACCGGAGTGATGCCACGGCCTCACAGGTAACTGGTGTGAAAAACGCTTACGTCGTGTTTCGCCGAGTGAGTGAGGATACGTTTATACACAACCCATTATTTTTTTAATAATTAATGGGTTGTGTATAAATAATTAATTTTCATATTAATTTTATTTTATTTATTATAAAACAAGTTCATTATGTTTAGATAGATAATATATACATTTTTAAATAAACAATTGTACGAATTAGTGTTACCTATGGTATTTTTTGTTATGTAATATCACATATATTTAATTTTAATTTTTGTAAACTGGTTTACCATCCGTTCGTCATTATAGGTCTGGTTGAAAACCAGCGCCAGGCCCTCCGTCTGGCTTATGCTGAACCAGCGCCGTTTCAGCGCAATTTATATTAGAGTATAAGTAATTATAGATATACATAATTTTTTGATAAACTGCCTCATTAGCCAAGTGGCCCTGAGCGCGACTGCTACGCTAGAGGTCCTGGGTTCGATTCCCAGGTCGAGCAAAGTGTTATTGGGTTTTTCTACGAAATTCCCAGTAGCAGCTCGGAGTTAGGAATTTGTGCCCGGTTAATGGCAATAGGCTCGCCCCCTATTACATGGGACCTAAACATACCGGCGAACTGTGGGTGTACATTAGTACGCCTCTGCCTAACACTTCGTGGAATACAGGCGTGATGGTATGTTATGTTTTCATTATTTTTTACATACATTTTTCTTTCTTTCTTTCTATTCAGTCCCACTGCTAGGCACGGGTTCCCTCTCAGTATGAGAGGGATTAGGCTATAATCCACCACGCTGACCTAATTCGGGTTGGTAAACTTCACACACCACCGTCAAGAAAATCTCCAGGTTTCCTCACAATGTTTTCCTTCACCGTTTAAGCGTGTGATAATTAACTACTATTAGGAATATGATTTCGATAAGTCAGAGGTCTGCCTTAGATTCAAACGCGGGACCTTTAACTTGGCAGTCCAATGGGCTATCACTGCAAGCATATTCTCTCTCTATTAGCATAAAAGCGTAAAAAAGCTGAACATTGAAGCTATTTAAAAAAAATACAAGTGGGTTAGAGTATATAAACATCTTTGAACCCAAAAAAAATTAAAATCTTGTCTGTTTGTCTGTTACGGGTTGGCGCAAAAACTATTGAAAAGATTTTAAATTTTTAAATTTGTTATTTCACCGTTACGCTCCAACTTAAAAACTGGTGAACCTTATATCTCAATTAATGAAACGGATCCTTAGATACAGCTTGACCTCTCTGATTTATAGAGACCCATACAAAGAAGAGATCATTACTTTTGGTTCCTATGAAATTATTTTTGGGATCAATTTCTAATTTCCTAATATAGCATCAGGTGAGCGAAGTCGCGGGCAAAAGCTACTCTCTACTATTATAAAATTTGAAAAAAGAGGTGTGTCTGTACATTGAAGATATTTAAAAAAAAACAAGTGGGTTAGGGTATATAAAACTACTACTGAATACTACTAACTACTGAATAGATTTGAATTTTGTTATCACTTCAATTTGTATCAGAAAGTATGTGCTCCAAATTAATAACTGGTACTTATAGGTACTTCTTATCTCAAATAATTAAACGGAACCTTAGATACAGCTTGACCTCTCTAATGTATAGAGACCCGTACAAAGAAGAGATCATCACTGTTGGTTTTTGAGCTTCAAGTGAGCGAAGCCGCGGGCATAGGCTAGTAATATAATAAAATTGACACAGTAATATTCAAAATATTGGAAAATTATTATTATATTTTATTACTAAATAAAAGCTAATTGTTCTGTACTTACGCGAATATTCAAAAGCGGCGGTAGCCTAATGGCTAGAGCGTCGGACTTGCGATCATGTGGTTGCCGGTTCGAAACCCACCCATTGCACTACCGACGTGAACCCACTCGTAACACAAGCATTTAGCTTAGCACGAGGGGTTAACAAGAATAATAGTAATGTGTGACACACATTACTAGTAAGCTTTAAAAAAAAATTAGACATTGATCGCGAATTAAATAATATCAATTTAACACGATAAAATCCATAAAAGTAGTTTTGTTTCAGAGCTAATTGATGATGAGCAATCGAACCTAAGGGATTAAATTGACATCACAGAATCGGGACTTTTCTGAAGTTCACGGTATGAGTAAGGTTATCAACGCAAATTTACATTTACGGATAATATAACAAGTAGTAAAACAAAATAACCTTTTCGTTAAGGAAATAAAGTTCACATCTGTTTGATAATAATTGTATAGCTTTACAACAGCAATCAACAGTCTTGTCTCTTTATTGGTATATAAATCGATACGTTTTGAAGTAGAGCATCATTCATTCCGTACGTTGCAAAGGAGACTGTGAATTAAATTCAAAATAATAATTTTAGAATAAAATAATAATTCGAAAAATGAATTTCTCGAGGATATTCTTGTTCGTGTTTGCGTGTTTGGTCGCACTGTGCGCTGTTTCGGCAGCGCCCGAGCCCAGGTGGAAGGTGTTCAAGAAAATTGTAAGTGTATATTTTTTATTATTTACCAATTACATATTATCCCGCCTGTACTCCGAAGGGTTGGGCAGAGGCGTACTAATGTACCTACACCCACAGTTAGCCGGTATGTTTAGGTCCCATGTAATAGGAGGCGAGCCTATTGCCATGAACCGGGCACAAATTCCAAGCTCCATTCGTTTGTCTATGATTCAAACTTCAGACTGCAACTTGTCTACAGATAACTAATTTGATTTTGAGAATTGTTTCATTGTTACTAAGGTACTTCTATATTATCATTGAGTGCTAGATAGACTACTTTTTATTTTGGGAGACAGACCAAACTCCACGCGGTTGAATCCGCGGACGGAAGCTAGTCTATACATCTAGACAAATAAATAAAATTCAAGTGTCTGTTTGTAATATTAAAATAATCGCCATAATAAAAGTGCATTTGAAATTGAAAAAAACATTTTTAAAATTTTTGTCTGTCTGTATGTCGGTCTGGCTGTCGATCTATCTGTCTGTCTATCTGTCTGTTTGTTCCGGCTAATCTCTGAAATGGCTGGGCCGATTTTGACGGGACTTTCACTGGCAGATAGCTGATGTAACAAGTAGCTTAGGCTACTTTTTTTTAAATACCACGTGGGCGAAGTCGCAGGTTACAGCTAGTTTACTATAATATTTATGTTTTTTTGTTTCAGGAGAAAGTGGGCCGTAATATCAGAGATGGTCTCATCAAGGCTGGGCCAGCCATCGCCGTCGTAGGACAAGCCAAAGCTTTAGGAAAATAGATCTTATAGTATTGTTAATTAAGTACCTATTAGGATAATTACTGACGCTTCTGTTTTAAAAACATAATTATTTTTAAGTTGTGTTGAATACTCAGTCTAATCATAAATAAAATATTTATTATTTAATTTATTTATGTTTTTTATTACCAGTCGGGGATATTTTTTTTACGGGTTGGCGAAAAAACTACTGGATAACTTTTAATTTTGTTATCACTATTAGAAAGTATATGCTCCAACTTAAGAACTTCTATCTCAATTAATTGAACGAATCCTGAGATACAGCTTGATCTCTCTGATGTATACAGACCCATACAAAGAAGAGATCATCAATGTTGGTTTACTATTTTTACTCTTATTATAGCTTCACGTGAGCAAAGCAGCGGGCAAAAGCTAGTGTTATAATAATATTATATAAACTGATTCTTGTAAACCGCATTTCCAAAAGCTAAATATTTTAACCCTGCCATGCATCTACATTTTAGAATTGTGTAAATTTGTCCGGAAACATCCTGAACTTTATAGTAGGCGCGAAAACATACAAACAAAAATCGTACTCAGGCACAAAAACCGCTTAAATCTACCAACTTCCCGACTAGAAATGCACTCCTCAAGCCCTTTGGTAATGTCCATAAAAATATTTAACAAATTACCAGAACTCATAAAAAATGAAAGTAGGTCCAATATCTTTTGCAATAAAATAAAACACTTTTTAATAAGGAAAAGCTACTACAGCATAAAAGAATACCTTGAAGATAAACTTTAAGTAGGTACATAATATTTTAGAGATATTAAAGAATACTTTAGAGGCTTAAAATTATTAAACCAAATATAAATATATATATATATATAGTTTAAAGGTATATATAATAATATATTGTTACTAAAATGATCAATAGCAATAAAAAATAATAATAATAAATAAGAATTTAAAAACAATAAATAAAATAATAATAATTAATATATAATAAAACATAAAATAACAAATATATTTACAATAATAGAAGTGCAATTATTCAAGTACATAAATAATAAAATAATAATATAAAATAACAATAAAAAATAACATTACATTAAAAATTAATGCAATAAATATCATAAAGGTACATATTTACATAACAACTATAAGATAATAATATATAATTATAAATATAAACTTATAATATTTAAATACATAATTATTTAGACATAAAATAAAAAGTGCAATAAATAATGAAGGCTAAATATAGTAAGAAAAATGTAATTAAAATATCATTATTAAATTATTAATGTATGTATAGGTACATCTCCCTCTCTCGTACTTAGCGTTGCTGTGCCCAACAGGGTCCATAATTGGTTCTTAGTTTTAAGCTTACCATCTGTTAAATCTTATATGTACATTATGGAACGCAATAAAGAATTGAATTGAATTGAATTAATTATAATGCCTGGAAAAGTCTTACTTATCGTGAAGCTCGTAGGAATTTTCCAAGTTATCTCTGGGTAACACGTAGACCACATTTGAAATGAACGTGACTTACTATGCTGCAAGATATTGATGTTTGTATGGCTAAAGTTAGACCTCACATCAGGTGGGCCTTTTGCTAACAATTATGTGTTTTTAGGGTTCCGTACCTCAAAAGGAAAAACGGAACACTTATAAGATCACTTTGTTGTCAGTCTGTCTGTCTGTCAAAACCCTTTTTTATCAGGAACGCGTGGAGGTATCAAGCTGAAATTAATATCAAATACTCAGGTCTACTGTCCCTTGGAGCAGTGAAAAAATCAAACTTCTAAGCCAACGCAATCAAAAGATTGTTGTATTGTTAATATATTATGTGGGTCCTAAGACTTGCACGTTATGTCAAATATGTACTTATATAATGTGGTTAATTATCTTAATATAACGTAGTTTAGCATGATTTTTTAATGTTTATAAAAGCGTCTTTGTCTGTGTAACAATTGTGAATCATGACCTGTAAACGAATAAGATCATTTGTAAACAGTTTCTAATAACCTAAGTATTAATAAAGACCTTGAAAAATCAATCAAATCAATCAAAAGATACAACCGTTTATGCAGCAAATTTTCGAAAGTCGCAAGGAAATCCAACTAAGGGTAACGTGCCCAGAATGCTGGCAACATTGCCACGTTGAATGGCAATGCTTATACGCTCCCCAACAAATCTATACTAATATATAAAGCTGAAGAGTTTATTTGTTTGTTTGTTTGCTTGAACGCGCTAATCTCAGGAACTACTGGTCTGATTTGAAAAAATCTGTCAGTGTTAGATAACCCATTTATTGAGGAAGGCTATAGGCTATATATCATCACGCTACGCGGACGAAGTCGCGGGCAGAAGCGAGTATTAACATAATTTGATTCCAACTGCCTCATTAGCCAAGTGGTCCTGAGCGCGACTGCTAGGTACGCTAGAGGGCCTGGGTTCGATTTCCCAGATATCCGATCGATCGAATCCGATCGAAATTCCCAGTAACAGCTCAGAGCTAGGAATTTGTGCCCGGTTAGGCAGAGGCTTACAGGCACAGTTCGCCGGTATGTTTAGGTCCCATGTAATAGGGCCGAGCGTATTGCCATTAACCCTTCGGGGAATAGGCGTAATGGTATGTTATGTTATGTTATGATTCCAATTAAGCGGGCGGCGGTACCCTAATGGCTAGGGCGTCGGACTTGCGATCATGTGGTTGCCGGTTCGAAACCCACCCATTGCACTACCGATGTGAACCCACTCGTAACACAAGCATACTAGTAATGTGCGACCCACACTGCTAGTAATAGTAAGCTTTCAAAATAATATTTAAATTGCTTTTTATTTTAGTGTAACGTTTTTACGGGCAATTTGTTCCACCGAACTCTTAACTTCAGTTGTTCCGTAACCCGCACTATCGATGATAAGCAAGCATTATTACAAATTGTATTCGTTAGAGATTTGCAATTGGAATTGGATTTTCATTGTTCGTCCTTCACACTTTAAATTATTCACCCTACACGCATTCCACGCGCAAACTAACACGACCACTTAATGTTCGACACGAAATTTGTAGCAAAGTACATATTTTGTGGAGACCGATTTTTGTGTCAAAGTCAAAATGTTTTATTTCAATTAGACCAATAATTGATCTACGTAGCCATTTCCGCGAGGGGGGCTCGTGGCTAAGTTATAACTAACTGATCTGTAAGGTTAAGCTGCGCTCGCCGCGATCAGTGTGTGGGTGGGTGGGTGACCATTCTCAACACATCGAGGCCCCTCCGTGTCTCGAAAAGTACGTACGGTCCCGGTTGTCATACGGACATCTTTGACAAATTGTTAGTGGTATTCAGAAGCCCAAAAAAGCCTGACAACCAGTTTGTCCTCTGAATATCGGTATTGGCCAGAAATTGAGTTGCGGAGGTCTGATGGTAGTTGCTTCGTGTAAAATGCTGATATTCAACTGCATCTGGTTAGACTAGAAGTCGACCCCAACATAATTGGTAAAAGGCTCGGAGGATGATGATCCATGCCCTATGTCGGGGTCGGCTTCCAGTCTAACCAGATGCAGAAGTATTTAACACCAAGCGAGTGCCACCAGACCTCCGCAACTCAATTTCTAAGCAACTCCGATATCGGGAGGATAGGTTGTCCGGCTATTTCTAAACTCGGCAACTATAGCAGAGGTCCATGGTTCATCAATATTTTATACTAGCTTCTGCCCGCGACTTCGTCCGCGTAGCGTGATGATATATAGCCTATAGCCTTCCTCAATAAATAGGGTATCTAACACTGAAAGAATTTTTCAAATCGGACCAGTAGTTCCTGAGATTAGCGCGTTCAAGCAAACAAACAAACAAGTAAACAAACAAACTCTTCTGCTTTATTATCAGTATAGATAGAGTATAGATAAAGCGACTGCCATCAGATCTCCGCAACCCAATATCTGGGAAACTCCGATATCGGGACGATTTCAGGCTTTTCCTAAGTGCTAGAGGTTTCCTTTGCTAGAGGTCCTTGGTTCGATTCCCCGATCAAGCAGTATTTTCATGAGATTCTCAGTAGAAACTCGGATAATGAATTAGAATCCAATAATAGCAATAGGCTCGCCTCCCATTCGTTAGATCTTAAGACACCGGTGATCTTAAAATTATTATAAATCTGCCCAACCCTCTCGAGAGTACAGGCGGGATAATATAAATTATGTTATGGTAGTGGCTAGGTATATTGTTGTGGCATATAGGTTAAAAGAAAGGTAAGCAGAGTAAGTGCAGTTTTAGTAGGCAGACAATCCATGGATTGTTGTACTAAAAAAAGGAATAAATTATTTTAGGTATGTCATATTGAGTGACCACCCTATGATAAGCGATTACCGCCGCCCGTGGATATTCGCACAACCAGAGGAGTCGCAAGTGCGTTGCCCACCATTTATAAGGGTTTGGGCCTCCAGTATCCTCACTCACTCAGCGAAACACAAACGTAGGTAAGTGTTGTTTCACGCCGGTTTTCTGTGAGGCCGTGGTATTACTCCGGTCAAGCCAGCCCGTTCGTGCCGAAGCATGGCTCTCCCACGAAAAGAAAGTAAGAAGTAATTTTGTTATGTTAAGCTAACTGCAGCTAAGACTATCATAACATATCACGCCTGTATTCTCCAAAGAGTTAGGCAGAGTCATGCTAATGCACACCCACAGTTCGCCCGTATGTTTAGGCCCCATGTAATTGTACAATTTTGTAAAAAAAAAAATTGGGACAAAAATCAGTTACATGATATGCTTTAACAAAGGATATAAAATGATATATTAATAAAAATGTAACCCACACTATTGTCCGCGAATTAGCAAACGACGTTAAAAAATGAGCAAAAGTGATAGAACCGCCTAGAATAATGGTTATTATAAAATAAACTCATAAGACGCATAAGATTAGTGTAACACTAACGTGATTAAATTGAATAATATTCGGATGGGTTAAAAACTACTATAACCTTAAGGGGTCAGAAGTGAAATTATTGTTTTTTAAAATTTAGTTTGAGATAACGCGAAGATATACGTCAACACAGCATGAGTTAAATGTAAACACAAGACGGCGAAGAGGTGCCCGTTCGCCGGCGTGTGTCCTGCATTACATAGAATATTTACAAGCGGCGGTAGCCTAAAGGCTAGGGCGTCGGACTTGCGATCATGTGGTTGCCGGTTCGAACCCCACCCATTGCACTACCGACGTGAACTCACTCGTAACACAAGCATTTAGCTTAGCACGAGAGGTTAAAAAGAATACTAGTAATGTGTGACCCACATTACTAGTAAGCTTTATAAAAAAAAAAGGGGCACTTGGCTATATATAGTTACTGCTTACCGCAATGGGCAAAAAGGCATAAGTTTGTGTATATAATTAATAAAATGCAGAGGTATCTTAAAGTAAAGTATATAATTTATTCACAGCATTTACCTACATATAAATTAATCTTATAAGGTTATTCTTAAGTCACAATACTGTAGTTCGTAACTACTATTTTCCTAGGGCTTTGGCTTGTCCCACGACAGCGACAGCTGGTCCAGCCTTGATGAGACCATCTCTGACGTTACGGCCCACCTTTTCCTGAAAAATAATATAAAATAATTATTAGAAAAGTAGCTGTATTGCCTCATATATAAGGACTTTTTTCTAGTGAAAAGAATCATAGAATAAACTGATGATTTGAGCATGTTGAGGATTATTGAAAGATGATATATATTTTTTTTTATGGGATAGGGGGCAAACGAGCAAACGGATCACCTGATGGTAAGTGATAACCGCCGCCCATGGACACCCGCAACACCAGAGGAGTCGCAAGTGCGCTGCCCGCCTTTAAAAGGGTTTGGGCCCGGTAACAAAAGGAATCAATAAGGCGAACTTCATCGGGAGAGATCGCCCTATCGCCCTAGGAAGATATACGCCGATCTTATTGGAGGTCAGGTGAGAACTTAGTACTCGCAGCTGGCGCGTTTGAATAACAAGATAATTATAGTAAGTAATAATTATAGGAAGTTCTTGTTAGTATGAGAGTTTATTTAGAGTTTTAGACACAGATCTGGGGGAGGCTATATGCAGGACTCGTGCGGACCAAAAACCAAACACAAAAAACTTTACTCCACCTGGGAATCGAACCCAGGAGTTCACGCTCAGTAGCTGCGCTTGCAACCACTGGATCAATAAGGTTAAAATCTAACTGTACTTACAATTTTCTTGAACACCTTCCACCTGGGCTCGGGCGCTGCCGCAACAGCGCACAGTGCGACCAAACACGCAAACACGAACAAGAATATCCTCGAGAAATTCATTTTTCGAATTTTTATTTTATTCTACAATTATTATTTTGAGTTTAATTTGCGAAGACTTCTTCGATTTGAATGATGTTCTATTTTCAAAACGCTTCGTTTTATACTTGTAAACGAGTGACGATTATTTTTGCAGATAAAAAAAATAAATTTACAGGATTAACAACTTTATTACGGTGAGTTAAAGTGTTTTAATTGGTTTTATGACTGGAATATGCAAGTTTGCATTGATAACGGTTCTCGGTGGGTGACGTCGGGTCGAGGGAACTCCCGATGCTCTGAACCTTTGTGATCTTATTAAAGTCCCGAGTACGCTAATGAATCATCACGCCGTATATTTTATAGTGGACTAGAGATAATTGTAGTGTCGTCTTAAATAAAAGTACTGTATTTTTTATTTCCCGTTTACATTTTTTATGTAACTTCATAGTTGTTTTTTGCAGTTCTGTTTTGTTTTGTGACTCAGAATAAACTTTCTTTTATTAAGTCTGAACCCTGTCTGATATTTTTTTTTCACTTTTGTATCTTTATTAATTAGGTGTCTACGGTTCCCGCTAAAGAATTGGCGGGGGAGGGGGGCATAGTCAGGGAGTAGGTACTCGTGAAGTAATAGAAGTTTTTTTTTAAATAAACGGGACCTTACATTTGTATTAGAGTTTTGATCTAGCTTTGCCCATATTTTTTTTCATTTTACTGAATTCCAGAATTTTTAAATATCCAAAAATCTTACATTTGCAGTAGATGCTTATTTCTAAGCGTTGATTGCCTTGTCTGCTATTAACTACTTGCCGTTGTGCGCGGTTTAACCCACTTTTCCTGCTCCTATCGGTCGTAGCGTGATGTTAAATAGCTTGAAACCTACCGCATGAATCACTCTGTCTATTGTTGAAAAGCGCAGAATAAATTCAGTAATTTTTGAGTTTATCGCGGACTGACAAACGTGGCGTAGGATTTCGTAGCATAATTTATGTAAGGATAAAGATTTCTTTTGAGTAGGTAATGAAGTTTTTTACATAGAAATCAAGTTCATTATAATCATAATTGGTATTGATTGAACGTCTATTAAAATACCCGACCATCCAGTTCTTAGTAAAATCTAGTTTCCATAAACACAAAGTGAGTAAGCTTTAATTAATTGTTTCGTTGAAATTAACGATTAGGGTCATCCCCTTGGACCATACCTACCATCACGCCTGTATTCCCCGCAGAGTTTAGGCAGAGGCGTTCCATGTTAGGGCTAGCCTATTACTGCATATTATTTGCGAAGGTGTTTTTATAAACATGATATTAATCCTTATCAAAATAAATACGTTATACATCATAAAATTTTAATTTTGAACAAAATGCCCTTGACATCATCTGATTTTAATGAATATCTTATGAGATTTTTATTTAAACATTATGCATCTTAAAAAAGGTACCTACATTGGTGGACTTAAGGCATTCTCTACCAGTTAACCATAGGTGTAGATACGATGAGGCAGGTGTAAACGTTATACCAAAAGGGAGATGAAGACTTAATTGCCAAATTAAAGAACATAGGTACTTAATGTTATTATTTATAACTACTACTATAACTAAGGTACACCATAAATATTTACGCATATATAGAATAAATATATATATATTTTTTTTTTAAAAGCTTACTAGCAATGTGGGTCACACATTACTAGTATTCTTGTTAACCCCTCGTGCTAAGCTAAATGCTTGTGTTACGAGTGGGTTCACGTCGGTAGTGCAATGGGTGGGGTTCGAACCGGCAACCACATGATCGCAAGTCCGACGCCCTAGCCATTAGGCTACCGCCGCTTCAATTATAAATATATATATTACAGTAGTAGTAGAGATTCAAGTACAGTGCGCTTGTCGGCAGTTTAGAGTGTTTTGAGAGTGCTAGTGTATCTTTTTGATCCCTGTAAGACGGTTATAGAGTCATCAGGGTAGAAGCACAGCTATTAGAAGACTAGTAGTAGAAGCTAGTCATGAAATATGAAATAAAATTAAAATCTTATTTACGTAAAATCCTAATACTTATCTATAATCTATAATAATAATATAAAGCTGAAGAGTTTGTTTGTTTGTTTGTTTGTTTGCTTGAACGCGCTAATCTCAGGACTTACTGGTCCGATTTGAAAAATTCTTTCATTGTTAGATAGCCCATTTATTGAGGTAGGCTATAGGCTATATATCATCACGCTACGCGGACGAAGTCGCGGGCAGAAGCTAGTCTACTAATATTATCGTGAAAGTTTATTACACTACAGTACGAATAACTATCGAATTCGTATCGTAAATGAAAGAGTTTTTTTTTTGCTACAAATCTCATACATACATATTTTCACATCTCTCTCCCATTGGGGTAGGCAGAGACTACACTTGCTACGGTCCTGGCACACCACTTTCGCTTCATCTACGTTCGTTAACCTCCTTCTCATATAAATTATTCTCGATTTCGATTCGAATCGTTTTCGAAAGTGTTCGTGCGTGAGCTACAGAACGGCTGAACGAATCTGGATAAAATTAGGCACATAGATAGATAACACATAACAAAAAATAACATTACATACGCCTGTATTCCCCGAAGGGTTAGGCAGAGGCGTACTAATGTACACCCACAGTTCGCCGGTATGTTTAGGTCCCATGTAATAGGGGGCGAGCCTATTGCCATTAACCGGGCACAAATTCCTAACTCCGAGCTGCTACTGGGAATTTCATAGAAAAACCCAATAACACTTTGCTCGACCTGGGAATCGAACCCTGGACCTCTAGCGTAGCAGTCGCGTTTAGGACCACTTGGCTAATGAGGCAGTCAAAAAATATAATAATAAAAGACAAAAAATAACTACCTACACATTTAATACTGGAATAACGCATAAGCTACTTTTTAACCAGGTTTGACCAACTACTGAAGTCCACGAAGACGAAGTCACGGGCAGAAGTGTATTCTAAATCTGGTTGCAATATTTGTTTCAGAGCCACAGGTACATTTTATCGCAGTATACAACTTGCAAATATAATATGTAGATACAATTATACAGTATGTGGTCATGAGTACTTTCACCTCAAGCAAGGTGACGAATGATGAAAAATCAACTTGTATTTGATCGGTGCGTGATATTGTTTTTTTTTTCAAAATCTTGTGATCCGATCTTCAACAAATTTGAGTATACCCTTTTGAAACAAAAAAGGAATAATACTCCGAACATACATAATATATCATTTTATTTTAGTCTATTTTAAGTATTTAATTTTTATTAGATTAATTGCTGTTTTTTTTTTCCTTTTTCTTCTGTGCTGTTTAATTATTATTTTTTCATTCTTAATTTTTCATTACAATGTTACCGGTGTAACTATTTAATGCATGCTGTGACACCTTAAAATGCTGTACATTTACTTATATTATAGAGATATATTTTTGATTTATGAAAAAGTGTAACAGCTACTGGTTGTCCAAATAAATAAATAAATATCATAGAAAATCCCAACAACACTGCTCGACCTGGGAATCAAACTCTGGACCTTTTCTAGCGTAGCAGTCGCGCTTAGGACCATTAGACTGAGAGTATTATAGATGTGGCAGTTGTTTATTATTTTTATAACATACCTACCTACAAATATTACTCATACGTAAAGAATTTACTAGTGTACCTACATAAGTACCGTTGATAAGTGTTTGTTGATTTTAATTAGGTCCATTGCAAATATGGTCTAGCTTATAAGAAGGCAATGTTTTCTTATTCTAAGAAGCAGCTCACAAAAACAAGAAAATTGTTTTTAACTGCCTCAATAGCCAAGTGGTCCTGACCGCGACTGCTACGCTAGAGGTCCTGGGTTCGATTCCCAGGTCGAGCAAAGTGTTATTGGGTTTTTCTAAGAAATTCCCAGTAGCAGCTCGGAGTTAGGAATTTGTGCCCGGTTAATGGCAATAGGCTCGCCCCCTATTATATGGGACCTAAACATACCGGCAAACTGTGGGTGTACATTAGTACGCCTCTGCCTAACCCTTCGGGGAATACAGGCGTGATGGTATGTTAGGTTAAGTTATATTATTCAGAAACCTCTTTAGAATACCTATTTATTTAAAAAATAAGCACACAACCACAATAACTGCAGGTTCTTTACCGATTTCCGCAATGATTCATACTATTTAGGAACAATAGTTTTTGAAACAAGGAAAACTTACGTTTATATTTGCTTAATAATAATGTAAAAACATCTGTGTCGTTAACTGCTATTGATAACAATGTAAAAAATTACTCGCTTGATAAACATAATGGTGCGGTTCCACTAAATAACTCAAACAATGTATGAGTGTATGGTGCTTTACCTAAAACAAAATAGATTTTTTATTGAGTACTAGCTTCTGCCCGCGGCTTTGCTCCCGTGGAATTCGGTCTGTTATCACATGGCTAATGGCTAGGGCGCCGGACTTGCAATCTTGTGGTTGCCGGTTCGAAACCCACCCATTGCACTACCGACGTAAACCCACACGTCACACAAGCATTTTAGCTTAGCACGAGGGGTTAACAAGAATACTAGTAATGTGCGATCCACATTGCTAGTAAGCTTTTTTTTAAAAAAAAAAAGAAAAAAAAAGTTCCTCTGGTATTGCAGGTGTCCATGGGTGACGATGAAATACTTACCACCAGGTGGCTAGTCGGCTCGTTTTCCGACTTAATCCATATAAAAAGTAAGAGCTGACCAATCCCGGCAGTTTATTTCGGTTTAGTTCATGAAACAAAAACACATGTAATATAACTTAATTGCCGGAATCAAACAGACATAAATTCATATTACGGTATCATTCGGACCGTACATATGTAATCCTCTGGTGTAATGAGTTTACCCAATATTTGTGTCAAAATGGGATTAAATTATTACGGTTTATCATTTGTGTGTTGGTTTTGTTTCAGTTATTTTTTCTCAGTTATCAGGTAGAGTGCATCAAACTCATATAAGGGTTCGGCAGAGGCGTACTAATGTACACCCACAGTTCGCCGGTATACTTAGGTCCCATGTAACAGGGGGTGAGCCTATTGCCATTAACCGGGCACAAATTCCTAACTCCGAGCTGCTACTGGGAATTTCATAGAAAAATCCATTAACACTTTTCTCGACCTGGGAATCGAACCCAGGACCTCTAGCTTAGCAGTCGCACTCAGGACCACTTAGCTAATGAGGCAGTTCAACATGATCCTCAACTAATAATATTGACTCACTGCTGAACATGGGTCTCCTTTCAGACTGATGTTAAGCTATAGTCCACCACTCAAGACTAGTGCGGTTTGGAAGACTTTATACACCGTCGAGGCATGGTTTTTCCCCGATGTTTTCCGCTATGTTTTTGTCCCAAGTAATAGGATTTTTTATGGGATAGAGAGGCAAACGAGCAGTCGGATCTCTTGATGGTAAGCGATTACCAACGCCCATGGACAGGTTTACAGTTTATCTTTTCCGGCTGGTCGTCCGGAAACCGACCCCTTATTTTCATTTTGTGTATCGTCCCATTCCCTAAATCTCGTTTACCATAAAAAAGGATTTGTAATTTAAATTTACGTCAAATTTGGATTTCCAGTGATATCTGCTATACATCAATAGGACGTCAGATTTGTTTTGTTTACGACTGAAATAAATCAATGCCGTATCTATATTATGCCTACATACTAGGATTTGGGACAGACAAATTGATTTAGAGGCCCCAGCCGCGCTCATAGTACATAAGTCAGTTAGGACAGGTCAACTCAAGACTGCTATCATATGGCTCTTTCTTCAAAAGGCCTGTTCAGATTTTGCCCTACATCGTAAAACACATATCTTATTATACTACTACTACTGTCTGGAGTTTAAAAGAGACCATGATTCTCTGAGTTTGTTTCGGCGTTTCTTCTCAGAGGTCGTCAGATAGGAAATGCCGGCGCCATCTAGTAAAAAAAAATGTAAAACTACTTGTAAAAGTGTCTTTTTAAGACCTATTAACAGAAATAAATATCATTTATCATCATCATTTATCATAATAATGGTAGAGTATGGCTAGCACCTAATATGAAAACACCTACAACTTTGTATACCCATATTCTGACAAATAAATGTTTCTTTCTTTTTTCATTCTTTAATATATCCATGCATGTAGCATGAGAAGTATTATTAAATTGATTATTATTGAATGTCCTAGGTTTCCTAGTATTGATCCAGGTCGAGTAGTGTTATAGGTTTTTTCTATAAAATTCTCAGTAGCAGCTCGGAGTTATTATTTAAAGAAAGAAAGAATGAAATTTATTTGGCAACGCTCAAGACACGCAAAAACAGAGTACACAGAAAAATAAAATAAAATAAAAATAATCTACAACAATAATAAATATGCACCTATTTGCGTTTATGACAAATTACATGAGACCTAAACAAACCGGCGAACTGTAGGGGTACATTAGTACACCTCTGCATAACCCTTCGCGAAATACAGGCGTGATGGTATGTTATGAATGTTGTTTTCTCCACGTTATAATGTTTAAGGATAAGAATGAAAGTCCGTAACAAGACAATTAAGGATATTAATCTACGTGCGGTGTTCCGTCATCTTGTGGAGATCCACGGCCCGAAAGACTTTACATGAATTACGTGCAATATATCGTAATATTAAAAAGCTATCTTCCATTAACTATTGTTTACTGTGCTATTCGTGCATGCATCAAAATTTATCATATTTCTTATTCTTTGAATTTCATTCGACACACACTTGACATAAGTACTCATTTATCATGCCTTTGCCACAAATGGCAGGCATTGTGGAAAATGCACGAGTTATGCATGCAAACCAAATTAATATTCACTGATTATGAATTACTCTTTACTAACTTCAATGCCTATGCATGCCTTACCGTGTATTGACGTCTTTATAGTAACCACAAATCAGGACGGTTGAACTTATGGAGGGGTTGTGGAGGAGATGGAGTGCTAACAATGGCGCACTACCATTTCCTCCAGGGCAACATCAACCACTGCGCCAGAGCTCAGGATCTCCTCCTTCAGAGCATGGCGCAGTGGTCGATCGATGTGGCCGTGGTTGCCGAGCCGTATTTCGTCCCCGACCGGGATAACTGGGTCGGTGACCTGAGCGGCTCGGTAGCCATCATCGGCGGGACTCTTGTTAACGCGTCCCGAGGTCGCGGCTGGGTGGCCGCCCTCGTGGGCGACATAGTCACCATAGGGGCGTACTTTTCGCCCAACAGGAGTCTCGCCGACTTCGAGAGCTTTCTTGTCGAGTTGGGGGCCGTCGTGGCCCGGCACCACCCTCGCCCCGTGTTGCTACTCGGGGACCTCAACGCCAAGTCTGCGGCGTGGGGATCCCCGGTCACGGACCCTAGGGGCAGGGTGTTGGCAGAGTGGGCAGTCGAGACGGCCCTGGTCGTCCTGAACCGGGGCTCGGTGTACACGTGCGTGCGGCAGCGGGGCGGGTCCATCGTGGACGTCTCGTTCGCCAGCCCCGCTGTGGCGCACCGCGTCCGCGACTGGCGCGTCGCCCGGGAGGTGGAGACGTTGTCGGACCATCGTTACATCCGGTTCGACGTCTCCGCCCAGACCGCGGGCGGCCGCAGCCCATCGGCTCCGCGGAGGGACGGCCCACGCTGGGCGCTCACCCGCATGGACAGGGAAGCTCTCGAAGAAGCGGCCATTATCCAGGCCTGGATAAGGGAGTCGGCCGACGGACCCGTCGACGTCGAATCAGAGGCGCAGTGGTTCCGCGGGGCGATGACGCAGATCTGCGATGCGTCCATGCCCCGGGTTCACGCGCAGTCCTCGAGGCGCCGGGTGTATTGGTGGTCTGCCGAGATCGCGCAGCTGCGCGTCACGTGTGTGGCGGTCAGGCGCCGATACACTCGGTACCGAAGGAGACGTCGACGGATCCGCGAAGTGGAGGCCGCGCTGTATGAGGCGTACCGCGCGGCGAAGGAGGCTCTGTGGCTGGCCATCGAGCAGGCGAAGACGCGGTCCAGGGAGGAGATGCTGGAGACTCTAGACCGAGACACGTGGGGGCGCCCGTACCGCATGGTCCGGGGCAAGCTCCGGAATTCGGCCCCCCCACTCACGGAGAGTCTCCAGCCACAGCTGCTGGAGAATGTGGTGACAGCTCTCTTCCCTGCGAGAGGAGAACACGCTCCACCGCCGATGGCTCCGCCCCCAGCCGCAGAGCCTGAAGACGAAAGTGTCGTCAACGTCCCCGAGGTGACACGACCAGAGATGGGAGCAGCCGTGGCACGGCTCCGGGCCAAAAACACGGCCCCGGGGCCCGACGGAGTGCCAGGCCGTGCTCTCGTCTTGGCTCTGGAGGAGCTAGGGCCCCAATTGAGAGGACTCTTCTCGGCGTGCCTAGAGCGGGGCCAGTTTCCCGCTCTGTGGAAAACGGGTCGCCTGGTCCTGCTCAGGAAGGCAGGGCGCCCCGCCGACTCGCCGTCCGCATATCGGCCCATAGTGCTGCTGGACGAGGTGGGCAAGCTCTTTGAGCGGATTGTTGCAGACCGCCTCGTCAGCCACTTGTGCACAGAGGGGCCGGACCTGGACGGCAGCCAGTTCGGCTTTCGGCGTGGGCGCTCCACAGTAGACGCCATACTGCGAGTAAGAGTCCTGGCGGAGGAAGCGGTGTCCCGGGGCGGGGTCGCGCTGGCGGTGTCCCTGGACATCACCAACGCATTCAACACCCTGCCCTGGAGTTGTATTAGGGAGGCCCTGCTGTACCACAGGGTACCTCCCTACCTCCGCCGCGTGGTTGGGGCCTATTTGTCGGACAGATGTGTCACCTACGGGAGACGTGACGGCACGGTACAGCACGCCATGTCGTGCGGTGTTCCACAGGGCTCGGTTCTGGGCCCACTCCTGTGGAACATCGGGTACGACTGGGTGCTGAGAGGCGAGCTCGCACCGGGGGTGGACTTGACGTGTTACGCGGACGACACGCTGGTCACCGCCCGAGGGAGCTCGCACAGGGAGGCAGCGTTGCTAGCTACGGGTGCGGTCTCACAGGTGGTGGGCCGCATACGGCGCCTGGGCCTGGAGGTGGCCCTCAACAAGTCGGAGGCCATCGCTTTCCATGGCCCCCGACGGGCGCCGCCGCCGGGATTACACATTGTGGTGGGGGGGGCTCGGATCGCTGTCGAGTCCACCATGAAGTACCTTGGATTGGTGCTCGACAGCCGATGGGACTTCGGCCCCCACTTCCTGCGGCTGGCGTCAAAGTTGATGGGCGCGGCGGGCGCGCTGTCAACGCTGCTTCCCAACTTGGGAGGCCCGAGCACCGCCTGTAGGCGGTTGTACGTGGGGATCGTGCGATCCATGGCCCTGTATGGGGCCCCGGTGTGGGCGGCCGACCTGACGGCCCGCAGCATCGCAGTGCTGCGAAAGCCGCAGAGGGCGATGGCCGTCAGAGTCGTCCGCGGCTATCGCACGATCTCCCACGAGGCGGCCTGTGTACTGGCCGGATCCCCGCCCTGGGACCTGGAGGCGAAGGTCCTCGCGACACTCCATCTGTGGCGCGAGGAGGAGCGGACGCGAGGTGCGGGGCCGGTGCAGCGGCAGTTATCGCTGCGCCGGCAGGAGCTCCAACGGGTCCTAGTGGCGGAATGGCGGGACAGGCTTTCACGCCCTACCGGCCTCGTCACCATCGAGGCGGTCCGGCCAGTACTCGAGCGCTGGCTCGGGAGGAGGCACGGCTCCCTCACGTTCCGGGCGACGCAGGTGCTCTCGGGGCACGGCTGCTTCGGGAAGTACCTGTGTCGCATAGGGAGGGAGCCGGACGCCCGGTGCCATCACTGCGTCCATTGTCGGGAGGACACGGCGCTGCACACGCTGGTGGAGTGTGCCGCTTGGGAGGAGCCGCGCCGTGCCCTCGTCGCTGTGGTGGGAGACGACCTGTCGCTGCCGGCCGTCGTTCGATCTATGGTCGGCAGCGCGGCGTCTTGGGATGCAGTGATCGCCTTCTGCGAAACTGTCATCTCGCAGAAGGAAGCTGCGGAACGGGAGAGGGAGTGCGCGAGCACTAACCCGATCCGCAGCCGGCGCACCGGACGTCGGCGGAGGGCCGACAATGCCCTCTTCCGGCCTCCATAAATGGGTCCGGGGGTGGCAGACGCGGGGACGTCCGCCACGCCCCCCTTATAGGACCCGAGGCGGTGGCGCGTAGTGTTCCACGCGCGCCCCTCTAAGGCGATGGGGGGGAGTCTAAACGCCTCACTCCCCCCCTCCACAATCTGCAGTCGGGGTCCGCTGCGGCGGGCCGGCACCAGTCGGGGGCCGCGGACGAATTCTCTGTTTCCCGTAGCCCCCGACGCAAACGTGCAGGAAGGAACACCGTGTGGTTTTTAGTCGGTAGGTCACCCACTCTGGGTGGAGTCCGACACGCCCCGCCGCCTCCCCGGGCGGCGGAAGTCCATGAGGATTTTCCACACGCACAAAAAAAAAAAAAAAAAGGACGGTTGAACTTATCGTTGCCTTACCAATTTTTTTTATTGTTTGCGTGCGGCTATTGTAACACTGCGACCGAATTCGGTCTATTGTGATCGCCACTTGTTGAGTTAGAGTTCACCGCTAAATCCTGCAGCTACTATGAACTGTAGGATTTTCTTAGGGGTGAGCTCTTTTATTTCATGCGGGCTTAGGGTGTGTTTCCCTAGATGAGCGCTTATCTATACTTCTATACTAATATATAAAGCGGAAGAGTTTGTTTGTTTGTTTGTTTACTTGAACGCGCTAATCTCAGGAACCACTGGTCCGATTTGAAAAATTATTTCGGTGTTAGATAGCCCATTTATTGAGGAAGGCTATAGGCTATATATCATCACGCTACGCGGACGAAGTCGCGGGCAGAAGCTAGTTTTTAATAAAATGCGAATATTAGACATATTGAAATAAAACAACTTTACGGTTTATTTCGCGTTATATTAGTACAATATAATGCAAATCCCGACGTTTTGTTCACCACGTATTATATTCCGGTAAATAAAGAATATGCTAGTGTCAAAAACCTACATATTATTATGACGCTAAGGATAATATCCGCTCATTACCTAATGTGTTGTGAAGGAAAATGTAAAAAGTATCAAAATTAATACACACTGTTGGGCGTAACTCCAACAAATAATAATAAAATACGATGGTATAGAAAATACACTGTATATTAAATTGGTAAAAATGGTAATGGTTAAATGGTAATGGTGAAATGGTAATGGTAGAGTTAACGCGGCTCGGTTGGTGGCTGTTCGTCAACTAACTTTATAAGAATTTAAATATTAAAACTAAAGATTTGGGTCAGTGCGCAGCGTGGAATTGCTGACTGCGCGCGCGTTTATGTCAATGAACTGTACTTTGTACATATTCCCGAGGGAAAAATGGCTGATGAGGGTGCATGGTGATACAAGGTGATAAACAATAATATGGTGCAATAAAAAAGATGATGGTTACATAAAATCTTAAAAATGTCATTTATTAAAGTCTCTATTCCACTACACTAAAATTGAATGAATTTGGTAATTTCACTTTATTTACTCTAGCGTACACATGATCGTTCGCACTTGTATTGGGATGGTTAACTACGCTATTGAATTCATCACTAATACTAAAACACTGGTTATTTTCACTATGGCACTGAGGGCGCGGAGCGCGGGCGCGTGGTTGGGGAGGCGCCCGGGACGTTGCTTCGATGCCTCGTTGCATTCGTGCGCGGATCCTCCGCACGCCGTACGCCAAACCTGCTGTTAAACTAGCACCCACTAGTATGTAAATCACGATGTAATGATGAACATCGTGGTAGTTGAGAGATGTCTCGTCCTCTAAATCTGACTTGGTGTTATTTTTTACTTGTTCGATTTGATAACCGATCCTTTTTAACTCCAATTGAGTGTCTGGCTGGCGGGTGTCGGTTTCATAAACATACAACGGCATGGTGACATTTACAATATTATTAATGGTAGGTATATCAATGTGTATGATATCTGGTTTCAATTTTATATCATTACTCGATTGTTTCCGAGAAAGTAATTTTATCCCGCCGTCCTTTATGACGCATCCACTTTCCAATGCAAGTATCCCGACCTTGTCTAATCGCTCGATGGTAATTTGATAGTCACATATGATTTGTATGGAGCATTGACCGCAACATGAGTACAAGTAATTGTTTACTTTATGCAATTGCACCCAGGTATTTTTGCACATACTGCTTTCTGTCTTACAACTTAAAGACTCATTTTCTTTAGCACAGTAATTTTGTTCGGTTTTGGTAATTGAAATTGGTATTTGATGGGCACAGAGTAACATGTCTAAATCATAATGAATACATTGTTGTAGTTGTAGACTAGAAATTGGTATTTCTAGGTCCTTGTGAATATTAATGGCCAATAGATCCGATCCTGGAACTATTTGTTGCATTTTGTGGCCGATTTCCACAGGAATTGGTATTAAATTGTAAATTTCAAAGGTGTCTCTGCCTACTAATGGTATTTTTATTTCGAAAATCAAATGTTCTTCTGTGAATTTGGTTTTAACAGTTAATAAATGGTAAATTTTGTTTAAGTCAGTCTGGATATTATCGATGGGTAGGGATAATTCTTTAGAAATCTGCCCTGAGATAATATTAAGTTCTTTGGTTAATTGTTCTGGTTGTAATAGATGTATGTTAAATTTGCCATGGAAAATGTCCGTGATGGTGTTCAATAACATTTGCTGTACATCTTTCAGATTCATGAGTATGCCATTGGCTGTGATTGAAGACAAGGCGAACTCATTGGTATATGTATTATCGGTTATCTCCTTTTGCATGGTATTACTAAAGTTATCTAATTTATTTAGGTGCTGGTTAAAAGTTTTATGTTGTTGTCTTACAGTTGTTTCCATTCTCTTGATAAAATTGAACTCTGACTCGATTATGGATGTTTGGTTTTTCAATAATTGGTTAAAATATTTATGGTTATTTCTAAGCTTAGTCAAATCTTTCTGGTATTGTTGGGCGAAGTCATCGTCGAGTACTCCGAATAAACTATGAGCTATCGACCCTATAGCATTCACTAAGCCTCGGCGAAGACGATGGTGGCTTACTGGTAACTGTCCATGGTTGGTTAAAATTTCGTTATAATGACCTAGTTCGTCTTGGCAATGGTGTAGATGTAACAGAACTAGTTGACAGTGAGACGTAATTTGTATTTTCTGACACAATTTTTCCAAATGGTTTATATATTTAGTGGTTAATGACACACCTTCCCAATAAGCATTCATATCATAAAATACTACAAGTTTCCATTCGTCTCGAATCAATCTCATGTTACTGATTTTATCAAAGTAGATAGTTTGATTATCTCGCAGTTTTTTGGTGTGAAGATTACACTGTGATGGTGATACTAACAACGTAATCATCATAAGTGCCATGGTTATAAGGCTACACGTTGTTGATTTGCGAGTTCTTCGCCGTGGTGGTGGGTCACAGAGGTTGACTGGGTCCACTTCAGTTGTAGTGGTTGGGTGAGGTGGTTCATCTGGCACATTTGATTGATTCTCGTCTTGGTGAATTGGAAGGATGGATAGTTTGGTGATTGGTCTTTTCAATATACCTCCTTTGGTTCTTAGCGTGACTACTCTAACAAGACCGTCATTGCCAGGGTGAATTTCTAATACTCGTCCGAGAGCCCACTTTCCTGGATACACGTGTACGTCTTGAATAATCACTATATCATTTACTTTTAAATTTTTGTGAGGGTGTCGCCACTTTGATCGCGTGTTTAATTGAGTTAAATACTCAGATTGCCAACGTTTCCAGATATCATGGTAGATTTTTTGCACGAGTTGCCATCTGGTGCGTTCGTCTCTCTCTGTCTCTAGTATGGTTAATATTGGTCCACTGGAGAGGAAATGCGAAGGTGTCAAAAAATTTAAATCATCTGGATCTTCAGAAATGGCACACAAAGGGCGTGTATTCAAGCATCCCTCTAACTGTGTCAATAGAGTTGTAAATTCTTCGTAGGTCAGTTTTTGGTTACCTAGAACTCTACGAAGATGGTATTTAAGGCTCTTGACTGCGGCCTCCCAAAGGCCTCCAGCGCTTGGCCATGATGGTGCATTGAAATGCCACTCTATCTGCATTTCTGTGAGATTTTGGTAACTATCGTCTATGGTTTGCGTCAAATTAAAATATTCTCGTTGTATGGTGTTGTTAGCTCCAACGAAATTGGTACCGTTGTCGCTGTATATATGCCGTGGAGCTCCTCGTCTAGCTGACATTCTGCGAAGTGCAGCTATAAATGTTGATGACGTGAGGTCAGACACAAGCTCCAGATGAACTGCTTTTGTAGTGAGGCACACAAAAACAGCTATGTAACCCTTACTGCATTTTATACCGCGGCCTTTATTACATTTTACGTCTACGTAGCCGGTAAAATCAACACCCGTATGGTAAAAGGGTCGTATCGGATTTGTCCGTGCAGTTGGTAAATCTCCCATTAATTGGTTTTGAGTTTCAAATTTCGCTCGCCGGCATATTACACAGTTACGTAAGCGTTTCTTTACGGCATTATTTCCACCTATGATCCAAAAGGTTCTCCTCAACCAAGATAATGTGAGTCGAGGTCCTCCATGAAACATAATTTTATGGGCATGGTCAATAATTATGTCAGTAAGATGGTTATTATGTGGTAATATCATCGGATGTTTCATTTCCTCACTGAGATTGGCATGCTTTATTCTCCCGCCAACTCGTAAAACATCTTCAGAGTCTATATATGGATGTAATGGTAGTAAACGGCTTTTTGAACTCAATTTAGACTGGTTTTTTAGATAGGTGATTTCTTCAAAAAATTCTGTTTGTTGTACGTGCCTTACTAAGTGGTTATTCGCTCGTTTTAATTCTGCAATGGTTAGGTATGATGGTTTGTTTTGGTCACGTGAGAATGCGCGTAATATCCACGCGAGAACTCGACACGTTCGTGAGTAACTACTGTTGTTAGTTATCAGGTGACTTATGACGTCATTTTCATATGGTTTCGTAATTACGTTGGTTTGGTATTGTTTTTTGGTTTCTTTTTGCGTGTAGTATTTTGGTTTGTTGGTAAGAGAATTTTCATTAAACGTTAGGAGCCAGGTAGGTCCATTCCACCAAAGAGGATGTTTAAAAAGTTGTGCAGCTGTTATCCCCCGGCTTGCACAATCTGCAGGATTCTCGTACGATCTAACGTAACTCCAACGTTCAGATGGTATTATTTTGGTGATTTGGTCAACTCTATTCGCAACGAATGGTTTCCAACGGTTTGGGTTGCCATTAATCCATCCTAGTACAGCTTGGGAGTCTGACCATCCGAATGTTTTAATATGGTGTTCATTGAGGCACGATTGCACAGTTTTCATTAGCTTGGTCATTAATTGAGCAGCACATAACTCTAATCTTGGTAATGTCACGTCCTTAGTCAACGGAACAAGACGAGACTTTGCTGCTACAAGCACCACTGAATCTTGAGTCTTGCAATAAATGACACAGGCATATGCTTTGGTTGAAGCGTCGCAAAAACCATGGAGTTCAATATAGTCATTTTCGTGGCATTGCAACCATCTTGGTAGTCTGGTGTTATTTATATATTGGAGGTCTAGTTTATTTTCGTTCCATTCATGGTGAATATTTTCTGGTAAACTGTCGTCCCAGTTAAGCTTTAGTTGCCAAACTGACTGAAATAAGAGTTTCAATTTTGTGGTTACAGGGGAGAGCCACCCTAGAGGGTCGAATACTTTTGAAATCTCTGAGAGAAGCTCTCTTTTGGTTACTCGCGTACTAGTGGATGGTAAAATTTTTATTTCAAAAGTGAATTGGTCATTGGATGGTACCCATTTTAATCCAAGAGTTTTGGTTGACTCCTGTTGTTTGAACTCAAACGAGGTTTCATTATAATTTGGTATTTCTTCTAACAAAGCTGGTTCGTTTGATTTCCATTTGCGTAGATTAAACCCACCCGCTTTAAATAATTCGATTAATTGGGCCTTAAGCTTTTTAGCAGTGTCGAGACTGTGATGACCATGTAATAAATCATCCATGTAAATGTTATTCTCTAAAGCTTTCGCCGCCTCTGGGTATCGATGGGCTTCATCTTTCGCTAGCTGTTTCATGGTCATCAGCGCTAAAAATGGTGCCGCTTTGGTACCGTAGGTAACTGTGGTTAATTGGTATTCACATAGTGGCTTACTCGGGGAATCTCTCCATACAATTTTCTGGTATTTTTGGTCATTTTCGTGCACAAGTATCTGGCGGTACATTTTTTCTGCATCTGCGACATAACCTATTTTATATTGTCTCCATTTAATAATTATGGACAACAAGTCATGTTGCAAGTTCGGCCCGCTATACATCAGGTCATTCACACTATGTCCAGTCGATGTTTTCGCTGACCCGTTGAACACGACTCGAATTGCGGACGTAGTGGATTCGCTGCGTAAAACACAGTGGTGTGGTAAATAATATTCTGTGGAATGGTTATAATTACTAATTTTCATGTGTCCTAGGTTCAAATACTCGTTCATAAAAAGTTTGTAGTCAGCTGCTACTTGATTATTTTTTCTAAATTTTCTTTCTAATTGGTGAAATTGGGCTATAGCTTTTGATTTTGACTCCCCTAATTTTTCTTCTACTTCCGGCTTCATTGGTAATCTAACAATATAACGGCCATCTGGTTGACGTTTAGTTTCGGCTTGGTACTGTTGCAGACAATATAAATCTTCCCTAGATTGGTTATCTGGTCCGTCTGTCAAATCTTCAATTTCCCAGAATTTCTTTATGTCGTCACAATTGTTCAAAATGACGTTGCAGTAGTACGACTTCACGTTACCACACAAGATCCATCCCAATTGCGTTTGTTGTGCAATAGGATTGGATGGGTCTTCCTTAATAATGCCGTGAAGTATAATTTCGGAATACACCTCTGCACCTAATAATACGTCGACAGGGCGGCTTTGGTTGAATTCGGGGTCCGCTAACTGTATGTTATTTAAGTACTGCCAGGATGGTTTGGTGAAAGATTGGTTTGGTAATTTTTTAATTGGGTTTTTTATTATTATTGCGTCAATATTCATGGTAAAGTCGTTGTATAATGAAGATATGGTAAGGGTCATCATTCCTTTACAGCTACTTTCTTTTGCTCCAATGCCGAAGATGGAACCTTTACATCTTTGACGAGGGATACCAAGTTGTTGCGCTGCATTTTCAGAAATAATAGATGTTTGGGAACCTTGGTCAATAAGGGCTCTCATAGTTTTGTAGGTACCGTCAGCTCCTAAGACCTTAATTTGAGCAGTTGATAACAAGACGTCTGTCATTTGCTCCTTGTCTTTGGACACGTGTGACACAGATTTTGGTTGGTTTTGCTGACTGGTATTGGTCTGGTTGGTAACAGGGCTTGTAGTCACGTAGGCATTGTGCAACAGCGAATTATGCTTTTCGTGACAATGACGACATGTTTTTTGCGAGCTGCATTCTTTGCCGTTATGGTTAATTAAGCAGTTTTTGCATACGTTATTCTGCGTAATTATTTTTCGTTTTTCATAATTATTTAGGTCGCGGAATTTATTGCATAGAAACAACGCATGATTTTCATTACATAACACGCATTTTTGGTAGGTTCTGGATGAATGGTTAATAAATGGTTTGGGTTCCTCCTGTCTACTGGTATTATTGGTTTGCGTAAATCGTACATCTCTTGGTTTATTATACTGGTTATTGGTGTTAAACATTTGGTTAGAAAACTTTTGTTGGTTGTTGAATGGTTGCGTATTTTTGACTGTTTCCGTCTTGCGACGACCAGTTTCTAAAGCAATAAATTTTCCCTCTAAATAGGCGAGAAAATCGTGAAGATATGGTAGATCTCGTGGTTCTGGCAATGAGTCAATGTAGTCGGTATACGTTTCGGCGTCCATCTTCTGGGAGATAAGGTATACTATAATCGGGTCCCAGGTGGATATATCTACTCCTAGGTTTTTTATAGCATTGAAACATTCATTGGTAGTATCGTGGAGCCTTTTTATATTGGCTGCAGTTGGTTGTTGCATGATTGGTAAAGACATCAGAATATTCATATGTGAATTAAAAATTAGTTTTTTATTATTATATCTTTGGTTTAGAATGTCCCAACAGGTATGGTAATTGTCGGAACTTATGCGAAGATGCTGAATAAGTCTTTCAGCCTCTCCACGCAGCTTCCCTTTCAAAAATTGCATTTTTTGAGCGGGAGACATTGACTTATTATTATGGATAGATTCATAGAAAAGGTCTTTGAACGAAATCCACTGTTGGTAATTTCCATTGAAAATCGGTATATCTATTTTTGGTGTAGAATTTTCTCTGTGCTTGACGTCCCACATTCTTTGGTTAATAGATTTTTTAATTTCGCAATATTCATTCTCGTAACTGTTAAACAGATCGTCATAGTTCTTATCTTCTACTTGCAGATGACTGTCAATTTCCCAGTGCAATGTATCGATCGCAGTCCAGCGCGATTCAATATGCTTTAGAACATCTTGGAACTCCCACTTCTCAGTCAAAACATTGAGGTTGATATGAGAAATTGTTCGGGCAAAAGCTTTAAAATTACTTTGTTGTTTTCTCAACATTTCCTCAATTTTATTTGGTTTTTCGACGTCATGGAAAACGAATCTTGGTAATGGTAAAACTGTTTTGGGTAAGTTATCTGCGAGTGGTAAACCGTAGGCTGATGTGCTAGGCTGTGGTGCGGTCGGTGATTGCGATGACGGTGGTGGTAGTTGGTTCCTTGGTGATGGAGCACGAGTAGTTAATTCCTCAAGAACTCTCAACAAATGAATCCTAACATCGCCATAAAATGTTTTAGTTTTGATGTACGAGTCATCACCGAAATATTCATTATCTTCAGTTTCATCACACAGAGTCACTAACTTATCATGGTTACGTGAGAAGTCTTTCCACAACTCCTCTAAAGATTGTATGCGACGTTTAATACTATCCGCCGTCTTTCGCTCCTTCCCTTCTTTCTTAAAATTAATATACAGCTTATTCATATTTTCCATGATCTCCCTCTGAGACGCAAATAAATCGGCAATGGTAGACATTTTGGTAATTGGTAAATAAAAAAATGGAAAGATCTTACTTGGTTATGTCTTGGTTACTGGTTAACTGTGGTAACTGGTGAGTAATAGATGGACGGCGATTCCAATCTTACTTTATTCCCTGTATCACTTATCACTATATGGTCACTTGTCTGGTTGGTTCAATATTGGTAAAAAGTGTAAGTCTGTTCACTGGTTGGTTACAGAAAGATAGTCACTAACACGTTACAAGGTCCACAACGCGATAGATCCCACCTTTCCGAAGGCTCGAAGGACCAATTTGTTGGGCGTAACTCCAACAAATAATAATAAAATACTATGGTATAGAAAATACACTGTATATTAAATTGGTAAAAATGGTAATGGTTAAATGGTAATGGTGAAATGGTAATGGTAGAGTTAACGCGGCTCGGTTGGTGGCTGAATGGCACACAATGACACACATATTTCAAATAGTTTGTCAAATTCAGTGGTAATTGTAAAACTGTATTCTGATTACAATATACAGTATTAATTTTATTAGGTACTAGCTTCTGCCCGCGGCTTCGCCCCCGTGGAATTCGGTCTGTCATCACATCCCACGGGAACGGGATAAAAAGTATCCTATGTCCGTCTCCTGGTTCTAAGCTACCTCTCCACCAATTTTCAGCCAAATCGGTTCAGCCGTTCTTAAGTTATAAATAGTGTAACTAACACGACTTTCTTTTATATATATAAGATATCCGAAACCAGAGACACGGTCGTGTCTAGTATTTTAAAGCGGTTTCGTGATTACAATATACAACATTATTTTCAGTATAATATGCGAAACCCGGGAAACGTCTCTAGTATTTTTATGTAAAGAATGTATGTACACAATTTCAAAACTATATCACTACAAATCTATTATGTTACCTGGTTGTTCTTACAAAAACATGCTCACCACGCCTTATTACCCCAACGGTCGCGCTGTACGCCCACGCCTAGTGCCGCTATAACCCGCCGTGACTTGTGTTGTGTCTATATACTTGCGGAAAGATACTAAGCGCCACTTGCACCAACTTTTTAATATGTTTAAATTGTATTTTTTTTTATGTGATAGCAGGCAAACGAGCAGACGTATCGCCCGATGGCAATCACCGATCACCGCCGCCCATGGACACCCGCAACACCAGAGGAGCCACAAGTGCACCGCCGGCCTTTTAAAAGGGAGTACGCTCTTTTCTTGAAGGTTTAAACACAAAATTTCTATGAAGAATCGTGTTTATATACAATTATGAAACTGCCTCATTAGCCAAGTGGTCCCTGAGCGCGACTGCTACGCTAGAGGTCCTGGGTTCGATTCCCAGGTCGAGCAAAGTGTTATTGGGTTTTTCTATGAAATTCCCAGTAGCAGCTCGGAGTTAGGAATTTGTGCCCGGTTAATGGCAATAGGCTCGCCCCCTATTACATGGGACCTAAACATACCGGCGAACTGTGGGTGTTTATTAGTACACCTCTGCTTCTCTTTCATCTCTTTCTTTCTTTCTTTCTTACTAAGCTTTATTTTTCATATCACTGAGTTTGAGTTTACTCCGAAGAATATTTTGCTATAATATTGTTGGTATCTTAGTCTGTCGTTTAAATCTAACACGTCTCAACATCAAATAATATCTTCTCACGAGTCAATGAACCCGTCACTTTTTTTTATTTCAATTCTAAAGGTGCGTCTTGATTGACTATTACCTACAGTTTTTTTTTAACATAACATACCAAAACGCCTGTATTCCCTGAAGGGTTAGGTAGAGGCGTACTAATGTACACCCACAGTTTGCCGGTATTTTTAGGTGCAATGTAATAGAGGGCGAGCCTATTGCCATTAACCAGGCACAAATTCCTAACTCAGAGCTGCTACTGGGAATTTCATAGAAAAACCCAATAACACTCTCAAGGGAGCTCTTCAACCTGTAATTAAAACACTCAGTAATAATATTCTATACACGCCTTAACATGTCGGCTCGTCACGTCTGCCCGTAAATAAGTACCTGCGATGAATCACTGAGATGTATAAAAATATGCTAAGTTGCATAAATGCTTTCGGCAGACTTGATAAATATTTAACATCAAAAAAGCTCTCGGTTATCGATTTTGAAGATTTTGTACTGTGATCCGTGTATAAGAAGTCTTGCTGGAGCGCGCTTCTCTTCACGGTGTTAGTAATAGTCAAAGTCAAAGTCAAAGTCAAAATCATTTATTCAATATAGACTACGAACGTCATTTTTACAATATAGACAGCACCCAAAACGCCCGCCCTTCAATACTGTTAGTATTTCTGTCATCTAAGGCCGCTTACCATCAGGCCGTATGGATTTCATCTTAACACAATAAAAAAAGTTTAGATGCAAGATTGTCCTCAAAGCATTCAGAGCTTCACTATACAATGTATAAAATAGGGTAGACCCACGTACCTACATACCATTTTACGACCTAAACCGGACTACTGAGTGAGCGTTAACCACAGAAATGAATCCAGATTCTAATACTTTATGACATTGTAAAAATGCCATTAAAGATGTCATTGTGGAACTTCACTGACTATAAAACTAATGTCAAACGAATGAAATCGTATAAAGTTTAACATAGCATTACTTTCTATCTGTTTGAATATATAGTAAGAATCGTATTGTCTTAGTAATGCCTCATAAAACAGCTTCTTCAGTAAGCGACTTCTTGTCTTTTTAAGATTCCATTAAGAGAGAAGATAAGATTTGTGTCCTTTTTTAGGAACCCATGGTGGTATGAAGTTGAAATCCTCATAATATCATAATCAACCCATTATATGTCCCACTGCGGGGCACGGGTCTCCTTTCACAATGAGAGGGATTAGGCTATAGTCCACCACGCTGGCCTAGTGCGGGTTGGCAGACTTCACACGCCGTTGAGAAAATCTTTCAGGCGTGCAAGTTTCCTCACAATGTTTCCCTTCACCGTTTATGCGCGTGATAATTAACAATTAATTATAATTATACTAATATGTTAAGCTGAAGAGTTTGTTTGTTTGTTTGCTTGAATGCGCTTATCTCAGGAACTACTGGTCCGATTTGAAAATTTCTTTCAGTGTTAGAGAGCCCATTTATTGAGAAAGACTATAGGCTATATATGATCACGCTACGCGGACGAAGTCGCGGGCAGAAGCTAGTATATTATAAAGCTTAAGAGTTTGTTTGTTTATTTGCTTGAACGCGCTAATCTCAGGAACTGCTGGTCCGATTTGAAAAATTATTTCAGTGTTAGATAGCCCATTTATAGAGGAAGGCTCTAGGCTATATATCATTACGCTACGCGGACGAAGTCGCGGGCAGAAGCTAGTATATTATAAAGCTTAAGAGTTTGTTTGTTTATTTGCTTGAACGCGCTAATCTCAGGAACTACTGGTCCGATTTGAAAAATTCTTTCCGTGTTAGATAGCCCATTTATTGAGGAAGGCTATAGGTTATATATCATCACGCTACGCGGACGACGTCGCGGGTAGTTACCAATAAACGTCTGACGTTACCGATGGTTTCTGGCAATTTAAATATGCTAATAGGTATTAGGAATCGAATAAAACGACTATAATACGAATTTTATTGATTAACTGCCTCGTTAGACTAGTGGTTTCAACTGTGACCGCTACGCTAGAGGTCTTGGGTTCGATTCCCAGGTCAAGCAAAGTGTTATTGGGTTTTTCTATGAAATTCTCAGTAGCAGCTCGGAGTTTGGAATTTGTTCCCGGTTAATGGCAATAGGCTCGCCCCTATAACATGGGACCTAAACATACCGGCGAACTGTGAGTTTACCTTAGTACCTACACCTCTGCCTAACCCTTCTGGGAATACAGGCGTGATGGTATGTTATGTTATGTTAATGTAATACGAATTTTATTGATCAAACTGTCGTTTGGGGCGACAGGACAGAAGTACGAGACGAGAAAGTATCTGACTTGCTCGGTGGTAGGATCTCTTCGGGTCTGACTGGCTGGCGACCACCCTTACCTACGTCGGAGTCTGTCATAAAGCACCGCGGTGTGTGTTTCTAAAGCACCGCGGTGTGTGTTTCTAAAGCACCGCGGTGTGTGTTTCTAAAGCACCGCGGTGTGTGTTTCTAAAGCACCGCGGTGTGTGTTTCTAAAGCACCGCGGTGTGTGTTTCTAAAGCACCGCGGTGTGTGTTTCTAAAGCACCGCGGTGTGTGTTTCTAAAGCACCGCGGTATGTGTTTCTAAAGCACCGCGGTGTGTGTTTCTAAAGCACCGCGGTGTGTGTTTCTAAAGCACCGCGGTGTGTGTTTCTTTTAATGGATTTTATCGCAGTATATTGGTCTTGCAGTTTTGGGCTTGGATTTAGATTTAATAGATTCTATAGTGGGCTTCCAAGCAGCTAGTAAATCCAAGCCCAAAACTGCAAGACCAAAGGATACAGTGAGCCCGTTCTGCGTGAATCGTATCGCTAATTATTAATGAATATTAATTATTGGATCAGTATTAATATAATACGATAAAATCCGAAAAGTAGTTTTATTTCAAGCTCTATTTTCTGTTAATTTCGAGACAGAAAGTAGCCAGGTATTCCGCTCGATTTCACATCAAGCAGTAGGTAATACTGGATACAGTAAAAAGCGTCAATATATTAAGTATATACCTACATATAAGTAGATTTGCGCGCACATTAGTAACGTTATAATTAATTTACCCAAAGCATTAATCAGAGCCTTCAATAATATAATAGCAACGCATTGTACTGGCGCAAAATAGACCACGGCTATTGTTCAGGCAATTACAAATAACTATTTCATGTAAACTTAAAATAGTGGACACAATTAGAAACTAATTGTTATGCCAAATTAATAGTTAGTACGGTTTCAATAGGCATCAGAGTCTTATACAGGTTAATGTAGGTATATTTCTGCCTCATTTAATGGTCCTAAGAGCGACTTCTTTGGTTCGATTTCTAGGAGCAATATTATTGGTTTACATAACCAACCCATTATAGTAATACGGGAGACGTGGAATATCCGTTCACCCATCTAATAACCAGATGAGACATATTTTTTATCAAATACTAGCTTCTGCCCGCGGCTTCGCCCCCGTGTAATTCGGTCTTTCATCACATCCCACAGGAACGGGATAAAAAATATCCTATGTCCGTCTCCTAGTTCTAAGCTACCTCTCCACCAATTTTCAGCCAAATCGGTTCAGCCGTTCTTGATTTATAAATGGAGTAACTAACACGACTTTCTTTTGTATATATAGATTATTGATTAACAAATATGCCTATGATGACTTGCATATCGATGTGTTCATGGCAATTTTTTATTTTATTTTTTAACGGCTCTTAGACTATACTCTTTTCTGCCACTTACGCGAATATTAGACATTGAAATGAAACTATTATTTACAGATTTTATCGCATCGTATTGAATTTAATTCCCGACGTTTCGGATCCTTTACAGCATCCATGGACTATATCCATTCCAGCAGTCTACCCGTGACCATGGATGCTGTAAAGGATCTGAAACGTGGGGAATAAACGCGATACAATCCTTAAAGTAGTTTCATTTCAATCTATTATAGGTACTGTCCCACTGCTGGGCACGGGTCTCCGCGCAGATTGAGAGGGATTAGGCTATGGTCCACCACGCTAGCCTAGTGCGGATTGGCAGACTTCTTACTATTTTTTTACACAAAAATCCACTCATAATTCGGAATTCGGATTTCTATCATTTTTGATTTGATACCCACTTAGTAAGCGAGTTTGTTACCAGTAACCATGCATAAATTGAAGTTTCGAACCGCTACGGAGAATTTCGGACAAAAACTTCCTTAGTTCCTTCATCAAAAAGTAATTGAACCCAGGATCTCTGGTTTCGAAGTCGCACTAAGGACCATTCGACTAATGAGGTAGCTTGTGAGGCCCTAAAAGAAAAATGATCGATTTTTCCCATAACACACATAATAACATACCATCACGCCTGGATTTCCCGAAGGGTTAGGTAGAAGCATACAAATATACACCCACAGTTCGCCAGTATTTTTAGGTCTCATGTAATAGGGGCGAGCGTATTGCCATGAACCGGGCACAAATTCCAAACTCCGAGCTACTACTGGGAATTTCATTGAAACCCCCAATAACACTGTTTGACCTGGGAATCGAACCAAGGATCTCTAGCGTAGCTATCACGCTCAGGGCCTAATGAGGCAGTTGATCGATGTTTCATGAATCGCATTTAACCGAATTTACGATGTCTACACAAAATAAGGGAAACTTTTTTTTGTCAGCAGTCAGCAGTTTTTGAGACACCCTTAAAACACGATGACGTCATGACTTTCGAGCTCAGAGTTAAAAAAAAATAAGTTTATGTTCGAAATATCTGGAGTTACGGTATTTTATGGGTAGAAAATTAGCCAGTGTCGACACTAGCTTTGCGAGGTCTCTTAGATTTCATAGTCAGAAAGAAAACGATAAATAGAAAGAGGTTAATGTTGGAATAACTACATAAGTGAGTTTTATTATCTTCTGCCTCATTAGCTAAGTGGTCCTGAGCGCGACTGCTACGCTAGAGGTCCTGGGTTCGATTCCCAGGTCGAGCAAAGTGTTATTGGGTTTTTCTATGAAATTCCCAGTAACAGCTCGGAGTAAGGAATTTGTGCCCGGTTAATGGCAATAGGCTCGCCCCCTATTACATGGGACCTAAACATACCGGCGAACTGCGGGTGTGGATACATTAATATGCCTCTGCCTAACCCTTCGGGGAATACAGGCGTGATGGTATGTTTTAAAAAATCATTATGTTGAATCAGGACCACTCATTTCATGTCACATAATATTATTGTTATAAAACAAAGTCACCCGCCGCGTCTGTCCGCCTGTCCGTCTGTTCGCGATAAACTCAAAAACCACTAACCGGATTTTCACGAGGTTTTCACCGATACGCAGAGTGATTCATAAGAAAGGTTTCAAGCTATATATACAAGCTAAGTTGGTAATCTATTCTAATATTATAAAGAGGAAAGATTTTTATGTATGTAACGAATAAACTCAAAAACTACTAGGCCGATTTCAAGAAATTCTTTCACCATTTGAATGCTACATTATTCCAGATTAACATAGGCTATGGAATATTTTTTAAAAGTTAGGGATTTCTCCACCCGTTCGAAGCCGAGGTGGGCCACTAGTAAATAATATTTCAAGTTCACCAACCCCTATTTTATTTAAATAATAATACAATAAAAGTATAATCAGTTAGGGACCAGGGTATAAACCTCAATTTATGACATAAAATGTCATAATTTTGACTTGAATAGGCCAAGCGGTATTTAGTACAAAGTCACGCGAGGGTTGTTAAAATATTATCAGATTTGGGAGATCTTAATACTCATAAGTACAGTCGCCAACAAATCAAGTTACATACCACAAACTGTCAAATTTCTCCAATGGATAATAACTCTACGGTTTAGAGTTTAAATTGAAAATCGATTGAAGAAATTTGACAGTTTTGGATACCGTGCTTTGGATATATATGTACTGACGACCTTGACATTGGCTGTAGGTACATCTGGTAAGGTCATGTCGATATAATTACGTGTTTAGATCATATTGTATGAATTACCTTTGCCTATGCTAGCGCCATTTTGGAGGGTTTCTGAACTGTTATTTAAGAAGTAATTTTTTTTAATTATGGCGCCACACTTTTTCTTTATTTGCCAGTGTCAAGTATTAGAGTAATCAAGTAATATTTCCCATCGTGGGATTATAATTATGGCACCACACTTCCTGTGCTCGCCAGTGTAAAGTAGAATCATTTGCCTACACTCTCACTCGTTCACGAAAACTTAATGGTTAATTATCCACCATAATTACACATCAAACTTCGGAGAAATTCAAGTCTTGAAAATTATATAAAATCGACAACGTGCACTTTACATTTTCTCGCCTAAACTCCCAAGTAAATATCTAATTTGTAAGCTATCTTTGTATTGTATTTTACCTTTGTAATCTAACATATAATAAGAATGTAAGTGAACCGTGTCTGTACATTGCTTATATTTACAAAAAAAACTAATTTGGGGGACTCAGAATCAGTAACACAATCCATTGCTATTATTTTTGGAACTTTTGTCTGTCTGTTTGTCTGTGTGTTTGACCACGCATCAAATGATAACTGCTGAAGAGATTTGGAGGAATTTTTAGCCTGTTTCTTGGATTAACATTTAGGCTATTTTTAATTCAAATCGGTTTACTCTATCAAAAGTTATAAACATTTTAACCATTAAAAACGTTGAATTAGAAAAATAGCCATTGAAGTAAATTTATTTTTCAAGTATATCTGTACTAGACTAGCACGGGTCAAAAATTATAAATTAATCAATTAATAAAATTTAAAAAATACACTTACAGGGACTGAATACAAAGATACTGAAAACAAGAATATAAAGCAGTTCAATCAGAAACCATTAGTGTGACCAGGAATTGATTATTAGTACAGTTATGCTAACTCTACTTATACAGGGCATCACGGGACATACATAGGACTTCTCGAGCAAGCATCAGCCGGTGTAAAAACTAAATATTTGATAAGGTTAAATAAGTAAACAAAGAATGACAACTCTTTCTCTAGATGACTAACACGACATCGTTATTACCTCAATGAAATTTGATTCCATAACAGGTGTCATTTTGAGTTGACAATTTTGACAATTATTGTTTTTTTCTTTATAGCATCCAGCCATTATGTAACTCATTTTGTAATGTGAAACCTCCATAGTGTAGATACAATGCACACAATTTATTTTCGTAAGTTAAAGAGTTTCCATCTAATCAAATCATGAAATAATATACTACGGTATGTATAATATATATAAAAAAGGGTCATTTAATAATAATAATTGCAACGTGTGTTAATCTTTACTGATTTGAATTGAAACTGATTTGAAACAGTTATTTGAGATTTTTATTTATATATGTGTGTTTATATTTCCATGTTTCATGTCAATACATTGAGAACAATTTTTAAAAATTAAATACCTATTATAAATGTCAGAAATAAGGTATTCAGAGGTCAATGACGCTAAAGTGTATTAAAAATATGGAAAAATCCTTTTTTCTATGAGATTTTTCGAGGTAGTTAGTTGAAACTTGGAGAGGACAACGTCTGTCAGGTCAGCTAGTTATGAATAAAACTTTATTTTTATTTAAGTACCCAGATGGCCACTTTTTTATGTCCTCCATGTGAGTAAGTTCTCTTTTCTTCTACCCTCCATAAAATAAAGGAGGTACCATATGTCACAAACTCATTAAACACATCAGGTTATTCTGTAGGTTTCTACGTATATTTAAATATTGAAACTAGTGATCTTAAGAACTAGTGGATACTAAAATTTTTGTTCAAAAATCGTTATTGTAGCTAACAGTTGTGTAAATTGTATAGTATAGTAGTCTGATCGATATCCACCTTGATACTTAGGGCAGAATAGCTACATGCATTCTGAATAATGTGCTTATTAATTGTCAATTCTGTACTCAATTATTTGAACATGTGGTGTTAACCTATAATTAATTGTTACACTTGTTACTTAATATGTCTTAATATATTAGTTTAAAGTCTGTCACTAACCGTGAAAACCTGTAATTGGCTTGACACATATTGTTTTTCTTTTTTTTTATTCCATTTTATAGCTGTTGGTTTTCCAAAATAAAATTAAATAAATATTTCTATTTAAATATGCATGTATTAGTGATAACTATTGTTGGTTGACCGAATAAATAAATAAAAATAAAATAAATAAGTACTAAGTATCAAGTATCAAGTCCTAACTACTAGGCCTCTTCAGGTTTCGGGCGCCGAGTAGATATTCCAGAAACATAATCACACCTCTTTCTGTTCCACCAAATACAAACTATTTTGGGGAAACCAGAAAATATATACAGCATTCCCTCTTTCTAGAATACCACTTGGATACCAGAACAAACAGCTGTTACAAATTTCATACCGCGCCACGGAGTTTTGCGCGCGCCAACTTCGCATGCTCAGCCGAAGGTGGCCATCTTGCCATCATAAACAACGAAACTGAAGTTGGCTTCAGTTTCGTTGGTTTCAGCTCTTCGTCAATTCTTTATCCTGCAACCAAAATGTTGGGGTACTTCTGGAAAGATGTTGCCTTCGTCGGTTTCAGCGATTGGGGTGAGCGTAGTGATTCGATGACCAACCAATTGATTTATCAATATTGTTTCAAAATAGAATATATAAAGCGCGCATGGCTTGCGGCTCACACTGTCTAAGATGTATTTAAAATTCACTATCACTTCGGTCCAACCGGCCCATTAGTGCCAAAACATGACTCTCCCACGATTAGAATATCCTATCCTGTCCTATACCTACATATATTGGCTGTATTTACAAACGCTAATTCTCAACAACAATTCCAAAACTTTATGTTATGTCATATTAGATTAGATAAGATTACATTTGACCTCTATCTTACCTGATGTACCTTAAGATTGAACAATGGGACCGATCGGACCCAACTGTTATTTTTATGTGAAAGCGACTATGTAGTTGTCGCTGGGGCACGATTGCCTAGTAAAACCTATTCACTGACATCTTTCCGAAAGGCGACAAAAAGTGGGCATAAATGGAGTTACATCTCTCGGGTCTGTTGTCAAAATGGGTGTTCCACAGGGCTCTATTTTAGGCCCTTTTCTTTTCCTAGCGTACATAAACGACCTTCCCTATATGATGTCCGAGTTATCGAATATAGTATTATTTTCTGACGATACCTCACTTATATTTAAAATCAATAGAAATGATAGCGATCTAGCTAATGTAAATGAGAGCCTAAAATCACTGTCTAAATGGTTTGCTGCTAATAACTTACTATTTAATGCTAGCAAAACAAAATGTCTAAAATTCTCATTACCAAATGTACCCCAAGCTGAAACTAATTTAATTCTTGAAGGCAGCAAACTTGACATAATCAATGAAACTGTTTTCTTAGGTATTACTGTTGATTGTAAGTTGCAGTGGGGCGCACACATTTCAGCACTGTCTAGCAGGTTAAGTTCCGCTGCATATGCAGTGAGAAAAATTCGACAGATTACTGATATAGCTACGGCCAGACTAGTGTACTTCGCTTACTTTCACAGCATTATGTCATACGGTATTCTGCTGTGGGGAACAGCTACAGAAGTAGATTCAATCTTCATCTTACAGAAAAGGGCCATCCGCGCAATCTATGATATGGGCCCTTGCGATTCCCTAAGAGAAGTGTTTAAAAACATCAATATACTTACGATGCCTTCACTTTTCCTTGAAAACATAATGTACGTCCGCAAAAACTTGCACAAGTTCGGTATCAATAGTGACTTTCACAACCATAATACTAGGAATAAACATAAAATAGTGGTACCTAAATTTAGACTAACTAAAACAAATAAATAATTTCTAGGAAATTGTGTGCGTTTCTACAATAAACTCCCAAAATGTGTGACCGATCTCACTGGCAAGAAATTTAAAAGGCACATCAAGTCTGTTCTTCTTAAGAAAGCCTATTATAAAACCAAATACTACGTTGACGATACGAACGTGTGGTCGTTAAATACAGATGCGCATGTGGCCTCCCTGGCAACCTGAAGTTATTGATTAATAGAGACTATTGAAAGTTTATTAGTTTTCATGCTTGTCCAAGTTAGTAGCTATAGTAGGTACCTTATAAGTCTATGGACATGGCGTTATCAGATTACGTGTGATTTACATAATCGATATGTCGTTTAATATAGGGTGGGCCAACATGTTTGCACTTTTGAAACATGAATAGAAATAAAATTATAAATGTTATTTTGTTGATAATTAATTTAACGTAATAATACTTTAATGTAATATATTTATTAAAAATGACATCGTCTAAATATGCGCCGTTTCGTTGTTGGCACTCCTGCAATAAAAAACGCAAACTTTGGAAAACTCGCTGACACATGCTGCGGGGGACCACGGCTATCTCCTTGTGGATGGATTCGTTGTCGACCCCGTTTGCTCGAACTTCTCGACCCAAGCTTTGATCAAATTAACACTTGGACACTCACTTACACGGCGTAATCCGTATTCAATTCACAGGCGTCGTACAGTAACGTAGGAATCATTGTTTTTGTAAAATTGTTTTACACAAAAAGCACGCCGTGAAGCGCTCCATCGTGACTAAAATTGCATGAAGTGCCGCATAGTTTCCCGCCACCCCCGCGCCCATCCCTCGAACGGTTTTCAAAAAAACCTAGGGTTACTATTTGCAAAAATGTTTGGCCCACCCTATATTATCGACTTCGGTCAAACTTGGACATCCTTCAACGCCCACACATCCTATTATTGAAATATTGTACTAGTGAAGATTGTAACTTAATTTATTTTAAAAGAGTGTCTTGGTTTTAAAAGAGTGTTCTTCTCCATAGGATCAAGCTTTTGGAACCGTGCAAATAGAATCATAACGTTTCATTAACGCTTGTAAAAGCTTACTTGAAATAAAAACATTTGAACTTGAACTTGAACACGGGTTTTCTCCTTTATCGTGGGTGCGTTTACAAACACAAATTCTTACATACATAAACACGCAGACCCATAATACATAATTACAAAATAGTTCATTATTTTACAGGTATTCCTCTATCAAAAATTCCAATAAGCTGGGCAGAAAACGAGCCAGATAATTTTGACAATAAAGAAAGGTGTTTAACATTCAATCGTGATGGGGATTTGGCTGATCGTCCTTGTCAAGGCACTCGCCCTTACATTTGCTATCGCTCCGGTGACAAAGAAAGCAAATTTAATATGTGCGGCACAATAGACCCAGGTAATATTTCAGTACTGCGGGCTTAAAACCTCTATTATTTTTCTACTATCTAATATTCTAATACAAAATCGTTTTCGGGAAATACACCATTGTTGATATTATTTTGATGGAATATGGTATAGAGACAGTCGTTTGCTAAGCGTTTCATAATAAATCTGAAGGTGACGCAACTATGCTTTGTATTTTTCTGTATGACCGAATCAGAAATTATACTACTAACTATAGAAGAACCAAAGTTACTGACATAGCTGAAATTATATAGCTCGTAGAAAAATTCTTCTCAAATAATGATCAGACGAACGACCTGGTGAAGGTCACTGGAATGGGATCACGGCGTCACTGGAATCATTAGATGCAGGTGGCATAATAATGTCTGGTCCCTGTGGCAGTCTATAGGGAAGAACTTTGTTGAGTATTGCACCAGTAGTGTAGACAAGTGTAGTGATGTCCAAAATGTATTCATTCCAGAATATCACTTCGACGTTAGAACAGGAAAGTGTTACAAATTTCATACAGTGGCACGGAATTTTTCGCGCGCCAATTTTGCGTGCTCGGCCGAAGGAGGCCATCTTGCTATCATAAACAGCGAATTGGAATCTGCAGTCATCAGTGATGTCTTTAATAGATATCCAGAAAGCAAATTATTTGGAAGTGGAAGCTTCTTGAAGAACTTCAGCTTAATCGGCTTCAGCGATTGGGATGAACGTGGTGACTGGAGGACTATTCATGGTAACTGGTTTATCAAATCTGTTTTCTTGATTCCAACATTGTTTTACTGGCTCAAAAAAACACAGATAGATATAACTTATCTTCTTCTTCTTCTTCTCTTCTTGCCTACTATAATAAAATTGTAAAAAAGTGTCTATACATTGGAGATATTAAAAAAAAAAACAAGTGGGTATCCGTCTCCAAATCCAGAAATGTAATTTTTCAAATTCTGGTCTATTTGTTATGGGTTCGAGCAAAAACTACTGAATAGTTTTTAATTTTGTTATCACTGTTAGAAAGTATGTGCTCCGAATTAAAAACTGGTATACTTCTTATCTCACATAATTAAAAGGAACCTGAGATACATCTTGACCTCTCAAATGTATAGAGACCCATACAAAGAAGAGATCATCACTGTTGGTTTTTGAGCTTCATGCGAGCGAAGCCGCGGGCAGAAGCTAGTATACTTATAAATTTTGACACATGAAACTTATACATGAACAGACCGAAATGTTTGCAGGGCTGTAAACAAGGGAATGTAAACAATGTTTTGGGGGCTGTCTTAAATATAAAAATGACGTTCATGAAGTACCATTTGAAAGTATAAATCATTTATTCAAGGTACTAGGAAGTATCCTAGTACCTTGAATAAATGATTTATACTTTGACTTTACCAAAGAGTGTTTCTTTTTCCAGGTGAACAGCTTGTGGAAGCAGGCTTCAGCACATTTGATAGGGGAGAGCCTAATAATGCCGGAACCGAATATTGCGGTTCAGTATCTCGCAATGGTTTGTTAAATGATTTGAAATGCATGTATCGTTACACCTTTATTTTCGAGAAAAGTCCAGATTGCCATGCTGCTTGTGAAACGATAGGTCAAAATAAACAATAATAAATGTATACAAGTCTCAAAGGTATCGAGATCCCGTTCTATGTATATAATCATTTTATAAAAGGTATGGTGCAAACATAATAAGGCCTATGATAGCTTTATAACAGTAATTTTTTTTACAGCTCAGGTAGTTGTCTCAATAGCCTAGTGTTTCTGAGCGCAATTGCTACGCTAGATGTCCAAGGTTTGATTCCCAGATCAAGCAAAGTGTTATAGCGTTTTTCTATAGAATTTCCAGTAGCAGCTTGGAGTTTGGAATTTGTGCCCGATTAGTGGCAATAGGGTCCTATCACTTGGGATCTAAACATACCGGCGAGCTGTGGGTGCATATTAGTACGCCTCTGTCTAACCCTTCGGGGAATACAGGCATGATGGTATGTTAGGTAAAGAAGTTGCTGGATTTTTTGGATATTTCTGGAAATTTTGGCACGACGACCTTGAATTTTGAACTTAATTTATGCATTTACTTTCATGAATATTAAATGTTTCTTATTTTATTTGGTGATGTAATTTTGATACCTATAACCTACTTCCGGATCAGCCAGGGTATTTTTAACATAGTGTATAGATATTATTATGTTTGTAATTTTCATTGTTTTTTTCAATAACCGCCAAACAAATGACAGAATAAAAATATGTTCCTTCAACAATCTTTTATTTATTGCGGAGTATATATATTTTTTTTTCTTTAAAAAGGTTACTAGCAATGTGGGTCGCACTTTACTAGTATTCTTGTTAACCCCTCGTGCTAAGCTAGATTGCTTGTGTTACGAGTGGGTTCACGTCGTTAGTGCAATGGGTGGGGTTCGAACCGGCAACCACGTGATCGCAATTCCGACGCCCTAGCCATTAGGCTACCGCCGCTTCGTTATAATGATTGTAGTCAAAACTGAAAGAAATATTTTTGCAACAGAATATTAATACTATGTCAAAGTCAAAATGCTCTATTTCAATTATTAGCCCACGAAAATAGGTACTGTTTGAAAGTCAAACTATTAGCATGGTTCCAAAAAGTGGATCTTAAGGAGAAGATCCGGCAAGAAACTCCATAGATAGTCCATTTAAAAATCATGAATATAGGTACAATTGATTCCTTGAGCCACGTGTCCGATTTTCACGGACAACCTGTATTGTATATATGTAACTGCCTCATAAGCTTTGTCCTGAACGTGACGTGAAGTCCTGAACTCGATTCCCGGTCATTCTATAAAATTCTCAGTAGTAGCTCGGAGATCTGTACCCAGTTAATTGTAATAGGCTCGCTCTGAATTATATATGATGTATAAATACTTAATCATACCGGTAAATGATGTAGGTAAGGGTTAGGCACCTCTGCTTAACCCTTTGGGGAATACAGGTGTGATAGCATACGCTCACTAATAGGCTTGGATCTCTTCTCAGATAAAAGAAATTAAGCCCTAGTCTTCCATACTGCGGGTTTGAAGACTAGACATCTTAACGAAAATCTATGTCCTATCAAAATTGAGACATTTTCCGTTGATTTTAAAGTCTCCTTTAAAACGGACAAGCTCTACTGAGCTCATACTTGATAATAATAATAATGATGATATTATAGTGAAATTTTATCATTATTTGACAGACTTGACAATGTACACCATTATTACTTTCGAAAACCCTAATTTATCAAGCAATATTATTATGATAGTGATGTGGCAATATAATATAATTATTATATCGATATACCGAATTAATTTTATATCGATATACATAATTTTATGCCAGCTCCCGCACTAGGGAACGCACCTTGCGTCACCGAAGACTTAAAAACATACAAAAATTTATCAAACAAAATGCAAACGGATATTTGTTTAATTGATATTTTTTTGTTTCTAATTATTAGCCTAGTTCCTCTCATCGTGAGAGGAGACCCGTGCCCAGCAGTGGGACAGTATACTCGTAATGAGTAGATTATATTGTTTTTATGTTATAAATTATATCCATGGAATACAAGACAATTTGTATTGGGAAGTTAGGTAATTTTATCGATAACACTCGGCATAATTGTTGTGTGGTATTGGATACATTCATTGCATAAAAATCACATCAAACATGTAGTCAAAAATTCTACAAGCGGTGAGTTTCAGCATCAGGTTGGGCTGGTATTAGATTTTAATAAGCTAAGTCCGTAGAGAAATTGTGATAGTTTTGATTTGACCCTTTCAACATGCTGCTTCCAATTCAAGTGTGTGTCTAGGGTTATGCCCAGCAGTGTGACGTTTTCAACTTCTTCAATATTAATGGATTTTACTATAGTATTAAGCTGTATGTTTTGTTTTTGATACGGTTTGAATTGTATGATCTTAGTTTTTTTGTTGTTTATGTCTAGTATTGTGTTGTGGTCTAAGTATTTTAAGTATTTATATTTATTTTTAAGTATTTTCTAAGTATTATTATATTTCTAATCAGATACGGACAAATTCCAATATTTTACACACAGTGTAGCGACTGGGATAAGGGGATTCAATTGGTTTGTTATAGATACTGGGTAACACCGATATTCTAGGAAAAAACTGACTTTGGTTTTCGGGTTTCTTAATAGGACTGAATATTATCATTGATAATTTTTTTAAAAAAGTTTCAAAACTAAGATAGCTGTAAGTATTTTAAATGTATGCTAGACAGATAAGGTGTTTCATACACATAGGGATGATGTAAAGTCTAAGGTGTACTATAAATTTCTATGTTTTCACTCATTTTGCGGCAAAGGGACAGAACATCCCTCTCAATCTCAGTCAAAAACTTTAAACGCACATCTTAGAATAAGCTCATAAATATTTTTTTTAGAATATTATTAATAAACCTGTTATTTTTCAGAAATGTAACATCAATTACCTACCCTAATACATAATGATTTAATTATATTATGTCTACAGAAGAAAATATAATGTATATAATCATGTAATTAATGTATGTAATTAATGTTTATAAGCATAATCATGTAATCATCACGTATATAATCATCATCATCATAAACAAATCATGACTTGTTTGATTACAACAACATTGCCAGACATTGTAATATAACAGATAAAGTTCACAATGAAACAAAGTCAAATTGATTGGGAAATCTCAGATGTTTGGCAACTAACTGACAAATTTTCATCGATACATTGTAACAAACAGCACACAAGAACCACATCACTATTATTATACACTTATAGGGTAATGATAAGTGATGTCTACAATTTCGAAGCCGATTCGTCGTACCGTATCGACAATGGAACGCACTGTTTTTCGATATTTCGCGTCAGGAACGCCGCGTGTTTTGCGTTCAAGTGTTTTCGTTGATACCTACTAAAATAGGATTCTGTTGTTATCGATAAGTGTTTTTGAATAAATTGGTAAGTGTTTTCGTATTTATTGTGTGGCTATTTGTGTTCGGTGTAATTAGCTATTTTGTAATTAATTTTTGTTTTCTCGATAAGTAAATTTCGCCATTTGAATATCGTAAAAATAGACACATCCTTTACAAGGTACATATTAGTAGGTGTATACACAATATTATAGTACTTAATTATAAAGTACAAAGGAATGTAGAATACTGCCGTTTTTGGGTCTATAATCTTGACTCTTGCATAGTATAAAAGGCCGGCAGCGCACTTGTGACGCCTCTGGTGTTGCGGGTGTCCATGGGCGGCGGTGATCGCTTACCATCAGGCGATCCGTCTGCTCATTTGCCTGCTATCACATTTAAAAAATACATTATAAAAAAAATAAGTGTGATAAATCCAGCATCGTCTTCATTCGTCATCTTCGTCACCCAGTGACAGTAATGATGTCACTAAAACAATAACTAATAAATGGCAATACTGGTATTGTTTTTAATCGTAAACTGAAAATCTATATATATAAAAGAAAGTTGTGTTAGTTACTTCATTTATAACTCAAGAACGGCTGAACCGATTTGGCTGAAAATTGGTGGAGAGGTAGCTTAGAACCAGGAAACGGACATAGGATACTTTTTATCCCGTTCCCGATACTTTTTATTCCACGGGGGCGAAGCCGCGGGCAGAAGCTAGTGATTATATAAATAGAACCGGATCTTGATACCTAATAATACCTTCGGGGTACCGTAAGGGTTGGACACACACGTCTTAACACATTGTATTTGTATCTTTTTGTATTTTTTTTGTGTTTTACATGATACGATTATGAAGTTATTCTAGTGAAGGAAAAATTCGACTTGCGAGCAGGATTCGTCTTCTGGTTAGATACACCAGAATATTTATTATTATTTATTTATTATTATAAATTATATTTATTATTATTTAGGTACACAATTGAAGGGGTAAGTGGACAAAGGTATCTGACAAAACTGAAAAAATCGAGTTTCTTGCATGAACATAGGTTTTAAGTGACGATTGAGTCACTTGCACGAACGATTGAGTGAGTTGACTATAAGAGTTTTTTTTTATTATGGCGCCACACTTTTTATGTATTTGCCAGTGTCAAGTATTAGAGTAATCAAGTAATATTCTCAAAGAATATTTCCCATCATGGGGTTGTATGATGGCACCACACTTTTTGCGTTCGCCAGTGTCCAGTATAAGTTCAGTTCAGTTGCCCCAATAAAACGGTAGAAACTTTATTGAGGCTTCGATGGAGTTTAGGAGTGAACCCAAAAAGTCACGATTTTCAATTTTATATCATTTGCCTACACTCTCACACGTTCACGCACACTTAATGGTTAATTATCCACCATAATTACATATTAAACTTCAGAGAAATTCAAGTTTTGAAAAATAATATAAAATCGACACTGTGCACTTTTCATTTTCCCGCCTAAACTCCACGATAAGAGTTAATTGGATATGAATTAAAATTAGATATTTTGAGACCACCAGTCGATTTATCGTCACTTAAAACCTATGTTCATGCAAGAAACTCGATTTTTTCAGTTTTGTCAGATACCTTTGTCCACTTACCCCTTCAATTGTGTACCTAAATTAAATAAATAATAATAAATATTCTGGTTTATCTAACCAGAAGACGAATCCTGCCCGCAAGTCGAATTTTTCCAAATAGTTTATTTCCAAAGGTGTTATTTGTCAAATAACACCTTTGTCCACTTACCCCTTCAATTAATTCTCGGATCAGTTAAAAAAAACTAAAAACGATTCAACCAAAAGTAAAATCTGTCGAAGTCGTGTCACTTATTTTTTAACCTGTATATTCATAGTATTGTCGGCTCGGTTCAGTGGACCGTATAATATTCCCGTACGACACTCGTACGGTAAGCGGCCGTGACGATGCTGTCTATTATGACAGTTTTTGTCCATAAATGTACTTACTGCATCCGTGAGGAATCAAGGCAAAACTCGCATTAAAGCTATTTTAATTACGATTTTAACAACAACATTCCATCACGCCTGTATTCCCCGAAGGGTTAGGCAGAGGCGTACTAATGTACGCCCACAGTGCGCCGGTATGTTTAGGTCCCATGTAATAGGGGGCGAGCCTACTGCCATTAACCGGGCACAAATTCTCAACTCCGAGCTGCTACTAGGAATTTCGTAGAAAAACCCAATAACACTTTGCTCGACCTGGGAATCGAACACAGGACCTCTAGCGTAGCAGTTGTGCTCAGGACCACTTGACTACCAGGAGCACCAATTAATAGTAGTTAATAAGCCACAAATCCAATCTGTGAGCTGGTTCTGGGAATTTTATAGAAAAAGCCAATAAAACTTTTCGTGATATGGGAATCGAACCCAGCACTCAGGATAACGTCCATTACACTAATGAAGCAGTTTATTACTATTTGTTAAAAAACCATATAAGCAACAAACAGAATACAAGAGAAAGCAGTGAAATTACAAACCCTGTCATATTTCCAATTTTTACTTAGCAGAAATAAACTTTAGTCTTTGTATTTTTCTGCTGTCAAAAATCAGCTGGACTTGAGCTGGACTCCAATAAAAATAATGTTTAACACATATTGAACAATGAAAATAAAAGGAATAGACAATATAATATAAGGTATTGCTTTGTAGGAGCTCACTAACGGTAGGTATTTCAGCGATTTACGTCGAGTTATGAACACTTTTGGAGTAGGTTTTTTTTGTTCCTGCTATATTTACGATGCGACACTGCGATCTACGATGGAGCACGCTTTCCTAGAAGAAACCGATTCACTACGGTTTGAAGACACTCAGATTATATCTATCGGTTAAGACCCACTCGGGACCATTCCACATTTCAGCAGTACGCATAAATATGGACTTGAAATGTTTTGTTTGCGTTGTTGGAATATCCACCATGATACGATATCTCTTTCCGTTCTAAAGTCTTTAACATACTAACCAAATACAATAAAAAACAAATATGGACCATTAACAATGTCTAAATGTTCCAAAATTTATTGCTGTTTAATTTTTATAATATTTTTTATTGCCTCATTAGCCAAGTGGTCCTGAGCGTGACTGCTACATTAGAGGTCCTGGGTTCGATTCCCAGGTCGAGCAAAGTGTTATTGGGTTTTTCTATGAAATTCCCAGTAGCAGCTCGGAGTTTGGAATTTGTGCCCGGTTAATGGCAATAGGCTCACCCCCTATTACATGGGACCTAAACATACCGGCGAACTGTGGGTGTACATTAGTACGCCTCTGCCTAACCCTTCGGGGAATACAGGCGTGATGGTATGTTTATGTTTAACTCTACCAAAGATCTAATTTTAACACCTACTGACGAAAAATTTATTGGGTCCGATATCCAACAATCGGTTGGTTAGCAGCTCTTAGTTACGACGGATCCTCTTTTCAGTTCAAATAAACAGACGTTTCTGTAACAGTCGCTATTTTAGAGGGAAAATTGTGCTTCTCCTTGATTTCATTTGGAATAAAAGCATTTATGTTGACCAGCAATTGTTAGGAAAAGATTATTGCGTCGCCATATTATTTGAGATGACAGGTTTAATAGTAATAATAAGTTAAGCGATGTTAGCTGCGATCAGTGTATAGATGGGTGGCTATTCACAGCAAAACGGTTTTGGAAGTGGAAGCCAAAGGCACCGACTTCGGAAACTGCTTTGCACAACATTATTTTTAGTCTTTTGAAGTTTAGTTTTTGTTTAAATTCCTATTTATGCTTGTTATTGCATTGGTATTGTCCAGAAATTGGGTTGAGGTCTAGGGACTATTCATCATCATCATCATCAGTCTATAACAGTCCACTGCTGGACATAGGCCTCCCCCTATGTTCGCCATTTCACCCTGCCCTCGGCTTGTCGCATCCAGCTACTGCCGGCAGCCTTTCGCAAATCATCACTCCATCTTGCCGGAGGGCGTCCTACGCTTCGTTTACCGAATCGCGGTCTCCACTCAAGAACACATCTACCCCAGCGGTTGTCGGTTCTTCTACAGATATGGCCAGCCCACTGCCACTTCAGCTTGCTAATTTGGTGCGCTATGTCGACGACTTTGGTTCTCTGTCGGGACTATTAGTTCATGTAAAAAACTAATATTCAGCCATATTTGGTTATAATGCGCGTTCCGAGTGGGTCTTTCCCGATAGATATACATAATCTGGGTGTCTTTAAATCACGGGTGGATCGTTCTTTCAGACAAGATCAGTTCTTTCGCTCTATCGTAGATTTAAATGTCGCTTATCATCAGGCGAACTGTCGATCAAACGTAAGTCTAACTCTGCTCTCTGCTGCCTCATTATGATCGAGGAAAGTGTATTTGGATTTTTAACGGACTTAAAAAACGAAGGAGGTTCTATATTCGTCTGTATGTATTGTTTAAGTATGTTCACCGATATTTTAGTCAATTATGGACCGAGTTCCAAAATTCTTTATTTTTATATACAAGAATATATATATGTATATATCTACTTACAACCAAGGTGGTCACATTCAAATTTGATGAAGAACAGACTGATCACAGAAATATACAGTAACATAACACGTAACGACCGATCAGATTCTACTGACAACTCAAAATGTATCAATAATAATGTTGCTGACGCATTTTTTACTTTTTCTTGGAAGTTATTTTTTTCTATGAAATTCTCAGTAGCACCTCGGACCTAAATATACTGGCGTACTGTGGGTGTACATTAATACACCTCTGCATAACCCTTCGAGGAATACAGGCGTGATGGTATCCTATGTTATGATGAACGTTTAGATGGCAAGTTTTATCTCTGTAAGACACAACAAAGAAAAAAACATAGAACTTTTTTTTTGTTAAGTGAAGGTTTTTGATCGTGTTTCGCAAAAAATTAAATCAAAGCGAAACTTTGATAGGTATCAGTAATTTCTTTGTGACTGAAGTCTTAAACAGATCATAATTTTATGATATTTTCACTTAAAATACATAAAGGGATAAAAAAATTACCTGAGGATCCTGTTATGCTTTTAAAATGCTAAAGACATGTTTTATAAGATTATTATAAAATTGTAAAAAAGCTGTGTCTGTACATTGAAGATATTTAAAAAAAAACACGTGGGTTATGGTATATAAACGGTATATAAATATGGTATATAAATAGAACATGTGATTTTTAAAATTCTTGTCTGTTTGTTACGGGTTGGAGCAAAAACTATTGAATAGATTTTAATGTTATTATCACTGTTAGAAAGTATATATTCCAACTTAAAAACTGGTGAACTTCTTATCTCAATTAATTAAATGAATCCTGAAATAAAGCTTGACCTCCCTGATGTATAGAGGCCCATACAAAAAAGAGATCAATGTTGGTTATTCAATTTTACTCCTGATATAGCTTCACGTGAGCGAAGCCGCGGTCAGAAGCTAGTGTTTTATAAGATAGTATTTTGCCAATTTTGGAAGTAAGTATATATAAATTTATAGTATACTAGCTGTACCCCGCGGATTCACCCGCTGTGCCCCGTTCTTTAGATTGTAATTTTTGCAACATGTTTTATTGATGCTCTGCTCCTATTAGCCGTAGCGTGATGTTATATTAGAAGGATTAGTAGGATAGCCATGGCAACAACGGTTCAATACACCAATTTTCTCTATCCATATAAGGTCTTTGAAGACAAAGATCTGATCCATTAACTCAATAAAAATATCTTGAACAAAATTGTATTGAGAGTTTCCTGCGAAACTTTGAAAATTGTTGATTGCAAAATCAACCACGGGATCAAAGGATTTGTGTAGAATCGAAATTATTCAAGCTATCATATTATAATGTTGCGAATTAATTATAAGAATTTCAAAAAAACAGACGATTTGTTTGGCCTAGCGGCTGAGCGATCGGCTTCTGCGCCCAGTGTTATGGAGTTCGATCCCCATATAGAGCAAATATTTGTATGACCTGAAACCTAAAGGTAGTTGTTCCACGTGTGGGCATTGCTGTATGTGAGAATTTGTGTTTGTTAAAGCAGCCACAGGAGAAAATCTTAGTGAGGGACTAGGTATAAAAAAATACAAGAAAGCGTAGGTACCTACCAAAAAGATATAGATCTCTTATATTTATTTATTTATTTATTTATTTTATTGGTTTACCAGCAGTTGTTACACTAAAACATTCGTTACATAGCAGTTCATAGTAGGTATTAAGCTAAATCTAAGTGCACAACATATGTAGGTAAACACCACATGCAATATAATTTAGGAAATACCATTGACAAAGGTTATAAAAAAGGCATGGAAACAAAATATGTTGCAAAATGTATAACATAGTAGGTACCTATCTTAAATAGCACAGTAATGAGCGGATGGATAATGGCTAGTAAGATTATGGACCTGGTTCTTAAATCGTGGAAAAGTTGTGCCAAATATATCTATCTGTTTACTGTAATAATTGTATTTCTTACTTAGCCGTGAAATAGGTGAGTTGGAGCCTAAAACTGACTTTCGAAAAGGAGGATGTAGGAGCATAATTGGTTTTCTGGGATATTTGTGAGGGATATTGAATTTAACTTTTGATAGCAGATCTGGGCAATCAATTTTGTTGTGTAATAATTTAAATAAAAATAGTAATTCAGATGAGTTCCTGCGTTTGTCTAACGAGTCAATTATAATATTATAAAAAAGAAATTAAAAGAAGATACCTAGTTAGACTTAACTACAGAAATGATTAGTCTAGTGATGGGAAGCACAGCTGCTAAACTATAAAATTCGGGTTTGATTCTCATAATGAGCATAAGGCTATAATACGATATCGATAAATTTGAAATGAATCTCTTTATCTCTTCTCACCTCTTCTCTTCTCTACTATTATAAAATTGTAAAAAGCTGTGTCTGTACATTGAAGATGTAGATGATGGCATCAACCCGTAACAAACAGACAAGAATTTTAAAAATCACAATTTTGGATTCAGAGACGTTTATATACTCTACCCATTTGTTTTTTTTAATATCTTCTACACAGACACATCTTTTTTACAATTTTATAATAGTAGAGATTTATTTATTTATAAGCTTACTAAAGATCAGCTGGTTGTCCGACCTTACTACCTTACCTTTTTTATTAATTTGTTATTTACTAATTAATAGTTATCACCTATATTTTATTTAAAGAATATTTTACATACGACCATTTTCTCCAAGAAAGATGACCTTGCGTTTACACTTATTTACATTGGCTGTAAAAACAATAACATTTGCCTATCCGCCATTTTGACATGTATGACAGCTGTCACATACGCCAGCCAACCGTAACCTTTCTAAAGAAAGCTATTGCTTATTTAGTTTTTTAGGTTTTAGAACAGTAAGCAAATAGGCACTTTGGATTTACCACTACATATTGCCTGATGTCCTAATAGCCAAGATATATTTTCAACCTCAAACAGTACTGTCAAGCTAAAATAAACCCTAAATATCTGTATATATACAACATTTTATCAACAACTTTCACGAATGATGAATTCATTTGTCTGGCGTGAACTGTGACAAAGATGTGTTTGCTGTCAATAAAACGATTGTTGAGCCTCTAAAACAATGGGATACGTTCGAATTTACGTTGCATTTGGAAACGATGAACGGTAAAGTGAAAGTTTGTAGAATTATAATCAGCATGCTTTAGTATCAGAAGTATGTGAAAGTGAAACCTACTGATTTCGACGACATTAAAAAACAGGTCACGAATGTTTACGATCCCATAACAGAAGAGATTATGAAATAAAAGTGAAAATAATTTATTAACATTATATTTTTCCTTTTCATCCCGTTTTGGCAAAGGTATTAATTAGCTAACATAATGGCCCATGCTAATTTGTTAGTTTCTTTAACATGTCGTTATGTTGTTTTATAACTCTGACTGTCTTATGAGTCTAGTGGTCATAAGCGCTAGAGATGCTGCGTTCGATTCCCAGTGTTATTGGGTTTTTCAAAGCTTCAAAAGGAGTTTGAATTTGTGCCCGGCTGACCCGTCATTACATGGAACCTTAAGATACCGCTGAAATGTGGATGTCCAGGAGTATAACTCTGCCTAACCCTTCAGGGAGTACAGGCGCGATGGTATTGAAGTCATATTTTCCTTTTACTTAATCTCATAATCAATCAATTTATTGATTAAAAGTTGGATAACAATAGGTAGGTACGAGGATTTAATAGCAGTAATCAATCAAGATGATCATTTTTTCCAATACATGAAATAAACTCCGTAATAAATAAAATTTGAAGCGGCGGTAGCCTAATGGCTAAGGCGTCGGACTGGCGATCATGTGGTTTCCGGTTCGAAACCCACCCATTACACTACCGACGTGAACCCACGTCACAAATATTTTAGCTTAGCACGAGGGGTTAACAAGAATACTAGTCATGTGCGACCCACATTGCTAGTAAGTTAAAAAAAAAACTCCAAATCGATACTTATAAGAGCCCGGACGCTGAATTGGCAACAAAAACGTAATACTAAAATAAAATGTAATTGAAACACAATTAAATCAAATCGTGTTGCCCATTATTCGGATTCGGATACCGTTCCTACGCAAAAAAAATCTACTACTACTTCACTGGAAATAAACGACCACAAAATCGGTCGAAACTTAATAATTATTATACAACTAGCTTCCGCCCGCGGCTTCGCCCCCGTGGAATTCGGTCTGTCATCACATACCACGGGAACGGGATAAAAAGTATTATATGTCCGTCTCCTGGTTCTAAGCTACCTCTCCACCAATTTTCAGCCAAATCGGTTCAGCCGTTCTTAAGTTATAAACAGTGTAACTAACACGACTTTCTTTTATCTAAATAGATTATTTCCCGTGAAGTATTTCGCAAGAAATGGTTGGATAGGAACCTAGATTAATTGTATCCGAACCCGAATAATAACAAAAAAATATACAATTATATTTGAATTACGATTTAATTTGGTTGGTTGCACGGTCAATTCGGTTGGCCAGACCCTTAAATCAAATCGGTCTTTCTCTGAAAGCATCCTTGATGGAGACAAATTGTCGAATGTCTGTTACGAATGGATGAATGAGTTATTGAACAATACTGATATTAGAGACGTTCTCGAGCTAAATGTGGGTATTGGATAGAATGTAAGATAGGTACCTATATTTATTTTAACATCCAGTATTGTAGCATTTTCTTTTATATCTGCCTGCTGACCGGCTCATTAACCCAGTGGTCCAGGGGGCTTACCATGAACTCTTATAACAGTTCAATTTTAGACGAAAAGTTACCTGTCGGGCTAATTTGTACCATAAGCACTTCGAATAACCGGCGAGCCAGCGGTCACTTGACCATAACCGGCGAGTGGCCACGTGACAACATGTCACTACTGCTACGCTAGAGGTCCTGGGTTCGATTCCTAGATCAAGCAGTGTGATTGGGTTTCTCTATGGAATTCTCGGAATTGCAGCTTGGAGCTTAGGATTTCTACCCAGTAATGGCAATGATTCGCCGAGTGAGTGACGACTCCGGAGGCCCAAACCCTTTTAAAAGGCGAACAACGCAGTTGAGACTCCTCTGGTGTTGCGGATGTCCATGGGCGGTGGTAATTGCTTAGCATCAGGTGATCCGTCTGCTCGTTTGTCCGATAAGTTGTCAAGCATGGATCTTCAGGACCTACTTTTGGTAGAAATTATATTAAAACTGCATTCGTTTTGAGGAGAAAGTTCTCGGACCGGTTCTGTTGGTACCTTGTAGTTCGATTCAGGTATGCGAGAAAGTGCAGATTTAAATGAATTTTTAAAATCACTATGTTATAAAAAACCTAAAGATGATATTAGTGACACATACTTATCATCACTACTTATTATAAAACAAAGTCGTTTCCCGCTGTCTGTCCCTATGTATGCTTAGATCTTTTAAACTACGCATCGGATTTTGATGCGGTTTTTTTTAATAGATAGAGTGATTCATGAGGAAGGTTTTAAGCTATTTAACATCACGCTATAACTCTTAGGACCGGGGCAGCGTGGGTGAAACCGTGGGCGGGTCGCTAGTTGAAAATAATATGCTGAGATGGCTTGGACATGTTTCATGGAAAGGAATTGATAAGGCAAATGTTGACGGCAGCGTTGAAAGAGTTCATCCTAGATTATGCCGATGTCATTTAAGTTTTTTTTTTTAGAAATACTACATTTTACACAGCACCGTCTAGTCCCAAACTAAGCAGAGCTTGTACTATGGCTACTAGACAATAGATATAATACTTATATTATACTTTATTTTTGCAAATACATAAGAAACACCCAGACGAACACAAACACTTATATTCATCACATAAATATTTGTGTCCTGTGGGAATCGAACCACGAAATCGTGGTAAGCAGTCCGGTACTCGAACCACTAAACCATAACATAACATACCATCACGCCTGTATTCCCAGGAGGGTTAGGCAGAGGCGTACTAATGTACACCCACAGTTCTCCGGTATGTTTAGGTCCCATGTAATAGGTGGCGAGCCTATTGCCATTAACCGGGCACAAATTCCTAACTCCGAGCTGCTACTGGAAATTTCATAGAAAAACCCAATAACACTTAGCTCGACCTGGGAATCGAACCCAGGACCTCTAGCGTAGCAGTCGCGCTCAGGACCACTTGGCTAATGAGGCAGTTAAATTATAACCATAGGTATGAGAACCCTCGCCACCTTCACAATACTCTAAACCAAAGAGATTCTATTACTACTACTACTAGAATTCTACTATTATAAGCCCTCGTGATAAGCTGAAATATTTTTTTACGAGTGGGTTCATGTCGGTGGTGCAAGCACGAAGCCATTGCCATTAGGCTACTGTAAGAGTTAAGAACAAGGAGTTTTTATTGTGCGCGCCCCGGCACGTAGAACATTAGAACAAAAAAAAGTAAGTAGTTTTTGAAATGTCTAGAAAAGAATTTTATTATTGTCGTTCGATTAATATTTTTTCCTTGAGCAAATAAACAAGTCATGATTGCTCTTATTGTGCATTATTTTAATTAAAATCATAAACCCCCCATCACCATCGGGCACTTCATCCTGGTACTTCAACACTACCGTCGGCGCCGATTCGAAACTTCTTTTGTTTGTAATTCTTTCCCAAACTCAACAAGCCTATTTTACGCCGAAACAATTACGAACATGTTATGAAAATAGGAAAAGTCAATCAAAGATTTCCCATTTCATTTCCCCTGAATAAGTCGTAAAATGGAACGCAATTATCAAGATACGAGTATCAGAAACATGACTGTGGATAGGAAAAATGCTGATTTCCAGGAATAAAACAGACTACTATAAAGTCGGCTTTTATACTGCTTATGTGGAATAAACAAGTATTGTATAAGTTAAGTTGATTTGGTTAGTAGTCAGAGCATGTCATGCTCACTAAGAAGTCTTGCTGATGGTGGCGATGTGTGTCGGGTCGTTTTATTCCCTACAACATGATTAAGTCAGACGACGCTGACTCACACGTCATGCTCGTGAACGGGCGCCGTTTGTCGGGACTGGTCGGCTCTTGACATGCTATAGTAATCACTTTTCTTTTCTTTGGAAGGCAATTGATCGAAGTTTATTAAATGCAATTGTTATCAGCACATCAAGCTGCACGATTCTAACTTTATAAGAACTACTTAAATTGTAAAATAAATCAATGTTATAATCTTTGTTGAAAGGAGTATCTATGGAGTTTCTTGCTGGTTCTTCTCCATAAGACCCACTATTTGGAACTGCACCTAGTTTTTAGCAATTCAAAAGTACCTGTAAGTATTACTGGTCTAATTGAAATAAAATATGACTTTGACTTTGGGCATATAGAGAGGAGAGGTAAACGGAGATTGACGAAACAAGTAGGTATACATGGCGAGTGCGCTTGAAAATATTGCGTCAGATACACAGAAAGAGACAATTGAATAGAACCTACTTCTTTATGAAGTTAGATCAAAAATACACACAAAACAGAATACGTGGGAGAGCCATGCTTCGGCACGAATGGGCCGGCTCGACCGGAGTGATACCACGGCCTCACAGAAAACCGGCGTGAAGCAGCGCTTGCGTTGTTTCGCTGGGTGAGTGAGGTTACCGGAGGCCCAAACCCTTTTAAAAGCCAGGCAACGCTCTCGTGACTCCTCTGGTGTTGCGGGTGTCCATGGGCGGCGGTTATCGCTTACCATCAGGTGATCCGTGTGCTCGTTTGCCCCCCTATCCCATAAAAAAAAACGAATAACATACATACAACTCACACTTGGCGCTTTTACTGAAGTAATGTTGTTTTCAACCGCAAGCCAGTGCGCCAATTTATTTATTCAGCATCGTTCTAATTGAATTCCAAAACTATTAATTAACAGCAGGTTCCAGGGTTAAAACAAAGCTATTCTAAAGGTCAGGATAAAATTTGTTTTAGAGAGAACAGAAAACAATAGTCTAAATTGTTTTGGATTTTTATGTTTGCATCTGGCGTGTGGAAAAGCCGTGTGTTTTATGTTGAAAAGTCACAACTTTTCATTTAAATAGACGCTCGTGGCTAAGGGCCACTTGCACTAACTTCTATACAATTTTTCATTGTAATTTTTCCATTGCATCATTAGACTAGTGGTCTTGAGCGTGACTGCTACGCTAGAGGTCCTGGGTTCGATTCTCAAGTCGAGCAAAGTGCTATTGGATATTGCTATGAAATTCCCAGTTCCCAGCTCGGAGTTTGGAATTTGTGCCCGGTTAATGGCAATAGGTTCGCCCCCTATTACATGGGACCTAAACATACTGTCGAACTGCAAATAACAGCGTGATGATACGTTTATGTTATATATTTATGTTGTGTTTAAATAAAATATAAACATATTTAAGAAGTTGATGCAAGTAGCGCTAAGAAATAAGTTGTCGATTTGCAAGGTTAAGTTAACGCGGTCAATCTATAAATAGGTGACTTTTCAAAAGAAAATAACAAAGAACAGCATACGGCATTGCTGTAAATGCAGCTTATAGACGCCAGCAACACCAATAGTGACTTTTTAAGCCTAATTTGCCCAAGTTATTATGCCTTATTTGTCCGCGAATTTCACTGCTACATTATCTTTCAATTATTAGCACATTATTGCTTGGCAGAAGAATATTAGGCAATGCGGTCGTACCAACCCATATAAACTCAGCAGGAAAAATCTACCACCTCAAAAATTTGTCAAAACTTCTCTCTATCATTAGACAAAATACTTAGACATCATTTATTTCAACAAAAGCGACCCGCCCGCGATTTCATCCACGCTGCCCCGTTCCTAAGAATCGTAGGATTATGTTAAATAGCCTTAAATATTCCTCTTGAATCACTCTATCTATTAAAAAAAACTGCATCAAAATCCGTTGCGAAGTTTTAAAGATCTAAGCATACATAGAGACAGATAGACAGCGGGAAGCGAATCCTTTGTTTTATACTATGGAGTGATGATGTTAAATTTACAAACGCATCTCCTTTGTCAAGTAATAGCTTTGACGGTTTATAAAGACTAAGTTTCACTTTCTATCTTGGTGTCTAATATTTCGTGTCTATATTTAGGTTTCGTTTCTGTAGCTTGGGCGGAGAATAATAAACGTACCGTCGAGCCTTACGTGCAAAATTCGAAACATACACCATGGTGCCTTACGACGGACTCCGACATATGGGTGGTCGCCAGCCAGTCAGACCCCAAGAGGTCTAACCACCTCAACAGCAAGCAGCTTTTAGGAGATGCCTATCCTCAATCTTAATCCCCTGGTCTCGAAACTAGTGTTAACTGTATATCAGAGACCAGTGACTTCGCACTTTCGTTAGCAAAACATTATGTCACCAATTATTTAAAACAACTAGCAAATTCCCTGTTTACATGATTAGCCTAGTGGTCCCGAGCGCGACTGCTATGCTAGAGGTTCGATATCTAGGTCTTGCAGAGTGTTATTGGGTTATAAAAATGATCTTATTACATGGGATCTAATCATACCGAAGTGTAGCCGATAAGTACCGATAAGTACGTCTCTGCTTAAGCCTTTGGGGAACATAGGCGTGATGGTTATTAGAATGTTATTTAAAACAATCATTATCAGGCTATAATAGTCCATTGCTGGTCGTAGGCCTCTTCCGCTAGCAACCTTTCACAAACGATCACAACATCTTGACGGAGGGCGTCCTACACTACGTTTGCTAAGTCTCCATTCAAGAACACGTCTACCCCAGCAGTTGTAGGTTCTTCTAAAGATTTGAGAAATTGTATTCTTACTCGCTCTAATGCGACTTGAAATTATATCTCAATGTGACAAAAGGTGAGTGTTACCACTAATGTTGCTGGTGTCTATAGGCTGCGGTTGCCGCTTATCGTACTCCGTATGCTTGCACATAGGCATAAAATATGATATGCTATAATATATGATATTTATATTAGTAACAGGTCACCTGTTATATGCCTACTCTTGCTTCGTAACAATTGTGGTCACCGTCAATTTGTTTAACCGTTACACTGCACTGGTTACTTGCGGTTTTGCGGTTCCCTTTGCGACTGTTATGGTGACATAGCCCTTATTTGACCATGAATATGTCGTGCTGATAATGGTATTACAGCCTAAAGTATTAGGTCATTATGAAATTGTCCAGTTTTAATAGGGACTCGCTGGTTTGAAGTTCGATAATTTACAGTTAACTTTGATTTATTCCAAATTCAAATTAATGTTATCAGTAAAGCAATTATATTTTTCATAAAAAGAAAGAAGAGAAGAAAGAAAGAAAAATGGTTTATTCAGCACAATTTTACCTTAAATACTATCTATAATTACTTATACTCTAATATAAATTGCGCTGAAACGGCGCTGGTTCAGCATAAGCCAGACGGAGAGCCTGGCGCTGGTTTTAGTATTTATTTTGATATTGTTTGGCCACGTGTCGCGAAGAGATTAGGGATCCATCGAGCGACTGGTTGTGCAGGGCAGGGTTGCCGGTACCTCCAAGGTGACAAGACCTCGCGGTCGGTCTCCAATGCGATGGACTGACCAAATCAAGAATGCAGTTGGTGGCCCCATAAGTGAGTGTACCAGGATGACGGCCAACAGAGAGAGAGTTGGCGGGACATCGTGTGGCGAAGAACATCTGCCCCCAACTGACACATCTACTACATGACGGTTACCAGCGCTCTGCCAAGAGCGAATCGGCTGAGAAGAAGAACAATCTCATTATTTACAGAAACAAAAGAAAGTGAAGAAATTTACGCAAACATTTGTATATAATTTGTGAATCAGTCTTGTCATTTGACGCAAACCATTAGCGTGTTGCTGCAAATTTATCAAATTATGCCTAACTGCGGTGTTTTCTCTTAAATAAGATAAACGGAAACAAAGACTAATCACCAAGGATGTGGAGGAGCATAAGTATTTTAAAACAAGTTTAAAAAAGCGGCCTTTTATTCTCCCGAAAATCATAATAGGTCAGTTTTTGGGAAAAAACTGTGATGAACATAATTAACTTTGACGACATGTTTGGCGTAACGGCTGAGTGAACGGCTTCTGGTATGGCATCGATTATTTTTAGTTTATTTTTGAGATGGAGGTAAGCTGTTGATTCAGGAAATCTTTACAGCTCAACCGAGCTTGGTGGCGAGGCACCGAATGCCTCCAGCTAGGAGTACCTTATAAACTAAGCAAAAACAGCTAAGGGCGTCCCTGAACGGGACTCGGACCTCGGCTTAGGGCGTGGCTGGGGGGACAGCTAGGGACGGCTGGATCTGGTTTAAATTATTTTGGGACGAATTTAAAGCTACTGGCTTGGCTCGGGCTGGCTCGAGCAAGGGTCAGGGGGGGGGTCGAAGGATCACCTGTTGGTAAGCGATACCACCGCCCATAGACACCCGCAACACCCAGTTTCGGCCCCGGTATCCTCACTCACTCGGCGAAACACAATGTAAACGTTGTTTCACGCCGGTTTTCTGTGAGGCCGTGGTATCACACCATTCGAGCCAGCCCAAGCATGTTTGTGCAAGCATGGCTCTCACAATAAATATCTCTTTATATTCTGCTTAACTTTGTGGTGTGTTTATTTAAAAATATGTATATATTTATGTACTGACCAACTATTTTATTTAACGATAACTTTTGATAACGTGATTATGTAATACTGCTTGCCTATCAAAAGTAATGCAGCGTGAAGATAAATCGAATTTCATTCAACTTACACAATCGAATGAAAGTGAAGAAAGTTAACCAAACTTGAATAATATTGTGTGAATTGAGCTATTGTAGGTAAAAACGTCTCACCACACAGGCATACCTACAAAGAAGGCTCACTCTTTGAAATAATTTAGAATGTTGGCAACGTAAATAAAAAAAATAAATAAGATATTCTTTATTTCAGACAACCTTTTACACCGTCCATAGAAATATAACGAAAAAGAAAAGGGATCTCTTTAAAATTAACTTTAAATTTGGTATGGTCTTGGCAATTTCAAAAACTGTCACAAAATATTAGGTAAATTTAATCGTGTATTGTAATTTATTTATTTCATAAGCTATGGAGACGTTTTAGATGAAAATTCATGATTCAAGCATTCACGCAGATTGACGGATTCTTCACCATTTTCTTTTCATCATTTATACTCATCTGGTTTTTCTTCAATTCTAAAGTTTAAAAAAAAATGTATATCCTTTAATTTCAAACTAACCAACCCACAATAATATCGCCTTTTTGCAGCAATCTCTTCATTACATACACAGTTAAAATAATAAGGTACACTTTACATCTAATATTTAGGTAGATTGGAACTTCTGCAGCTTTCTATTTGACGTCGTCACGGTGACCACGGTGGTTGCGCGCCAATCGGTCAAGAGCGTCCACCTGCTCTGACCTAGCAGAGGTACTAGCGATATTCGACAAAAACTCGTCATTACAGTCTGGTCGAAAATTCAAAATATCTCGCGTACGCGTCTCATTAGCCAAGTGATCCTGAGCACGACTGCTACGCTAGAGGTCCTGGGTTCTATTCCCAGGTCAAGCAAAGTGTTATTGGGTTTTTCTATGAAATTCCCAGTAGCAGCTCGGAGTTTGGAATTTGTGCCTGGTTAATGGCAATAGGCCCCTATTACATGGGACCTAAACATACCGGCGAACTGTGGATGTACATTAGTACGCCTCTGCCTAACCCTTCGGGGAATACAGGCGTGATGGAATGTTATGTAAAAAAATTAAATGACATTCTTGTTAATATTAAAAACTTGTAAAGATGATTTTATTAAGTTGTCAGCGTTCTCGGTCATAGTGTTTATCATTATGCCTTGTCTACATATAATAAAATTGATATAGGCCGATGTCTGTACATTATATCGAAGAAAAACTAATGTGGTACATTATTTATAATAGCAGAAGCAAAAACAACATTTTTAACACTATATTAAAAGCTTAAATACTCCGTATTCTATTTCCAATTACTGTATACAAAACTGGAACATAATAGTAAATATAACATCTTGCTTGAAAGAAAAATAACTAAATTAATAATATAATATATAATAATAATATACTTTATTGTCAGACATTACAGTCCATAGGTTGTTAGCGATGTGTTAGTAACATATTGTGCTTATGTTCTATATTAGTATTGTTAGTAGTTTATTTAATTAATTTTAATTATGCCTGCCCATTCCTAGCTCCATCCAGTGTTTCTGGAAGGGGCAATCTGCAATCATCTTCAGAATCCTGTTCCGACTGCTATGCAGGCGCTGCGCCATGGAAGCCGCTTTCTTACGCATGATAGCATGTTTATTAATACCTACCCAAAGTAACATATCATTCTCAAAATCATGTAGTCAAATTGAGCGTATCACACAAATGTCACCAAAATAACTTTCAAATAAATCTCGCACGGCTCTCACTTAACGAAACAATGGTACCGCATCGACGCCGGCGCAAGAAAGGGACAAAACATCCGAGAAAGATCCATTCACCATTGCTAACTCGAACAGCAAACTCGTTTCCGCTTCAAAATATTGAAAAAAGAATAAAATTACTTATGTGTATTGAAAGTTGACACTAACATTGACCTACGGTTTTGACCAGGTGCGCAAGAGTAGGGGGACCTACTCTGATACCAGTGGCCAGTGGCGAATCGGACGAATTACGCGTCGTTACGCTCCGAATAGTCACGTCAAGTGTTTTCGTGATACAGTGGAACTTATGTGTGTATGTGATCAAAATTAACAGGTTTTAGTGAAATAAAAGTGCAAAAACTGTTGGCGAAATTTCACTTTTTCGTGATTGGATTTTTTTGGTGCTAGTTCGGATATGTTTCTGCGGAGTTTCTTTACTGTGAGTACTTATTCTTTTTATTTAGACTGTTTTGTTATTTATTCCGGTTCTCCTTTTCTCCTAGCAGGTCTCGAAACTCACTTTGTATTTATAAGCTAGCTTTTACTTGCGAATTTGCGGAGTTTTTTATTACTTTCTTTTGAATGTCACCGGGGAGCTACTTTGTCTGTATCAAACCTCCTTTGCTGTGAGAAATCTACATTTATGACAACAATGAGGTCAGCTACAATATTACTGACTTCAACATCGTCACAAGTTGCATACAATTTATAGAATTCATCAACGTACAAGTTCATTCACCTCGTAGTATCACAATCATCTGTTTTCCTATCAACTTTCAACTGGATATTCAACTTTTATAGCAGATAACAGATATTTCATTATAAGTAATCCGATCAGCGGGCGATTGGTTAAGAAAGTTTGCATGTATTGTAATACTTTCCCTTGTTGAATGTGTAAGGCTAATCAGGCGTGTTGATGCCACGTTATAAAACAATTTTAAAAGGAAATTATTTGGTTGTAGGAGAAGTTTGGGTCAGTGAACTTGTTAAGGATGCAAAATATGTTAGCTTATATTTCAATCTAGCAGTACTTGTAACGGCATTTCTACAGGAAAAAGAAAGTTGATGATGAATACTTGATCTATTCAACAATTAAGAATTATCCTGCAACTGTTTTTTTCTAAAGAGTAGTGTTCTACGTCATTTGTGTACACGGACTAAACTAGAGACAGAGCTGGGCTTAAAAGGAAAGTCACATATATTTTGGTGTTTTCAAGGAAAGTACTAGAATAAAACTTGTGGTGTAAATAAATCTTACTTATTCCTATTCCGTTGATCGTTGGCTTTGGCGTCGTTTCTAGTAGACTATGATAAGCTTTTAAAATCTAGATATCAAAGAACTACCTACACTTTATTTCTTAGCATAAATCACTTACACAAACGAATCCGGAATTTAGATTTTTGTCCATTCATGAGGAGAAAACGAATTAAAACAAAACGCAACGCTAAATGCATCAACAACATTCTTCAAACCAGTATTATGAACTCTCGAGACTTGAGTTTCATACTATCATACAAATCCAACGCTGTTTTTATAAACAGACTTCTAACTTCTTGTTAACAAAAGTGGCATTGTATTGCTTACAATTCTACATTCCTATTACTCCTCAGATCTCTTTAGATATTTTCCTGCATGCAATAATTTTCATAGTGATATGGCGATGAAAGAGAAACTATCAGCTGTTTATGAATCTGTTAATGTGAACGGTGTCAGCACACTAACCGGTTTAGTAGATGTCGTGGATCAGGGACAAATTTATATTTATTCAGTGGTTTCTTTATAACTAGCCAGTAGACTAATTTGTTATGCATGCGAAAGACATTAATATAATTAATAAAAAAATATTTTAATTATGGAAAAGTTTTGTTTACCTGTGTGTCTCAAGTGTCATCCAAACCCGTTTAGCCGTTTTTGTATGATTTAGTAACAAACATACCAGACAAATATTCACATTTAGAATATTCATAGGTTTATTTATTCTTGATCACACTCATCTCGTCACCCGGAATTTAAACATACCGGAAAATAATAGATGCAAATTAAGACACCTCTGCTTACCCTTCTAAGAATACTGGTGTGATGTATATAAATCTCACTACATCTCTAGATAAGGATATTTTTTTGATGAGACACTTCACAAATACTCATAGGGGCTTTATGAAAGCATTATGAATATAATAAGACGTAATACTTAGTAGGTAACAAGTAATTTTAATAAATAAGTAAACCTTCATAATCCCGAATAACTTGCCAAATATTTTATCACCAACTTTATTCTCTTCAGCAAGTAAATTTGCGTTAATCACACTCATAAATTTGTGTGTTTTGTCATAAAACTACGTACTTAATGCAAAATACCATCTCGATTCTTCTTCATTCGATTATTATTGACCTTGGAAGAAAATTTGCTGTTATTGTTACTACAAATATAATATAACAAACCATCACGCCTGTATTTGCTGAAGGGTTAGTCAGAGCTTTAGTTATATACACCGGTATATTTAGATCTCACGTAATATATAATAATCTCACGCGAGCCTTCTACCATTAATAATTAACTGCCATAAACTACAAATTAAAAACTACGAGTTGTTACTGAGAATTGTATAAGAAAACCTAGTAACACTTTGCTCAAGCTCGGCATCGAACTCAGGAGGAGTGTTGAGGTCCGCGCTTGCGATGCGACATTTCGTCTAAACCACACAATTGAATTCATAGCAGTTGCCCTAACTGAGATGGCACCGTCCGTGTAGAGCACAGATTCAAACTCTAACTAAGATCGAATTTTTCGATGTTCTTCTTTCGAATCTTTTCAAAATCTTTATGTTTAGCATACTGGCTAGTTTCTTTTACCTGAATATCTTTTGTTTAAACATCAGGCTAAAACTTCTCAGCCATCTTAATTAGTCTATAATTTATTAGTTTTATCGAAGCGTTAAACGATTAATATTAATCAGCTGTTTTCAATTCGGTTCGAGTTTTCTGCATCGTCGAAGATTGCTCATTACTTACTCTTTGGCAGAATTGAGATTTATGTACTTACAAGTTAAGATATTTTTACTTTGTAGATAAAAGTAAGTCTGAAATCGAAAGATACCAATAGAAAAGAATGAAAGATAGTAGATAGCAGAAAGACTAATAAAATAGCAAAGGAATCTCTAAATGTAGCATAATTTTTTTGTAATGAGAATGAGAATCATATGATGATTAATATGGATGCAGTTTTAATCATATTTAAAAATATAAAATATTTACCTACATTATTGTTTTCATCACCAATATAACCTACATTAACTAATCCACTAGTTTTTCCAATTTATCATTTTTTTTTTCTCTTTAAAGAATAATCTGATGAAACTTTGTATGAACCACACTTTTTCTTCGTACTAATGAGTTCATGCAATTCTCATGTATTCAGGCTTTGATGAGATGATAATATTGATGTACTTAACACAAATACTAAAATTTAAAGTCTTTTTATAGGTTTAGAAAGCAGATTTTGATTCATCTTCCTTTAAAGCAATAATATAATAAATATTTCTTTAAAAGTTGCGTTTGAAGAATGTCTCCAACATATTTATTTATTTATTATAGAACTTACAGCGCTATTAAAGGTATTTTAGATTAATCATAGTATGATTCATATTAGAAATTTTCTATGAGTTTCTTAGAAAATTTACACTGATTTCATTAAAATTGATCGATTAATGCTTTCTTAGCTCTAAAAGTCCCTGTTTTATGAAGGAATAACTATCACAGTCATCATAATTACTATAACTAATTGTAAAAATCAAGAAGACATCTCTGAAGTTGTAATGCAATTATATAGATAGTAATATAAAATCTCGATGGTAAATCTGGCATGGAAATATTTGACTATTTTTTTTTACAATCGTTGGTCGTTAAGACTATTTTGCGCTTCTGCCTGTTTCTCCTTGGGGTATGGATTTCCACTCGATACGATCCTAGCACACCATTTTCGCTTCGTTAACCTTCTCATGCATGATGCACTTCTGCATTTCTGCACTCATCATATATAAAGATCCAGTTTTTTATATTCAACTTCACTATTAAAAGTCTAGCCAGACACAGACGCAGACCAGCGATTAAGTCTCTTTAACAAAATCTCAAAAACTTTCGATCAACAACATGAACTCGTTCTAACATACTTTGTATGGTATACATCGGTATCCATGCGTCCTCAAAATGTCACAGCACGATGATAAATGCCATATTCTGTTTAAGTAAGATTTCTATTTTATTAAAAAATACATAGTTTTAAAAACTATAATATATTTTTTAAATTAATACCTACCACTACACACTACACTTTCACGTGAGAAATGTAAGCGGTAAAGATTTTTTATAGATTTTAAATTATTCATAGTAAATTAATAATTTAAAAATCGCACTGCTGATGTTTCTCCTTTCAAAATGCAACAAGTTAGAATCTAGTCAATAGGTATCGAACTGAGAGAATGATAGTCTCATCATAGAAAAACTCAATAATATTACCAGCAAATTGAACTCAGGTCCTCAAACGTAGCACTTGCGCTTACGACCATTGGAATATTGAGGCTCTCAACAATCTAAAATGAAAATAATCTATAAGCAAATTTACAAGTACTCTTCAACAAAATTTGTTGTCCGTAAGAGATAACTGTTAGCGATGAGACCGCCGCTTGTACCATTCTATGATTTATGAAACTGTACTTTACATTAGGTTTTTGGTGTAAATTTTAGAATATTCTATTCTAATTTTAGATGTTTAGAGAATGAGCAAAACCCACTAAACAAACACAAAACTTCACCCACTTACTGAATCTCACATACCTAATTTCGTGTTCTACAGTTTCGTCTGTTTTCGCCTAAATTATTCAGCCAAAACTATGTTATGCAAATAAGTACATAAAAAAAACATTCATAGCAATTAACACACTTATTATAAACTATGACTGCGGGAGAAACAGCGCTGAAATGTTTTGATTTCAATATATTATTCAAATGAGGATATAATTAAAGAAGAGAAGGAAATAACATGACGTTGACGTAATGACGTTTGTTTTAGAAGACAGAAATAGAAGTAACTTCGAATAAAGTATAACTTTGGTGAAGTCACACGGTACCATAATAATCTTTCGATTGTAATGATGATGATATTTTACATGAAGCAAGTGATAAATTAAACATTTTTGATACACTCGCAATTAAATCGACAACAAGTGCTTTGGATTCAAGTTGAAATTCCTTAGATCTCATTAAACATTTTACTAAAAGAGAGGTGAATATAAATGTCCTTCTTGACTAAAGAAAAGATGCATGTGTTTAGGCTGATTTTATAAAAGGAAGTGAATAATTAGGTGACGGCTGACAGAGATGAAAAGAAGAGAAGGACATTCTGCACCAACCCCAAATAAACTAGGACAAGGGCAGCAAGATGATGATAATGAATCATGGAATAAATAAATCAATAGTAAGGATAATACCGTTTCTATATTATAAGCTGATCAAAGACTCCTGACTGCCGACCCTGAATGTGATGTGTTTGCTAATGAATGGAAGAAAGTAATGCGTGCTTGTCTGGTGTTCTGTGAGAGACAATATGCGAGGGTGTCCACTGTTACATGCTAATTTATGTTAGTTTGTAATGTGTTTAATTTATTTAACCATTTACTCAATTTTATCCACGAATTGTTTAACTTTGAATTTAATTTTTCTATTGTATGTTATCTGAATTCTTATTTAATTTTAATATTTATAACTCTATGTTAATTAATGTAATTGGACCTGTGCCGTTTTAATTAACTATAAATAAATAAATAAAAGTCAATTTTCAAATTGGAATATCCATTGCAAAGTTCAGTATTTATAAAAGACCTATATTTGTATTTACCTATGTTTTAAAAATAAATAAATAATTCTAATTCAAATTCTAATTATAATCCGTCGAACATTCATTTACTTGAACGTTCATCCCGCCGTCATTCGATACTTGAAAGAGTTTGTTACTCGGTGACTAAAGTACCATCAGACTGCCATGCTGCCAACACATGAGTGTGATTTATGGCCAGAGGTTGCTTGGCACATTCTCGTGTTTTCATTGTAGTTTTTAGGTCAATTTAAATAAATACATATTATATATTATACCTAAATGTGAAAACTAACCAAATAACCTATTAAAATAACCAAACAAGTTAGAGAGAGTGCTCTAACTTGTTTGGTTATTTTAATATATTTTCACAACAAAACCACTGAACTAATTTTGATAAATTTTTATGTAGAAATAGATTGGATTGTGTAGAAGCGCATAGGCTACCATTTGTATAATCTAATTTATCATGATAGGAATTTCTGATATCATCTTCACTTTTTATTAGTTATCACTTCTGCTAACTGCTACTTTCAACTCATTTATAGCCTTACTCGATGTCACTGCGCTAGGCTAAAGTTTATTGACCGGCTTCAAAACTGGCTCAACTTCACAGAATCATATGATTGATATTAAAGTATAGAGCGCCACCTAGCGATTATGTGATGCCTATCAAACGATCCAACCGAGGGAATCGAACGTGGCTTGTATTTCTGCGCTTTGAATACTCGTTGATGTTGATTGTAAACTATTTTGATTGTATACTCCAGGATTCTCTCCTGTATCGTGGGTGTTTATACAAAAACAAATTCTCACATACACAAACCAGACCCGGAACAAATGCGTATAGGTTCATTATACAAATATTTAAATCCAGTCAATTTTATTCCGATCCATGTTAAATTCAAGATATCATTCTAAAATTGTATGTGTAATTTAATCAACCTATAGTTTATTAATTGTTATACATTAGGCTTAATGGTTAAGATAACCCGTTGGGTCAAAATGCATAGAATCTGCGGAACGGATCGCTGTTTTAAATCCCACAACAAAATAAAATGGTATGGCTTGGATGGATTGTACAAATGTCAACGATGTACTTGAAAAAAGTAGTGTAAGGAGACTTTATTCAAAATGCAGTATTAAAGAAATATGTTCCAGTAGTTCAACCACTTATAAATTTAATGCAGCTGTATCGTCTAGATATGGAAACGCGCGTTACCCACAAACACAGTGGCCTGCACACACAACCCCATACAGGAACTGGCAGACATCTATAATTGATACGAGATACCAGATACCACGACCTCTTCCGACACGGATTCTTAACGAATCTCTTACTATAAATTGAAACTGGTTTAGAATTAGTCTAATGGACTGTTTAAAAGAATATCACCAAATTCTATTTTATTGCATAGAAAAAAACATAAAAGGAGTTCATCTTTTTGTTTATTTTTTGCATTTGTCATGCTAAGATTATAATAGTACATTACTGCCGCGGTCTATAATGACTACTTTGCTTGTCGCGCTGATGATGGCCGACAGCGCAGCGTAGCGCAGCTCCAGGCCGACACAACGCGGTCAGCGTGCAGCACTTGATGGACGAGTCGAGATTACAGCCCTTGCTGTCCTTTACAGCGAGGACAGCAAGGGCTGCAATGATGGCCAAGCTGAAAGGCCTAGAGCGTAGCTAGCTAGCCTAGCTACGCTCTAGGCCTTTCAGCTTGGCCTCGAGGCAATCATACCAGACCAGCGAAGCAGTCATTGTGGGCCAAGGTTTGTATAGTGCTTTACTCAAAAATGCATGTAATGTGGTCATTATTTTGACAACCTTGTTTGAGCAAAGTCGACCTTGCCGTTCTGTTTCAAGGAGCGGCCGGCAAAGTTTTGCTGGCCGCTCTAACAGGCCGGCAATGTTTTAAAAGTTATTTTAGTGAAGGAAAGGAAGGTTTATAAGAAGTTTGTTTTTAAACTTATCGTAAAGTGTAATAGTAGTTATAGCCTAGTATAATATTACCATTGGACTGCCAAGTGATAAAGTGAAACCCGAATGAAATCCTTAAATCCTCTTTTATCATGAAATGTAGAAACGCTTCCCGAATGGGTCTTCCCCGATAGATATAATCTGGGTGTCAGGAGAAACCGATGCACTCGTAGTTTCAACTGCGAGTGCATCAGTTTCTTCTAGGTATGCATGCTCTGTCGTAGATCGCAGTGTCGCTTAAAATCAGGCGAACTGCCGGTCAAGCGTGAGCCTATCAAGAATAATAATAAAGATAGGTCTTTATTTCCAATCCAGGACTTATGGAAATTATGTGCATTATTAATTAATTATTACTCGCATAAACGGTGAGGGAAAAAATCATGAGGAATTTCTCATATTTGAGGGATTTTCGTGTAAAGTCTGCCAACCCGCAGAAGGCTAGCGTGGTGGACTAACTATCTTAATCGCTCCAATCTGAGAGGAGACCCGCGCCTAGCAGTGAGACGGAGAATGAGTTAATGATGAGGATTTAGAGTATTTTAAACTTGAACTCTGTCATGTAGGAGGTGGCATATTGAAAAACTGTCTATAAATGAACGTCAATAATAATCTACCTAAGATACTTATTTTATATTTTACTAGCTTCCGCCCGCGACATCGTTCGCGTGGAATAGTTACTTAGTCTTAGCGTGATGATATATAGCCTATAGCCTTTCTCAATAAATGGGATATTATCTAACACTGATTTTTTTTTAAAAATCGGACCAGTCGTTCCTAAGAACGCGTTCAAGCAAACAAACAAATTCTTCAGCTTTATATATTAGTAAGTATAGATGTTGATAATAATTCGATTCTGAAATAATATTGCCTTTTATTTTTTAATGCTACAACAAGTGAAGCAGCACCTTTTTAATGTCACATTTACACAAAAATATGAGAAACAATATACTTGACATTTTAAGGCTCTAAAACTTTGAATATTATTAATGGCAAAACCGTTTATACGCCGTAAATTACTCCTCAAAGATTAAATCATTAATCATGATTATTTTATTCTCTTAAACAAAGACTTGAACAAAAAGAGGGACACGCCTTACTTTCTCTGAAAGCATTTTACATTTAAATTACATTATTGCTATCTTGCAAGTAATAAATTATATTATGTGTCATCATTTCCTTCCAAAAATGTATTATTGGCTGATCAACGTAGTATTACGGCCAAAATTAATAAGCTATCTCTGGATTGATTTCACTAGAGATATAATTTGCCAGAAGATCCATATAAATTTTACGAAGACTCAGTTAATTAACTAGAAATAACAACTTAGCATCATATAGCAATTAAAAAGTCTCCACAAGTAGAAACAATTTAAAGAGACCAAAAAAACAATACTAATAATACCTTATAATTAGCTCCAAATTAAATTAGGTATTGTCAATTTAAATTATCATCCGTTAAAAAATTGAAATTGACCTTCATACCAAATATGATGCTGGTTATATCAAATTCCCATCTTCAGTAGGGAAAACAATTAACAAATACGTTATAAATTTCGGCCGTGTGTCGAACCGTTAATACTTAACTAACCTGTATAAGCTTCTAAATTGGCAAGTAATTGCGAGACTAACTATTATTATAATCTTGCTAATTGTTGCAATTGTTCAAGTTATTATAATTACGAACTCGAATTGAAGTTAATTTAGAGATAACTGTGGATTTGTAATCATGATTTGCTTTGAATAAAGTTGTTTCAAACTGTCTCATTAGCTCTTAGTCTGAGGGTGGTTTTCCACCAGAGATGTGCTATGTTACGTTGCTATGAGTGCGTTTCATCATCATCATTATCATCAGCCTTTATTCGTCCACTGCTGGACGTAGGCCTCTCCTAGTGAACGCCACAGAGCCCGATCTTCAGCTTTCCTCATTAGTTTTATATGGATAGTCTTCTTCCGGGAATATAAGTGTGGTGGTGCTTTGTTATTTGCAAAAGCCGTTTTATTTATCTTACTTATTACCTATAAATAAGAAAAAATATCTACATAAAAAGGTGAAACAACCCAAAATGCAAAACAACGTAATTTGGCAAGGAGCTCACCTATTGGTGAATCGTGGAGAATGCCAAAAAGCGCTCATAAGGTATGGACAACAAACTACTTGATCAAAAGTGTGCCAGCTCGCCTACCCAATACATTTACAATGTTCTTAACCGAATTTCTACTAAGATTGGGGATACTGCAAGATATAAATTGTGAAATGCTTCATACCTAAGATATTTTTTTTTTCTAAAATCCGTACGATTAAGTTCAGAACTATTTAGCCAAACCAATAATTTCTAACTTGTTTTTGAAAGATACATGTTTGAAAATGAACCTTATTATTGTCTACGCTATGATTATAATGATCCTAAGCTTGACTGGTAACGCTAGAGTTGTTGGGTGTCGTATTTTCTATGAAATTCCCAATAGCAGCTCGGGGCTTGTATTTTGTGTCTAAGCATACTGGCGAACTGTGGGTGTAAATTAGTACATCACTGCCTAACCCTTCAGAGAATACATTCTTATCATCAATAAAACTAATAATAATAAAATCTTTGACGAATTCATTTAATTGTAATGGCTTACCATGATTTCTATAATATTTTATGTTTGTAAATAACCCATTGACCGCATTACCTAAGTATTATGAGGACTAGACTTAGACTAGACTAGAATTTATTACTGAGCCATGATCTGACTGGAAGATGCTTCTTTATTCATATCACTTTCCTTGTTGGGTTGTAGACGATAAAAGAAATTTCTCTCAATGTTTTCTCCATCTCGAATATCAAATGAAATCGATTCTGCGTTACCGTCATTATGACTAAACAGGTTCTTAACACAGTTAAGTAGAATTTTGGAACGGATGTAGAACAGACCAATATGTAGACAGTTTTATGAATAAAAAGTAGTTTATAATATTATTTTGTGAAGAAGAGTATCTATAAATAAATAAATAAATAAATATTCTGGGACATTTTTACACAGCACCATCTAGTCCCAAACTAAGCAGAGCTTGTACTATGGGTACTAGACAATGGATATAATACTTATATACTTTTTTTTAAAATACATACTTATAATACATAAGAATAGGTGCTATAGGTGTTTCTGAAATCAATTTTTACCTCGTTAGCTCGCGACCGGGGCTTTTTAGCTAGAAGTTCTGTAATGTTATTGAGTTTTTCTATGAAATTCTCAGTAGCAGCTCGGTTTGGCATCTAATAGACTGACTCCATAATCCATGGGACCTAAACATACCGGTAAACTTTGGGTCTACATATATTAGAAACTCTGCCTAATCCTTCAAAAATACATGATGACATGTTATGTTCTTATAAATATCTCTGTTGAAAGGATCATATACATCGATTGATCTAGCCGTAAAAAATATTAACAAATCTAGTACAGTGGTTGCCGTTATAGAAAACATAGAGTTTGGTAAACTTGCATAAATGTAACATTAAGACTTTATTCGAATAATTTACGTCATTCCCATAAGATTTAGTTTTGCCTTCATTAGCAGGCATGCCTTTGCCTTTTGTGCTACTTATCTCATGAAAAGACGTTTTTGACATACTTCGCGTAGTAACATCTACATAATAGATTGGTTGGGCGAAGACAATAGCCTAGTTTGCCCTAAATGGTAAATGAGTTTATTTGTTGGTACCATTTTGATTATTTTATTTACATTTTAAAATGAATAAGTGATGATTACTGAACCTCCTATTTTGCTTTATGGATTTCTTTTATGGGATAGGGGGGCAAACGAGCTGACAGATCACCTGATGGTAAGCGATAACCGCCACCCATGGACACTCGCAACACCAGAGCAGTCAGAGGTGCGTTGCCGGCCTTTTAAAAAGGTTTGACCTCCGGTATTCTCACTTACTCGGCGAAACACAACGTAAGTGTTGTTTCACGCCGGTTTTCTGTGAGACCGTGGTATCACTCCGGTCGAGCCGGCCCATCCGTGCGGAAGCATGGTTCTCCCATGGTAAGTTGCATGTTTTCAAAGTCATCCTATGTATCCGTTATTGGCAAAACTGTTTCTCATACAGCTCTAGACTATATAAATATGATTCAATCTTAAGCGAAGCCATAACTTGTTTCGTCTCTCCTCTCGCATCGCTTATCCGTCGGTGTAGTTATTACTCGCCCGGCACACTTGGCGCAGGCTTTCTTACATTACTATCGTCTCGTCCTTCATCTATACTGTTTGTAGCTTTCTTTTATACATATAAACGTTTGTTATTTTGTGTTGTTGTAAAGTTATATATAAATAAGTGCAAGACCTCGAACACGTCCATTACAATATCAAGTCATAATAATCTCTACTATTATAAAATTGAAAAAAAGCTGTGTCTGTACATTGAAGATATTAAAAAAAAAAACAAGAGGGTATAAACGTCTCCGAACCCGAAATTGTATTTTTTTAAATTCTTGTCTGTTTTTTACAGGTTGGCGCAAAAACTACTGAATAGATTTTAATTTTGTTATCACTGTAAGAATTTATTTGCTTCAACTTAAAAACTGGTGAACTTCTTATCTCAAATAATTAAACGGAACCTGAGATACAGCTTGACCTCTCTAATGTATAGAGACTTATACAAAGAAGAGATCATCACTGTTGGTTTTTAAGCTTCAAGCGAGCGAAGTCGCGGGCAGAAGCTAGTAAAGAATATAATTCTATATTTGTAATAGAACGCCATCTAGTTACGAAATTCTGAACTAGAGCTATTTAGACTGTTTCCAAACTCATTTACTAAACAACGATTAAAACTACTAACATCTGGTATTACCGTTTACCCGATTAAGTAAACCCTTTCCCTGTACACTTTAGCAAAGGTGTAGGTAGGTAAATATGCAAATTACCCAAATACTGTACTATTCACATAAGCCAGTAATCCGGAAATCTTAGTTCTAGATTAAATTTTGTGTGTATACTTACCCATATTGTATAGAAAGCGAATGTGCCTCTTGGGGCGGGTTTATCCAAGACCAGAGGACTACAGAGTCATACCCCCAGGCCTCATTATAAAGCTTATGGAAGAGCTTTGAAGAACTCGGGGAGGATGAGGATTAGGTATCTAGGGGAAGCACAAAAGATCCCATTGGGTTGAAGTGCTCTGATGCCTTGCTGCCTCGGCCCCAGACAAGATAAGATACCCATATTGTAACAAGATTATCATACTAATAGAGCTGTGATAGCCTAGTGATATGACCAATATTGCTAAGTCATAGGTCTCGAGTTCAAATCCAATCAACGCACCTCTGAACCTCCGCCACCGTCTCTTCGCCCGACAAGTTTCCTAAGCGAGTACATTCTTAACGTGTCATTACATTCTAAAACATCATCATCATAGCCTTGTCTACTTTTTTTAAAATAACTACTACATCAGTCATTACTGCTGATCCAGTTTTTAAACCTCAATTCTCCGGTGACGTTGGATGAGAAAGTTTAATGACATTTAAAACTATATTATTTTCTTATATCCCTGTCTTTCTTGTGTTAGAAGTTTTAGATTAAATTGGTAATTGTCATCATTTTTGATCATCATAATAGAAACCAATGTGATTGATTCAATCGATTGTCATATAAATTTATTAGTTTAAAAAAAAGTTTACACCCATTAAGATTTTATCCTGTATTGGAGGTACCTTTACAAGTATCGAAAAGAGTCTGTAGGTCATACTAATCATTATATAAGTGTCTTTTTAAAATTAATTGATAAAAATAAATTATTATCACATATTGAGTTCACTCAGGAGAAAAGCTTCTCAAAACTGAAAATAAATAAGTAAAAGCCTCAAATAATTAAATTTGATGATACGTTGTCGTAAACACCATTATAATTCGACACACGCAAATGTTAAATGGCGCTTACTACATTACACAAACGACCGACCCATTTCTTTTGTTCGAATTTTAAATAGTTCCTTCGAGCCTTTTCGTCTTTCCTTCGTGCCTCTTCGGCACGATCGTCGTTCGCATTCCAGTCGATAGGATCGCGTCTATTACACATAGCTCGACGCCAATACATATGTTTTATATACGGATAGGCTCTGAACTGAGACAGAAAAATACGTGTCGATGGCTTCTGGAAAAATTTCAATTTCAGAAATGTGCTATGCATATTTTGTAGGCATATCTATGATACAAGTAACACGGTATATAAAAGTTAACACTATTACAAATAATATTTGAGTGCTACGCTAGGGGTCCTGGAGTTGAACCCCAGGTTGAGCAGTCTTATTGAATTTTTATATAATATTCTCAGTAGCAGTTCAAAGTTTAAATTTATGGCCGGTAAATGGCACGAGGCCTGCCCTCTATGTATTAGGTACATGGGACCAAACATACCGGTAAACTGTGGATGTACATCTGTAGACATCTGCCTCTTCCTTTGGAGCCTATAAGCGCAAATCAAAAAACACCAATCAGACCGATCAACTTTTGATCTAAGCTGAAAGTAAAATGAAAGTATAAAAGTAAATATTTTCAAACGCGTTGAAATACATCTTTTGTGACGGCTATTGAAGTCTCTCTTATATTGGCTGTTGTTATAACACCAGACTACTAAAGTATCAGCACAGTTTTCAAAGTTACATTATAATACAAAAATGTATTTTATCTCAAAGGCCAAATAAAAATAAAGTTGGCGTTTCGTCTAGACGAAACTTAAAAGCATTGAGGTATAACATCCTAAGCGCTTAAGATAGCATTGACCGCAGCGACGAGCGAGATGACACTGACAGTTGAGCGGAGCGGTGATAACTGGCAATCCACGACGGCATCGGGTATTTATTTCCTCAAATTTATTTTCAGCCGTGATCGTCCCGCTCCGCAATAGGCAAGCTATTCCTTGCATTACATTCTGCATTTTCATCTGTTGAAGTTTTATAGCATCTAAATTGTTGTGGTCTTGCCCACAATTCATCAGACATGCGTTTAGGGCTAGCAGCTTCTTGACATCCCCCAAAATTACACTTCAAAGTTTGAGAATTGTCCGTCGCTTTGTTGTGGTTAGAACAAACGACTCCACAGATCATTCGAGCTTTACTAAAAAAAACACTTGCTACAAAATTCATGACGCAAAAACCCGGTCTGCAGTGTTATCTCTGATGTAAATAATACCTCAATAATCTTAAGAATTATGTTGGTGATTAGAGGGTCGTAGACTTGGCTGAAGAGTTTGATGAAGAATACAAAAAATAGTTTGTCTAAGTAGATAAAAAATATTTTGGTCCACAATTTACCACAATTAGTCATTCTTTTGACACGGCTCAAATAAAATGACAAATATTGTGTCTGTTTTATTATTTATTTAGGAAAGACAGATAACAGATAACGCTAGCAAGCCATGTCCCCAGGCATTTTATCTAGCTTACACCCCTCGGCGCAATAATAGTGGCAAGTTGATCTTAATGGCTACACCAAATGGTCCCATAGTTTACCGTACTTTATTCAGAAAGTAAATAAGAACAAATTATATTTTTTTGAGGCGTGTCTTAAGAGGCGAAAAAATATACTTGATGATTTGCTTGATGGTAAGACCACTCGGGGTCCGCCGTCTGTAGGTACCTTGGTGAATGTTTCGACTTAGTTTCGTGAGAACCAGTTCCCTCTCAATTGTTGCGGCTCTAACAGTCCGTAACTCAGGCTCGGAAGTTCATCAGCAACTCGGCAGCGATGGCTACTTACCATCAAGAAGCTCATTTGCTCGTTTCGATAAAAAAACAATGAAATTATATTCTTTGTTTTTAGGTACCTACTTAATTTTTAATGGAAAATGTTATATAAACGAAAATAAATATTAGTCTACGGACAAATTAAGAAATTTCCAAATTTATTTAAGGCGGACGTTAACGCGGTTGTATTTAATATAATATTTTTATTTGCGAATTTATTTTATTTTGGTTCTTTGCTTCGGGGCTCTTGTTACTTTATTAAGAGGGAAATAAATTAAGGTAGCTACAAGAAACCCTCTTCATTATTTTTTCGGGAAATGTCGAGCATTTTTATTCCTTCCGGGGGCTTCGAAATTCCTAATCTGGTAATGTTTTTTTTTTATAATGAGGTTTGCGTTTGACTAATATCTTGGTTGGTAACATTGCGTTTGATGGTGTAACATTTGAGAGCTGACGGTGTCAGATTGTGTTTTATTAGGTGTAACTTGACTATATTTTATTGGAGACTATACCATCACGACTGTATTCCCCATAGGTTAGGTAGAAGTGTACTAATGTACAACCACAGTTTGCAGCAGTTTAGGTTCCAGGTATAGGGAGCGAGCCACTAAACGGACAGAAATCCAAACTCCTATCTGCTTCTAATGATTTCATAGAAAATCCTTATAACACATTATTCAATCTTGGACTGAAACCCAATATTTAACAGTGGCTCTAATACCATTAGACTAATAAGGCAATATAAGGGAAAACATTTTGTTATAATTAAGCATTGTCTTTTCCATACGATTTTCTTGTCAGTTTTTTTTCCATAAGATCCTCTATTAGGAACCGTGCAACTTCTCCATATCCGTTTCAAAGTATCGGTAATATAAAATTTCATCCGTACAGAGGATCAAACCTAAGTCCGTCCAAGTATTACCAAGGGAGAGCCATTCTTCGGCACGAATGGGCCGGCTCGACCGGAACTTGTGACTCATCTGGTGTTGCGGATGTCCATGGGCGATGGTAATCGATCCGTATGCTCGTTCGCCCCCTTACGCATAAAAAAGTCGCTATGCCAAACGTACCGTCAATCAATTCTTTGTAGGAAATAAGAGTCTTAAACCTACGTACCATTGAAGCGATTGTTCTTTAAAGCATTTACTTAAATTTCAGTTGTCGTAGTGAAAGTGTGTACGTCATAATAATATGCATTGGATGGACTCTCAGGCATTCATCAAGAACTCTATTTTATTTATTTTTTGCAGTACATTGCACTTTCGCGTTCACGTAATTGTGTATTCTGCCTGTTTTTCTCTTCAGTGGACTGCGTTGTTTATTTTTTTGTCGGTAATTGATAACCGCTGTCGTAATTGTCACTATTACTCATTTACGCGGAAGAGCCATGCTTCGGCACGAATGGGCCGGCTCGACCGGAGTGATACCACGGCCTCACAGAAAACCATTGCGCTGTGTTTCGCCGGGTGAATGAGGTTACCGGAGGCCCAAACCTCCTCTGTTGTTGCGGGTGTCCATGGGCGGCGGTTATCGCTTACTATCAGGTGATCCGTCTGCTCGTTTGCTCCCTTATCCTATAAAAAAAAAATAACATACCATCACGCCAATATTCCCCGAAAAGTTAGCCAGCTGTGTACATTCTACTGTACACTCCCAGTAAGTTGGTATGATTCAGGTCCCATGTAAAAAGGGGCGAACGTATTGCCATTAATCGGGCACAAATTCCAAACTACGAACAGCTACTGGGAATTTCATGGAAAACCCCAATAACACTGCTCAACCTGGGAATTGTACCCAGGACCTCTAGCGTAGCAGTTGCGCTCAGGACCACTAGGCTAACGAGGCAAATTAATCTCTGACCCTTTGGGCAATATAGGCGTGTTATGGTATGTTATGTAATTCAATTGTAATTAAAATTAAAAAAATAATTGTTTGTTGTTTTACCTGTTTTACCTGTATCGCTTACGCCAACAGCCATACCAGGTGTATGCGACATAGGTACTTCCCGAAACAAGCATGGCCATGAGAGCACCTGCGTCAGCTGGAAACAGAGGGCATCATGTCACCTCTCCGACCAGCCTTGCCACTACTATCGTGGAGTATAGGTACCAAGTACAAAATTCTAACTGTAAATAATGATGGTATCATGACAGCTCTTGACATAACCAGCGATTACTTGAGTATACACTGAGTCACGGTCCACCAAAACTATGTGTGACATAGCTTGTCGTCCGTGACCACGACCCCAATCCACACCCTACCAGGGTCTAGTTTGCATAAAGAAACTCCTTATTTGCTTATTAGAAAGTCTCTATAACTATTAGTATTAATATAACAACCCATCTCGTCTGTATTCCGTGATGAGTTAGCACACGATGCACATGTTATTTTTGATCTAGTTTGGAATTCCTCACCTAAATTAGCTCCCATGTACTACTTTAGAACTAAGAATTTCATAGAAAATCTAAACAGCACTTCGCCTGACCTTGAAATCGGACTAGAGCCCCCTAACCAGCTTACTAACTAACCTAACTCATTCGAGTGTTTTCCAAATGGAAATAGTCACAAACAGTAGGTAGTTTGATCTAAAATTGATGACCATACAATCAAAACCAACTGGGCACAATATAGCGCTAAATTACTTGTTTATCAAGGATCATTTGCTGGCCGCTGACACGGGCGGGAGTAATGAATGGTGAAATGACCGCCCAAATTGAGTTACGTGGCTATTACAGTAATTGCGATAGTAGATAGTACTCTTCGATGTTTATGCAAGCCTGGTACTAGAAATGTTTTATTGACAAACTATTGTTTTTGCTAGATTGTGCCCCGTTAATGGCATTAGGCCTACTCCCTATTACATGGGCCTAAAAGGGATCCTATTGGATGCAGGAAGCACATAACCGGTGCTTGTTGAAAGTCTTTGGGGGAAGCCTTTGTTCTGCAGAGGACTTCTGTGTAACTCTTTGCGTAATACAAGCGTGGTCAACCTCTAATTAAAGTCTTGCTTAGGCACGAATGTGGCAGCTCGACCGGACCTCACAGAAAACCGACGTGAAGCAACGTTTACGTTGTTTCGCCGAAGGAGTGAGGAAACTGGCGACTGGATTGCTTACCATCAGGCGACACGTCTGCACGTTGGCCCTCCTATGCCATAAAAAATATGTAGGTATTACCCACGACATCCCATTTAACTTACCATCACGCCTGTATTCCAAGAAGGTTTAGGCAGAGGCGTACTAATATACACCCACAGTTTGCCGGTATGTTTAGATCCCATGTAATAGGGGGCGTGCCTATTGCCATTAACCGGGCACAAATTCCTAACTCCGAGCTGCTACTGGAAATTTCCTAGAAAAAGCCAATAACACTTTGCTCGACCTGGGAATCGAACCCAGGCCCTCTAGCGTAGCAGTCACACTCAGGACCACTTGGCTAATGAGGCAGTTAAAAAGTTAAAAAGAACTAAGAGAATAATAGACTCAGAGCCACGTGCACCAACTTCTTTAATATGTTTAAATAGTATTTAAATACAACATTACAATAGAAAATAGTATTTAAATTCAATTTAAACATACTTAAGAAGTTGGTGCAAGTGGCTCTCAGTTTTCAAATACAGAATCCACTGAGTACTGACTGACAGGATAAATAAACAAACAACCATCCACTCCTGTACTTGACATATCATCGAACTATTGTATGCGTACCGTGAAACGCGTCAACACTTTGAAAAAAAAAATGCATCGCGTACCTTTTCGCTGTCAGATCCGAATACCGAGCGAATATGACGTGGGAGAATTGTGACGGGTGGACGAATTAACTTTTATATGGAAACTGATATAACATATCATCACGCCTATATTCCCCTAACGATCAGGCAGAGGTGTACCTATTGTTATTCACCTACAGTTTGCCGGTATGGTTTAGATCTTAGGCATGTAATAGAAGACGAGTAAGGGGTTTGATATTTAAGATCAACAGCCATAATATCAGCAGTTAAAACATCAACACCGTTCTTACGGTGTTGATGTCTTGAAAGTCTAACGATTCAAAATTTCAACACTTCAGAATGTCAGCAGCTTAGTAAGTCAACAGTTCACCAGACCAAAGTTTATAATCTCAAATTGGAAAGTATTTAAAATAGTTAACATAATATGGCCTATGCTCGTCAAGTTCACCCAAATTTCTTCTATATAATTATGCACAATGGCGACATTTCGGTTTGGTCACAGTTCTAACCTAACCTAACCAATTTATAAGAAACTATTTTTTTTAAATATTTTACATGTTGAGATTTTAAACTTTGGTCTGGTGAACTGTTGACTTACTAAGCTGCTGACATTCTGAAGTGTTGAGATTTTGAATCGTTGGTCTTACGGTGTTGATGTTTTAACTGCTGATAATATGGCTCTTGATCTTAAAGTATACCTAACCAAATGTCACAAATGTTAACTGTCACAATTGTCACAAATCCAAGCTCCGATGCTACAGTGAATTTCATAGAGAAACACTTGAACTCTAAGCGTATCAGTTGTGCTTAAGAAGACTAGCATAATAAGTGAATATTAATGAAATTTTTTAAGACAGTCAACCACACGAGTCGCCCGACGGCAAGTTGTTACAGCTTATAGAAGCCAAGAGAGTGTTATCATCTTGACACCTCAGTTCATAAGTGTCATTGGCTCGTAATTTCGCAGGCTACATTACCCTTAAAACCAGAACACAATAATGTCAGCAAATTATTGTTTACCAGCTTTTCAACTATCTTTAACAATGATCAATGTTCCATAGTCTATGATTGATAACTTATAGATACTTGACGTTAGTTTTTGGTGTACAATAAAGGATATTCTATTCTATTGACGATCTCTGTGGTTTAGTGGTTCGAGTACCGGACTGCTGACCACGATGTCGTGGGTTCGATTCCCACAGGACACAAATATTTATGTGATGAATATAAGTGTTTGTGTTCGTCTGGGTGTTTCTTATGTATTATAAGTATGTATTTAAAAAAAAAGGTATATAAGTATTATATCCATTGTCTAGTACCCATAGTACAAGCTCTGCTTAGTTTGGGACTAGATGGTGCTGTGTAAAATTTTGCAGAGTATTTATTATTTATATATTTTATTCATTCTATTCTATACCATCACGCCTTTATTCCCCGAGGGTTAGGCAGAGGCGTACTAATGTACACCCACAGTTCGCCGGTATATTTAGGTCCTATGTAATAGGGGGCGAGCCTATTGCCATTAACCGGGCACAAATTCCTAACTCCGAGCTGCTACTGGGAATTTCATAGAAAAACCCAATAACACTTTGCTCGACCTGGGAATCGAACCCAGGACCTCTAGCTTAGTAGTCGCGCTCAGGACCACTTGGCTAATGAGGCAGCTATGTTATTAGGCAGTTATAGTTTATGAAATTAAAGATCCAAATTGAAGACATTCGAAACTATTTTGCAAATAGTAGGTACTATTTTATGATTTTGAAGGCGGTTAGTTCCAGAGATTACCGCGTTTTAACAATCTCATCAGTTTTTTAACATTAATTTAGACCAAAGTTCCCCAAACTTTTTTATTTATATATTTTTTGGGTTTGGGTAGACTTCCTTCCTAGGGACCTAATTTTAAATTTTCGCAAATTTATTATAGCATATCCATTTAGAATGTATTGACTATAATTTTCTTCCCGCTGACATAGACCCCTTTGTAGGTCGGCGTCACCTTTGGGGGTCAATATAGACAACTTTGGGTAGCACTGGGGCCCAAGTCTGCTATTTCAGTTGTATCAAAATGATCGTTCAATGGCACTAAATGACATAAGAAATGACAGATTTCGTAGACAAAACTATCAAAAATCAACAATTCTGAAGCCATTGAGTCACGATTTTGACACGACAAATTAGCAGACTTGGGGCCCTTGTTTATAATACCTATGTCTTTTATACCCCGTGTGAGTTCTTTGGTAAATGAAAGTGAAAACATATTTTTATTTAGAAATATCTTTAGACAGCTGGACAGGGGCTCTCGTAAGTAATAACTAAGCTAAGTTAAGCTGCGCTCGCTGCGGTCAGTGTTTGGATGGGTGACCATTTCTTAACACATCGAGACCCTCCGTGAGTCGGAGAGTACTTAACGCCGTGGGTCCCGGTTGTCACACGAACATCTATGACAATGGCTAGTGTTAGTCAGAATCCCAAAAAAGCCTGACAACCAGTCTATCTTCCGAATATCGGTATTGCCCAGAAATTGGGTTGCGGAGGTCTGATGGCAGTCGCTTCGTGTAAAATACAGATATTCAGGCGCATCTGGTTAGACTGGAAGTGGACCCCAACGTAGTTGAGAAAAAGCCCGGCATGATGATATTTCGATAGAAAACTAAATAACTGCCTCATTAGCCAAGTGGTCCTGAGTGCGACTGCTACGCTAGAGGTCCTGGGTTCGATTCCCAGGTCGAGCAAAGTGTTATTGGGTTTTTCTATGAAATTCCCAGTAGCAGGTCGGAGTTAGGAATTTGTGCCCGGTTAATGGCAATAGGCTCCCCCTATTACATGGGACCTAAACATACCGGCGAACTGTGGGTGTACATTAGTACGCCTCTGCCTAACCCTTCGGGGAATACAGGCGTGATGGTACTGTATGTTATGTTTATGAAAACGAAAATTCGAAAATTACCCATTTCCCATCAAACATAGATGTTACCTTCCTTCCGTAACCTACATAATAATTAGTTTAGGTAACTTGCGGAATATTAGACACAGTCGATGATTTTAACATCGATCACGAACGGTAGTGAACGTTTACTTGAACGCGCTAATCTCAGGAACAACTGATCCGATTTGAAAAATTCTTTCAGTGTTAGATAGCTAATTTATCGAGGAAGGCTATAGGCTATATATCATCACGCTAAGACCAATAGGAGCGGAACATGAATGAAGAATGTTTCAAAATCGGGGTTTTCTTTCCTTTTGAGAGCTTCCGATGCATGCGCTGCGTAAACGATTAAAGTTTCGCAAAAATCTAAGACTAAGTAACTATTCCACGCGGACGAAGTCGCGGGCGGAAGCTAGTATACTAATATATAAAGCTGAAGAGTTTGTTTGCTTGCTTGAACGCGCTAATCTCAGGAACAACTGATCCGATTTGAAAAATTCTTTCAGTGTTAGATAGCCCATTAATTGAGGAAGGCTATAGGCTATATATTATCACTCTAAGACCAAGTAACTATTCCACGCGGACGAAGTCGTAATATAAAAAGAATTAAATCAAATTTTGTTATCATTGAGATCCGGAAACCATTAATCTACGTTCCTATTCTACAATTTCTTTCAAAATACTTTTCGGGAAATAATTGTAAGTAAAAGTATTTTTTTAGAATGGAGACCGCGACTCGGCAAACGTAGCGTAGGGCGCCTTCCGGCAAGATGGGGTGATGATTTGCGAAAGGCTTGCCGGCAGTAGCTGGATGCGACAAGCCGAGGACAGGGTGAAATGGCGCACATTGGGGGAGGCCTTCGTCCAGCAGTGGACTATTATAGGCTGATGATCATGGTGATGATGATGAATGTATTTTAAGATAGCTTCTTACGAGTAGAAGTTTCGACCGATTTTCCGGTTGTCCGATTTTTTTCGTTTATTATCAACATGTTGCAATAGAGAAACTTGTTGGGTAGGAACCTAGATTAACGGTATCCGAATCCATAGGTATATAATAATTAAATTAACACATCTATATATTTAATATATAAAACTGAAGAGTTTGTTTGTTTTTTGTTTGTTTGCTTGAACGCGCTAATCTCAGGAATTACCGGGTCCGATTTGGAAAATTCTTTCAGTGTTAGATAGCCCATTTATTGAGGAAGTTTATAGGCTATATATCATCACGCAACGCGGACGAAGTCGTGGGCGAAGCTAGTATATAATAATTAAATTGTGTTTGAATTGCGATTTATTTAAGTACTACCTTTTTCATTTCATTCATCGTCCGCCACACCTTACGCTGTTTATTTTAAATCAACGCAAGCGTTGTTTCACGCCGGTTTCTGTGAGGCCGTGGTATCACTCCGGTCGAGCCAGCCAATTCGTGTCCACGCATGGTTCTCCTACGTGAAAAACTCTGTACTGAAAATTTCATAAAAAAATCCCAAGAAAACTTTTGCTCGACCTCAGAATCGAACCTGGGATAGCGTAGCAGTCACGCTTGAGACTAGAGTAATGATTAATTCATTAACTCACTTTTACCCTTCTGACTAACTCTTCGAGGATAGCAACCGGTGTTATGGAAACACTGTCTTCGAAAAGTAGCGTTCTCAGAAAAGTTGGAACTATTAGTAACACCTAACAGTTTCAATCCAACTTGGTTGCCCAAACCAGTTCCCAACATAATGGACTCCAAGATTGCATTGTAACGCAGAAGGGTTGAACAAATAACCCCGGGGTGTTGACGTTAAAGTATGAATATAAGATGTAGAGCGCTTTAGCTATTTTATTAGCGAGCGCACCCACGAAGCACCTATACATAAAATAATATAATATTGTATGTAGTATAAAAAAATTGCGCGCGATCAAGTAATCGCCTACAATTCCGAACAATGGCATAACTTACTTCTCTGATAAACGAGTGGTCCCCATCCATGTAATGACCGCGATAAAGGCTACTGCTGCTGACCGCGAAAAAGCTTAACCTTGCTGATCGATTAATCAGATCATATAGCTACGAGGCATTTTACATTTAATTTTATAAATAACATAACATAACATACCATCACGCCTGCATTCCCCGAAGGATTAGGCAGAGGCGTACTAATGTATACCCACAGTTCGCCGGTATGTTTAGGTCCCATGTAATAGGGGGCGAGCATATTGCCATTAACCGGGCACAAATTCCTAACTCCGAGCTGCTACTGGGAATTTCATAGAAAAACCCAATAACACTTTGCTCGACCTGGGAATCGAACCCAGGACCTCTAGCGTAGCAGTCGCGGTCAGGACCACTTGGCTATTGAGGCAGATAATTCTATAAATGACTAGTTGTTTTGTTTACATACACGTATCGAAAGAATGTTTTAGATAAAAACCTATACCTATCCTTCTCCGAAGTCTGATCTATCTATATAACAAAATTCATTAAAATTTGGTCAGTGGTTTAGCCGTGACAACTAAAACAAACAGGGTTATGTATGTATTTTCGTATTTTTTTAAATTTTCTAATGGTCAAATATGATGTTCTTAAACGCTACTCAATTTTAAGAAGCCATTAATTAAGTCTCATTTTGATATTAATTTATATGAATAGAACTATTAAAGACACTTTTACATGTCAATGTCAATGTGTCGTTGTTTGTGTGTCATTTCCTAACTGAACAACCTCTGAGAAGAAATGCCGAAACAAACAGAGAATCGTTGTCTCTTTTAAAGTTAGAATAGTACATAGTAGTAGCATTAAAAGCGGCGGTAGCCTAATAGCTAGGGCGTCGGACTTGCGATCATGTGGTTGCCGGTTCGAACCCCACCCATTGCACTACCGACGTGAACCCACTCGTAACACAAGCATTTTAGCTTAGCACGTGGGGTTAACAAGAATACTAGTAATGTGTGACCCACATTGCTGTTTTTTTTTAAAAAAAAAAACAAGAATCATCTTCTGTTTTTTTTAATTCCAGACATAGTAGTAGCAATAAGTGAGTGTTACAATGCGGGGCAATGTCTGATATGGCCTCTGTGTGTATACAACACCACATAAGCAGCGTCTAGCTCATTGCATCACAATATTACCAACATAAAATTGTGATTCATGCGTCCATGAGTAGCTTATCTTATACATACTCCTTGGTATTGACCGCATTGAGGAGCCAGCCTTTGACTTACCTCATTACGCTACCTCGTGGCTAGGGCTGCCAGTAATGGTATTTGGTTTTGAAATATTTGGTTTTTCCTCCCTTCCCTATAAATATTTGAATGCTCGAATAAGCTGATTTTGGGATAGAGAATGATATAATATATGAATGCCAGAATGATATGATATAAGACTCCGTTCCGTCGTGGGTAAAAACCCACGACGGAACGGAGTCTGTATATGCGTTTGTGGAGAGATGGACAACAGATTTTCTTGTAGGTAAGTGAATATGTATAAGTATTCATTTAGTCGGGGGTTTCGAAAAAGTTATTTAATCCTTTTACAATTACATTCGTAAAGGGTTTTTTCATAATTTTCAATTTAAAAAAAAACAGCTCTTTTAGTGAAGGAAAAATTCGACTTGCGGGCAAGATTCGAACCTGCGACTTCTCGTTAAATACACCAGACGCTATGACCACAAAGCCACCGGGAGTCCCACCCGCCATCTCAAAGTTTGCCTTCACATTCTGAATTAACGTGTTAAAGGTGACGTCAGTGACAACTATTGAAAAGTAACTTACTTTGCTTCTCAACCGACTCAAGACTTAGGTACTTTTCAGTTAGTTCGATATCGTACGATGCCACCTTACCTATTTACTACCTTTTGTATAAATTTTTTGCATTTTTCATACTAAGGAAATCTTAGCTAAATTTACTATTCTGGGTTTTGTTGGGATGGCAATCCCCACACTAGGATTTTCTCCTGTATCACGTGGGTGCGTTTACAAACACAAATTCTTACATACACAAACTCCCAGACCCCTAACAACTACCCTCTTACAAATATTTGCTCCGTGTGTGGATCGAACCCAAAACACGTGGCACAGAAGCCGATCACTGATCCGCTACGCCAAACGAGTTGATACATTAATTTTATAACGTGACAACTGCCTCGTTAGCCAAGTGGTCCTGAGCGCGACTGCTACTCTAGAGGTCCTGGGTTCGATTCGCAGATCGAAGAAAGTGTTATTGGGTTTTTCTAAGAAATTATCAGTAGCAGCTCAGAGTTAGGAATTTGTGCCGAAATTTTGGAATTTGTGTGAAAGGAATTTGTCGGCAATCGACCTTCGGGCAATACAGGCGTGATGGTATGTTATGTTATGTTTTATAACGCCACAAAATACGTAAAAAGCAATTTCATTTCAATATCTAATATTGGCTGAGTGTCAGAAACCAATATAAATACTCTTAGTGTCAACCCTAGCGCAAATAGTGGCAATATTAAAAACGGCAACATCTGGACGAAGTTATATGAAATCCTGATTTTTTTATACATAGCTTTGTTTTGAATTTCTCCATCAAAGTCAAAGTCAAAGTCAAAATCATTTATTCAATATAGTCTTCTAGGTAACTAGTACTTTTTGAACGTCATTTTTACATTATAGACAGCCCCCAAAATGCCCGCCCTTCACCGCTTCCTAGTGTTTTCGCTGGGAAGAAGAAGCGGCGCAACAAACTCTCCAGCAAACACATTTCTGTCTGTTAAGTTACTAAGGCGTTATACAAGATTTCAAATCATTGTTTGGGGTACTTAATAATTTATTCATTGCTACTGTCAGCTGGCGCACATGTTATTATTATTAACTAGCTGACCTGAGAGACGTTGTCCTCTCCAAGTTTCAACTAACTACCACGAAAAATCTCAATAATTTACATTACCTACTTAATTTCAAAAATTTGTTCACATTGTATTGACGTGAAGCATGGAAATATAAATAGACATACCTACATAGATTAAAATCTCAAATATCTGTTTCGGCATCAGTAAAGATTAACGCACGTTGCATTTTTTTTATTATTATATTTATTTATGTATTTAATTATTCGATTAGATGGAAACTCTTTAGTTTCTCAAATAAAGTGTGCGCACTGTATCTACACTATGGAGGTTTCACATTATAAAATGAGTTACTATATGGCTGGATGCTTTAAAGAAGAAAACAATAATATTGTCAAAATTGTCAACTCAAAATGACACCTGTTATCGAATCAAATTTCATTGAGGTAATAACGATGTCGTGTTAGTCCGCTAGAAAATAAGTTGTAATTTTTTGTATTTAGTTTTTACACCGGCTTGTGCACGCTGGATAAATCCTATGTATGTCCCGTGATTCTGTATAAGTAGAGTTAGAATTACTGTACTAATAATCAATTCTTGGTCGCAATAATGGTTTCTGATTGATCTGCTTTATTTTCTTGTTTTATGTTATTTAGTCCCTGTAAATGTATTTTTTTAATTTTATTACTTGATTCTGTTATAATTTTTGATCCGCGCTAGTCTAGTACAGAAATACTTGAAAAAGAAATTGACTTCAATGGTTATTTTTAAAAGTCAACGTTTTCGATTATTAAAATGTTAATAACTTTTGATAGAGAGAACTGATTTGAATTTAAAATAGCCTAAATGTTAATCCAAGAAACAGGCTATGAATTTCTGCCCACTTCCTCCAAATCTCTTCAGTAGTTATCATTTGATGCGCGGTCAAACATACAGACAAACCGACAGACAAACAGACAGACAAAAGTTCCAAAAATAATAGAAATGGATTGTGTTACCGATTCTGAGTCCCCCAAATTAGTTTTTTTGTAAATATAAGCAATGTACAGACACGGCTCACTTACATTCTTATTATATGTAAGATTTTCAAGCAGTATTTATAATATTAGCAAGCCTCCTTTCTTGTAGTTTAAATGACAATTTTAACTATTAAAAACAGTGAACCTGCCTACACGAGCAATGATAATATGCATAACTAGACATCTTTGAAGTAGGCATAATGGTTGTCTTTATGTTTTTTTTATTGCATTTTCCATATTAAGGTCATAGATATTTAATTAAAGAAAAAATCAACTGCAAGCAGGATTCGAACCTGCGTCTTCTGGTTTTATAACGTCGCAGTTTCTTGATTAAAATTACATTTAATTCTGTAAACAGATCTTTAAAGTCTGTAAATACTACCTATTATTAAATAAATCTCCATGCAATCGGCATAATAATTCCTTACCTCTTTTAACGTGAGAGAGCGATGCTTCGGCTCGAATGGGCCGGCTCGACCGGAGTGATACCACTGGCTCACTGAAAACCGGCGTGAAACAACGCTTGCGTTGTGTTTCGCCGAGTGAGGGAGGTCACCGGAGGCCCAAACCCTTTTAAAAGGCGAGCTACGCACTTGTGACTCCTCTAGTGTTGTGGGTGTCCATGGGCGGCGGTTATCGCTTACCATCAGGTGATCCGTCTGCTCGTTTACTCCCTTATCCCATAAAAAGAGAAGGAAAGACGAAATTAACTCACAGCATCAAGTTTTTGAGTAAAAACATAGTCGTGTCTAAATGTGGAACAATATTTGCAAATTGTCATCAAGCCGAACTGAGCACCTCCTCCTTTTTTGAAGTCGGTTAAAAATACAAATAGAAGCCGGATCTGGAAATCAAACTGATCGGCATCAAGCGCCGTTGCTGGCTACCTCATTCCAATTCAAATAAATTCATGGCAAGAAATCTTGTGGGACCATTTCACACGTACACACAACTTCGAATCTGAATAAGTTCGCCCTTTACATTTGCATTCGATCTACCATTATACCGTGCCTTTGTCCTGGATCGATCAGAAATTCTGGCAATTTATTCCTGTAACCATACATGTTGGCCAAGATACTGATTTCTGACACTTACGCGAATATTAGACATTGAAATAACATACACACCACCCACAGTTCGCGCGTATGTTTAGGTCCCATGTAATAGGGGGCGAGTCTATTGCCATTAACCGGGCACAAACTCCGAGCTGCTACCGTGAATTTCATAGAAAAACCCAATAACACTACTCGACCTGGGAATCGAACCCAAGACCTCTAGCGTAGCGGTCGCACTTGAAACCACTAGACTGAAGAGGCAGTTGGAAATAAAACTAATTTTTACGGATTTTATCGAAACGTCGGGCTGATCAAAGTGTTATTAATAATTTCTGCAAAATTCTCAGTAGCAGCTCGGATTTCGGGATTTGTTACTCGAATATTGCCAATAGACTCGCCCCTTGGTTCATCCCTTATTGCAAGGGACCTAAACATACCAGGAAACCACTGTGAATATACAAATAGCCTCTGCCTAACAAGGACTACAAGCGGAATAATATCTTATGTAATAAAATTCTCGATTGCAATCTTTGTAAGCTCTATTATATGAAAACAACTTCACATATACGCACACATACATAAAATGGTTTCCAACCCATTTGCTGTCAACGACAGCAATATAAAATATTGGTACTAACCCGTAAGTACTTCACGTTTCTACTCGACAGAGTTGATCGAAGCCGGAGCGATACTAAGTGACAGGCTCTTAGACTAACAACGATAGTTATCTCTCACGATTGATAGGACTCTCGGCTTCTAGTGTTCTTGGCCGAAATAATCTTTCGTTACGGCACAAAATGGAAAGGGAACATTAGAAGAAAAGGAATCAGATATTTTTCCTCAAGGTTTTAGGAATACAATTCTTCACTGCTATTTTTTTAAAAAAGCTTACTAGCAATGTGGACACATTACTAGTATTCTTGTTAACCTCTCGTGCTAAGCTAAATGCTTGTGTTACGAGTGGGTTCACGTCGGTAGTGCAATGAGTGGGTTTCGAACCGGCAACCACATGATCGCAAGTCCGACGCCCTAGCCATTAGGCTACCGCCGCTTCATTCAGATAAGAGGATGTCAACACATAGATAACGATGTGGATTACTCATTGATAAATCCCATTATTTATAACTTAGTTATTAAGAAAAATGTGTAACCGTTTGTATTCCTGAACAAATAAATAAATAAATAAGATAACATACCATCACGCCTGTATTCCCCGAAGGGTTAGGCAGAGGTGTACTAAGATACACCCACAGTTCGCCGGTATGTTTAGGTCCCATGTAATAGGGGGCGAGCCTATTGCCACTAACCGGGCACAATTTCCAAACTCCGAGCTTGTACTGAGAATTTCACCGAAAAACCCAATAACACTTTACTCGACCTGGGAATCGAACCCAGGACCTCAAGCGTAGCAGTCGCACTTGGGACAACTAGACTAACGAGGCAGTAAATAAATAAGATAACAACTCGAAAGAAGTGAAGAAATATCGAAGTCTTACCGTAAGATCACCTCTTGCGATTTGATTGCCTGCGACCGCCTTTATGTAAGCCTGTCGTAAAGCCCCTTTATGTGTTTAAACTGTGCAAGCTTGTTTCCTCACTCTCGGTTGATGCTATTCCGGTAGTCTGCAGTCCTTAGGGGCTTGTAAGGGTTTAAGAGTCAGCCTCGGCAACGTCTCAGCAACTTCTCTGAAAAATGCACGTATATATTCGAATCTTATGCCGTAAAAATGTACATGGCCAAAATATTTAGGCATAACCGGCATTTGGAAGCGGCAGTAGCCTAATGGCTAGGGCGTCGGACTTGCGATCATGTGGTTGCCGGTTCGAACCCCACCCATTGCACTACCGACGTGAACCCACTCGTAACACAAGCATTTAGCTTAGCACGAGGGGTTAACAAGAATATTAGTAATGTGTGACCCACATTGCTAGTAAGCTTTTAAAAAAAAAATTACCTATTCATAAAAAATAAATATTTTTGCTTTGGTTCTGCCAAAAAAGAACTTGAGTAGGATGGGTAGAATTACTCCTTTAACTGGTTCCCTCTGTTAACTGGTGAAGGTGACTACATAAATCAATCAGCATACATACAAACATACATACACTCACGCCCTTTTCCCACAGGAAAAGGCAGCAACTACAGAACTCCAGTTGCTAAGATTTTTACACACCTCTTCCTGCCTACATCCTGTCAGAAACACCTGCTGGTTTCGAGTTCTGAGCACCTGATCTTTTTGAAGGATCGGACCGAAAAGGTCGGTGTATGTCTATATAAGGCTTCCTAAAAACTTCCTATAAAACCCTTTTGTTAGTCATAGCCTTTCATCAATTCTCTCGACTTGCCTGCATGTATTATCATTGACCAATATTATTCTACCACCGAACATCGATACGAAACCCAAGACAAATCAAAAATAAATAGGAATGGTACCCTGTTTATTCCCAAACATACCTACGAGAAATAAAAACACAGACCCGCAGGGCAGTGACCTTTAGATCTATGTAAGTGCAAATGATTTACAATGCTATTACTTAGTTAGGGTAGCCATAAAAAAGGGAAAAGGATTTTCTGTTTTTGACTCAGGCGATTTTTATATTTTTAAGCTAACTATTGTTTACACATTACATTTATCGATTATTTAGCTATCACAACAATTAATTAAAGGTTAACATCACTTGTACTATTATAACAATTTATTAGTTTTTTTAAAAAAAAAAAAATCTTACTAGCAATGTGGGTCACACATTACTAGTATTCTTGTTAACCCCTCGTGCTAAGCTAAATGCTTGTGTTACGAGTGGGTTCACGTCGGTAGTGCAATGGGTGGGGTTCGACCGGCAACCACATGATCGCAAGTCCGACGCTACCGCCGCTTACATAAACAATTTTGTTACATAAACAAATAAATATTAATATTTATTTTGTTTATGTAACAAGATTAAAAATTAAGCTTTCATGCTATAACAAAAAAAAAACACAACAACAATGCATTCATTTATTACACACTTAACTTATTTAATTAAGTGTGTAATATAATATAATTATTATATAATTAATTAATATAATTATTATACACGACCTCTGTGGTTTAGTGGTTCGAGTACCGGACTGCTGACCATGAAGTCGTGGGTTCGATTCCCACAGGACACAAAAATTTATGTGATGAATATAAGTGTTTGTGTTCGTCTGGGTGTTTCTTATGTATTATAAGTATATATTTACAAAAAAAAATATTTAAGTATTATATCCATTGTCTAGTACCCATAGTACAAGCTCTGCTTAGTTTGGGACTAGATGGTGCTGCGTAAAAATGTCCCAGAATATTTATTTATATTTATTTATTTTTATTTATTTAATTAGACTTCCGCCCCGGCTTCGCACGGGTGGAGAATAACTACACTTTTTTCAAAATATTATATAGCCTATGTTAATTTGGAATATCGTAGCATTCAAATGGTGAAAGAATTTATGAAATCGGCCCACTATTTTATGTTTATTCGTTACAAACATACATACAAACCTTTCTTCTTTATAATATTATAGTATATACCATTCAGTGCAATTGAAACGAAATTTAAAAAAAAAAACTAAATGAAATGAAAAAATTATATATTACTAATATATAAAGCTGAAGAGTTTGTTTGTTTGTTTGTTTGCTTGAACGCGCTAATCTCAGGAACTACTGGTCCGATTTGAAAAATTCTTTCAGTGTTAGATAGCCCATTTATTGAGGAAGGCTATAGGCTATATATCATCACGCTACGCGGACGAAGTCGCGGGCAGAAGCTAGTAATAGATAAACTTATAATTTTGTTAAGAAGTACCTAATTTTCACTCATAGGTATGAGTATAATTTAGATAAGTATTGATCTATAAAATGACCACTGCAAGGGAGCATCCAACAAAAACTCTACTAATATATAAAGCTGAAGAGTTTGTTTGTTTGTTTGCTTGAACGCGCTAATCTCAGGAACTACTGGTCTAATTTGAAACATTCTTTCAGTGTTAGATAGCCCATTTATTGAGGAAGGCTATAGGCTATATATCATCACGCTAAGACTAAGTAACTATTCCACGCGGACGAAGTCGCGGGCGGAAGCTAGTTTCATTATACATTACTGGCTTTTACTCTGCATTGTTTCAGCAAGTAATTTGCAGAAAATCCCCTATAAAGATAAAACACGGTTCTATTTTCCAGAAATATTAAAATCATTTCTCAACAAAATTTTAATTATTACCGAAACAATCGCAGTCGTGACCAGGTAAGCCTATTGTAAGCTTTGATATAAAGTAAATATTGTTTTAACAAAAGCGAATTTCATACAAAATTAAGGCTTTTAATTTTTTCAATATAGTTGTGTTTTACGTCACATTGAAATAAAATATAATAATATATAATAACTGCCTCATTAGCCGAGTGGTCCTGAGCGCAACTGCTACGCTAGAGGTCCTGGGTTCGATTCCCAGGTCGAGCAAAGTGTTATTGGATTTTTCTACGAAATTCCCAGTAGCAGCTCGGAGTTAGGAATTTGTGCCCGGTTAATGGCATAGGCTTTTTTTTTAAAAAAAAGCTTACTAGCAATACGGGTCGCACATCACTAGTATTCTTATTAACCCCTCGTGCTAAGCTAGATTACTTGTGTTACGAGTGGGTTCACGTCGGTAGTGCAATGTTTGGGGTTCGAACCGGCAACCACATGCGCTTCAAAGGCTTCTTAGGCTCGCCCCCTATTACATGAGACCTAAACATACCGGCGAACTGTGGGTGTACATTAGTACGCCTCTGTCTAACCCTGCGGGAAATACAGGCGTGATGGTATGTTATGTATGTTATGAAATATAATATCAATAGTTTGGTATTTCAAGCTCGTAGCTAAGTAATAATTATGATATTATCTTGGGCACTTGCCGCTGTTAGTTATGTTATGGACTGTAGACTGTTCTTATCTCATCAAAACTCCTCCGTGCCTCGGAAAGTACGAAAAGACATCGATTCCAGTTGTCTTAACAACATATATGACTATTAATATAAATTGAAATCGAATCGATTAATTTTTCTTTCACTACAATTTATATCTTTATAATGCGGTAATAAAAAAGTATCTATGACTATTATTATTGGTATTTAGCAGCCCAAAATACCTAAATTGAGATGGCGGCAATCGCTTCGTGCAAAATACTGATAAACAAAACTATTTTGCTAAAAAAAATATCTCTGGTAAAAGTCATGACCAAAAATTCTCATCTCACACCAATTTTAAATGTAACGTTATTCCAAACAAAAACAAAATGGTGGACACCCTACAAGTTTATCTTTGCCCATATAATGAATAGTAAACATTGTGCAAAGGAAAACCTATTTGTACGAACTTGTTGCTGTAACCGAAACTGTAACAGCTCTTTAATATTTATAAGAATGTTGCGACTAACGAGGTTACGGTGGAGATCCTGGATTCGATTTCCAGTACGAGCAGTGTGATTGGGTTTTTGTATGAAATTGTCAGCAGCAGCTCAGAGTTTCCTGTGCCCTGTATATTACATGGGACTTAAATAAATATACAGTAAAACTGAGGTTGTAGTATCTCTACTTTACCTTTTGGGGAAAATAGGCTATGTTATCTTATGTTGTGAGATTTCTATAGCTTTACCGAGACTTTAGTGATGATTGATCTGAGAATCGAACCCTGAAATCACATTGAACAGTAAAAAGAACTTTGAGACCAATGCGGTAGTTATTACACGTTTACGCTCTTACGTCTTGTCTGTCATAATGCAACAGCATTCTAAAAACTATCGCGGAGAGTAACGACTCTCCAATTATTAAAAGTTTGGTGGAAAGGATAATCACCAAATATGTACTTACATATAACAACAAATAGACAGAATTAGCAGTGTTGTGAAAAGGAATGTTAGTAAGTACTAACATTAAGAATAAGTTATAAAATGTTACTAATAAACTGGATCATTGTCGTCCGAAAATAAAGAACGATGTACGGTGCACGCGAGTTTTCGAAAGGGACGCGAGGCCAGGCCTCGCCTTCTGAAGGGGTCCAGCCCATGCTGGACCATAGCTTGCCACGGTCGTGGTGTATGTCACGGATCCCATGACCGTGGCTGTAGAGCAAGAGAAGGCAAGTACGGTTTTTAGTCGGTACGAGACCGACATACCCCGCCGCCCTCCATGTGGCGGACAATCCATGACAATTTTCTGTACTAGAAATAAAAAAGGGTAGAAACCTAGATTAACCGAATAATCACAATAATCATACAATTTGATTTAATTGTGTTTGAATTACGTATTATTTTTGCATTACGTTTGTTTTAAAAACGCATGAGCAACTGCGGTGCAAATGACAATGACTTCTTATTATCAGGTGGCTCCTCATATCATTTGCCAACATAAATAATAGACTTCAGTTGGTGTCGTATCCAAATTCGTATTCTAATTAACATTATAATCAGTTCTCCTTATCATAATATCATATTGCAAGTCTCCCTTTATGACGCAGATTAATGGGGTAAAAGGGATGAGCAAGGGTAGATACCTTACTGTACATTGGTCTCTTTTGAGTTCCTGTAAATGAAATGAAAACGGAGGATCAAGAGTTTATTATAGAACTAGCTTCTGCCCGCGGCTTCGCTCACTTAAAGCTCAAAAACCAAGTGATGATCTGTTCTTTGTATGGGTCTCTATACATTAGAGAGATCAAGCTGTATCTTCGATTCCGTTTTATTATTTGAGATAAGAAGTATACCAGTTTTTAAGTTGGAGCACATACTTTCTAACAGTGATAACAAATTTAAAATTTATTCAGTAGTTTTTGCACAAACCCGTAACAAACAGACAAGAATTATAAAATAAAATTGTTGGCTTTTTATAATAGTAGAGATTAAGTAGGTAAATAAAAGAATATTATGTGGTGTCAGATTTCGCTAAGTTCATGTCCTACTGCTACGGCATTGCCAAATATTCTGATGCTCTTCACGTGGGAGAGCCATGCTTCGGCACGAATGGGCCGGCTCGACCGAAGTGATACCATGGTCTCACAGAAAACTGGCGTGAAACAACGCTTGCGTTGTGTTTCGCCGAGTGAGTGAGGTTACCGGAGGCCCAAACCCTTTCAAAAGGCGGGCAACGCACTTGTGACACCTCTGGTGTTGCGGGTGTTTATAGGCGGCGGTTATCGCATACCATCAGGTGATCCGTATGCTCGTTTGCTCCCCTATCCCATAAAAAAATGCTCATCAATAATGTGCTAACATCATTGTATTCTGGTTTACAGGACAATGTTGCCATAGAAATTACTGTGCAAATAAGGTCTCAAGATGACAACACAGCTAAACGCCCTGGGCCCATATGCTTGTTTGCCATTTTATTATTACTGTGCCTCCTCTGGTGTTGCAGGTGTCCATGGGCGGCGGGTATCGCTTACCATCAGGCGATCCGTATACTCATTTGCGCCCCGATCTCATAAAAAATAAAATAAAAAAAGAACGTAGAGGGATTATAAACCAAAAAGCGCTTTAATCAATACGAGTATTATATATTTCAATAATCAAAGCCTGCCGCAGTACGAATATCTTTGAAAGAAGTACACAATTCAGTAAAAAGTTTTTGAAGTAAACAACCTTTTCATGCTTTGAAAATCACGCATAAAAGATTACTTAGGGAATGTTCTCAAAGTGTACATCCAACTCGGCTTGATATAGGGTGTGGAATAATGACTTTTGGCGCAAGGTCTGCTTCGTAATCTTCCAGAGCATTAACTTTACAGATGAAGACAAAATGGAATGATGGTCATCAGTCACAACAGACTAGCTAACCGCAGGGACAGTAGCCAGTAGGAATTTTGTAATGATACCGTGATATGAATTTTGATGTAAAGCAATAATACAATGCAGCTATGTACCGCAGCACAAATGGGCCGGCTCGACCAGAGTGATAGAACGGCCTCACAGAAAACCGGCGTGAAACAACACTACTTATTTAGCCGAGTGAGTGAGGATATCGAAGGCCCAAACGCAAAAGGCGAGCAAGGCACTTGCGACCCTTCTGGCGTTGCGGGTGTCCATGGGCGGCAGTAATCGCTTACCATCAAGGGATCCGTTTGCTCGTTTACCTCCCTATCCGTCCCAATGGTATTTCGTTTTATAGGCAGGAAAAAGTTTGTTTTTTAGGCAGGTAACAACATTACGCATATTGCGTAAATTATTATTACGCAGTCTTTGTTAAAAAAAGTCAGCTGCTTATATTATATATTTTTTTATTGTACGATAAACATAATGTCATTGAAGAATTGAAATAAATACTCTTTCGTCCGTAATACTTATTTCATTGCGTGATTCTTACAAGTGAATTCAAATTGTTAATACTCCATTTGCTTTTAATCTTTGTTATGTCGTAATACAAGGCTGCGAACACATGATAGCTAGCATAATACATGGTTAATTATCCCTGCGCCATATTGTGGGACAACGCCAAGATTTCACTTCAATGTGTCAATTATGCTTAGATAAGTAAATAAGAGAGAAAACCTAAAATAATGGACAAAACATAGAAAATTTTATGTTTATTATGGCATAGGCGGGTAAACGAGCAGACAGATCGCCAAATGGTAAACTCATGGACACCAGAGAAGTCGCAAGTGCGTTGCCAGCCTTTTAAAAGGGTTTGGTTGGGCCTCCACCCGGCACCCTCACTCACTAGGCGAAACACAGGTTCTCTGTGAAGCCTTCATTTTTTTTTTTTCAGCCGTTATCGTCCCACTGCAGGGCAAAGGCCTCCCTACCCTTCTTCCACTCCTCACGGTTTAGAGCCTTCATTTTGTGAAGCCTTCATTATACAAATGAAATGGACTGAAAGGTCTATCTATTAATCCATCGTAGCAGTCTCCCATCGTAGCAGTCGCGCTCAGGACTACTAGGCTAATGTGGCAGTCCAGTTCATCTTAAGGGATACAGTTTTATTTGGTACTAGCTTCTGCCCGCGGCTTCGCTCATGTGAAGCTATATCAGGAGTAAAAATAGAAAACCAACATTGATGACCTCTTCTTTGTATGGGCCTCAATCAGGGAGGTAAAGATGTATCTCAGGATTCATTTAATTAATTAAGATAAGAAGTTCACCAGTTTTTAAGTTGGAGCATATACTTTCTAACAGTGATAATAAAATTAAAATCTATTCAGTAGTTTTAGCTCCAACCCGTAACAAACAGACAAGAATTTTAAAAATCACATTTTCTGATTCGGAAACGTTTATATACCATAACCCACGTGTTTTTTTTTAATATCTTCAATGTACAGATACAGGTTTTTTACAATTTTATAATAGTAGAGAAGAAGAAGAAGATTTTCGCTCGTAAATCGAAACCGAATATTCAAATCGAACTTTCTTCTTGATACTTATCTATCTATGTCTGATTCGTAAGAATCGGAATGGGTTTTCTTAACACATTCTAGGTATATGAGAATACACAGTTATGAGAGAGTATTGACCTTATTTACAAAAAAAAACAAGTAAAAGTGCTAAGTTCATAGAACGAAGATCATTTATCATAGAAACAGAAAAAAGATGCTTTTCCATTTCATTAGCAAAGAAAAAAATACTGGGTTTGACCTCTGACGACTGATGACTATTTGTTAACTTCTAAGTGAAAGTAAAATGACTTGCAAAGAAGAGGTAATTCACAGAAACACAAAAAAGTATCCGTTAGTAAATAGGTCGTCAGTTAAGAAACGTCAGCGCCATCTAGTATTGCAAATGCAAACTACTGAAGGAAGAGTTTGCAAACTTTTAATGATTTATTCCTCCAGTGATGGTCTCTCTTTACTTTATAAAGAAAAAATCTCGCTTGCCTTTCGATTTAAATACGGATAATAAATGAATAATTTGACGACACGTTTGGCGTAGCGGCTGAGCAATCGGCTTCTGCGACACGTGTTGTGGGTTCGATCCCCACACGGAGCAAATATTTGTATGATCTACAGGTAGTTGTTCCGGGTCTGGTTTTTTGTGTATGTGAGAATTTGTGTTTGTGAAACACCCACGATACAGGAGACAATCCTAATGTGGAGGTCTAAAACTACATCAAAACACATATAATGCTGTTGACTGCATGTATCCTCTCTAGGACGTACCTATCTCTTTTGTCGACTGTACTACCAAGAATTTACAGCAAAGGAACTCGGTTAGGCAAACAAGCTCTCTATGCAAATATCGCTATTAACATTACACTCGGAAAACGTACAGAGAAACCTATTGAAGACACCAGCTGTCAATCAAGTGAAATGTATGCTAATAAAAATAAAATAATAAAATTTTGCTAATAAAAATAAAATAATAATTTTTTTTATTTATATACATTACTTTATTTTTTCACGTGGGAGAGCCATGCTTCGGCACGAATGGGCCGGCTCGACCGGAGTGATACCACGGCCTCACAGAAAACCGGCGTGAAACAACGCTTGCGTTGTGTTTCGCCGAGTGAGTTGAGGTTTCCGGAGGCACAAACCCTTTTATAGGCGGGCAGCGCACTTGCGACTCCTCTGGTGTTGCGGGTGTCCATGGGCGGCGGTTATCGCTTACCATCAGGTGATGCTTACCGTTGCCCACCTATACCATAAAAAATACATACCTTCACACCTCTCTCCCACAGGGGTAGGCAGAAACTATAGACCGCCATCTGCTAGAATTCTTACATCTTCTCATACACACGCGCCTTTTTGTAAGACCTCGCCAATAAGATCAGCGTAATGTCCTTCTAGGGCGACCTCTACTGATGCTGCCACTGACATTTGCCTTATACTTTTCTCTCGTTAATCATCTTTCATTAATTCTCTTAATATGTCTAAATCATATCAGAATATTCAATACCTTTCAATACGTGTCAGTACCTACATCGTCTTTCAGTCCGCTAGTTGCCTTATCACACTGTTCCTCATTTTTTTTAATTTAGCAGAGACACGGTACTTTGAAACTCAATTAGAATTATAATTAACCTAGACACAATTATGTTGTTAGTAGATATTACAATTGTGGTCAGGGTCTTGATATGCTTGTTACATATTGCCTAATATAATGTGTAGCCTGCGGTATTCACAGATGCGGCTTTACTATAGCTTCCGATCTAACAATGTGAGCTAGTAAGTGTTTATTTAAATGACGATACCGTGATTTATATACCTTCACAAAAAAAAATAACATACTGTATAGGCCTGGACTATGAGAATGTTAATTGTAAAGTAATAGAGAGAATTATTAATTATAATATCGCTTTGAAGCGTGAAAATTATCTACAGAGCAAATTATCACAGTTACAAAAATTCGACCCTCATATTATAATGTCTTTACAAGATTATTTTCAGAAATAAGTATCATTTATCATTTGATAAATTTCTAGTTCTAAGCCAAATTCAAATCATTATGATTGTTTTTCGATTTTCCAATGGCTTCACATTTTGAAAAAACCATATTGCTTTAAATTACGAACCGATTGAATCTATAGCCTTGAAGGGTCAGAGATAAAGAGGTAGGTATAAATATTTAAAATAAATAGGACAAAAACCTCCGAGTTGTTACTGATAATTTCATAGATATCAATATGACTCCCTTGCCACTAAAGACACACCTGCAATAATAACAAGCGTTAAGTACAGAAGACTGTAGAAAGCAGTGACCGGCGCACGCGTCGACCGAATCATTTGCATTCATTGGCGACACCTGCTCGTGCGACGTTTCCCTCTTGGGGCCAAGTAAAATAAAGCAATGAATAAAAATGTATTGTTTTTAAATAACAATAACCACAATTACACCAAAAAGTTATTAAAATTGATGAGATCACTGAAGAATTTGGTTTCGGTGTTTGCGGTTCTGGTAGCCTGTAGTCCACAATAGTCGCTTTTCTGATTTTGCAGGTATCTAGACTGGACTGACGATCAAGTGGCTTGTCTGCTATAAAAAAAAACTGAAATAATTTTCTGCAACAAATAAATATTCTGCGTCATTTTACACAGCACCAACTAGTCCCAAACAACTAAGCAGAACTTGTACTATGGGTACTAGACAATAGATATGATACTTTTTTTTGTAAATACATACTTATAATTAGTATGTATTTAAAAAAATATAAGTGTTTGTGTCCTGACGGAATCGAACACGAACTCACGTTCAGCAGTCCGGTACTCGAACCACTAAACCACAGAGATCGTCAAAGAAAGTGTTATTAACCTTACAATTAAGCCTTCAAATAAAATCTCGTAACCATCCACCTCTTGGCCAAAACAAACAGATGTAAACTATCTAAGTGTACAATTTGCTAAACAAACAAAGTTTCACTTCATTAGTTTACTTAGTTCCTCTTTAAGAGTGTTTTGATGAGTTTGTGAGTTTTAGGGTGAAGCACTCTGTTGTTTTAGGCTTCAACTTTTATTGGTCTCCCTTGCAAAACTAATGGATAGAAATAGGTGAAACTTTTTGGCAAATTGAGGTGTGTATCCTAGATTTCATTAACATTAAATTTAAGTAAGTACATTATAGTATATATTCTGTGTTTAGCTTCCATAATAAAGCAGAGATAATGGGAGTATCATTAGTAGCTTTGTGCTTGACAATGTAATCCTTAATAATAGCTAGCGTATATTGATGATTTTTTTCTCAAACGCAAAAAGTTAAGTAGTATTGTTGCGGTCTACGATACTCACACGTGACTTGAAAGCTCCTAGGTTATAACTAATTAAAAACACAGTACGATACGCATGTAACTCTACAAAGCTAGTATTTTAATTTTAGTTTTAGTAGTAGAAAATCTTTGCTCCTGAATTCTATGATGGTAACACCACATTGCCAAAATATTCTGCCATTAAGCAATAATACGTTAATATTATTATGTTCTGGTGTAAAGAGTAACGAAGCCCGTGAATTTATTGACCATAAGAAACTTCGATTGCGGTATCAAGTTGACAACAGGCATGCCTGTTTGCTAGTTTGTCATCAGATTTCCTAATATTAAAATAATACTAATTTAAAGTATTTTTCATACAAATAGCTATCCATCCATCATGCTTAAACTGCTTTGATATCAATAAGTAAGAATAAACTACATTAACCTTTTTCCAACCCTTATCAATCTCTTCATACGCTCTTATTTATTCCAAGTATTTTTTGTCAGAACTTCTTTAGAACATCTCATACTTTATAAAAGGAGGCTGTTATAAATAAGATACGTACATTTTTTGGCTATTTTTTTGTTGATAAAGGATACTTCAGAAACAGTCATATAAATTGTATTGTCATCTAATAATCGGGTCTACGAATGGTTTCTTTTTTTCTAAAAAGCTAATTAAGACGATACTTATTAAATTTCAGTAAAAAGTTAATAAAAAAATCTTGACTAAAAAGATACAAATGAGTAGCAGTTCAAACAATTATTAAAACACAAATGCGAAATGAAACTATGTATATACAATTTTTAAATTAATAAAATAAATTGAAAACGAGATACTTAGGCGATATTAATTTAATCAACATTAAAATTTCCTTGAAGCACAATCGCAAAACCTTCCGAGGCATTTAAGCAAATCAGAATTGTACAACGGTATTAATTGCGCTAATCTTAGAAACGTGCCAACGATTATCTTTATTGCGATCAGTTATAAAACACAAGTTATTCAAGGAATTTGTTTCCGATAAGGATATAAAAATTACAGTTAACAGTTAATCTCGCTAGGAGTTGAGTTACAATGGCGCCCCTTTGTTTAATCATAAGTACAGAGAATTATTATTTTTTCATTCCATTAGTTATCTCGCTACTACTTTTGTCATGCGCCAGTTTCCTGACATTATGTGAGCCAAAGTTCTGCTCCGATAATCGGTTGAGGTTTGAAATATTGTAATTTTTTACTGTAATAAGATGATAATCAAGCAAACGGGTATTATTATTATTAGAAGCTAACAAAACCAGTAGCATCACAAGCGCGTCGTTATCTTGAAGTAATTTTAATCTACGGAGGATTTTATCCTACTAGCAGAAACACATAGCACATAATAACTTTTTAAGTCAATAGGCAACGTGCACCTCTGATATATTTGACTAGCTTCTGCCCGCGACTTCGTCCGCGTAGCGTGATGATATATAGCCTATAGCCTTCCTCAATAAATGGGCTATCTAACACTGAAAGAATTTTTCAAATCGGACCAGTAGTTCCTGAGATTAGCGCGTTCAAGCAAACAAACAAACACTTCAGCTTTATATATTAGTATAGATGATGCATACACTTCCAGACAAATTCAGCATGAGATTGTTTAATAATATATAAAATCCCCCATCGGTATATCGATCACAGTAAGCGCAGCTTAACCTTGTAGATTGATCCATTAGGCGCATAAATGTATATAAAAAACTTTAAAAAAAAGTTTCCTTAAAATTCATTATTAGTAATAATTGGACAAAGAAAATTGTTTCTTACCCCTTTAAAGTTTTCTCAAAAGCTTTGAAGAAGAGAAGAATTAAGATACTTAAATATCATTTACGGGTGACAAAAGTCGTTAATAATTACGCTAGAGAAGTTTGCCAACTTGCTTTTAAAGTATCAAGAAACTTATTATTAGAGACACAGTAAACTGTTTCTTCTAAAGATATTAATATTAGAGGAAAAATAAAATAGATAACAATTTGGAGCAAGCCCATGGAACTGTCACGCCAAATGTCTCGAGTTCGGATGGGCAAGTGCTTAAAGTTGAAGGAAAATATCGTAAGGCAACCAACTTGCATGCCTGAGAGATTCAATATTGCGCAGACAGCGTCAATTTTTATTTTTCTTCCTCGAAAACATGAAGTCTGCCAACCCGCACTAGGCTAGAATGGTGGATGCAATAACTGGTCTTATAATATTGCTGCTGATATTGCTGGCGTCTGATACTTCCAGTTGCCGCTTACCATCACATTTTCCATTTGCTTGTTTTTTGTTATGATAACATGATATTTTTTTTAAGTTCTTTCGTTTGAAATTCGAAGGTTAAATTGTAATTTTCCGAGGCTCTTTGTGTATAAAACACATTGTACTTTGTCGACAAAAACAGTTAACTACAAAAACCACATATTCTAGACCCGTATGACGCTACAAAGGACAACTCCAATACACAATTTTCCGCGTTTGGTACACTGGTGAACTAGTAACACAGCGGAACAGAGCTACTAACTCTTTACCGACCGCATCATAAAAACAAGTAATTACAAAATGTGGTAAACTGTACCTACATACAGGATACAGCCCTATCGCGTATGTACTTATAGGTGGAGTTTTTGTAAGAAGGTTTGTAATTCTACCTTCTTACAAAAACTTGAAACCCGATTCAATTTCATTTCTTTCTTCGACAGACCTTTGTATGATATTAGACCGAGCGATTACCTATTGGCAACATGTAGTAGAATCCAATTTAGTATTCTCGTTTTTAATAGTTTAATGTTTTTGGATATTCACATTGTTTTGTGTAAGAAAATTGAATTTGTTTTTCATAATGATATTTTCATGTAACATTGTCACGAGAAAACGAAAGCTTATATTAGATTTTAAGTCTAAAACTACACAGTATTCCTTCAACAAGGATATTTCTTAGGTATTCGCTGGCAACCCTGAAGTGGAGACCTATATTACACAAGTTACTTCACAGTATTTTAATTTGGCTCTTAAAAGATTAAAAGTTTTATACAATACCGCAAGTCTTTGCAATGGTTTAAATACATTGAGGCATAAAAATATATACCATTGTACTAGAGCAGCCAAGTTCGTGGACCTATTCACTTATACAAAGTAGGATATATAAAAAAGGGGACTACGTACAACTTTAATCACGATACGGTGTAGATTAAATTTATATATATATATATAGATATAGACTCACACGTTAATTGGAAATCGCATATCCAAAAAGTAAAAGCAAAAATTTCAAAATTTTCTTACGCCCTCCGTGAAATCAAGAAAACAACTGATCTAAACACGGCACTTGTTGCATATTACGCGTATGCCTATGCATGGCTCAAATACGGTGTTATCTTATGGGGTAACAGCACGGACGCACCAACACTACTCACCCTGCAGAAGAAATTGATTCGAATTATAGTAAACATTGAAGACTCCGATAGTTGTAAACCACATTTTCGAAAACTTAAAATACTAACCTTACCATGTATATATATATTTGAAATAGGTAAATTCGTACGTAAATACCCGGAATTCTACACTAAAAGAGAAAAAATACAAAGTAAATTTACGCTAAGACACAAAGACAGGCTAAACCTACCTACTTCCCGACTCACAATACATGCCTCCAGTCCCCTTGTAATGTCTATAAAAATTTACAACAAGCTACCAGAGTTCATTAAAAATGAAAATAAATATAATAGTTTTATAAATAAATTAAAACTATTTTTAATAGATAAAAGTTACTATAACATAACGGAATACTTGAATGATAAATTATAATCACTGGAAATTCATACCTCTTTCGACCTATATTTTAAAATGAGGAAAAAAAAAAAAAAAACTGCTGTATATAAAATATTTAATTATGAAAGTAATAAATGATATTTAATAATAATTAGCGTTAGGTAATAATAATAATTTAATAACTATTCTATAAAAATTAATATAATTTAAATTAGAAAATAAACTATAAGTTCATTAAATATCATAAATAGTGCAATAATTTTGTTTACAATAATAAATACGATTTAATAAATAAATAAAAGAATGATAATTAAACAATAGATGTATGAATGAGTAGATAATAATAATTATTAATATTCTACAGTAAGTATATTTTTTTTTATATTTTTTTTTTTTTTATTCAAATGAATCAGCGCTCTTCCTCCTCTCTCCTAGTAAACTGTGCTGTGCCCGACAGGGTCCATAATTGATTCTAATTTTAAGCCTAACATCTGTATTAATTATTACCTACATTACATTATGGAATGCAATAAAGAATTGAGAATTGAGAATTGAGATATATATCTGTGGTGTCGAATTTTGCCACTATCCAAGTATGTCTTGGTCATTATTTAAGAAGAAAAAAGAAAGAGAATCAAAGAATTCTGGAGTTGAGATAAGCTAATTTTAGGAACAATACGAGCTATGCTTGCTTATTAAACTTCACTTTATGACCCCTGGTCAGGTTGAATAACGACGTGTGAATGGCAGTTGGTTGATGAAAGCCGATGATCCTCCGCGGCTTTCGCTAAGAGATACCTACGTCCAGCATAGTATGATTCTAGGCTAATGAGTACGGTTTTAAGTACTGATTCTGCATTTATAATAAAAAAATACAAATGTGGGAGTAAACGTAATACCTCAATGTATGAAAATTAAATTATTTTACTCTTGTATACGGTCGCATTTAAGTTTGTGGGGGTTGATAATGTTGGTTGTTTGTCATTCTACACAAGTTGGAATGTCTCTCGACAATTGTCTACCTACTCCCATCTCAGCAGAGTTCGTTAAAAGGAAGGGTATTTTACTTTGTTTTTATTTCTTTTCATTAGCAGCTTGGAGTTTAAATATGTTGGAAAAATTGATATTTTATTTTATTTTATAAATATTCTGGACATTTTTACACAGCACCATCTAGTCCCAAACTAAGCAGAGCTTGTACTATGGGTACTAGACAATGGATATAATACTTATATATTTTTTTTGTAAATATATACTTATAATACATAAGAAACACCCAGACGAACACAAACACTTATATTCATCACATAATTTTTTGTGTCCTGTGGGAATCGAACCCACAACCTCATGGTCAGCAGTCCGGTACTACCACTAAACCACAGAGGTTGTTTATGATAACACCAGTATTTATTGAATGACGATAACTCTATCCGCTAGTATTTTTTTTTATGAGATAGGGGGGCAAACGAGCAAACGGATCACCTGATGGTATGCGATAACCGCCGCCCATGGGGGTGCCCACCAGAGGAGTCGCAAGTGCGTTGCTCGCCTTTTAAAAGGGTTTGGGCCTCCGGTAACCTCCTTCACTCGGCGAAACACAACGCAAGCGTTGTTTCACGCCGGTTTTCTGTGAGGCCGTCATCGTCATATCACTCCGGTCGAGCCGGCCCATTAGTGCCGAAGCATGGCTCTCCCACGTGTAAAAAGTGTTATTATGTGTGTTAGTATTTCAGTGGTGATAATTGGTGCTAAAAAATTTCAGTGGGTGAATGTTCGCGAAGCTATATTGTATAAGATGACGTCATAATACGTATGGACACAAAGATACTTTTTAATTTTTTTTACGGATTTACGGATTATTAATTTAATTCCTAATCTTACAGTTCCAGTTACAATAACTACCAAAACCAAAGGATGCGTAACATTAAGACATTACGTTTAATATGGTTTAACCCCTTATCATGGATTCCGAAAGGATCAGTAAAATCTGGAATTGAATAACTTCAATAAAACGCGATAAAAAGTAGTTTTATTTTAATGTCTAATATTACATACATACATACCATCCATACGCCTGTATTCCCCGAAGGGTTAGGCAGAGGCGTACTAATGTACACCCACAATTCGCCGGTATGTTTAGGACCTATGTAATAGGGAGCGAGCCTATAGCCATTAATCGGGCATAAATTCCTAACTCCGAGCTGCTACTGGGAATTTCATAGAAAAACCCAATAACACTTTGCTCGACCTGGGAATCGAACCCAGGACCTCTAGCGTAGCAGTCGCAGTCAGGACCACTTGGCTAATGAGGCAGTTAATGTCTAATATTCGCCTAAGTATTAGGGACCAGTATAGTTCTAATTATTTACCAAAGTCTAGTACTCAAAATCAAAAATCATAAACCTTCACCGACCAAAATGCCTACATACCTATGCAATAAACACGTTTGAGAAGAAACTTTCTTTTTTTAAACTCGTTTTTGTATGTGACTGCGCTCACGCATGCCTGAGGATCATTTAGGTCATCAGGTATACCTATAAGCGTAAAGCTGTAAGGGTATGTTTTTTTTCACGCCTGTCTCCCTTTGGGGTAGGGAGAGACGGTAGAAACTATAAATATATGAAGATATAAGAAAAATCAAGTGGGTTAGGGTATATAAACGCCTTCGAAGCCACAAAATGTGATTTTCAAAATTCTTGTCTATTTGTTACGGGTTGGCGCAAAAAATACTGAATAGATTTTAATTTTGCTATCACTGTTAGAAAATATATGCTGCAACTTAAAAACTGGTGGACTTCTTATCTCAATTAATTGAACGGATCCTAACAGCAGGCTTGACCCTCTCCTGTATAGACGGCCATACAAGGAAGAGATCATAACAGACTGTTAATTTCGGGGAGGCCTCTGAGGGAGAGTGAACTCTTTCCAATATAAGCTTTGAATCGGAATAAACCAAAACCGCCTCGCTTGTAATATGGCGTTGACCTATTTAAAACTAAACAAGCATCTGCACGTGACTTCGAGTGGTTTCCCGCAAAATACAATAACATTTGTCGTTCAAAATATGTGCTGTAAGTACCCTTAACAGCAACAAAAGTGGATGTAAACAAGTTTCCTAAATATAATAGACTGAGATTATACTGAAATAGCAATATTGCTGTATTTAATACATACTCTAGAAGTAGTGAAGACAATTTGAAATTGGTAAACATAGTTTGCTTTTGTTGGCAACACCAACAAAAGCAAATATTATGTAAAATATTTTTTTATGAATTGGCAACCCCATCATTTTGTTCCTTCACGAATGATCTAAACGATTGTTGGCGTTTATACCAGTGGTTTGTGCCAATTTATAATTACTAAATAAAGTAAAGAAAACTTATAGATGAAACGGGAGAGACTACTTAGGTTAGTTTTATAACGCTGGTCTTATTTTTGAGACAAAAGAGGCATGTTTCTTTCTCCAAAGTCCCATCTTTTTTTTTTTATCGTTGTTACGCTTATTCTTGACTGCCAGTTCCCCATATTATGTTATCTATGATGGTGAGCGCTTGCCTAGAAGAAACCGATTTACTCGTTATTTAAAGACAACCAGATTACCTATATCTATTGGGGAAGATCCTTCCACATCATCATAATTTGATTAGCAGTTTAGGCCCGTATGTAAAGTTAATTAATTAATTGATAATTAATTCTACATACGGGTAATTGTACATACAATATCTATATTGTAGTTTCCAGTACATAGTACCTATACATCAAAATCAAATTATTCAGGATAATTTAATAGAGTCGAGAGGCTTCCATAAATACAGCAGTAAGCGTTGATTGAATATTGGGCGGTAGTCAGGAATTTCCCCTTCAATTTTCACAAAATACATTATAAATTTGTTATGATGTAGGTATTTTGTCCAAAATTCAAATTGAAAAATAAGTTATCGTTGGCGGTAGACATTTTATTATTTTTTTCATATATACCACCACGCCTTTGTTCCCTGCAGGGGTGGGCAGAGGTATTCTAATAAACATAATTCTGCTCAATCCTTCAATTCGATGGTACTTACATTGGTACATTTAACAATTCACCGCAATATCCGATGAATGTGCATATAAAAACGGAGTGACAAGTGAGACTGACAAACCTCAAACACTCTGCTCAATCTGGGAAACGAACACAGGGCCTCTATTGATGCCGTCACGCCTCGAACCACTAGACAAATGAGACAGATTGATCTTTGTTGTATAATATTTTTTCGTGCCACAATAATATTACCCTGTATATTGTGGGAGAGCCATGCTTTGGCACGAATGTACCGGCGCGACCGGAGCGATACCACGACCTCATAGAAAACCGGCGTGAAACAACGCTTACGTTGTGTTTCGCCGAGTGAGTGAGGATACAGGCGCCCCAAACCCTTATAAATAGCAACGCACTTGCGACTCCTCTGGTGTCACGGGTGGCAATGGGAAGTGGTAATCGCTTACCATCAAGCGATCCGTCTGCTTCTTTGCCCTCCTATCCCATAAATAAAAACCATACTGGCGGCAAAATCTAAGAATGTATACGATATAGGCACACCCACCAAATCGGAACAACATACAAATATGAAGATTTAGAACATGCAAATATTTTTGTTACGTGCGGAAATCAGATCCGCGACAGAAAAGGAAGATAATTGTTAAAATATGCATCTCTGCAACTCTCGGAAGCTCTTGAAGTTATATTCCAATATTTAGGAAAGACTTTTGTCCAAATCGTTTGATTCTGAAAGAGGATATTCATAAAAACCAAATCAAAATATCAATAATCGAAAAAGTTTATAATAACATTGACTACACGATGAGATGTGAAAAAAAAAACTCATTTAATTATATGAAACTTTCTTAAAAACTCCCGAAATCCAAATCTCATTTCAGTCAGAACAAATAAATTACAGGACAAATTCGAACCCAATTTAACTTCGCTAACACATTCAAACAACGCGAATTAACAGAACATGTGTAATATATATAAATTGGAGCGAGTGGACCTTGTGGGACCCCAATTAATTGAAAAGAACTTAATCACATACCTTCTTTGTAATTAGAAGTCGTGACAAGATTTACTCATGAAGTTTTAATAGCATGGTCGAAGTTCAAAGATGATTAGACTCTTAGTTTTCGTTATTAGAGTTCATTTTAATATTGCTAAGCTACAGGAGTGACCACGGCCACACAGAACCGGCGTGAAACAATGCTTACGGTGTGTTTCGCCGAGTGAGTGAGGCACCAATTCTTTTAAAATGCTGGCAATGCACTTTCGAGATGCTCTGGTGTTAGGGGTGTCCATGGGCGGTTGTATCGCTTACCATCTGGAGATTCGTCTGCTCGTTTGCTCCTAACTATATCCTATATTAACTAGTGACTAGACCACGGTTTTACCCGCGTTTCTCTTTACCACCGTGATGGTAAATAACTTAAAACCTTCCTCATTAATCACTCCATTCATTAATGAAAACCGCATTAATATCCGTTCCGTAGTTTTTGAGTTTATCGCGAACAGACAGACACGGCGAGGGATTTTGTTTTAAATTGGTGAGGATAATATATCATTACTCATGAGTATGTGTTATAATTTGGTTAATCAAATCATTTTGATCAAAGCATCTTAGTCATTGCAAATTTTAATGTTATACTTTTAAAATGATCAATATTGTTATCAATAATTTAATCATTTGTTTGTTTAGCAGCTAAATGAACTCTCATTAACCTGTCACATACTGTCTCATTATCTATGTGGGTGTGAATGGCGCAACCTGCAATGATAGGGCTAATTCATGCTAAGGTAACAATAAAACTTTCATCATTCAAACACTTTTGCTGCTTACTGATTAGGAAAAATTGAAAATTTTGCCAAATTAAAACCTTTGAAATAGTTTTTAAGCATTCACTGCACATGACGTTACAGAACTGATTTAACTTTAAATTAAAACGATCCAACATTGTACAGACAACACTGTAGGTATATAAGCTAACTAAAAGATAACTTCTAAATTAATTAGTGGATGTGAAATAACACTTTGATTACATGCAACTATTTACTAAACTTTGAGGTGCTTTGAACTTTTGGATGCTTGCTTCAAAGGCAATTAATTTGTATTTTAATTGAATTCTATTATTATGGCTAATAGACCAAATATCTAAAGATCAGTAGATTGCTTCACATAATTACAATTCGATTATCAGTTAAAATAATTCTATACACCTCACGCATTCTTTTACTTTAGAAGTGTTACATCTTTTTGATATTATTTGAAGCAATTCTCCTACCTGACACAGATATGTATAGTATTCTGTTATAACTATTATATGTGGTATACTGGACTTATTGTTTTACTTATTTTGTATATTAGTGTATTTTACACCATGTAAGAAAAAATATAAAAATGCATGTTTATGATAGATTTTTAAAAAAGTATACGACAAACGTTAGTATTTATTTATAAAAATGCAATGTAAATTTTATAATTCAATTTCAAAAATAGTCATTATTAATCTGTTTTAAAACGCCATCCGCCATATTGGATTCCGACGTGATGTCACTCTGATAGTTACTTGACGTTACTTGGTCTTTTGCAGTTGTATTGTTTATTAACGAAGTGACGTCACGACCTGAAGTAGCATGGCGGCTAGCGTTTCCGCGCGAAAATTCAAAATCATAAATTAAAAAAGATTTGTCTTTTTTCGGTTTTATAAAACTGAAATAAAAATTCTACAGATTCATTACGATCTAAGGATTAATTTAAAACAGTTTTCAAAAAAAGGTGTAATACCCTATTATGGAGATAATCTCTTTGTCATGTATTTGCATCCTAAGATTACGAAGTTATTTTAGTGAAGGAAAATTTCGACTTACGGGCGGGATTCGAACCTTCATCTTCTGATTAGATACACCAGACGAGACGACGTCAAGAAGCAAAGTAACTTGCTTTTCAATAGTTTGTCACTTTTAATACGTAAATTCAGCATGTGAAGGCAAATTTTGATATGGCGGATGGAGCTCGCAACTCACAGTGGCTTAGTGGTGATAGCGTCTGGTGTATCTATCCAGAAGACGCAGGTTCAAATCCTGTAAACTTGCTTGTAAAAGCTTTTTTAAAATAAAAACATTTGAACTTGAACTAAAATAAGAAAATATAATGTTTTTCTCCACTCTATCTTTTTGGTGGGTCTACTGTATTAACTATTCAAAAACACACTTTCCACAAGTATTGTTGCTTCTTAAAAGATATGAGCTCTAATGAGCAACTGAGTAACTAATTCTTTGAGCTGTACCTGTTACTCCGTTCTCTTACAGATTTTTCATTACAATCAAGTAACTGAGCACCATTTTTAAAAATATCAAAGAATATTTTTCACATGAAAAAGGTACTTCTGATATCTAAGATATTTCAGGTGTGGGTACATAATGAAATGCATAGAAGAATAAATTATGATCATATTATTTTAATATGAGCCAAGTTAATAACATGGAAATTATTATACCCCTTACTGCGCGCCGAAAGTTCACCATAATACTGGTTTCTTTACAAACATAAAATTTATAAATACAAAGATGAATTTTGAGGGAGATAAAATATGAACACGTTTGCAATATTTTGGTAATAACAGTAGTCCTTTGCCAAAGCTTTAATTATTTAAAAACCAGAGCATAATAATATTATAAATCCCTTAAATTCGTTATCATAACTAAACCAATTATTGTGGTTCCATTAAGTAAGTTCTTAGATTAATATAATCGGTATTTACGCACCATTGAGAATCATAACCGTGAAAAACGTCGATAACTTCGAAAACCTTTATAAGTGTACAGTCATTTAAGTTCATAACTGCCATATTACGCGAGCTGCACTAGTTAATTAAGTCACGCAAGAAACTTAGTTAAATTATTTTCCTCCCGTCGTTGCTACGAAAACAACTCATAGTTAAATGGTAAAGACGTCAAAAAGTACATAACTTTTAGATGCACCTTCAACAAAAAGTTTAAATTAACGCTGAACCTTCTTTGTAAACGTGAACACTAAAACTCTTTGATTAAGTTCCCTTCGTAAAATTCTGGTCCCACAATGTTACCCTGCAGTACACCCTAGCTTTCATTCGAAATAATATAAGTTGTTTAAGAAGAAATTTAATATTAGTTACAAGTTCTTATTGTTCGTTAAACTGTTCTTAGGATTATATTAATTTCTAAAGACACTGGCTAATTAAATTTTGTGTTTAATTATTAGTAAGCTTGTCAAAAGGCTTATCAAAGTGATAAAGTTTTATTTATGTTTTTGTTGTTGCGTTTACAAAAGTTCTATTAAATGAGTAAAATAAAAAAAAACTATTCTCTAAATTAAACTAACTCTATAAATACACCAACGTTACACGAAATAGAAATAAATAAATTATTCTCCACGCCTGTATTCTCCGAAGAGAGGTAGGCAGAGGTATACAAATCTGGTATTTTTATGTCCCATGTAACAGGGGACAAGCCTGTTGCCATTACTTTGACTTTGACTTTGTTTATTTATATAAAATAGTTAATTCAATTATAGACTCACCCGTATTGCTATCAAACATTTCCTTAAATATTAAATACAGTGAACGTAGGTCACACAGTGTTAACCTCTTTGCTTACAAACTTACAAAAACAATATATCTTACTTTAACCCACTAGTAAGGATGGCACGACATTTTTAATTCAAGATTTGTAGCATACAAATATATTGTGAAGGATATCCTCTGTCCCAAACCAGTAGACGACGTCCAGTCAGGGCGTGTCAATTAGGTCTTTGCTTGACTGGTAGTATACACTGTACAGGTGTATGATTAGGTTTATCTGCATTTTTATTGTATCTTTTTCTTTTTTGTTTAGTATTATAATCAAACACATTAACAAATAAGTAGATTATTAGCTCGCATGTTATTTTTAATAGCTATTTTTGATGTATGCACATTTTTTGAGTTGCAATCTAGCTCTAGAATAGTAATAAGTTTTGTAACTTTGATACTTCAAGGATTGTAACTTGTTTTGTGCATCAAATAAATAAAATAAAATAAAAATAAAATTAGCCGGGAATTTCATAGAAAAACCCCATAACAATGCTGTTCATCGGTCCTATGACTTTAAGCGCAGCGTCATAGATGCTTCGGCATGAATGGGCCGGCTAGACTAAAGTGTCCTCATAGAATATTGGCGTGAAACAACGCTTACGTTGTGTTTCGCCGAGTGAGTGAGGAAACTGGATGCCCAAACCCCGTTGAAAGCCTGGCAATGTATTTGCGACTCCTCTGGTGTTGCACGTGTCCATGGGCGGCGGTAATCACTTAACCTCAGGCAATCCGTCTGCTCGTTTACACACATAAGCCATAAATAGAACTTAGGACCACTAGCCTAATAATGCTGAAATAATACTAAGTAGATTATTGGATCAGCCAAACTCCCATTAATTCTCAAATCAGATTACGAACTAGATTATAGTTCTACGAAGAAATTTATGGTACTAGCTTGTAAATAGTTGTTATGAATCTTACTAACAGTGATTTAGATGGAACACCAACTCACATACGGGTTTACTAATACAAAATTTTCTTTCTGTGTGATTTTATTCCAAGAATTTGTCGAATCAATAATGTAATATGTAAGAAACTTTCAGTATTGGAATTTTTAGTTTCCTTCCAATGTATTATGTTACAGACTGTCTCATTAGTTTTTAGTGGCCCTGTTCGGGACTGCTACGCTTGAGAGCCTTAGTTCAAATCCCGATCGAGCAGTGTTATTGGGTTTTTCTATGAAATTCTCAGTACCAGCTCGGAGTCTGGATTTGTGCCAGGAAATAGTTTCCCACCTATTACATGGGACCTGCACATACCAGCGAACGTTACTATATGAAAGGTTATTCAGCTAGCTATGTAGCGAGCTATGCTTAACGTTTTTAACGCGATCAAATCAGAAATTAGTAGATCCGAAGAAGAACTAAATTTATCGACATAGTTGAAAGGATTAGCAATCTTAAGTGCCAGTTGGCAGGGCACATCATAAATCGTAGAAATTATGGCCGCTGGAGTAGAAATGTTCTCGAGTGGAGACCACGCAGTGTGGGACGACGAGATGACCGGCTACCTGGTGAAGGGAGTCTGTGCATGCAGGTGGCATATACCCAATCCTTGTAGAGGTCTTTTAGGGAGGCCTTTGTTCAGCAGTGAACTTCTTATCGCTGATATGATGATGATGAACTAACATTTGAGATTTTTTTCGAGATTGGGCCCAATTCTGAAGTCTACGCAGACGAAGTCGGGGCAAAGGCAAATAGTTCTATAATATCAAATATCGAATAAACATAAAGTAGCAGTACAGTTGGTCGTGTAAGACCATTATCGTAAAATTTTACACACCCATTTGATTTTAACCGCCGTTAGAATATGACATTTTCTTTTTAAAATCTTTATTTTGTTTGAAACTAGCCTTTGCCAGCGGTTTTGCTCACATAGGATAAGTACCTAAAAAAGTACTTGTGCATTAAAAAGTAGATACCGTAAATGTTGACCAGGCTTATAATCTACATTATTATACACAATATTTTTTATAGAAATCAGTTTAGTAAATTTTGTGTTCTAAGTGAACATACAGACAACCATTCTAAAAATCATTAATTCGGCTTTGTATCGTACAATTAGTTTCCTTAACAATTTTTTTTCTACGACTTTTCTACAGACATGCGAGTAATCTATATATTACTAATATATAAAGCTGAAGAGTTTGTTTGTTTGTTTGCTTGAACGCGCTAATCTCAGAAACTACTGGTCCGATTTGAAAAATTCTTTCAGTGTTAAATAGTCCATTTATTGAGGAAGGCTATAGGCTATATATAGTCACGCTACCGCGGACGAAGTCGCGGGCAGAAGCTAGTTTAGATATATAGATAAATGGATAGAATATTCTTTATTGTACACCACATATTTAGTAATTATGTTGGTACTAACTCTGTCTATTTGCCTGAAGTTTTTACCCCTAAACCTCTGAACTAATTTCTATGAATTTTGCTATAGGGATAAACTGACCCTAAGAGAAGGACAAATGTTAATTTACTCAAAAAATCCTAAGGGATACAGGTGTAACCGTGAGCGACAGCTAGTTTACTATAAGTACCTATAACTTCGGGGAAAATGAAATTAAAAAATTACTCTGACAAGCTAAGCAAATTTTGTTCCCATGTCTTATTGATAAATCAACAATGATTGACGTAAACGGTGAGACTAATTTTAATTACAATTCACAAATTGCCGTAGTATAATAAACAAAACAGCAAAATGTTTACCGTGGGAGACAATTCTTCGACCAGAGTGATACCACGGCCTCCCAGAAAAACCGGCGTGAAATATATCTTACGTTGTGTTTCGCCAAGTGATCGAGGATACCGTAGGCCCAAACCCTTTTAAAAGGCAACGTAGGTACTTGCAACTCCTCTGGTGTTTCGGATGTCCATGGGAGGCGGTTATCGCATACCATCAGGCTATCTATGTGCTATTGTGACCCTCAATCCAATAAAAAATAAAATATATAAACGAAGCAGTTACAGGACAATTTTATTCTCCTTCACAACTAACACACAGAGATTAATTAAATTTAAATCTCTTTGTGTGTTAATTGTGATGTCCTGGTTTAGTAAAGTGGTATTGAGTTTTTCTATTTAAACTCTCAGGAACCAAGCTATGCCTGAGAGTTTTATAGTTTTTTTTTTATAAAGTTTACTAGCAACGTGGGTTGCACATTACTAGTATTCTTGTTAACCCCTCGTGCTAAGCTAAATGCTTGTGTTACGAGTGGGTTCACGTCGGTAGTGCAATGGGTGAGATTCGAACCGGCAACCACATGATCGCAAGTCCGACGCCCTAGCGATTAGGCTACCGCCGCTTTTAAATTTTAACCGATTTGTACTCGGTTTATGGCAATAGGCTCGCCCCTATTTCATGGGACCTTAATATACCGGCGCCAGTCTACATTGGGATACACCCACAGTGCGTCAATATATTTAGGACCTGAATACAAAGTACGGGATTACTCACCCCTCTGGCTTAGCTGTCAAGGAATACAGGCGTGATGGTATGCGACTAATACCCATATTTTTATCACCAGCAATAAAATCCAGTACTTTCATGAAGTAATGAAATCCATCAAACTATTATATACTAAGCAGTTATAATTCCTCCAATAATAAAGCAATTTTATATTTAAAAACCATTAGTGGGAGTGCAATGGGAATTAATGGCTTGAAAATGCTGCATCAGCCACTGGATCTGGTTTTAATCCTGGACTACCTAAAGCTCTTTGTTATTTTCTTTTTTTTTCCAACCTTCTTTTTTTTAACACCAGGTTTTTTTCCTGTATCGTGGGTGTGTTTACAAACACAAATTGTCACATATACAAACACCCAGACCCATGAAAATCGGCGTGAAACAACGCTTGTGTTGTGTTTCGCCAAATGAGTGAAGACAGCAACGCACTTGTGACGCCTCTAGTGTTGCGGAGTCCTTGGGCGGCGGTAATCGTTTACCATCGGGCGATCCGTCTGCTCGTTTACACAAATATTTGTTCCGTGCGGGGATCGAACCCACAACGTGTAGCGTAGAAGTCAATTGCTCAACCACTACGCCAAACGTGCTGTCAAAGTTTAATAACATCACAAAATAGGTAAAATATAACAGACCGTTACTGCCTAATTCGTAAAGTGCCCAGGTCGAACAGTATTATATATCTTCTCTTCTCTACTATTATAAAATTGTAAAAAAATTGTGTCTACATTGAAGACATTTAAAAAAAAACACGTGGGTTATGGTATATTTAAACGTCTCCAAATCCGAAAATGTGATTTTTAAAATTCTTATCTGTTTGTCTGTTTGCTACGGGTTGGAGCAAAAACTGCTGAATAGATTTTAATTTTATTATCACTGTTAGAAAGTATATGCTAAAACGTAAAAACTGGTGAACTTTTTATCTCAATTAATTAAACGAATCTTGAGATACAGCTTGACCAGCCTGATGTATAGAAGCCCATACCTACATAGAAGAGATTTTCCATTTTTACTCCTGATAAAACTTCATGTGAGCGAAGCCGCGAGCAGAAGCTATTTAAAAATAATTTTATATAAGAATACACCTCTGCCTAACCCTCGGTAAATACAGGCGTGACGTATTATCACGAAAAGTTCGAATTCGAAACACAAAAAAATTACAATCGAATTATTTGATGAATATTTGCAATGTATTCGTCATAGACAAGACAATGACATGCCTATTCAATTCATATTAAATTCATAGCAGTGAACATTACCCGTTTGTCGCGTCATATCATTTTATATGACTTACCCACAATATCCTAGCAATGAAGTTATGAACCTCAAACGTAGATAAAATATCTTTAGATGAAAACATACGACAGTGTAATGTGATAAGGAACGTAACAGATACCTAATAAATACATTATAACATTTTTTTTTTAAACTTGTTCCCTAAATCTGAAGCTTATCCCGATAAATTCAAATTCTGTTTGAAATTTCGCATTTATTTTGAAAATTAGACATATTAGCGAAAACTAACTTTTTACTATAATGCCACTTCAAAATTACTATTTCGTTGGGTATCTAGACACCCGGCAGCGTGTCAAGCCAAGTTCAAGCAAAGGAACTGAACTTGGCTCTCCTTTTTTACATTTATGTTTTTGGTGGGATATTTCATTACCGCGATTGTAACACTTATAACGCTCTTTAAGGCGTAATTTAACATGTAAGTATTATCCCACTGCTGGGCACGGGTCTCCTCTCAGAATTAATGGGATTAGGCTAATAGTTTTTTAACGTGGGAGAGCCATGCTTCGACCGGAGTGATACCACGGCCTCACAGAAAACCGGCGTGAAACAACGCTTGCGTTGTGTTACGCCGAGTGAGTTGAGGTTATCGGAGGCCCAAACCCTTTTAAAGGCGGGCAACGCACTTGCAACTCCTCTTGTGTTAATAAAAAAAAAAATAGTCCACTACACTGGCCTAATGCGGGTTAGCAGACTTCACACGCCGCCGCCTTCGAGAAAATCTCTCAGGCATGCAGGTTTCTTCACGATGTTTTCCTTAAACTTTTAAGCACGTGATAATTAAATATTAATACGCACATGACTTCGAAAAGTCAGAGGTCTTGATTCTGTCTAGAGTCAAAAGCCTTGGGTTCGAACTGGAGATATTTGACTTGGCAGTCCAATGGTCACATCACTAGACTACACTGCAATGTTAAATAATATTAGAAAATTCCCTGACGATTCTTTCGTAGTGCTATTTGTTTCATATCTACTCAGCAATTAAAAATGACGTCTTCAAAATCCATCCTATCGATATCGCATGTAATATCCTCTCTTGAATCCCCACAATAAAAACCAAAGAATTCCGTTCTCGAAGTAATATTAATGTCACCAAGATTTATACCAATCCCACTTTGTTTCAAACACGCTTCGTTGCTCTTGGCATATTCGGCAAATATCGTTGCGCCACGGGGATTCTGAATATCATGTTCAATTGTTGGAAAAATGAGGATTTTGTAAAATTGTTTGAATAAAACCGATTTTTCTAATTTGCATAAATTAATTGTTGGAGAACTAACTGCCTCTTTAGCCTAATGCTGGAGCGCGACTGCTACGCTAGAGATTTTGGGTTTGATTCCCAGGTCGAAAAAGTGTTATTCGATTTTTCTATGAAATTCTCAGTAGCAGCTCGGAGTTTGTGATTTTGTGTCCGGTAATGGCAAAAGGCTCGTCCCCTATTACATGGCATACTGGCAACCTGTGAGTGTACACTTCTGCCTAACCTAATACCTACAGGCGTGATGGTATGTTATGTTAAATGTGTTTTGGAAAAATGATGAATTTGTATCGAATCGAATAAAATCCATTTTTCTAATTCACATGAATCAGCTGAGTACATGATGTAGATAATGTTGTTGACAATTAATTAATCTTAAACATTATTAATTACTTTAGATAATTAATTAATAACTCAACTATAACTCACAAAAAATAAACAAAGACAGTTTGAAAGAGTTAATGTTGTTATAAATTCTTTCATAATAGTTTTATTGATTCAATGAATATGAGAGAATTTGCAGAGATTTTAAACCTAGCATTGGCCTTTGAAGATTGTTAGCAAACAAGATTTTTTCAATTCAACAGCTTTGATCTAATATAATACAACAATATTTATAGATGGGTAACTTTAAAAAACACTAAGTTTTTTTATATAACGCCCGTATCAGTTCACGTCAGTAAATATGTTAATAGTTCCATGCGAAAGGGAGCTAGCTTATTAAACAAAAATTTGTTCGAAACATTTCCTATATTGAAGTAAGTATTTCTTTACACAAGTATAAGCTGTGGTATAATTTAATGTCGTAATTTTGTCTCCATACCGTCTTCAGAAATGAGAAACACATGTTTTCACGCTCATATTCCTCTATTCAACCCTCTTGGGAGCAGTCGTGATGAAATATAACCTAGAATTCACTTGTAACGCTTGGCATATTGACAAATTGCGTGCTTTGTATGCTGCTCCCCGACGTACCAATCGAGGAGCGAATATTTTGGCCAAACCGAGTATTTTACATACATCTATAATAGGTGACTGTATTTCTGAATTAATATGAGGTATGACTTTGACTACTGACTGCATGTTTCGTGTAGAGGTTAAGGTAGTGACATCTCCACTACCATTGCGCTGTTTGTCTTGAAGCAAATATTTGTGTGCACTTCGAATGTTTGTTTCGTAGTATTTGCATTTGTATTTTTTTAAGTTCCTCGTGACACAGGGCTTGGTTCCCAATACGGGAAGTCTGTTCAAACAGTTCAAACAGCGATTTTTTTTGACAGATTGAACAGTTTTGTTGAGTTTTTTATTTCTATGACATTCTCAATAGCAGCTCAGACTTTGGACTTTTGCCCGGTTAACGGCAATAGACTAACCCCTTATTACATATGACCTAAACATACCTACTAATGAACTGTGCACTGCTTATGGTGTCATATGTTACAGATAAATAAAATTATATAAATAAAATACAATATATAAAATCAAGGACATGTGGCCTCACGAATGCACATGTGGCCTCCCTGGCAACCTGAGGTTATTCGTGAATACTTGTTTTTTACAAAAATTTCGTTGTGTCATTATTTAGTTATTTATTGTTGTCCCCAACTATTTATAAACAGGACTTGTAAATGTGAGTACATTGTGGCATGTCTAAGTGGACACCTAGTTTTATATACTTTGACGATGTGTGTGTTTTCCACATAGTTTATTTTTTATTTTTACATCGACCTCTTCCACTTAGACATAAACCTTCAATGTTCACACAAGCTGCTATCGTAATATTGTACCTGCGTGAAGATTGTAACTTTATTTATTTTAAAAGAGTGTCCATGGAGTTTCTTGCCGGATTCTTCTCCATAGGATCAACCTTTTGGAACCGTGCAACTAGAAGCATAACGTTTCATAAATGCTTGTAAAAGCTTATTTGAAATAAAAACATTTGAACTTGATGAAGTTTGACATTATGAGATTTTAAAATGTGTTTTTTATTGTTCCAGATATCCCTATAAATGAGCTTAATAACCAAAGCGTGGCCGTAAGTGATGAAGCTTGAGAGAAACCACAAACATGGACTCTATAGAAAGTTCAAGAAATAGCAGAACCAAATGGAGGTTTTCCAACCTCCTTACTCTGCACGTTCTTCTTCTTGCTGCACAATCCCAAGGAGACACAAGTCATACTGATATAACCAAAACAGATGTTAAACTAGATAATAAATTAGATTCTATTGACTGCCATAACTGTTATAGTAGTAGTAACCAAGAATCTTATAATATAGAAAATTTTATAAATGTTGTAGACGACCTTGTTGGACAAATAAATAATTATACAGATGAACATTTTAATTTAAATAAAACTGTTCGCTATTTAGAAAGGACTGTTGAAGATATCCTAGATAAAGCTCTAAGTAAAGATAAACTAAGGATTTTTGAAGGGGTTGAGGTGAAACCTACCAATAATGATACAAAGCTTGAAAAGAAGTCAGACGAGGGAAGAGCACTATTTAGCAAATACACGTATGAATACAGAATATATCAGAAGGTTAAGAATTTCATCAACACTCATATATTGTCTATCAATTTACCGATGGCTGCTAAATGTAAGTATGTTTTTATGTGTTCATCTAATAAAAGGCAATTTTAAAGACAAAGATTAGGATTTTAAAGCCAATATTAGTACGGCACAAATTTAATAATCATGGGCCCTATGTATAAAAAACACTTATAATTTTCCTAGATGCTTTCAACGTTCTTGCTGACTTTAACATATCTAACTTCTTCTTTTTCTATCTTTAAAATCCTTAATTGAACTGACACGAACAATTTCAAAAATCGCAATCATCAAAAGTTTAGAAGTGACGCGCTTTCCAAAGACCGGTATTTAATTTTAATTTGAATATGATAAATCTATAATCAATAATATTCTTTATAACCTAAGAAAAGAACAAGGAAAAGTTAATGAAACATTCAGTTCTGTTATTACTAGTGGTCATTCCATTTAGGATGAATGACCTCAAATGTATGTATACATTTTTCTTTTTCAGCATTTGGTTTAAACAAAATCTTCATACCAATACTAATAGGAGGACAAGTATTAATCAAAACGATACTGTTTGCGATGTTCCTGCCAAGTATCCTAGGAAGTTTCGGGAAAATGCTTAGCAAAGGTAAGCAAGCTTCAAAGTTCTAACGATGTTGTAACTTAAGATAATATTAAGCTTAGCTTAGCTTACTCGAGTAAGAGCGTGTTATATCGAAGACGACGAACATAAGAGTTAAGTTACGCGTAAAATTATTTGAATTTGCCAACAAATTTGGTGCCAAAATTTTCCAGCGAGTAGCTTTTCGATATTTCAAAGTAAAATACATTTCATCGACAAACTTTTTGTTTCTTGATTAATTAGTCGTTTGACGTGTTCACAAGTCTAGAAAAGTCAATTAGGAGAAATGGGTTAGAAAGGGTCCTTGGAAAAAGTGGCCTTTTTATCAATGCCAAGAAAGCAATAAAGGCTAAAGTCAACACTGATAAAAAAGGGAATTGGGACAGCGCCATTGTGGAATCAGACAAAACCTGTCAGACGGAAAGCAATCTCGTTAAAATGACCCATTTATGTCCTATTGTCTGTTGTAATCTGAATACTCCAATATTATATATCATATGAATACCCCTGGGGTTCAAAGAGCTTTCGAATCTAAGGCTATTGTCCTTCACGGCCTTTGAGACCCAACCACGCAAATTATCATTTGTGTCAATACTGGGGATTACGGATCAAATTTTTTTTTATGGCAATATAAGCCAAGAATTTGAGCAATACAAAAACGTACAGTTTATCGGACGAATTAGAGATATGAATATAACTCCTTCTCCTGTATGGCATTTGTTTCGCAAGAATATTCTATGCTGTGGTAAAAATTAGCTTATTAGTAGGCTGATAGGATAGGCTAGTGCACGCCACAGTGGTGGAATAGCTGGAGAAATGCCACGGATAGAGGTGTGTAACTCAGCTCTGAGTCAGCTCAAAGAGTCAGATCGCACGGGTCTGAGCCGTTGAGTCACAGCTCAGCAACAAAACGACCGGCTCACGGCTCAATTCAGCTCATTGAACTGATCTGAACCTGTGAATCGCTCCACAGATATGTCGTGAATAGTGAGTGAATCAGTGAGTGATTCTGATCTACACTTGAGGTTCAATCAATAAGTTTTTGGTCAGAGTCGGTAGGGCGGAGATTTTTTAAACGAATCATTCGTTCTGACTTCTGAAACGTTTTATTGATGTGTATAACTCAAAAAGCTCTGTACATATTTTTTTGTCTATAGAGGTATTCTTTTTTATACCATGGCAGCTCAGTATGATTTTTTTAGTTTAAAAGGGTTTAGAACGAATTATTATTTCGTTCTAAAATATGATAATTAAATAAATATTTATGTAAAATTAAAAGAACAGAGTTAAAAGAACTGTCAACTGCCGCAGCTCAGGCGGCTTGCGCGAACCATATACTTGTATAGGTACAAATTGAGCTGATCTGCGAGCTGAGTCACTGAGCCGGCTCACTCACCTGAGTCATGAGCTGATCTGCAGCTCGCGTATTTTTGATGAGTTACCCACCACTGGCCACGGAGCCATCAGTTTCCAGCTGACGCAGGAGCTTCTGGAAGTAAATCGTAACCGCATTATTTACCGGGCTGTCAAGAAGACACGACGCAGCATACGCTGGAGTTATGCCCAGTTTGGATGAAGATAGGCAAGGCCGCCACTTTATGAAAGAAAGTAAGAAAGAAAAAAATCTTATAGCCACAAAAAAAAAGAATACATAAAAAGAAAAAATAGAATGTTTGATAAAAACTATTTTAAGAATGGCAAAGGAGTCGGCTCAACAAAATGTTGATCCGTGTGGAGCATAGCTCCCCAAATCGTTAGTTGGTTTTTAGCCCACCCCTTACCTACTTCTACTTATAAAAGGTCAAAAATGCGTACAATAAATAGTCAAAATAAATAAAAGAAAATTTAACAATTTATGAGTCTGGTATAGCCATGGCCTGTCAGGGTTGTTGCAATTCACGAATCATATAGCCATGAGTTTTTGCGGTCCAAAATACCCTGTTATCTCAGGTGATAGACGATTCATGAGGTATTTCCTTAATAAAAAAATGGATAGTGTTGTTGGCTGCCCAAACCAACGTACCTACAATATTTTCACATGTTCCGTTATGGAGGTTTTTAGTGCACCCCATGAAAACACGTAATCTTTACGATGTTTCCATAAAAAATAAGGGTGCGTGAGAATTGCATGCTTGAAGTTTTTTTTGTTTGTGTTATTGCAATCTGCTTCTATGAATATTTAGCACTAGCTTCTGCCCACAACTTTGTCCGCTTGGAATCATGATATATAGCCTTCCTCAATAAATGGGCTATCTAACACTGAAAGAATTTTTCAAATCGGACAAGTAGTTCCTGAGATTAGCGCGTTCAAGCAAACAAACAAACTTATCGCGCTAGCGCTAATCTCAGGAACTAGTGGTTCGATTTGAAAAATTCTTTCAGTGTTCGATAGCCCATTTATTGAGAAAGGCTATAGGCTATATATCCTCATATATCTCCTATATCTCCTCTACGCGGACGAAGTCGCGGGCAGAAGCTAGTATTAGTATAGATATAGAGTAAAGATAAGGTTAAGTATTTTTGAATTGTCTTAAAGGCCAGTCAGTCCAGTGACATATATATACCCTTTGTTTCTCATATTCCCTAAAATTTAAAGCAGAAAGTAACAAAAACTATAGCCAACTCCTTTAAGCTTACTCGCAATGTGAGTCGCACATTACTAGTATTCTTGTTAACTCCTTGTGCTAAGCTAAATACTTTTGTTATGAATCGGTTCACATCGTTAGTGCAATGGGTAAGTTTTGATCCGGCAACCACATGATCGCAAGTCGGACGCCCTAGCCATTAAGCAAATCACGGAAAAAGGTTCAAAGGCAATGCTGATATATTTGAAGCCTTTATTGTCAAATAAAGGCTTCAAATATATCAGCATTTAAAACGAGAGCTTAACCTAATTGTTTATCAAGTAAATTAATGATATCGTTTACATGTAAGTATGTGTGCCTCAACTCTAGTACATAAACTTACAAGCTTTATCACTCATTGTCTGAAAATATTACTGCACTCACTTTCAATGCTGACAATGAAACATGAGTACCCGTTAACTTGAAACAGGTTGTTAAGTACTGTGTTATAAGCCCAGTTTATAGAGAGATGTCAACATTTTTAATGTTATGTCAGCGTTTTTGTTTTAGTGTGTAGACGTTACGTTGCCAGTTGTCATTTTATATACCTACAGGTTAAATTTGTGATAGCTCAAAAAAAATTTAGCAAAAAGTACCTGTATTTTATGGACCTGAAACGATGATTTTTTAATATTATGGGTCCGGCGGACGCTAACTATACTACTTTAATAAACGATCGGAAAATCGTTCGTTTATTTCGTCATCTTTGTATAGTTATTAAAATTTAGGTACATTCAGCATAATCAACCCTGGGCACGGGTCTCCTCTCACAATGAGAGGGATTAGGCTATAGTCCACCACGCTAGCCTAATGTGAGTTGGTAGACTTCACACGCCGCGCCGTCGAGAAAATCTTTCTGGCATGCAGGTTTCCTCACTATGTTTTCCTTCACCGTTTAAGCGCGTGAAAATTAACTATTAATACGCACATAACTTCAAATAGTCAGAGGTTGGATTGGCCTGGGATTTGAACTCGAGACCTTTGACTTGGCAGTCCAATGGTCATATCACTAGGCTATTAAATATTATATTCACTTTTCATTATTTCCAGTTAAGTATTTTGCACAAAATACTACCTAGATTAATCGTATCGGAATTCAAATAATTACACAATTTGTTTAAATTCTGTTAAATTATGATTTTTTTTTTCATTAAGTTTATACGAGCAACTCCATCCTTAATATTAAAAAAATATTAGTTAATTTTTAGGTTCACAATTTTAAAAGAGTATATTATTGTTTAATTGCTACATGACATAACATACCTACCTACGCGTCGGTTTTCCCTGAATGGTCAGGAGAAGCGTACCAATGTACTTAAACCCACTATTTGCCTTTATGTTTAAATACCAATGGGGAGCGAGCCTATTACCATTAACTACACATCCAAACTCCGAGCTGCTACTGGAAATTTCGTCGAAAAACCCAATAACACTTTGCTCGAACTGGGAATCGAATCACTAGACTAGTCCATTGATAAATTACTTATATTTTACAGGTCTATCCACAATATCAGCCTCATCCTCCCAGGCCAGCTATCCTCCGGCTAACGCAGAAGACCAGGTCGGGTATAATTCGGACAACAAAGACTTCATGGGGTATGAGACCAGTCAGACAGGCACGTTCACTTACCCTCAAGATGGAATGTATGACGTACCTGATGCCAATGAGGTCAATGAACTAGGCAATGTTGATATGTCACGGTAAGATCCTGTTCTTTTTTTCTACAATTCTTTTATTCACGTGGGAGAGCCATGCTTCGGCACGAATGGGCCGGCTCGACCGGAGTGATACCACGGCCTCACAGAAAACCGGCGTGAAACAACGCTTGCGTTGTGTTTCACCGAGTGAGTTGAGGTTACCGGAGGCCCAAACCCTTTTAAAGGCGGGCAGCGCACTTGCGACTCCTCTGGTGTTGCGGGTGTCCATGGGCGGCGGTTATCACTTACCATCAGGTGATCCTTTTGCTCGTTTGTAGAAATTTTGTCGCACTTGTCTCATGCTAAAGCGATGGCTGAAGACGAGAGTGTGCAACCATTCCCCTGTTTAGGGCCTAGCGTCTCTTCTTACTTTCTTCTCTATTTTAATTATGTGACATTGACAGTGACAGTGACAAACCTGTACTTAGGTCTGTCACTTAATTGAAAGATACGGCATCAAATTTAATTCCCATTGAATTATCATCGACAGTAAAAAAGTTAATTTGCCAAATTTCCTTTTTATAGTACTCCAAGATCATCACCATCAAACCATTTCTTTTTTCACAGCTGGGAAATGGTCTCCAGATAAACTATAGTCACCACGAAGTCTCAAAATCATCGTAATTTAATGATTTCAGAATTGTTAACTTTTGACAGTAGTATCTAGCAGTCAGTTCTTGTGTTATTTTGTTACATTGAACGACTATTCCGATACAATATTACAACACTAAACTTGGGCCCCAGAAAAGAGGTGTAAATTGACTATTTTGAAAAAAAAAATGCTATGAGAAGTATTTAAATAAATTCAAACTCTCTCGTGCAAAGATACCAAAGTTGTGCTTTGGCATTTTTTCTTTACCATTGCCGACATAAATTTCCTGATTAATATTGTGTTTTTATGAAATTATGTCTACGGCCCACAAAGACGACTTTATTGGGGGGAGATTGGGCATAATTTTATCATGCCTCCCTAATTTCCATACCGCCAATAACAGAAAATTTTCTGAGAATCTGTTTTTGCATTTCCCTCCAATTTGGCCTATTATAATTATTAACAATGTTTACCCGGAACTTCTGTTCGTTACAAAATATATGGAACATATTAATTTCGTCATTGTGTTCGTAGCTACTATTGTTATGAATGTTCGAGCTTTGGGTACGGGATAAATGAATTTACACCAATTTAACCGGAACTCGAATAAACACTTTAATTAATTAATAAATTACACAAACTCAATATTTCCAATACGAGTATCACCTGTGTGGGTAAGATTCTAGAGAAATAATAGTCCCAATAATTATAATTTAATACATAACTATATATAAGAGACCAATTTAAACAAACGCTAGGCATAACATGTATAATTAATTAGTAATAATCCTTAAAAAATCATAATTATTAAGTATTGGGTTTTCTGTTTTTTTTTAATGTCTCTCATTAGTGAGACTGTGATTCACTATGGATTCCGGGTTCGAAGCCCAGGTCTGGATTAGATGGGTTTTAATTTTGCTGGAAAACCTAATAAAACTTGTATTGGTATTGTATGGAATGTCATACATATCGACAAACTGTGAATTCAAATCAGTACACCTCTGCCAAACGTTACAGAAATACAGGTGTAATATTATGCTGTTTTATGTTGTGTTTTTCAGATTTGGTGCGGATGGTCAAAAAATGGCGTACTTGCCTTCGAAAAACAGCTATTACAAGAATCAAATTACTACAGCCAATAACTATAAGGTATGATTTGATTTTTTCTTCTTTAAACAGTTTGAAGGTGAATTCATACTAGCGTAGTCAAGCGTTACACTTTCATAGGGGCTGGGAAGAAAAAAAGTGCGTAGTAATGATTAATGAAATGATATTATATCTTAAAGCCAACCCGCACTAGACTAGCCTGACAGACAGATTTCCTTGTGAGATGAATCATGAACGAGATCTGCTATTATTTCATAATGAGGGACTATATGCCTTCATTATGAGGTAATCCTACATTTTTTATTTATTTTTATTTCATTATGAGGTAATTCTCCTCTCGCACGTCTATTCGAAGAGATTCTTTAGAAATAAGCAGCACTTTTGTCCTTAGTTCTCGAATTGTCATTGTTCTGTTGTATGCATAAATAAATAAATAATAGTGGGTATTCAAATCGCAGCATTAGGTAAATGAGTTGATGATTTGAAAAGACTTGCATTCTTTTAAGTTTTCATGTCAAAATCAAAGTCAAATATATTTATTGTTTAAAACTGTGTCCAGGTGTTCCAAAGGATCCCGGCTTCCTCCATGATCCTGAGCAACTACGACCCATTCTACTCGCCGTTGTTATCAAGGCTCGATGGCATATTTGCAAGGCTTGGTAAGTTTTCATAGTGAAAATAAATTAGTGATGGCCGAAAAATATAATTGTTTTCCCTACAGTTTTCCAATAGGGAAAGCAATCCAGAGATAAGTTATTAACTTAAAAATAAGATTATTTTCCCTACTGCCGACTGAAATTTGGCAAGATTCATAGAAGTAGGTAATGAAATTTCAAATTTCGATTCCCAACAGGGAATACAATCCAGAGATAAGTTATTAATTTCCGCAGTATGACATGTAGAATGAAAATTGAATGAACTACTCCAAAGTGTGGAACTTCGCCGCAAAGTCGCCAGCTTATCAGTATTTTATCGGATGCATTTCGTAGTGTGCATCAGATCTCCACGATCTTATCCGCATTGCCCTTTCTTACCGGACAACCAGAAGTACAAAAAAGTGACATCGATTCATGGTGGATATTCCGAAAACCCGAACGAAACCCTTTTAGTCCGCATTTATCATGCGTACCACCGAAATGGAAATGTGGAATGTGCTTCCCGAGTGGGTCTTCCTTTTCCCCGATACATATAATCTGGATATTTTTAAATCACGAGTGAAACGGTTTCTTCTAGGCAAGCGCTTTTGGTCGTAGATTGCAGTGTAACTGGCGGTCAAGCGTAAGACTATCAAGAATTAAAAAAAAACACTATAATTATTGTTATAATTTCTTGTCATATAATCCGTTCATCATCTATACTTCTATACTAATATATAAAGCTGAAGAGTTTGTTTGTTTGTTTGTTTGCTTGAACGCACTAATCTCAGAAACTACTGGTCCGATTATTGAGGAAGGCTATAGGCTATATATCATCACGCTACGCGGACGAAGTCGCGGGCAGAAGCTAGTCCATCTTATGTTTGTTGCACTTCGTTCCAGGCTTGGCTCCTACTGAGAACGCAGTGGATGAGAACATTGAAGCCTGCAGAGAACAGCTCATCTGCCTGATGTATGCAAGTCCTGCTAAGTTCGCGCCGTATAGTAATCTGGTGTCAGCACAGTTGAGCAGGTATAATAAAATAAAATAATTTACTTTTTAATAATTGAGAAGCAGCGGTAACCTAATGGCTGGGGTGTCGGACTTGCGATCATGTGGTTGCCGACTCAAAACCCACCCATTGCACTATCGGCGTGAATCTTCCAACTGTTTATTTCGGTGAAGTAATAGTATGGTAGGAAGCTAGATTTACGGTACATATCTCAATCCGAATAGTAATAGGTACAATTTGATAAAATTTTGTTTGGATTACGATTTAATTTGGTGTTACATTTTTGTTAAAACATTGTGGAGAAACTAGCATATATTTAAAAGAAATAACCTTGTCTTTTTCCTAGTCAAAATGTATGCATACAGGGAACTGCGTTGCCAGAAACTTCTGAATGCGCCTTAATTTTCCAAAGGGGAGCCTTGGAAATTGTAAAAGTTAGATCTAAGTTTGAATTTAGACTTCGACCAACTTCCTCCACTGGAAGCCGCGAAATTTCATTGAAGGATTATGCATAAGCACTAAGTTTTGCAAGTATTTAGGAGTTTCACGTGGTCCTGTGTAAGTGTGGTAGGATCGTGAGTTCTAAGCCTGAAATCTTCCAGAGTAATGGATCCCACTAGAGTTGTGTAGCTCGCGAGCTATTGACAAAAAAGATATATATCAGTACCAAAGAGCTAATCTCTCTTTAGCTCTTATGATTTCAAATTATATCTTTATATCTCTACAGATATGGTTTCAATTTGAGTTACTGAACTAAGAGTGATTGACAGGTAGTAGACGGGTGACGTAGCTCACTAGCTCTTGTAGTTCAGATGAGATAGCAATTGCACACGACGTAAAAAAGATAGAGACTAGCGATATGCACGAAACATTGCGCGTGCATGAGCGATGGCCGGTAGTCGTTCGTTATTGGATAATAATAGAATATAGGAAAATCGACTTTTACGTCAAATAAATAGTACAAATTTTGACTTTGTTTTTGTAAACATTCAAAATTGTTTGTATTTTTTCAAACTAGCATAATTATACGGTATTGGGTTTTATCTGCCAGTACGTCTTCTGAGCTATAGCGTTGTACAAAACATAATTATCACCAGTTCACTCAATCGTCAAACAAATCTTTATATCACTAATGAGCTACTGATATACAAGAGTGATATATTATATCTCAGATCGAAAAGATATATATCTCTCTTTTCTTTTCAATGATATGTTTTGGGCAACTCTAGATCCCACTGTTTAATATTCATAAATACATATTATGTTATTAATAAACATAAATTCCATCACGCCTGTATTCCCCGAAGGATTAGGTAGAGGTTTGCTTATAGGCCTACATTCACAGTTCGCCGGTATGCCCATTTACATATATTTAGGATTATGCTAACATAAGATGTTAAATACATTGTAACTGGTCAATGTTACGTACACCGTAAGTGTATACATACCAGATGCAAAACCTAATCAGTATTATAAAGTTTTGATGTAATTAATATGTATGATGTAGTTGTACTATTTAATCTATACTCTATACTAATACTAATCTATCTATACTAATATATAAAGCTGAAGAGTTTGTTTGTTTGTTTGCTTGAACGCGCTAATCTCAGGAACTACTGGTCCGATTTGAAAAATTATTTCAGTGTTAGATAGCGCATTTATTGAGGAAGGCTACATGTTATCACGCTACGCGGACGAAGTCGCGGGCAGAAGCTAGTATAATATAAAGCTGAAGAGTTTATTTGTTTGCTTGAACGCGCTAATCCCAGGAACTACTGGTCCAATTTGAAAAATTCTTTCATTTTTAGATAGCCCATTTATTGAGGAAGGTTATAGGTTATATATCATCACGCTACGCGGACGAAGTCGCGGGCAGAAGCTAGTAAATAAATAAATTTACTGGACATCAATTCTGAGCTGCAACTGAAAACACTTTGCTCAATCTGGGAATCAAACAAACGATTTCTAGCGTAGCATTCACGCTAAAGACCACAAAGCTAATGAGGCAGTTATCTATCTAGAATTAATGATACCACAAAATAATAATTGGACAAAGTAATATTTTTTACACCTTTCAAGTTTTCAGAAAAGCTTTACCAGCCTTTATGGCGACGATAACTATCTAATAATCATAACTATCTAAAATACTAGATATAAACATTAAAAAAGCCCTTATTTTTCCTTTTCAAAATACTAGATATAAACATTAAAAAAGCTCTTATTTTTCCTTTTCAAAATAAAACAAAAAATGCTAAATTCTCGCACATTTAACATTTCGCAGAGAACTGAACGAGCTCCGAAGGCCAGTGTCCGACAACCCTGAAATCCTGAGGTTCTTCAAATATATGAAGGCGGCGAGAAGGGGGCAAGAAGCTTCAGATTGCATGTACTCCTACCCAACCTGTACTGCTACCGCTCCAAAGACTCATACCATGGTGGCAGCCTACCAAGACATCAATAAACTGGTCACTGCTAGAAAAATACACTAATTAATGAATACTGCAGTTTTTGAATTGACAGCAGGATATTGCAGTGAAATAGTACTGCAATGCACAAGAGTTTTGCAGTACTTTTTCTTCTATAAAAAATTTCAACACAATACACAAGATTTTTCTGCGTTACAGGATTTATACTTTAAGGTTATTTTTAAACAAAAATTTATATAAATCTGACTTACCAATTTACATAAATTAATTGAGTAATAAAAATTATATTTATGGGCATTGCAGGATAGAAACATCCTGCAAGAAATTGTGCACAATCTGACATGCTTAGGAATTTAGATAACGCGAACAAATTTTAAATTATTGGCGACAAAATTAGAAGTTATTTTTCCGTAGTATGTTTTATATTTTTATTTATATAAATAAAAATACTTTTTTGTGCAATTTAACCGCGTTATATCGCTATTATTAATCTCACAATTTTTATTTCAATTTCTGATATTCGCAGGTCAAAAACCAATAATTGTATTTTTCAATTTTCAAGTATCATGATTGTTTACTATTTAACTGTAGTCATGTTTCGAGATTGTGAAATAATTTTAATTAACTAAAGTAGCTCCACGCTCGCGGCTTTTGTGAATTCCTTGGAGAAATGCGGGCACTTTCTCTGCGGCCACTGATTATTATTTAAGCTGGAGATTTAAACAGACAAAATATT